>OY979726.1:1452500-2652500 GCA_963855995.1 Muricea muricata | reverse complement strand
TTTTCCCAAATTTTTTTTCAAAATTTTTTCCCAAAATTTTTCAAAATTTCGCATTGAATTTAAAACTGCCTGCGGTTCTATTCGCTGTGCTTCAAATCGGCCACGCAAAGTCCCCAAATTTAAAGATTGCAGTATTTGTTCCATATTTCAAACCCCCTGGGTTTACTTTCGATTTAAAACGCCAGAAAAGTCTTATATATTTTACCGTTTTATAACTGCGCTCAACTTGTAAATTTCCAAGCAGGAAATGACACGTGATCGCCCTATGAATATTCGATGAGTGTTTAGATATTCTTGATGACATGACGTATAGCAGAATCGTGTAACATTCCACAACGCTGACCAAAGGTACTGGCTCACTGAGTATAATGACGCTGGAACCACCGCGTATAATGTTCAAAGCACTGCGTATAAAGGTGAAAGCACCGCATATAATGATGAAAGCACCGCGTACAAAGGTGAAATCACCGCGTATAATGATGAAAGCACCGCATATAATGATGAAAGCGCCGCGTATAATGATGAAATAACTGCGTATAATGATGAAAGCACTGCGTATAATGCTCAAAGCACAGCATATAATGTTCAAAGCACCGCATATAATGTTCGAAGCACCGCATATAATGTTCGAAGCACCGCATATAATGCTCGAAGCACCGCATATAATGTTTAAAGCACCGCATATAATACTCAAAGCACCGCATATAATGTTTAAAGCACCGCATATAATGCTCGAAGCACCGCATATAATGTTTAAAGCACCGCATATAATGCTCGAAGCACCGCATATAATGTTTAAAGCACCGCATATAATGTTTAAAGCACCGCATATAATGTTTAAAGCACCGCATATAATGTTTAAAGCACCGCATATAATGCTTAAAGCACCGCATATAATGCTCAAAGCACCGCATATAATGTTTAAAGCACCGCATATAATACTCAAAGCACCGCATGTCATGTTTAAAGCACCGTATATAATGTATAAAGCACCTAATGAAATGACGTTTTATCACTTAAGACAGCTATGGCTTTCCATAAACATTCATTAGCACAGCTAGAAAAACATCTTAAATTTAGTAAAATTGCGAAGTTTGGATGCAAAATATTGTAAAATGTGGAAAATATAGTCCTGTGAAGTTTGCAAATTTTGTATACTTTTGTATTACGCGCGGAAAACATTAATACATTTCGAAATCTGATTACACTTTTCCGCGTAAAATAGAAAAGTATACAAAATTCTCAAACTTCACAGGACTATATTTTCCACATTTTACAATGTTTTGCAACTAAACTTCACAATTTTACTAAATTTAGGATGCTCTTTCCAGCTGTGCTAATGAACGCTCCTAATTCAAAAGTTTGTCTAAAAGGGGAATCGTCCATTGGTTAACCTAAGAGTTATCACTGCCTTAGGTAGAGCAACAGGGGACTTGAGATCGATGGCTTCAATAATGCTTCTGTCCTGATGATTAGTTTGACGTTGTATTATATATGTGTAAGCCGTGGCTATGAAGTGGGAAATGCTCCAGAAATTAGTCATAGTTGTTATCTAAGAAGCCTCGTCGAGCTGCTGTGCGTACAGCGTTGTAGTCATGTACAGGTACATCGTAAACTCGGCTGCTTTCACTGGCGACATCGGCATAAGCAACATAAGAAAGGATAACTTTTTTCTAGATTCCTTCTAGAAAATAAATTAGTGGAAATTTACTGTATTTTGAATTTTCTTTTGTTCTGCATGTGATAATTTCGCAGTGTTAAGTTTCGATATCTGCAGTATACCGCGCAATTCACCTGATTTCTCTGTTTTGTCATTTGTTTTACTCTGTGCTTGTGCTTGTATGTCGCTAGTGAAAGCCTGCTTGAACAAATCTTCCGCTCACTGACGACCTTTAGACACACTTACAGTTACAGGATGGGTGTTTCCGTTGTCGCACCTTTCAATGTCACAGTCCGTTTCAGGAACAAGGACCACAGGCCTAGATCTTTTAGAAGATGTATCAAACACACGATCCTCATCATCATACAGAACATCGCCGAATCCCAAATCAACATGTTGATTCACCAAACCATTACTGGAAACATCGACTTGCGGTTCGTTTGATTTCGACCTAGGAAAATTGTTCCGTATTGTGGAACTGTTTTCAGGGTTACAAAAGTTTTGGTATTTGTATTCCATTCCGTGACGAGCATTTGGTGTTTTAGAAGGTGTGCTGAACATTCCCGACTCATCACTACTGCTATCATGAAAGTCTAGTTCATTATTACAGTGTTCAGCATCAGAGATGCTGTAGTCTTTGCTCATTCTGGATTCCTCATATTTCCAGGGAAGGTTATCAGACTGGGAACTTGTGAGAGAAGTAGCATAGTTATTTGTATCATCATCGCAATCTAATAAGACCTTCTCAATTTCAGGATCAATATACTCGTCATCAACGCTTTCAGCGGCTGGAAAGTCAGCATCTGCAGATTTCCAATGAGGAGGTCGATCCAGCCGGGGTGTCGTGTGGGTGGCAGTATTATAATTGGCCCCAGGATTATTGAGATTTCCAAATGAAGATTCCGAGAAATCATCACTGTCGTCGAGAGAGATGTCAAACGTTTCCGAGAAAAGGTTGTGGGTTTTCGGAAACATTTCATCGTGAGAGATATTTCTTGAGAGATTCTGCTCCAGAGGTGCAACTGCTTCGTTAGACGGAGGGTCTTGCTTCTGTTTATCTGGTATATTTCGACTCTTTCCGCCAAACAATGATAACAGTTCCGACCTGCTTCTTTTCTGAGTTGGGCAAGAATTTTGATTTCTGCTTTGCAAGCTTCCCTGTGGATCTGAGAAACCATTTTCACCACCGAAAGCAGAAGGTAGTTTACTAAAGTTCGTAGTTGTCTTTCTAACAAAGTTGTTGTCGCTCTTCCACGATGATCCACATGAGTCGAATGTTCTTTCTTGACCAGCTGTCCACGAGTAAAAATCATCTGGCCAATTCGCAGCCACCTGATCGTATCCCATGCTTTCCCCTCTTGCATTAAGGTTACCAGTTGGCCTTTGTAACTTAATCACTGTTTCTTGATCAGCTTTCCGCGGATTTAAGTCATATTCAGCACTACTAGGTGCAGCTTGACTGCATTCAAAGCTTGTTCTTTTTGCAAAGTTGTAGCTGCCGGAGATGGCTGTCGTTCCCTGACGCGTTTTTCGTGGATAAAAGCCATTTACGGTTGTGGTACAAGATGGTTCATCGTATTCTAAGCTTGTTGTTTTGTTGTTGAAGACATCCAAGTTGAAAGGTCGCGATTCAGGATTGAAGTCGGGTCTTGGCGGTGGAAGATTAGGTTTAAAAGTGTCCTAAATAAGTAGATGGCAGGATTGAAAGGTCAAATCCCAAGAGATATATTACGTTATAAGCCGGTAAACAATAGGCATGTCTTACATTGCCAGCCCTTTTTCTTTTCCCAAATGTGCATCCCAGGTCGGATCTGAGAGCTGAAACATTTCCAGGTACAGAGCGTGGATTGTTAAGTCTGCTGTCAGCAACAAGACTTGTTGTAGAATTTTCTTGAGGTCGTTCTTGGGAAATCTTTTCGTCTCTAATGCTGATCAAGTATCGCTCGCATTCAATGTCACTTCCAGGAAATATCTGAATGGAGGAGCAAGCTTAGCAATTTAACCACTGACAGCAAAGCTCTGCTTGGCTCAGTATGCACTGGGGTACAGACCCTTGAAAGATCGAACTACCATTGTCAGTCAAACGGATACAAAGACCCATACCATGACCAGGTTTATGCAAAGTAAAACATATTCCGAAGAAGTACATCCTGTAAACTCAACACTCGAGTTTAAAACAAGAAACGGTTTGGACTGTAATTTTTCGGTTTTATTTCAAAACCATCATCAGACAGAAATGGTTTTGAAATAAAACCAAATATTTCCGTCTCAACCGTTTCTTGTTTTTAACTCGAGTATTGACTTTACAGGATGTACTTCTTCAGAATACTGTATGTTTTATTTTGTATTTTATTAAATTGTCATCCAGTCAAGGTTTATGGCCAGGTTCCCCCAAGCATAAAGTGACCAAGAGACGTCAAGATATAAGAATGGGGATAAGGCTGTGAATATTCTATGCAGGTACATGGGCTTAATCCATTCTATCCACAGATTTTTAAGGGAAATGAATTTAGTTACCTTATGTGAGTGAATATGAAAGACTTCTAAGGAAGAATCTTCATCATTAAAGAGAACAGCCTAAATGTGCATGACAAAGTGTGGAATATTTTTAGAAGCTCTTGAACCAGGGTCACAATAAATGTAAAATCACAGGACACCTGATGTGTTTCACACCACCTAACGTCTGATTTTACTCAATACACATTAGGTAATACATTACATCTGAAACTAGGCAATCCGTCGTCAGTTGAATGTGCATAATATCATATAAGTTTTGCCTAATGTGGCCTATATTTAGTCAAGACAATCATGGTTGTACAATTACCTTGGTTCCATTGCTAGCAATCTTAAGACAACCATCCTTTAAATACAAAATTTCACACTCAGACACTTTGAAGTACTTGTCACTTGATGTATTTTAAAATTATGACACTTTCTACTGGTGAGGCATCTAGCTAACTTTCATCATCGCTATGGCAACCTTTAATCAGGGGACCATTAACCAATCATAATCCACATGATTAATTTTTACACAGTATGACATTCACAAGTGAAACATTATATTACCAATGTTTTTCCCTTCTTGTTAATCAAATCATATTTGTCTAGTTCTGTATAGCATGTTTTATACTTTTAGTTCTCAAAGTTCTATAATTTGTGGCTGTCTGCTTGTAAAAGGTTGCAAGTCACAGTAAATTTTAGGCCATGCTTTGCACAATGTATTGACTGAGGTGAAATTACATACATGCATAACCATTTAGTACCTGCCACGTTTTTGCTTTTTTCTGTTTTTGATGCGTGTACAACACCTAAAATTGAGAGGAATATTACGTCCAAAGTAACAATATTGCAGTCAATGTTGCAAAAGCAAACCTGATGCACGAGCTTGGACACCAGTGCTGGTTATTTAAATCTGAGTTGCCCCTAGCTGTGGATAATAGATTACATAGTTTAATCCACACTTTTACCTCATTTCTACAATGTCCGGATAGGAGGTCCGGATGGGGAGAAACTGTGCCTGAGCTCTTAAAAACGGCCCGAGCCCACTGGGGGCAAGGGCTGTTTTCAAGAGCAAGGGCACAGTTTCTCCCCATCTGGACCAACGCTACTGGTAAATAACAGAATTATTTTTCACTCAAAACAATAAAACTCCAAGCAATGCGGCTTTGCCATTTCAATTTTTTATTAAACATATTTTTAAATTAAAAATATTTCATTTTGTGCACAAACTTTAATTTTGCAAACGCGAGATTTGAAAGAATCCATATTTAAATACAACAATAGTTGCGGAAAACCGTTAGCGGTCCGGTTGAGCGGTCCGTATATAGAGAAAAACCGGACCGCCCATCAGCCAGTCGGATTATAGGATTCAGTGGGAAACCGGACCGGGAAAAAATAAATGGCTTATGAACCTAACCGGCTCTTGTGCTCAGCTGTTTAAAGCCAGGGATGCAGTCTGTGCAGTCAATTTGGACATAGTGCTGTGGGTAGGGAATGCGCAATAGGTAGGTGCAATGGGTAATGGTGCTATGGGTAGGGAATGGGCAACATATCACAAGTGGGTAATGGTGCTATTCTTGATTTGCAATCAATCTCTTGGGATGCGGCAGACAATGTCAGCCACCCACGCCGGCTGGATCCAACAATGGAACTAATAACATATTCTGTTGTGTTATACCTCCAACATGGCCGCCGTGACGTTAAATGCAAACTATCAATGGGTAATGGTGCTATGGGTAGGGAATGCGTAACATATCACAAGTGGGTTATGGTGCTATGGGTAATGGTGCTATGGGTGGGTAATGGTGCTATGGGTGGGTAATGGTGCTATGGGTGGGGAATGCACTACATATCGCCATGGCTGTCAAATGTTGGGATCCTAGGTAGCCGCACTACCTGCAAGTGCCTGAAGCTAACTGAGATCCTTGGTTTCAACTAAAAAGTGTTCTGTGGTTTGACTAATTCAAGCAAAGTGGGCAAGTTTGAACCACACAGGGCTAACTGCAATTTTTTTTTGGCTACCAGCAAAAAATCCAAATATACAGGCATGCATATCGCAAGTTACTAGCTCAGAAAATCTCACTCAAAGAAGATAAACCATATTCCATTGTTATGTCTTGGATAAGGACTAAACTCTCCTTTAGCTTAATTAAGTCTGCTCTACTATGTTTACGAGGTTCAAGAAGGCCTTTCTTAACGTAGGACAAAGATATTTGAGTTCTAAGTTTTTATACTGACTAATGTACAGCCTACGTTCTTCTATTTGGACATAGCTGCCAAGTCCTATGCAAAGTCCGACGCGTTGAGTATGAGACACTTGTTTTAGACTGTGGCCTCACGGCTGTCTAATGACTGGAAATGACCTTGCACATTGTCATTCTTGTTTTATTGCTCATGCAATCTCATACATTCGCAACATTTGTAAATTTAACATGATGTGTAAAAATTAATAGAAACTTCGCACAAATGATAAATCATAGTAAAATTGCAATTACTTAACCTACTGTATATCAGTATATGCTAATAATATTATTTTTTTATTTTTTTACCTATAAATTAAAATAGGTAATATATAATAATTACTAATAATGCTATAATAGCCCTACAATAGAAACATACATCTTAAATTCACAAGCATTATAAAACTCACTTCAAAATTCCGCGTATTCATTTATTCTTTCAAACCTTTGTATACGAACTCAAATATGTTTGACACCTCTTGCATTAACATTTGTAACCACACAACTGTATTCATTTTCTCAAAACGACACTCCAAGCAGACAGTTATGTCCCTGTAAGATATTCCCCGATTCTTTCTAAGCCTTTATAGGCCATCTTTATATCGTAAAATCAGCGAATTTCACGAAAGTTTGATCAACTTTGTAATAAACTTTTAAATTTTCACTTCTGCAATGGTCGCCATTTTGTTTTCATTTTTCCCGCCACCCGCACGAAATTTCAAATTAGCGCCCAGGTCCATATTAGCAGGAATTTTCGAAACTCCTAGAAACTTTCCATAAGATGGCCATAATCCTGAGCAAAAAAAGATTATTGAACGCCTGTTTGTGGAAGAGGTAAACGCAATAGTATGTTAGCAACATGTTATATTGGAAAGTTTTCATCGCCAAAATGAAAAATCGCTTTATTTCGTAATTTTCTTAAAATAAGGAATTTCGGCTAAAACTCTGAGGAATTTAATAATTCCTACAATTCATAGAATTTAATCGGTGAGCAACGAAAGGAGACAATCGTGAGAAAAATAGTTGCTATTTTTATTGAATTTCAGAAAAAATTCTAAAAAAATACATGAAAAACTATTCTAAAACTTTTTGCGTCAAATTTCTTAAAACAATGTTATTCTAAAAGTCCAACACACGCCCACTGTCCTCCCCTTTCAAGATAATTATTTCATAATGGCGCAGTTAGTGGTCTTAAACTATATCGATGGGAAATTCGTGTCTTGTGGTCAATTAATTGACAGTTATGACCCGTCAACTGGCAAACCACATGTCAGAGTGCCCGATAGTGACAATAAAGAAATCGATCTTGCGGTGAAAGCAGCGAAAAAAGCTTTTCCCAGGTGATGTTAATTTTCTTAGTGAAACCGGAAACCTATGGTCTTAATTAAGGCGGGGTCAAACGAGGACACGAGAATTGATGAGAGTTTGGCAGTCACGAATTTTCACAATGTTTTCCTTTTAATAATAATATCCATTGGCTCCAACAACACAGAATAGTAATGAGAAGAGGGGCCACCCAGTTGCTAGTGTAAAGTGCTTCCCCCCCTCCCCGATTTTTTTTGCAATTGACTGGCCAGAATTTGCATAACAATGACCATGGATAATACAATATGCATGGGGACACAAACTATGAAGCTTCCAACTCAGGTGATTTTCTATGTATTTCCTATTCTGTGACAGTGGCTAACCAATTGATTGCTTGGGCAAGGCCAGAATTAAGTACTTCATTCCACCTTAATGTTGTGTATCCACACCACACCCTTTTTCAAGAAGCAAGCAATACACGCATTGCAATAACTAGAGCTCAATGTGCAAGTTAGTTTATAGCACATGGTCATGTCCAGTTATTGTAGTTCACAGATTATTTAAGGTGTAGACCATTGCATTACTACCAACTCTCACGATAGTAACTATATAGAGTTATACTGTAGGGCTAAAGATGATACCCAACAGTAATTCAGTAAATACATGCCTACTGTCCTCCCTTTTCAAGATAATATTTCAAAATGACACAGTTATTGGCCTTAAATAACTATATCAAGGGGAAATTCATGCTTTGTGCATGGTCAATTCATTTACAGTTATGATCCATCAACTGGCAAACCATATGTCAGAACCCAACAATAATTCAGTAAATCACACTCAGTACTTATTAATGTTTAGATTTTGTGAACATTTTACTTTAGCTGGTCAAAAACTCCAGTTAAAGAAAGAGCAAAAATTATGATGAAAATAGCAGACATCATAGAATCTCGTCTGCTTGAGTTTGCCCACGCTGAATCAAAAGATCAAGGCAAACCAGTATGGTTGGCAGAATTAATTGACATTCCAAGAGTTTTATTGAACATGAGGTCCTTTGCTGTAGCCATTCAGAATCAAATCAATAAGTAAGTGATATGTAAGACTCTAATCTGTTCCTGATTTGGTTAATTATGGTTGTAATTGGACAGTTTGTTAGTTGGCCCATCACTGTAGGGGTTTATGCAGCCTGGGTTTGATAACTGATTAGTCCATCAGTTGTTTACATGAATGACAATAAAGCAGTTAGTTATTGGTGAGTTTATCAATCATTAAGTTAGTTACTTGGTTGTTCAGCCAGTAGGTGACAAATGTTACAGTAGATCAGTTGTTCAGGACATTTGTTGGATCCTGTTCGTCACACAGATACAACAGTTACAATTCGTACCACCAGTAGATTAACGACAATCAAGACGACTAATTCAATAGAATAATACATTAAACCAAGCAATTTTGGGTCAGTATTACTAATACACTTCTAATTTTATGTAATTATTTTGCAATCATTTTCAGATCTACAGTTCTTCCCGAACAGGGTGCGGTGAATTATACGACACATAATCCAGTGGGCGTGGCTGGGCTAATTTCTCCTTGGAATCTTCCACTTTATCTTCTCACATTTAAAATTGCTCCTGCTATTGCTGCAGGCAACACTGTTGTGTGCAAACCAAGTGAAATGACATCACTCACTGCCTTTATGTTTGCTAATGTCCTCAGTGAAGCAGGTTAATAAGCAAACTTAGTCTAACTCAATTTTGTATTGCAGAGCTGTGTCTCTAGAGTCAGTTCTAAATTGTTTCTCCAGTGTTACTATAGGAGGAAATCTAAACTAAACTAACTTTATATTGATACTAGATAGCTCTATCAGTTCTAAACTATTCTTCCTAGAGGTTCAGTAAGGATCATCTCTTATTGATCCAGTGTTACTACAGGAGGAAATATAAACTCAGCTAACTTTATGTATACTGGATAGCTATATGAGTTCCAAATTGTTCTTCCTAGAGGTCCAGTAAGGATCATCTCTTATTGATCCAGTGTTACTACAGGAGGAAACCTAAACTAAATTGGCTTTGTTTATACTAGATAGCTCTATCAGTTCTAAACTGTTCTTCCTAGAGGTCCTGTAAGGATCATCTCTTATTGATCCAGTGTTACTACAGGAGGAAACCTAAACTAAACTAACTTTATTTATACTGGATAGCTCTATCAGTTCTAAACTGTCCTTCCTAGAGGTCCAGTAAGGATCATCTCTTATTGATCCAGTGTTACTACAGGAGGAAACCTAAACTAAACTAACTTTATTTATACTGGATAGCTCTATCAGTTCTAAACTGTCCTTCCTAGAGGTCCAGTAAGGATCATCTCTTATTGATCCAGTGTTACTACAGGAGGAAACCTAAACTAAACTAACTTTATTTATACTGGATAGCTCTATCAGTTCTAAACTGTCCTTCCTAGAGGTCCAGTAAGGATCATCTCTTATATTGATGCAGTTTCGTTATTCGTGTTACCATCCAATTTATACTCTATTTTTCAAGGTTTACCCCCAGGTGTGGTCAATATAGTGTTCGGTGTTGGTCCAAAATGTGGCGCTGCTCTCGTCAAGCATCCAGATGTGCCAATCATATCGTTCACCGGTTCCACCGCAACTGGCCGCTACATTATAGAGAACAGCGCTCCATACTTCAAGAAACTATCCTTGGAGGTCGGTTCAGTATAAAAGCGTATAAGTTCTTTGGGTGACATAAGTTTCTGAGGATTAATTTTTTTTTAAATTCCAAAACTATATTCCGCGACTTTCTGTGGAAAGAGACCACTCCAAAGCATTCAAGCATAATTATAATGAGTCCATGAGCTGTCATTTCAATAGGCAAGCGAAGTAGGTGGTGTGAGTACTGAGATGTCTGAATGACTCAAACAGTAAAATGTATATGACACATGATTGCATGTTTATCACCCGTACATTTATTCTTTGAATAGTAATATCTCGCACTAACTTTGCCAGTGTTGTTAGAGGAGTTTGAAGCACACAAAAATATGACTTCACTACCTAAACGATATAACGTCGTCGTCTCGACTCTCGAGCGAAGGCACCTGGTTGGAAGACAGTAGAGACTCAGTTATGACCAAACAACTTCCCTACAAACGAATCCTTCGTCCAAGTTCTTTTTAAGTATTGGTTTCGGTAGTGAAGAATCGTATCGTTCTCTTGTTTTTCAATTCTATAATCCGCTACTGTATTTGGAGCACAAGTTTTTTTCCGTTTAGCTCGGTGGAAAAAACGCAGCCATAATATTTGAAGACAGTGATCTTGAGAAGTGTGTGCCCGGTTGTGCAAGGTAATGTGAAGATACCACCTGACACTTGTACAAATAAAAATATTGAACACACGTTAAGCTGGCAACTTCTACCGCTGTTAAACATATAAAGGTCATGTAACCCAATAAATACATAATATACCAATGAATGTATGGTATAGTTTCTATCGTTGAAGCATATCTAGTTGTGGTAAAGTGTAACCTGAATATCTATTAATTCTTTGTTGTTCAGGTCCGGATTCACCAACCAAGGGGAAGTCTGTTTGAGTACGAGCAGGATTTTCGTGCAAAGATCTATTTATAAGACTTTTCTGGAAAGATTCATTAAAGCAACGAAGTATGCGATGGCAGAGAACAACGGAAAATTCGCTGTCTCGATCGGGATTTGAACTCATTTAGCGTTCGTTCTTAAATTAGATAAGACTCTCTATCAATTCCTGGAGACAACGAATTTTTTTGTTCTCTGCAGTGTCAGATTAATTTGAGTGTGGTTTTTCATCTGAAGTTGGTTCTTGTGAAATAGAAATTTAACTTGCAAAACAAATATGTATCAATTAAAAAATTTCGAAAGAGGTCGCGATGATAGAGTGGGAAAGTGCTTGTTAAAAAGGGAAAGCATACCCTCTGATAAGATAAATTATAGTCAGCAGTTGTGCACTGAAACAACTAAAGCAACAACAGGATAAACTGGGTGTTATTGGATGTCAGGAATGTTCAAAGAAAGCATTACTTATTAATTGCTTTGCTAGAGAATTAAAAGTTGGACGACCCAGCGATAAAGATACAAAAATTGGCGCTCTTATAAGCAAGGAACACTTGGCAAAAGTACGTATGGAAAGTGAGCTACGTTGAATATCAGAGGTCGGTTTTACGAAAGCCGAATAGCACCATCCATCGGATGGTGAACTGCTGCAGAAAAGCATAAAAACATTGTCGCCAGGGATGGTGAACTCACAAGGGATAAAAAGTAACTTGAACTCAAAAATACTGAACTTTAATATGAGTTTCACCAGTTGCTGAACATGTTTAGAAAGTTTGAGCAAAAACTGTTCAGTGGATAACGCTATTCATCTTTCGTACAACCGGATGATCCCAGTTCTACAACCGATCCGAACGTTGTATTCCAATAAAATTACTGGTTACAACGTTTGATAATTCCAATAGTTACTGGAATTGTCATTTCATGCATATAAAATGAACCCTGACCCAAACCCCAACCCTAACCGTGATAATCCCAATAATTTATTGGATACAATAATTTTATTGGGATACAACGTTCGGATCGGGTGAGTTCTAAGATGATTTCCTGGAGTTCCAGCAAGGGCAATCTCTTACTGCAGGAGAGCTTAATAAGTTAACAACTTAAACTTGATGAATTTAAGTCAATTTCTTAACTCATTCCGTAATGTACCTGTAGTACTACAAAAACTTATACAATAACTTTTTGGCATGTTTAGGTTAAAAATTACGTCAAGATAGCAAGAGACGAGGGTGGTGTTATAGAGTTTGGTGAAGGCAAAGATACGATGCCTGATTTACCTGAAGAAAATAAAAATGTGTGTTCGTACGCGAGAATAATGTATTTGTAATGTCTGGAAATTTCGACTGTGTTCTGTTTTGTTTTGTTTTTTGTTAGGGGTATTTCATGTTGCCAACTATCATAACGGGTTTGGCCGATGATAGCACATGCATGCAGGAAGAAATATTTGGTGAGTGTGCTGTAATGTGATATTAGTTTTGTAATATTGGTTTTGTAATTTTGGTATGTAATGGTATGGTATGGTATGGTATGGTATGGTATGGTATGGTATGGTATGGTATGGTATGGTATGGTATGGTATGGTATGGTATGGTATGGTATGGTATGGTATGGTATGGTATGGTATGGTATGGTATGGTATGGTATGGTATGGTATGGTATGGTATGGTATGGTATGGTATGGTATGGTATGGTATGTGTATGGTATGGTATATGGCAGTGTGGCGTAGTATCGTATATTTTTTCAAATTCTTGTTTCTCTTTATCCAGGTCCCGTGGTGTGCGTGACACCATTTGATGACGAAGATGAGGTTTGGTTTAAGTGTTTTATCAAAGTTTTACCATCAGAGATCATCACTGATATTTACATTTTATATTATTTTACAGGTGATAGGACGTGCAAATAATGTAAAATATGGTCTGTGTGCCTCGGTATGGTCGGAGAACGTTGGACGAATTCATAGAGTTGCACAACAACTCGAGGTAATCTACAGCATACCACATCACACGACACTAGAAGTACATTACACAACACAACGCAACGCATCGAAATACGCCACAGTACACCACAACACAATACAATACAATACAATACAACACAACACAACACAATACAACACAGCACAGCACAGCACAGCACAGCACAGCACAGCACAGCACAGCACAGCACAGCACAGCACAGCACAGCACAGCACAGCACAGCACAGCACAGCACAGCACAGCACAGCACAGCACAGCACAGCACAGCACAGCACAGCACAGCACAGCACAGCACAGCACAGCACAGCACAGCACAGCACAGCACACCCATACTACACTACAGGTATGTCACACAACACCACTACACCCCATATCTTAATGAATTATATTAAACGACCAACACGCCATGCTTTGCAATTGTAGGTGGGCACAGTATGGTCGAACTGTTGGCTGCTGCGTGATCTCAACATGCCTTTTGGTGGCGTGAAGGCTTCGGGAATTGGACGCGAGGGAAATTTTGAGTCCTTACACTTCTATACAAACACTAAGACTGTTTGTGTCAAATACTGAAGGAAACTGAACATGGAGATATATGATATAAAAGATTGAACTACATTATAAAACGTGCCTGAAGTGTAAAATTTTGAAAATCGTGAAAAATTTAGAAACTGAAATCCTGTTTAATATACTAAACAAACATTTACCAGTTTTTGTGCTATTTTTTTATCTCATGCTGGGTCAGATCAGCTAGTATATACATGTATACATATAACTTTGTGAATCTTGTTGAAACTAAGCGATTGTCTATGATAAAGAAAATTATAAGTCTGCTAGAAATTTAGAAACAAAGTAAATTATATTTCATGAGAGATTTGATAATTTGGATCGAAAAATTGATTTCTATCTGGCAACTAGTACCAGTACTTTTCCGTGTTTTCAGATCAACTGGTAGCTACAGCGAAATATTCGTCGTTAAATGGCGTTTTCGCAATTACGTTCGATTTAAAATCGTACCAAGAATAACATATACGTTAGTTAACTATTAAAGGATAATAATTGCCAAAAAGCTCACATCAGCTCGCAGCAAAAAATGCGCTAGTTGGAACAATTCTGTTCACAAATCTTGCAGCGGACTTAATTGTTCCAGCAAGCCGATATGTCATCTGTTGCAAATTGTCAACACACTTGCTGCAAGTTGATTGTCAAAACTTGTTCTTCACAGGCTTGGTGCAAGTTGTTTCAACAAGTTGTAACAAGTTTGCCAAGGACAAGTTGCAACAAGCCTGATTTTAACAGAGTTGATTTTAACAGAGAGATGAAATTGATAAGTTTGTTGCAATGGACCATTCCCCTATTAGACAAACTTCTGAATTCGGAAAATCAATTAGCACAGCTGGAAAGAGCATTCTAAATTTCATACAATTGTCAGGTTTGGTTGCAAAATATTGTAAAATGTGGAAAATATAGCCCTGTAAAGTTTGCGAATTTTGTATACTTTTGTATTACGCACGGAAAAGCGTTGTCACTATGTGGAAATGTGGTAACGCTTTTTCCCGCGCAATACAAAAGTATACAAAATTCGCAAACTTTACATTACTATATTTTCCACATTTTTCAATATTTGACAACCAAACTTCACAATTTCACTGAACTTAGGAAGCTCTTTCCAATTGTGCTAAAATTGTTTTCAAATTTAAAAGTTTGTCTAATTGGGGAATGGTCCATTGTTGACAATACTTAGTGGCATGTTAGTAAATTAAAAATTAACTACCTTGTGGTGTTTTTGGCAATGTGGATAGACTTACTTTGTTTACAAAGTCATTTTAAAAAGAGTTGGGCAAAGCATTTGAAACTTTAAGACAATGTGTCCTGCTTACTTTCTAACCTCTGAGGTGCAGTTACATAACGCTTCTTTTATTGTTTATAAACTTGTAGTTTCTGTGGGATCTTTGTCGTCCTCGTCGTCGGGTTCGATGACAATAATGTAATTGATGTAGTCTTCCTCCGGTTCTTGATCGATTAACACAGGCAAATATTCCTGAAGAAAAAGTATACTAGATAAAGCAGCTTATAGAGAAAACGAAAACAGAAAAAGGCGTATTCGTTGCTGTAAAAAAGGGACAGGTATTCAAGAAACAGCGAAATTAACGAAGTAAATTAATATGTTCAGCCATGGTGCAGTGAATGGACAAAGATTTTTGTCAGGGTGTACCAAGCCGGGGAGGG
The DNA here is from genome assembly GCA_963855995.1 of Muricea muricata. Classification (NCBI taxonomy): domain Eukaryota; kingdom Metazoa; phylum Cnidaria; class Anthozoa; order Malacalcyonacea; family Plexauridae; genus Muricea; species Muricea muricata. The sequence goes on along the minus strand of OY979726.1, from coordinate 2,637,020 downwards.
AGGGGGGGAGTGGGGTATACTTTTTTGTGCAAACGGTAATTGATCATTTCGGGAAAAATTAGACTTGTTGGGAAATCGATAGACAACCCCCTCTCGGCCCCACTAAACTGAAAGACTTTGGTACGGCCCTGGTTTTTCTATGTCAATATGTTACCGATCTTTCTTCAATATAAGCTTCCAGTTCTGATTCAATTTCTTTAAAACTCGGTCTGGCCTTGGCAATGGGCTCCCAACATCTCTTCATTATATCATAGCTAGAAAAAAGCCGATTGTTAAATGTACCACGTGCAAGATTTGGATGGCATGGAATTTTAATTATAGCGTTGATTTCTGGACATGAGATACGTAGGATAACTTACATTTCAAATGGAGTGTCAGAAGGCTTCTCTAAGCGGAAACCATTCAATAAATAATTGAGAAGCCCCCTTGCATTGATACCAGTATATGGTGACATGCCTATGGTGGAAGCCAAATCAAAATTATCAACCCTTATCAACTATATTTCAACGTTGAACCGAGGTTGAGATTACGACTGAAATCGACGTCATATAATCAACCATAATGGACGTTATATCGACGTCTGCTTACTAATGTTGGACCAACGTTTGTAAAACAACGTCAAAATAACGTTGACATCACGCTGTCGTCGTTGCAACCTTTTTTCAATCAAATTTCAACGTTGGAACAACGTTCTGTGGGATAGCATTAATTGCTAATACTGGTGAGTACTGAAATGCCCATATATTCATATTGAGAGAGAGTCTTGTTTTACTGGCGCTAATATTGTTACTTGCATTAACCTGCAACTACATGGATCGCGAATCTCAAAATAAAGAAAAGAGTTTACTCACTTAGTGCAAGATTTATGGTAATTCCCGCGTGTATTTTTCGAAATCTTAATTCTGGTTGGTCAGCTTCAGTTAAACAATTTGAAATGAGTAAACTTTGAGATTCGCGATCCGTGTATTACAACAACTCCAGATACACAAATGCAAAACCTGTTTATTTATCAGCAGGACAGTACAGCCAGGCAATGTGGAAAGCAAAAATGAAATAAAAATGTGCATGCACTAGAAAACCTACTTTTCCTAAAAGGGAATATCCACCTGTAATATTTTTTAAATTTTAAATATAGTTTACCAGCACTTTCAACTTCCCAAAAGAGCACGCCGAACGCCCACCTAAAGTTAAAAAGGATCCACTTTTTAGGATCAACTAATAGTCTACAAACGAAGCCACATGTCTTCATTGTGACTTGACATGATTTTTGCTGTCTTATGAGTAAAATTATAAAGCCCCATACAGACGAGCAAGTTTTCCTTGACGAGTTCACTTACGCATCTGTACGACGAACAAGTTTTCCTTGACAAGCTTTCCCTGACAAGCTTTCCCTGACAGGCTTTGCTTGTTCTTGTGTACGCGAAATTTGACAATATTTTTGCTTGAAAACTTTTAGGAGGCCGCATGAATTAAGTACGTACACAAACAATTCCCTTGTCAAGTGTTCCTTGTTGTACGTACGAGCAAGTTTCCGTGCTGAAAAGCTGGTATGACCAGCTTTTAAACCAGGCTCCTTGTCACGGAAAAATTGTCATTTTTTCGCGCACACACGAGCAAATAAAACTTGTCTAGGAAAACTTGCTCGTCTGTACGGGGCTCAACTGCAAGAAGTAAACAAATTCCAGCTATTTTTGTTGGAAATATAAATACGGTACATACACATCGCTTTTCGAATCAGAGGTGCCGTCTCTTATGGATTCAATAGCCATCCATTTGATTGGCAGTTTGCCCTTAAAGAGAAAAATTAGTTGAATTTGTGCATGTATAATATGGTGTGGTGTGGTATGGTATGGCATGACACGGTGCTGTGCGGTACGGTGCGCCGGTACAATAAGCAGCGGTGTGGTTCAGTACAATACGGTACATCGTTTAACTTACAGCGGTGCCTTTAAAGTATTCGTTCTGTTCATAAATATCACGAGATAAACCAAAGTCAGCGATTTTGGCAATTTTATTCTTTCCCAACAAAATGTTTCTGGCAGCCAAGTCCCTATGAACGATCTAGGGAAAATAAAGTTAGTTAGTTTTCCATAACTACAGTATGCAATTGCGCACAAAATTATTTACTTCATTTAGCATGCAGAAAACGTTTGCAACCCAACTGTAAAAAGTTGCTGTGAGAAATTGCTCTGCAACAATCAGACCATAGGTCGCCCAACTATGCTCGCACGCAGTGGCACGCACGCACGCACGCACGCGAGTGTCTCTATGCTCGCACGCAGTGGCACGCACGCATGCGACTGTCTATGATCAGACATGTCCCTTAAACGACACGTGAGTAAGGGCCAGTAGTGAGCGTAAAAAATAACGAGGAGGCTTAGGGGTACGCCTCTTTCTTATAGGATAAAACAATAGCACAGATTAGAGCCACTCGAATAGGGTCAGTCCCTTTCTATTGTTTTTGTCGATGCAGTCCTGTGAACTTTATAAATACTGGAACGATATATAACTCCAGATAAAAACCCTACGTTTGGGTGAAGCCAAGATGGCGGCAACAACTACAAGTGTCGTAAACAGTCTTAGTACTATTTTCCCGAGGTATTTGCTATTTTTAAAAAAGACTGTATCGCAAACTAGGTTATAAGTTCATAAACCATAAAATTACCTCTTAAATCAAAATAAAAACATCAAATATCGGTACATTCCCAGAAGAATGGTGTCAACCGCGCCGAGAGAAACAATAGAAAAGGACTGAACTTGATAACCTATTGATAACCAATTTGGCTTCAAAGATGGCGGCCAAGTTATCGTTCCAGTCTAATTTAGAGTTCACTGATGCATCACACCATTTTGCCACAGAATAGAAAATAAACATAAGGGCCACTCGAGTCGGAAACTTTGAAGTTTATGCCCCCACACATGTCGCATAACGTATGTTCATTATGCAGGTTCTGGCCAGTCAATGGCCTTTTCTGGCCAATAGGAACCCTGAACTGGCTGTTCCGCTATTATTCTAGCCAGTCAATTGCAGTAGAAATAGGGGGACATGTTGCGCTGCTGAGCGACCCTGCTGTTTATTCGCCGTACTGGGACAATAGCGAATCTTGACGCTAATGGACCTTCAACCTTTTATGCGAAATTGGGAAAGATATTACCACAGCTTGAAAGAGCATCCTAAACTTAGTAAAATTGCAAAGTTTGGTTGTAAAATGTTGTGAACTATAGAAAATATAGCCTTGCGAAGTTGGCAAATTTTCTGTAGTTTTGTATTTTCCGTGAGAAATGAATACCCAAGGGTATCAACTGGGTATTATTTTATACCCGTAATACAAATGTATTATATACAAATGGGGGGGGGGGAAGGATGCGGATACCTTTTTATCCTCCAAATAATGCATTCCTTTTGACACGTCGTACGCAATCCTTACTCGAACCAGAGAATCGAGAGTAGAAAGTGTAGCACCTCCCGCAGTCTCTTGGCGATTCTTGCGCAGGAAATTCAACAGATTTCCATTTTCACACAATTCCACAACTATCCATAAAGGTCCTACAAGAACACAGAAGTGCCCTTTTAAATTGCTGCCTTGTGGGAGCAAAGAGACTTCTGAAACCCTTTAATTCCCGAGGAAAGCACAATAAAAACTAGCACATTAGAAACAAGTCATGGAGAATTTGTCTTTGTTTAGTTTTATATGAAATCAAAACATGTTTAGAAAGTATCGAGATGATTTAGTGTCCCAGATTAGTGGAGCCTCTGGGTTTTGCTAGAAGATATGACACTCTAATAAAGTTATCAATCAAACAATCAGTAGCATTGGGAGTTTCAGTGCCTATTTTACATTATGTTTTTTTTATATTGAATGCTTTCTCCGGGGTTTTTCTCCTCAATTTCTCGTAATATTTGACATGATAACATCGTACCTGCCTTGGAACAAGCTCCGAGCATTTGTACGATATTAGGGTGCTCTCGCTCCGAGATATCTGCCATCAATTTCAGTTCTTTCAAAAGGTCCTTGCGGTCCGTTTCTGTCGCATTGTCTGAGAAGTGAAAAAAGTGGTGTGTAAAAACTTAAAGTAAAGTGGAATGAGGAGAAGTGAAGCGAAGCAGAGTTAGGAGATGTGAGGTCAAAATGAGTTGAGGTGAGGTAGGTCGAGGTAAAGTTAGGTGAGATTAGGTCAAGTCAGGTAAAGTGAGATGAGGTGAGGTTAAATGAAGTGAGGTAAAATAAGGCGAGGCGAAGTAGATCATAGATATCTCATATACACCAGATGGTGCATCCCACACTGTGGGCAGGCGAAAATTGAAGCCGGATCGCAGGTGCTGGTCGTTCCCACAGAGTCGACACGGAGCATGATAATTTGTGTATTTTATATTGTGGAAATGGACAAAGTCGAGAATAAGTACTCTTTTATGCAGCTAAAAAGTACTTAATACACAAATGCAGAAAAGTGTAGTGTTATCTTTGGCATTTTTTTGATGAGTGAGAACAACCAATATGGCCACCGTCTATTGTTATGAGGGGATACCGCTGAGATTTTTGGCTTCACTTTTTACGTACAGATGTGCTATCTAGTGTATATGAAATATCTATGAGGTGAAGTGAAGTAAATTGGAGTAAAGTGAGGCGTGGTAAGGGGGGGGGGGGGTGTGACGTGAATCGAGGTGAGATAAGGCTCTGACGTTGACGCGAGGGAATGAACTGAATTGAAGTGAAGTACTTTAACAAAATTTGACTTGCATTTCTTTTAGCTGCTTTGCGTTCTCTAGCTATTCCTAAAATATATTTCAGCTCCATTGTTAAGTACCTTTCATCGTCTTTACAGCGACTGGAATTCGCGTATTATTCTCTTCTTTAATCCAGGTTGCTTTCATCACCATCCCAAACTCGCCATGACCAAGTGGCTCACCCATCTCCAGGCACTCGCGCTTAATTTCCCTCCATGAATAATATTCCACCTCCGCACCTGAGCCGACGCCAAAATTGTCTTCATTCATGGGAATAAATACCCTGTTATCACGTTCGTAAATGTTCGATGTTGGAACCCCGGGCAAAGAGTGAAAATAGGGCTATAGAAGGTAATACAATATGCGAAAAAGTATTAATTGTTGGAGCAGATCTAGACTTCTATCAGGATGCGTTCGCATGGATCGCTCCAGCTAGCACACAGTGCTATCACACCACAGTGTGGTGTGGTGTGGTGTGGTGTGGTGTGGTGTGGTGTGGTGTGGTGTGGTGTGGTGTGGTGTGGTGTGGTGTGGTGTGGTGTGGTGTGGTGTGGTGTGGTGTGGTGTGGTGTGGTGTGGTGTGGTGTGGTGTGGTGTGGTGTGGTGTGGTGTGGTGTGGTGTGGTGTGGTGTGGTGTGGTGTGGTGTGGTGTGGTGTGGTGTGGTGTGGTGTGGTGTGGTGTGGTGTGGTGTGGTGTGGTGTGGTGTGGTGTGGTGTGGTGTGGTGTGGTGTGGTGTGGTGTGGTGTGGTGTGGTGTGGTGTGGTGTGGTGTGTGGCATATTATGGTATGAAATGTCATGACATGGTATGATATGGCATCATTTATGGTCATTGAATATTAATGTTGCAAAAAATATAGACATACGCTGCTTTCATCCATCTGTATTATAATTGGTGGATCTGATTTCTTGCGATAATAAACAACACCAAGCAACACTGCGATTATCACGACAATGACTAGTGCAACAACGGAAGCTATGATCGCGACTGGGACATCGGCTGGAACAAATAATTAGTCGTAAATACTGCATAAGAAATTCTTACTAGACCTCTGGGAAGAACAGTTTAGAACAGAATAAATAACGTTAGTTTAGGTTTTCTCCTGCAGTAATACTGGATCAGTATGAGATGATCCTTATTGGACCTCTAGCAAGAACAGCTTAGAACTGATAGAGCTATCCAGTATATATAAAGTTAGTTTAGTTAAGGTTTCTTCCCGTAGTAACACTGGATCAATTAGAGATTATCCTTACTGGATTTCTAGGAAGACCTGTTTAGAGCTGATAGAGCTATCGAGTAAATATAAAGGTTTCCTCCAGTAGTAACACTGGATCAATAAAGAGATGACTGGACCTCTGAAAAGAACAGTTTAGGACTGCTTAGAACGCTGAATATATAAGAGACTCATGATGATTGTTGCTAGATTTACGAGGAGGCACTAGAAAAAACCTGTCGCAATTAAACTGCTCTATATACAATTACAAGGAGTCTTACCATCAGTTTCAGCTTCTACAACTTCAGAAGGGAAGCTAGTACCATGGCTATTTTGAGCCTTCATTCTTATCAAGTACTTCGTGTCTGGGTCTAGTTCTTCAAGAGTAAAACTGGTTCTATCTCCATCAACCTGTTTAAATGTTTTACAGATTTCAGTTTAAAAAATAGCTAATTATAAAAACTGTTCGCAAAAGAACACCAAAACAAACGATGCTTGCTTGAAAACAAGTAGAACTTCGTACAGTATAACTGGAGAGATGCCGGTGTCATTAAGCTTCATGTTAAACGGTGCATGTACCTAGGACATCTCAGTGCAAGGTAATGCCTATGTTTACATGGTGCGCTTGAATTGTAACAGTCGTCTGCTTAGTGTTGGTGAAATTATAAGGTGGAAAGGGGGGAGGGGTTGCGGGAGAGGATAAAGTGAGATTGGTTACCAACAAGTTCCAACGAGCTTGTAAAGCTCATCATGTCGCAACAAGTCTGTTGAAACCTTGCTTGTTGCAACTTGTTATTTGCAAGGGTTGTTGCAACTTGTTGAATCAACTGACAACAAGCCCGTGGATAATAATCTTGACAATCAACTTGCAACAAGTCTGTACGTTGACAATTTCAACAGACCTGTCGTGAATAAGCTGTCGCGCGCCATGCGTACGCATCATATCGACTTGTTGCACCAATCTGTTGCAATAAGGCAACAGTCTTGTTGCAACTGGTCATTTGCAGCCTTGTCACATCGTGTTGAAGCAACTTGCAGCAAGCTTGTGGATATAACAAGTTTTGACAATCAACCAATGTATCTTAACCTTAGCAAAATTGACCCATCCGGAGTCCTGGTTGATCTCTAAAAGGTATCCAGTAACGGTGAAGTAATTTGGTGGTTTCCAACGCAGATCTATTTTGTCTTTCTTGACCTCGTCCACTGTAAGGTCTGTGGGCGGACCCGGGTTGTCTGTAAGATATAAAACAGGCACGGCTAGCTAATATGAAGTTATTTTGCTTGAGTTTCTAACTCTTGGGTGAACGACTTTAAACAACAGGCTATTATCCAATTGATAGAGGATCCGAGCTACCTATGGTTTAATCAGTCCTGAATTATTTTTAAGACCTTCAGTGGAGCTCCAACTACGGCTTGAACCCTAGCCACAGTGTGGTAATATTCATGGCAAACAGGTGTAATAATCATGTAATGCTCGCTACTTTGGTTATGTTTAAATTAATACAAAGCCCGATTGAATTGCATACACGACCGATCCGGACCCTTTATGCTTATTTAGGGGTCCCTCAAAGTTTTACCAGGAATGTCAAACCTGCCTAGTAGATATGTTGCCTATGTACCCAAAGACCCAATCTCACCTGACAGGGCATAACTGAAGGTGAGAGACATTTTACTACAAGATGGATGGAAACACACTATTGCACTGTTGAGCGATGGTTTTTAGTAGATGTACAAAACTACCTTTTCTAGGTGATCTGTAAACACGGAAAAGTACTGGCACTAGTTGTCAAATAGAAATCCATTTTTCGAGCCACACTAGCAAATTTCTCATTAAGTATAATTTACTTCGGTTCCAAATTTCTGGTGGACTTACAATTTTCTTTATTGGATATAATTACAAAGTTTCAACAACATAAAGGAAAATAAAAGATAAAAGTGATTAAAAACGGCAAAATGGATTTTTATTCGGTAGCTAGTTGCAGATCTTTTATTCACGGTCAGATCAGCTGGTATTTACTACATTTTATTCAGGTATAGTTGTTATGGCTATTTGTGAGGAGGGAAGGAAATTTGTATTGCCTGATCATCAAGCACATTAAAATTACACTTCAAATACACGTGAAATGTCCGCTTAATCTACTTGCAAATAGGCAGATTTTTTCGATTGATGCCAAAAGAAGACTCTGGGGCTTGAAGCAGTAATGAACATAACATACCGTCCAAAAAGAAGGATGTTATAGGGACACCATTTCCAATCAACCTCTCACGGACATCTTTCGCTAGTTTTGCAGTATCGAGCGCTTCAGATTTTTCGACCGTTTTAAAATACCCCTCCTCCTTGAGATCGTCATCGAGCGAAGTAATGCCAAATTTCACTGTTCCAGTTCTTGAAATAAGAAATTTGTTGTCATTGTTACAGCTTTTGCATGCCTTAGCTTTTTCGAACGATTTTGCCGATTTATATCTCAAAGTAATGTTGCCAGTGTGGGTAGTGCAGTCAATAGTACACGAGAGGTACAGTTCTTTCACTACCTGAAAGGCCCTGCTAAGAATTAGTCGAAGAAGCTCCTAGTAAGCAGAGCTGCAAAAAGCGTTCAACCTTCCTACGAGCAAAATTTTCAAAGTTTGCAAACCTGCCTCAAAATGTTGTAAAGTTGGGCTTTCTAAACTGAAGATCAGAATGAATCTTGAGAATGAATCAATATTTTTTTAGAAAGATTATCATATGGAATAGATCATCATCTATTATTTTTTATGTTATGTTAGTGTTTGGGATTTATCATGCATGTAGTGTGTTGACGTGAAACCTTCCTCACTGACTGCCCATTTTGCAAACCTTCCTCACGGGTGATACCCGCATACCCGTGGCTTGTTGCAACTCTGCTAGTAAGAACTCAAAGTTTGGCTTTACGTTGTCGTTCTGTAACCTGGGGTCGCGTTTTTAACAACCAGGCAACAAGGGTGGTAATATAACTCGATTATAGCTTTTTTTTCTTGTTTGGCTTTTTTTATCAAGTGTCAAGAATTAAGTAAAAAACTGCATTATATGCATTTAAGTAATACGCATTATGTCATATATATATACAGTACATCCTAAAACTGTTTCATTTTATGCAAAAGCTGAAGATGAAAAATGAAATAAAATTTGGCCGTATTTAGTTAAATTTAGCTTTTTTAACGTCATTCGGCTTTGTGCACGCGCAGAAGCCTAACAAGTACCAGCCCCGTTCGTAACTACTTACGTAAGATTTACAGCGGTAACATTGAATAAAAACGCGGATGAAAAGTCTTCAAATACATTCCCGATCTGTTAAACAAATAGTAGCGATTAGTGATACACGCAAACTGGTTTGTTTGTATCCAATGTAATTAATATTTACACGGGTACTTGTTTTTGAAAATGTTACAGCTGATTCAGTTGAGGTTGATATCGACAATACTGCTAATTAGGAGTCAAATATTCAATATAAGTGCCCAACTGAAAAACGATAGAGAAAATATATAGTTTTAACAGTAGCCTTGCGGTTTTGCAACCATAGTTTTTATAGCATGATATCTCTTACATTTGCATGCACAACAGTAACTGATTATTGCCACTATCTGTTGTCGCTCATATTGCACATTCAACTATTGCCGATGTTAACCTTATATGCCGTGGTCAAAAATTGTTTAATTTTGTGACACCCATCTGGGAAACACATGGTTTGTGGTTTGTTTGAAAGAAATATAAATACATTCCTACCAAAAAAGTTCCCGAGCAAAAAACACGCCCGATACCGAGAAAATGGCTAGTTTGTGATTATCGACTGTAAAATTGTATCACAGTAAAAAAAAAGTGAGATTTCATATTGGACAACAATAAAAACGACTAGCATCATCAGAAAGATCACACAAAAACTGCATATACTGTACGACTCATAAATAGTTTGGGTCATAAAAACTGGATACTAGCTTAAAAATGGGTGTCTAACAGCACATAACTCGAAAACTATTTGAACAATAAAAAAAACTGTTTAAAAGTCTTATATTTAGTTTTTTGTGATTTTTCCGATGATGCTAGTCGTTTTTGTTGTCGTCGAATATGAAATTTCACATTTCACATCCACCGATAATTCTATTGAATATAAGTTACTCATGAAAATTGCATGCAAGTCAGTTTTCTTTGCTTATATTGCAAAAAAATTCTCGTGACATAATGTCTAGTAACTGTAACTAGTAATAAACAAGGTGAAATATTTCGATGAATACCCCAAACGTTTGAGATACGCAGCTGATATCAGCACGCAAACGAATGAGCAAAAGCATGATATCGGCACGTAAACGAATAATTCAAGATAATTTGTAATCCGCAGTACCTTTGCCACCACTTCATCTCGTGTGCCAAATTGACTTGTGTTCGCCAAAATTATTTCAAAAGGGAGATACCTTGCTGTAGTAAAAAAAAGGAGATAACCAGTGACATAATAATAAGATAAGCTAAGTACCCCCGGCCCAAGGACCTTTTCAAGTTTCCTCCACGACTCGTCAAAAATTTTTGACCTTGTGGTAAAAAACGTTCGAACACTTAGTCAAAAAGAAAATAACTATATCAATAATATCTCATGGGAATTCTTTTGTTACCCTTATTACCTCACGCCCATAATCGTATGGAATAAGCGGTTTATTGAATAATAACAAGTAAACAGCTATTTGAATTAAGGTTGTCCTTCCAAAAGCATAAACTGTAAACTATGAGCGCAATGAGGTTTTTAGTCCCTCATACTTAGGGAATTACCCTTGTAGCAAGCAAATTAATTTTGACGTTAGAAGTTTCATGTGTGTCCTCGATGCTATTCAAAGAAATAATTCCGTGTTTGGAGGTGAAAATAAGCAATAATCGTTCATCCCTTGCGCACTCATCGTCCACAGTTTACGACTTTTAAAGGACAACCTTTATTGAATCAGCCATATGCATAGCACTTACAAGTTCCGATAGCAAACGAATGCGATTGCGTATCCACACCAAGAATGGACGAAGCCACGCAAGTGAAGTTATTGTACTCAAAATTGTTCACAAAATACGGATCGCCAAGGAGAAGCGATCCATTTTCGAACACTTGATACGTAGACTGGAATACGCGATGTCCAGTTTCGGTTGCTCCTATTATTCCGACACCGAGATGTTCAGGACTTGTCGAGTTCAAGGTAACACTACCAAAAACCCATTCAATAAATGGTCTGGGGTATCCAATGGTTTGGCACTCGAACCAATAGCTTGTGTGACGTTTTGCAACTAATATGACAGTGCGTTGGTTTGTTAGAATTTTCGGAGCTAAAATAATGGGTGCATTAAAATTATGAATATAATTACTCTAAAATACATTGCTAAAGTCATATGCCCTACGTAAGTAGTAATTTTTTAACTGTCCTTTCTAGAGGTACAGTGAACCTAAACTAAACTAACTTTATTTATACTGGGTAGCTCTATCAGTTCTAAACTGTTCTTCCTAGAGGTCCAGTAAGGATCATCCCTTATTGATCCAGTGTTACTACAGGAGGAAACCCAAACTAAACTAACTATTTCTATACTGGATAGTATCACTTTTTTTCTAAAGTAGTATACCATCTATAGTTTATCAACGGTGACAACATACTGTACATTACCTTTAAGGAACACAACTTGATATGGTATTCTACTTGCGCTGATATTATAGCCATTTGCAATACAAGTAACATTGACTAATCCTTGAAGGTAGCTGCTTTTAGGATTTGTCACAACCAAACTGGAATTCTCGGAGATAACAAAGTGCGACAAATCGCTAGAATTTCCAGAGTGTATTTCCCACGTAATATTTGTCGCGTTCGGGTAGTCTGGCTGACATTTTATAGCCCTTGTTCCTCCGTCTGACACGTTGAATTGCTGCCTACCAGTCGTTGTCCTATTTTGTCTACCAATCGTTGTCCCATTTTCTAGGAAAAATTATTATGCTTTCAAAGCTCTGAAAGAATATATGCTAAACGAGCAAGCGTTTAGATTCAATATTCTTCTGACGTATTGCAAACGATTGAAAATTCAATCTAATGAATTGAATTTTATTTTTGGAATTGTTTTTAGGAATCATACGTTTTCTATTGAAAAGTAATCTAATTGAGTGGCATATTTCAATCGATTGGAACACTGAAAGAATAGCCATTAATCTATATTCAATCTATTAGATTAAAAAATAGTCTATTAGATTGAAAAATTCTTCAAACTTTTGAAAGATTGAAAAAATCCCTCAAATCAATCTTTTGAATTAAGAGAGTTCTGACGTAATGATTGCGGAACACTTAACACGATGAAAAATTCGTTGCCACGAACGGGAATTGAATTACTATTAATATGAATCCCCGAGGATGCATGATTCTAAAATGAAATGCCAAGACAAGTGTCAAGGCGTCACGAAAATATTTCGTGCATTCAAATTGGATAAGACTCGCTTCCAATCCCAGTTGGCTCGATAGCTCAATTGGTAGAGCGGTAGATGCGAGTACAAATCCCGCTCGAGACAACGAATTATTCGTTGTTTTCTGCAGTGTCAGATTACAAGAAAGCAAGTTTTTCAGAAGATAAGGTTAAATACATGTATAATACACTTACGTGCCAAGGTTGGTGGAAGAAACGCTGCTCCTCCAACAAGCAACACAAACAGTACGTACATCGCTAAGTCTCTACATCGAAAGACAGCAACAAAGGACATGCATTCAGGATTTTTTCCGAACTTTTTCTTCATGGGCGGAGAAACGTACCAGATTTGTGAGCTACCGAGTTGTTGAAGAAAATGAAGCTCAAACAAGTTGCCTTATTGTTCAACAAATTCAAACAAAGCGAAAGCACTTTGTTAATAAACAATGTTAATTTGTTTGAAGAACGCGGAAATTCTCGTTTAGAGGGCTGACAGAACAGAAAAACAATATCTCTATTGGCAACTAACGTTGCCAATATCAATAATACAGGTGCCAAAACAATACAAATTGTCTCATGTGAAGGAATGCAAGGAGGACATCGGATTCCGGATTCCCGTTAGTGGATTTCGGATTCATGCTAATTGATTCCAGGATCATTTCCATCCGGTAAATTTTCAATTTGAGCAGCGAATGTTGAATTGGAACATAGGTTCTCAATTAACACTCAATGAATCTTTCAATTAAAAGAGTAATTTTCAACTAGAGCAGTAAATTGCCATGACAAGAAAAGAAGAATTTTCAATTTGAAGCGTAAATTTTTAAATAGAGCAGAAAGTTTCGTTTAAAAAGGTCATTTTCAATTAGAACAGTAAATTTTGACTGTTTTTTCAAGATTTTTTGAGCCCCGGTTGCGCCTCGCCCATTTAAGACGCTGTTACACTATGCAACATGTCCGCAACGAATTTAGTCTGAAAATTAGAGTTTCATGATCAGGGATGTACAGTAACACTGTGGAATGTTTCTTGCAACTTTTCTCGCAATCGTTTTGACACTGAGCAAAGGCTGGAATGTATTTTTAAATAGCGAGTTTTTATTTTAAAAAACCCATTACCAGCAGACGATTCACGAAAATATAAGAAAAACACACTCCGAAGAACAACATCTTGTAAACTCAAGATTTGAGCTTTAAAACAAGACAACAATTTTGCGGTGATATTTCGACTCTATTTCAAAGTCATGGTCAAACCAGAATGAAGTATTACAAGCTTGCTACCATAATACAGTGCGTCCCAGAAAAAAGACTACACAGCAAAAAATGAACAACCTGTTCTGGCCTGATGAAAACAGCCATGAACAATGTTTTGCTGCCCACATTGTTCAAGGTTGTCAACAATATTGTTCAACATTGTTACACCTGATTGCTGGCTCAATTCAGGCTCAACAATACTGAACAATATTTTTGACAACGTTGAACAATGTGGGCAGCAAAACATTGTTCATTGCTGTTTTCATCAGGCCAGAACAGGTTGTTCATTTTTTGCTGTGTACCCTATGAAATCGGACGTTCGGATTTGAATGTTTTAATTCCCTAAGGATCCCCTTTCTGTGTTATTTTGACAGAACAAATTTAATTAATTTGCAACGTAAGCATAAACAATCTCGGTGTGGCAGAGAATTACGCATTCTTCGGCTCATTAGGGAGTTAAAACAATAGACCTTTCCGGTAATTACGTCACAGCTAACACTGTTTTCAATTTAGGGCCACCTTAAATACAGTGGATTTTAAGTTTATTTCTCACAGGCTATGGTCAGAGGCGCAGGAGATCCTTCGTCAACACATGCATAAAAAGATTTTGGATTTTGACTATTAAACAAGGAAATAGGCTTAAACACGAAAACGAGGCTGAGGGCCCCTCAGCCTCGGTTTCGTGTTTAAGCTTATTTCCACATTTATTGGTCAAAATCCAAAATTCTTTTTTATGCATGTGTTGACAAAGGATGTCCTGCGCCTCTGACCATAGCCTGTGAGAAATAAACTTAAAATCCACTGCATTTAAGGTGGCCCTAAATTGAAAACAGTGTTAGCTGTGACGTAATTACCGGAAAGGTCTATTCTATACTATTAGCGAATATATCAAACAACTATATACGCACAAATGGAGTTAGTGCCTGTGTTGGCTTACATGTATTGTCTCACGCTACCAAAATACTTTACAACAGCTAAATTTCCTTTTACACAGAAACCCATAACAATGTAGTCTTTGCTACTATCTTCTCTGCAACACCGGGAGGCCAGGAAAAACCTTACCCCGTAAGGAAACCTGGGTCGGGCCAAGATGTTACGGTGTCCCCCGACAGGACCTATGCAAATTCGTATTACATATGGAACATATAATTGCACTCTTAAAATAAAAATAACCGTCTGTTACACAGCAAAAAACGCACAACCTGTTCTGGCCTGATGAAAACAGCATTGAACAATGTTGTGCTGCCCACATAGTTCAAGGTTGTCAACAATATTGTTCAACATTGTTACACCTGACTGCAGGCTAATTCAGGCTCATCAACTTGTTCAGTATTGTTGACAACCTTGAACAATGTGGGCAGCAAAACATTGTTCAATGCTGTTTTCATCAGGCCAGAACAGGTTGTGCGTTTTTTGCTGTGTATGTAACGTCCGAGAGAGAACAACATCTATAGCAGACCACACTTTTATACTGATGGTCTGAATTCATTTACATAATTAGCAATGCTAACGACAGCATATTATTATAATCGAATAGAAAAACATTCTCTCCTAATGCTACGCAATCGTAGAGAATTATACATTAAATTCGAACGTTTGACATTGACGCTTGACTACAAAGGGTAGCCTTTTTATGGGACAAATTGTATATACAATAATGCGTGGGCACACAAACTTCCAAGGTTCCGACTCAAGTTAGATTTTTGTTTATTTCTATTCTGTGCTTTCGAGAAAAGAAAATTGCCGTGGCAACAATCGACCCAGTGTACCCACCTACCGATTCCTAGTCTGCTGGAAGATTCCTCACAACACAAATTCTTTAAAAATTTTACTCGGGCAATATTCCTGCCGTGATCACGGAAATTTTGACAATGTGATTAATCAGCATTAAGTTACTGGTTACACGCAGAACATCTCATTTCTCGAGCCCGCATGCATGAAAATCCAGATTTCCACTTAGACAAAAAGTGAAATCAGACTATTTATATGTCAGCACACGGGATTGTTTTGAGCGTTTTCACGCGAGCCAAAATGAAGACGATACAATTATCCCCATTCTCAGCGCATAAAGGGTTTTGTTTTCGTCCAGACCGGATATTCATGTTGGTTTTCTTTGAAATTTTGCAAGAAGTAGGGAGCTTTTTGAAAGGATTCAGAATAAAAACTCTCGAAAACGGCATCGTATGCACACAGACACCATCGTGAAAAAACGATGTACCTTGTGTTTTCCGCGCTAAAACGCTAAATACTGAAAGCTTCTGACGTCCGATCTGCAATGGCATGCAACACTTTATTTACATAATATTTTATACTTTGACGGCTTTGTCATGGAGCATTGGAGTTTACATTTTGACTGGCGTTAAGTTCAAGAAATGATAAGGACTACACTGTAGTGTCAGGCAAAAGTTATATCAATACCAGCAAGGTCTTCGTACAAAGTTTTATATATGTATGGCAATGTTAAATACGTTTAAATAACAAGGAAGTCAATATTACCTTACGTCGTCTTGCTGATAAACTTCTCAAAATAAATTGGCTCCAATGTCACCGAATCAATATCACTTCCATGCCTCAAACATTACACTCGAAGCGTGTTTAGAGCAATCACGTAATCAATGCTATGTTACCGTGCAGCAAATGAAAGGGTACGCGATCTGTATTCCATGTAGACATAAATAAGATGTCAATATTAAATACCGATACGCCAAGCGCAGCGTGATATTTGAGAACTCAAAAAGCCGGAAGACGTGAGCGATTCGGATTGTGTCCAAACAGGATGCAGTAACAAGACATTCGTTTGTAAATATATACAGAAGCACGATCGTCACTTATTGGATAGCCATGTTTACCTTCGAGAATGTACTAAGCTTTGCTGCATTATTGAATGCTAATTTGTTCCACATTTTAACATTTGATAAGCAGTTGACTATTAATACCGAATCGGTTGACAATGATAAATCCGATAAAAAACTCGTTACACATTTAACTCGAGCCACAGCCGGGGCACAGGGTGTCTCCATAAAAAATGAACTTGAAATTGCCTGTGGAAAAACACGTACAGGACTTTGTACACATGGGAATTTCTGGACGTCATTATTGATTTCCCGCGTGTAAAAGATCTTGTGTTTTTTCGCCAGAGCTTTCGAATAATCACAGTGTGCTCCCAAAAAGCCTATAACTACTGTATATCGTTTGAAGTCAAGCGCGTATGAGCATTAACAATGGCAGAGAAAAAGCAAATTCAAACGAAAATTCTTTCTCCTTTGTTTTCGTAAAATAAAGCCGAAACCAGAAGTTTCTTGCACAAACCTTCATGATCCCATCAGGATTTTCCTTTGTTTTTGGCGGATCAATGTCAATTCCCAGTGCATATAGAGACCTTTTCAAGGCAAGAAAAAAAAGCAACTCGCTAAACCCGTTTTACTTATTCAAGGCCATTATCAACTTATCATGCCACACAATAGGAATCATATAGCCATAAAACTACATAAATAGACATCACACTTGCAACACCTAAACGCGGACATCACTTAGAGATCGACTTGTTTTTACCGTGGTACTATTTCCATGGGCGTAACCGACCCTAAACAAGTGAGACGGTCCAATCACCAAGTGCTGGCTACTCATAATATGCACGTTGTATAGCTTTCTGTCTAATGCATGCATGAAAAAAAGTTGTCAGTTTTTTGAAGTCTCCAAACGGACACAAAGACATCTTAGGGCAATGAAATGTACTTGCAGTTTCTTGTAAGTATTTTTAACTGGTTTTGAACACGTTATAAATCTTGTGCTAGAATTTGTTTTAAAGTAAATTTTGAAATACTTTTTTAATGCTTTTAATCATTAAATCACTAACATTTGCACGAATTAAACATTCATTTATGATTAGTCTTCCCTCAATTGTAATCACAGTATACTGTATATATATTGACTTCCATATTCTAATGTGTCCATTCTATGCTCAAATAAGCGCTACCATAACGAATAAGATAATGTTAGACAGAAGTGTTGCCCCCAGGACACGGAGACGTCGAAGGGACAATGTTGAAATTAACTGGACAGCATTTTTGCGTTCTGGTGTCATACGTTTTCCTGCCACAACAGTCTTCGAATGGTGTCTTATCTTGGAGCTTCCCACAACAGCACATCTTGATTGCAGGGTCGTAATCCCTACCTTGACAAGGGACCACTAGTGAAAGAAAAAAAAATCTAATCTAAATCGTCTAAAGTACTGGAACATAAACGTTTATTTACATTGGATAGCACTGGTCCTTTCTTAAAGCTGATACAAGCCACTGGGGCATAAAACCTAAACTAAACTAACTTTATTTATACTGGATAGCTCTATCAGTTCTAAACTCTTCCTCCTAGAGGTCCATTAAGGATCATCTCTTATTGACCAGTGTTACTACAGGGGGAAACCGAAACTAAACTAACATTATTTATACTGGATAATTCCATCAGTTCTATACTTTTCTTCCTAGAGGTCCAGTAAGAATCATCTCTTATTGATCCAGTGTTACTACAG
This sequence comes from Muricea muricata, assembly GCA_963855995.1. Classification (NCBI taxonomy): domain Eukaryota; kingdom Metazoa; phylum Cnidaria; class Anthozoa; order Malacalcyonacea; family Plexauridae; genus Muricea; species Muricea muricata. The sequence goes on along the minus strand of OY979726.1, from coordinate 2,618,881 downwards.
GAGGAAACCCAAAGTAAACTAACTTTACTTATACTAGATAACTGTATCAGTTCTAAACTGTTCTTCCTAGAGATCCAGTAAGGATAATCTTTTATCGATCCAGTGTTACTACAGGAGAAAACCTAAACTAAACTAACTTTATTTATACTAGATAGCTCTATCTGTTCTAAACTGTTCTTCCTGGAGGTCCAGTGTATAGGGATTATCATTTTTCTGTTTCCTACTAGGTTACAACTTTAATCTGTTAAATCTCTAGATGTAAACCTATCGCCCAGTGCTAGTATACAGGAGCAATTCTGAACCCAACTTAAGTATTCCTAATCCTAGATCGTCCTCTCTCCAAATCGACAAAGCTAGGTTTAAGGTTGTACATATAACTCCTATTGTCTATTAATTAAGAACATGTTTACCATAATCAAATACCTTTAATATCAAAAGTTGCTGAACAGCGAACGGTCATACCGCTGCTCATGTCATAACTGTACTGCACAGTATGTCTCCCAACGCCAAAGCTCGCCCCAGGACTAACATTTGGCTGAACTCTTGACCTTATTATCTGCTGTCCTGCACAATTTGGTTTCGGTACGACCCAGTTGACTATCATTTCATTGTTTGGACTATCAGGCTGCATCATCTTACTCTCTGTGGAACTCTGACAAGCACACTCTGAAATAACAGAATACCAGCGTTTTATTTGTCATGTTTTAACTTTGATGGATTGAAGACTTGATTAGATATAGGGCTTGGATTAAAATTTAATTTCGCGTGCTGAGAACACGGAATTATTACCCCTTTTCTCGTGTGAGCTGTATTTAAAATAATTATATTAAGTGTAGATTGGCGTACATACTCGATCACATCGGTCACTTTGATAGATCCATGATATTCAAGAGTAAATGGAAATTAGACTTACGACAGGGTTTACGATAAACAGTTAATGAGTTAAATACACATTTCCTTTGCTATCAACAAGGCCAGCGCGACCTCGTCGCGGGCCTCGGCATATTCATAACTTCGGGCATCTCCGTCAGAATGTTTTACTCATTTTCAATTTTCTTGGGGGGTTTTTTAACAGCCAAGAATTCCTGGCATTTGTCAAGAGCATTATAAGTATCTGAATCCCTTTTTTACTAGCTACACTTGAAAAAAATCAGGACAACGTCAAGAAATTTAGTCTTGAGCGAGTGCAAAATCTTTTTGACTTTAACTTTTCCGTCGGACCTCTTGAGCACTCCAGACCCTGAGTATTACCTCCTCCCCTGCCCCCCCCCCCCCTCCTCACGCCGGTCTTCTCTTGTTGTGTATTTTACCAGAATGCATTGCGGCCGAAAATCATTTTTGACGGGAAATTGTCTTCTGTTGAAGGGCAAACATAAAAGAGAAGAGTTTTTTCTGTGTTTCGGTAAAGTTTTACCTCCTGGGAGTGTTTTTCTTGTGGTGTTTTTTCAGTCGTTTTAGCTTGATGCCCAGAATGCATTCTGGTAAAATGTACACGTTCCCATCTTTTCCGTTATGGTCATTTACAATTTTTAGTAATATATCGCTACAATTTATACAAAACAAAACATTTTTCGGCGTTAATAATCACTGAACAAGTGTATTTTGTATTTTGTTGCTGCACAGATATTGTACCTAGAATCATTCAGGTGCAAAAATTATTGGAACAACCGTATAAATGACCCCCTTTCCCAAACACAATGTTGTGAGAATGGGCTGAAAGAAAAAAAATTACCTCAATTTCGTCAATATTGGGATAGAGGGGGGGGGGGGGGGAGACCAGTGCATGCTAAATTGAACATAAACTTAGAATGTCCCATTTTTTGCACCTGATTGTAACTTATAATGCATGCTGGTGCCAGTTCAAATGCGATTACTTACTTTGAACATCGATGTCCACTCCACAGGTCAAGTCAAAACCACCTACAGTCGAATACAGGTAGTTCACGGTGTGCTTGCCCAGTTTGAAGCTCGATCCGGAAGGTGTGTTTGGGTTGATGGACTTCAGGTTTGCAGAACAAGTTGGGACTGGCGTTAACCACCTGGCAACAGCTGTGTCTTGGTCATTTGAAACGTAAGCAACGACAGTCTGACGTGACGGGCAGGTACAAGCTGAATGTTAAAATTGGTAGTTATTGATAACAGAGAATTCCTACTGTGGACTAAATTCTGATTCAGGGAATATACTTGGAGATCTGAAAACACGGAAAAGTACTAGCACTAGTTGTCAAATAGAAATCCATTTTTCGAGCTGAACCAACAAATTTCTCATAAAGTATAATTTACTTCGGTTCCAAATTTCTGGTGGACTTATAATTTTCTTTACTGAACATGATTAGAAAGTTTGAACAAGTTTCATAAGTGATCTCAAGATATAAGTGATTAAAAACAGCAAAATGGATTTTTATTCGATGGCTAGTTCCAGGCCTTTTACTCACGGTCAGATCAGCTTGACTCAGTACTTTGTAAAGGTTACAGGCATGCTGCCGCTGGTATAAATCTTAATTTGACATTTATGCGACAAAGGTTGTGATGACTTCCAGTGTCATCTATCGGAAAAAATTAGGAGAACCTCACAAGCAAATAGACGCTCTTCCTAAAAGGGGCCTATAACTTTTGCATAGTACAGTATGATAACAAAATCGTTCATCGTAGCTAAAAAGAGCATCTTGAAATTAGTATGATAGCAAAGTTTGGTAGCGAAATATTTTAGGTAACGGAAAATGCACTTAGCCCTAGGAACAAAGTTTGAGAATTTTGTATATCACGCACGGGAAATAATAAATAATAAAGCCCTGCCACATTTTAAACGAATGAGGTGGGCTCTCATGCGTAATATCAGTGGTAATACCAATATACACAAATTCGCAAACTTCGAATGGCTATATTTTCCGTTGTATGCATGCCTATATTTTGCAATTTTACTAATTTTGGTAAAATGTAAATGTAGAAAACATGCATGTACAATTACGTACAATCATGCACAATTATGTACAATCATGTACAATCATGTACAATCATGTACAATCATGTACAATCATGTACAATCATGTACAATCATGTACAATCATGTACAATCATGTACAATCATGTACAATCATGTACAATCATGTACAATCATGTACAATCATGTACAATCATGTACAATCATGTACAATCATGTACAATCATGTACAATCATGTACAATCATGCACAATCATGCACAATCATGTACAATCATGTACAATCATGTACGATCATGTACGATCATGTACAATCATGTACAATCATGTACAATCACGTACAAATATGTACAATTAAGTATAATTATGGTCAATTGAGACCGTGTTAGGCCATGGCTAAAGGGGATGGACGGGAGGTAGGTTTTCAAGATAGCGGCTGTTTTTCAAGATTCTTAAAACGAGAACGAATCAACAACAAGACATTTATAGCATTCCTAAATTGTGGTTAGGTTCAGGGTGAGGGTTAGGGTGAGGTTTAAAAATAATATATTTGGCTGTTGATTCGTTCACGTTTTAAGAATTTTGAAAAACAGCCGCCATCTTGAAAACCTACCTATCGTCCATCCTTTTCAGCCATGACCGACTATGTTACCATACTCACATTTTACAGTGATAATGACGTGGCATTTCAAATCAAATCCTCCACGAAAAGTGTACTTATATTCAATCGTGTGATTTCCAGTTCCAAAGCCGTGTGGTGACTTGTAGTCAGGGGTAACAGTCTTCGTGACATAACTGGGCGGACTGTTACTTTTGCATTTAAGTGTGGGTTCGACCCAGTGGACATCAACTGTTGACTGAGATGGTTTGATGTAGACATCTTGCGACTGGATTAACGGACAACTACAATCCCCTGCAAAGAATTTGAATTATTCGAGAGGTTAATGCCAACGGAGTCGTTGGCATTAATCCTCAATATTCGTGCAAAATACTTCAAAAGCTTACCACTACAGTCTGTTTCATCCAGAAGTAATCTTCAGGTGGTAGACAAATTTCGAAAATATGCGAGCTTCTTTTATGCTCAAGGAGGAAACATGAGCGCGTGGATGTTTAAATAGCATGCATTCCTTTCTTTATTTAGGTTGTTTGCCTGAAATCTATTTTTGTGTTGACAGGCCGAAACTTTTACCGATCTTTTATTAAGCAAGCAATTGTTTTTTTCTTTCAAAATATCAATTTTTTCGTCCAAGCATAAATTACATCTTTTGGATCCTCCGTTTAAGAAATAGACTTTTTTGACCACTTTATGGTGAAATCTATTTTGTTTTGTTGTAAGTACAAAACGTGTTTCCGTGGTGGCTGTTTTTTCAAGGTTCTTTAATTGAACGAAAACGAATCCACAACCAGACACTTTTAACATGCCTAAATTGAGGTTAGGTTCAGAGTAAGGGTTAGGTTGAGGTTTAGGAATGTTTTAGATGTTTGATTGTTGATTTGTTCTCGTTTTAAGAATCTTGAAAAACAGCCGCCATCTTGAAACTCTTGTCCATCCTCTTTAGCTATTTAACAATTAGACAACGAGGTCGAGCTGTCTAGGAGCGAATAGTCAACGAAGATGAAGCCTGAGTTGATATTATTCGCTCATAGACAACGAGGCCGAGTTGTCTGATTGTTTTAGCACACTCTGAACTGTATTTTGTTTTGTTGTTTTTCCCAACCATGGACTATTACGAATAGTCCATGGTTGAGAAGCCAATCAAACTATGGATTTGTAATAGTCCATGGTCGAGTGTATACTAAAAAGCCTTTAAACCTTTAAACTATTATACCTTTTGCTGTTTACCTGGTTTATATGGGGTACAGGATGCGTCGACGAGTTTGTCGAGTATTTTGTCCAAATCTACGAAGTCACTGTTAAAAAGTGTGGAATCAGATGTGACCATTTGTCGCAAGGTGTCGTTAAACTTCTTCCTTGTCTCTTCTTTACCCATCGCTACACCGACGATCAAAATGTCTTTGCCTTTCAATTCGCTGGAAATAACAACAGCAAGTCATAACATTATTTCATAATGGCGGTAGGCTTTTTAGAAAACGGTAAGAAGAAACTGATTTCGTGTTGTTCACTCCCTCGCTTATCAAACGTCATATGCAACTTGTACTCTTGCATGCTCTCGTTTGACCAGGCCATGAGAGTTGCGAAAACTCTCATACACACTTTCGTTTGTCAACTTTCAACAACTCTCGTGCAATTCTGGTTCTCGTTTAACCAGGACATGAGAGTTGAGAAAGCTCTTACACAAACTGTAGCTTGTCAACCGTTATGCAACTCTTGCCCTCGTTAGATCGGACCATGAAAGTTCAGAAAACTCTCGAACAAACTCTCCTTTGTTAACCGTCATGCAAATCTTGTTCTCGTTTGATCAGAACATGAGAGTTGAGAAAACTCTCATACAAACCCTGGGAAGAGAGAGCTCCTAGCTCTTACCTCGAAACGTCGAGCGCTTTTGTAAGTTCTTCATTTTTTTTCGGCCCTCTAGGCTGACCATCCGTGGTTATTAAGACAACGTCTGCAACGTTGGGTCTGTAATTGAGCGGATTAATCTGACTGAACGTCTAAGAAAATAATACAATAGATAGTCATTTAGCATATATAATTTAACATCTTTTTCACAAATAATCTTACTTTGCCATTGAACAATGTTGCTATATAATCGAATTAAGTACCACATGACGTAATTATGGTATGGTCTATTTAACAAATAGATAACATTTTGCCGTTGTCTGTTCAGTTATAGATACACGGGCCACTTTTTTGTTCTTACCGCATCATGACGTCATACCGTGTATCTATAACTGAACCAATCTCGTACCCAGAGCCCAGTTCCTCTTGGCCGAGGAACGAAGGGCTCTGGCATAATCCATTGCTTACTTTCATTTGATTGGTCTTCGTATTGTTTTGAGGTAACCAATCAGAATAAAGCTGATATTATGCTAATTACTTTGTTTTACTTCCTACATAATTTCCGCACTAAAAGCGATCCTGAAGCAATGAATATTCCGAAAAAAATTGCGAGGCAATGGTCAAGTGTTGGTATAAAATGTCGCGTTTGCAATAATGATATCAGTGGCAAGATAAGCACCGAGTCAACTTGTTTGGTAAATTAGCGACTTTCCGTAACCGGTTGGTAAAATTACTAACGAGTCCTTTCTTTCCATAACAATGGCTTTCAAAGCTTCGAACTGTGCTTCTTTTAGAGATATTTCCGCTTTACCAAGTCTCAACAACGCGTTGTTTATTGAATCGTGAAATTTATTCATAAGTTCCATGTCCTCCATGCACATGCGCAGAAACACCGGATCTCCACGATTTGTGGGGAAGACAATGAATTATGCCAGAGCCCTTCGTTCCTCGGCCAAGAGGAACTGGGCTCTGGGTACGAGATTGTAACTGAACAGACAACGGTAAAATGTTATCTATTTGTTTTATGTAATAAAAATGTAAATTTTTTTGCCAAAATAAGCTTTGTAGTGCGACGAAAAAACTTTACCACGTCATTTGACGTGATCATGATCTATCCAAAACAAAGCACGCCATTGGCTGTCGATTATTCTAAAATTGCTGTGATTGGCTTGTCGCTGAAATGGCGTTAGTGTACGTCTGTCCTCTAATAGATCACAGTTCTGGACCAATGACAATCCAGAATGAACTCTGATTATTATATAATGTTCTGTTAATAATCTTCAGGGCCGCCCAGAAGCATTTCCTCCAGTGATTTCTTTGTTTAACGAGATGTCACATGTTCATTTTAGACAAATAATAAGAACAATATGAAAGAAAGAACACGAGAAAAAAGTCCTATTTGTTGGCTATTAATTTCGTTATCACAGGGACGTCAACATAGGGACGTCAATCATCCTCAAGCGCAAGAATTGTCAACAAAGATTTATGCGACATTTTATTACCTATTTAACTGATTGATTTTTCTTTAGTTCACGAACACTTACATAAATATATTACAGTCGATTTCAGCCAACATTCCACGGCAATATTCCGAACTTCGTCGCGAAGAATTCGCAAGCCGGTTTGTAAACTGAGCATTTGATTGTCTTGTTTGAGCTCTGTAGGGGCCAATCACAGCCTTCGTACGTTTACAAACCGGCTTGCGAATTCTGAATTTCTGAAATGAACTTTCGAACTTCGCAACGGACTTCGCAACGGACTTCGCAACGAAGCCGTTCGGAATATTAACAGTGAAAATGACTAGCTTCGTCCCCAGGCGCTCTGATTGCTTTCCTTGCGCGAAATACTGTTGCGTGTACGACGCGGGATGTCGCGCGAGGCCGGATGACGAACGGGAAGCGTAGGCGCGACATCCCGCGTCGTACACGCAAAAGTATTTCGCGCAATAAAAGCAATCAGAGCGCCGGGGGACGAGGCTGGAAAATGAACTAAAATCGACGATAATTGCTCCATGTTTTAACTCCAGATCGAACAAAAGAAGCATTTAGTTTATTTAACCTTGAATATTCGATATAAAAATATTAGATGTATTATGTCTAGTATTCATCATGAGTATTGAGTAGCAATATTTCTGGATCGTACAAAGAAACTAGAAATGGCTGATGGACAAGAATAATTGTTAGGGGCATCATAAAAATAATCACAAACTGCAAAACATTTAAACTAATAATAAAGAGGGGATAATTTTTGTTCTTTGTTATCGTTAAATGTCACTAGCCGCAATGCCCTTTTCTGGAGAACAAAAAATTTATTTAGGCGTATTTTCATAGGCGGCCCAATTCACTGTGTAATTTATATAGAGATCAGTGCGAACATGAACATACTTCGTAAGTTCTTAAATATAAATAAATACAGTTGTATTTACTTACAATTTATTCATTTACAGCACGACTCTCAGCCTTCGAGCGCTCAGAATTTAATATTGCTATATTATAAACGGTGTTCTTGCAAAAACGGGAATAGCTTAGCGAAAATGGCATTAAAACTGTTACGGCATTTGTGGCTGTTAAACGTCAGTTTCCGCCATTTTGTCTTCACTGAAACCCGGGCTTTTATCCATTGTTTATAGAGTTCATTGAGAATACGAAGTAGCGCTTAGTTAGTAGAGCAAATAAAGAGCTTACTGGCGTGAATGTGTCTGTAGTTACATGTACATATGCCGGTTAAAAGATGCTCTGTTTGCTTACCTTGTTGGCCAGGACCAAGCCAGTGCCTGTGAAGGTATAATCACCTGAAACTTTCTTATAATTTAACTTCACAAAGAAATCTTCATAATCCTTAATGGTATTTAACTTTCCAAAATCAAACATCTTTCTAGTGTTTTTGGCGTTGCTGAATATAATCAAGGCCAGTCGAGTCCCATCTGGAGCAACGTTGAGTTTTGGACTATTTACAAGATCAATCAGGAACGGTTTCACCTGAGTATCAAAAGTCGCTTGGCCGATAGAATAGGATGTATCCAACAGGATCAGAATATCTTTCTTACACACGTCTGTTTTGGAGAGAAGTGAAAATTAGCGAATGGGACATATTTGAAAATCAGTTGTGGATTTGAAAATCAGTTGTGGATTTGAAAATATTATGGATAAGACTTGAGAAGAATTGGCATAGTGCATGAAAGGTGGTAATCGGATATGGTGATTTTCAAAGGCGTAAACAGAATGACACCAGGGATATTAAACTCGTAAGAGGTAAGAAGCGACTCGGAAATGCTGAGCTTCTAGTATTGGTTTTGCCAGTTACTGAACATATTTAGAAAGTTTGAGACAGTCACTAATCGGTGGATGAAAACAACAAATTGGCCTTGGTACACTAGCAATCTTAATACACTGTTTTAATTTCTTCATCACATTAGTTATTAGGAAACTTCCAAACTATTTACGATACTGGTTAGCTCTGTTAATCTACCGTTAACAGGGCTACCTGCTTTTCTCTGTTTCAAGTATATTCGACAGACATATTTGTTGTAAACTTATTGTCTTTCATAATAGGCCTTTCTTTTGGTGAAACCCAATTGATGTTGATTCGAGACTTGAGATTTTAGATTCAGTTTGATTGGTCGAGGAAAATGCAGGCGAACCAATCATTCAAGGAAGACAAATTCCCATGACACAACCGGGACAGCCCTTAAAACTATTAGTAAAAGTTTTTCACTAAAAGTTTTTTAACATTCAAAATTTAAAATGGAAGAACATTGAGGTAGTTACCTGGTGTGGATGGCGGTGAGGGAATCCCTGGGGATCCGATAGCACGACGCCAATCTTCATACTCTACAGGAAAGAAATTATTAAAAGGACGGAACAATACTAGTTTCACTTGAATTTTTTAGGTAGTTCAAACACAAACCACGACAGCTTATTGTAGAATACTACCCACACTAGACCACCACGTTTGAGATATTATTTTCAGGAAGTTCAGACACAAACCACGACAGCTTATTGTAGAATACTATCTTCACTGGATCACAAAGTTTGACATATTTTTTCAGGTAGTTCGGACAGAAACCACGACAGAGTAGAGTAGAATACTCTATGCGCTAGACTTGTAGCACATTTAACGAACAGAACCAGGCATTGCATGTACAACACAAACAATGAATTAAAAAATTACAAGTAAACCTCCCCCAAAACAAACCTTCAAAATATCGAAGATCAAAAGCTAAGACAAGCGAAGCAAAAGGCAACATGAAAAATATCCGAAACATTCCGAACATCTTGAGCAATAAGTAAATTGATCTTTTAAATATCTTCCCTTATCTATAGAGCTCGCTTGCTGGTCAGCAACAGACTGATTTCGACCGTTGCAAAATACAAATTTAACTCGGGCATATAATCGTTATGCAAACTCTCAATCAACCATGACTAATGCTGCATAACCGAAAAACAATTAAGAGAGACTGGCTTTGTGGCAAAAACGTGCACAGAATTGAACTTCCAAATGGTAGAAAACAGTATTTATGCTTTTAGCATATAATAGTTTGGGTGTTTTGTAAGAAATAAGCTTCCCAATGATTAGAAATTCAAAGCAGATGATATATTTGATGAGAGATTACTGAATATTATATATGGGCATATTTTGCTACGCATGGTCAATTCAAAACCGTTACGTTACTCTCCTACACTAACTTCCTAGGATAACTGAGGATTAAACTTACACAAAGGCGTACCGATCGTTGATTATAAGTTCCCCTGTGGAGTTTAACGGAAGTTGTCTTCATCAAGGATTCTTGGGGGGTTTGCATGGGGGAGAGACGCGAGCATTATAGTTTATGGGTTTAGAGCTTAATTGTAAGTTCTAAACTGTTTTTCCTACTTCCTAGAGGTCATTAAGATTCATTTCATGTTGATCAAGTGTTACTATAGGAGTAGACCTAATCTAAACTAACATATATTTATACTGGAAAGCTCTATCAGTTCTAAACTGTTCTTCCTAGAGGTCCAGTAAGGATAATTTCTTATTGATTCAGTGTTACTACAGGAGGAAACCTAAACTAAACTAACTTTATTTATACTGGAAGCTCTATCAGTTCTAAACTGTTCTTCAGTAAGGATAATTTCTTATTGATTCAGTGTTACTACAGGAGGAAACCTAAACTAAACTAACTTTATTTATACTGGATAGCTCCATCAGTTCTAAACTGTTCTTCCTAGAGGTCCAGTAAGGATTATCTCTTATTGATCCAGTGTTACTACAGGAAGAAACCTAAACCCTGAAACTAACTTTATTTATATTGGATAGCTCTGTCAGTTCTAAACTGTTCTTCCTAGAGGTCCAGTAAGTACTTATTGATCCCTGGGACAGCACAGCTGCGTCTTAACTAAATTGAATCTAAATTACATGCCCAAAGTAAAATAGTTAAATTCAAAAACAACATATGGTCGTTAATTATAATCAATTCCTCGCAAACATTTGTTTTACTAATTATTAGAAATTAATTAAATTTTCAACGACCGTTTGGTCCAAACAACAAGACTCAAATCTCCCCATATATGGATGGGGATTGAGAAATTTCATATTTTAACGGCTCCAGACTTCAATAGACTTAATTCAAATATGACAGGATTTGTTGTCTATTATTTTGCGATTAAGTGAATTCACAGTTGATGAACCGCTGACAGTAGCCTATGCTGATTTATTCATATATAACATATGCTCTAACGGTTTGAGGTGATACACTTGTGCAACTAACCGAAACGTTGGTTTTAATTTTATTAAAAAGGTATAGTTTATCATAAGAGATACAACTTAAATATTTATAGCTTCAAAAAGTCACACTTCTCCTGTTTTTAAGCTACTTAACATAGTGACGTTTCCTGATTTAAAATATTTTATTTGTCAAAATGCTCCATTTTTGTTTGACTATGTACCTTCCAAAATCTCGGACAAATTATGTATATGGGAAGTTTAGCATGCGTGATTGTGCAAGTGCAATTTGGAATTCTATATTAATAGCGAAATAAGTCATAAATTCAAGGCGTCATTGTATCTTGTATATCTTCACTTGTGCTTTTCATTTATTACCTAAAACTTCACTAAAACAAAATTTAAAGCGGTTGAAAATGGTCCAGTAACATTGTGCATGAGAAGGCACGGTGCTGTGTGAAACTTTTTAATCTGATTTTAGCTAATCACGACCGGAGAGTTCATGAGCTTCTTCCTAGATGAATTCATCTCCCTTAAACTACCACCTTCGGAAGAAAAAATTAAAACTTCTCAATTCCGAAATTCTCTGCAGATCGTTTTAGGAACTCTTATAGTATAGTAGTGCTCTTAACGTACAATATTTGTCAATGAGTTTTTTTTTCTAAATTCACTGTAATGATAGTATCTTATTCATATTATACCTCTAAATTTTTGTAATCACTTAACAATTCAGTACTTTTACTGTAAATGAGTGAACTATTAAAGTATCTAGCTATCTATTTAGAAGTTGGAATAAACTCGATATTTTAAGACAGGAAGCACTGCCATTTTGTGCAAGCATTCTACACCATAAAATTAAAGAAAATTTCGTTTGCAGCCCGCCATTGCGGAGTCTAGCAATTGCGGATTTACGAAATCAGAACACAATCATGAATTAATATACCTTCAAAATTGTCAGCAACGTATCCTATTGCCGAACCAAAAAAGGCGATTGCTATGAAGACTCCACAAAGAAAACGCATATTTTAAGCTCCCACTGAAATTATAGATTTTATTCCTTACCAATGACCTCCCGCAAATAAGAATGACTGTTGGCTTCAGAAGGGGCTGATTTATAATGCCTCACTTCGGTCTGTTTTCTGTACACGATGTTCATGACATTAATTCGTGAGAATTTGCATGAATGCGTTGGGAACACGTTGAAGATTACGAGCTGAGCAAATATTGAATTTGAATTAGCTAACGGTGCCTCGACAAACATTCTTTGTTATAATTGTTATGCGGCAAAGTGTTTATTTATTTTTCGTTAAAAAAGCCGCTTTTTTCTAGTGTTTAACCGTCACATTACATCAACATTATGGTGCTTCGTGAGAAAATTGAAGGTGTTGCCGTGCAAATTGCGTAAAGAATGGGGCTGCCTTCCAATTACTTCCAATTCCAATTAAGGTAGAGTGATGGCCAATTGGGATAAAGGAGATCTGTGCAGTGATAAATGAGGTAAATATGTGCTGCGACGATACAATACGGTAGTGTTCGGAATATAGTCAACAAGCTTTCAACATAACATTTAACACTTATTGACTGAGACCGAGGGAAACAGTATGTTTTGTGGACCAGAGACTGTCGATGTTTCCCGAGGCGAAGCCGAGGGAAACATCGACAGTCGAGGGTCCACAAAACATACTGCTTTCCCGAGGTCTCAGTCAATAAGTATTTTATTATATACTGAGTGTCAAAAGAGAAGAAAAGTACCACAAATCAATCAAACATGTATAAAAAGGATTACCTTTTACCTGACACGGCTCCGTGAGGCTCTGTGGATTTGTTGTTTACCGGTGAATAAAAGTAATGTCCACCGCTTAGCTACGTTGCCAGGGAGACAGTAGAATTTCTCCACTATCACGTGATACGTTCTTAACCAATAAGAAACAGGAATAAATGAACTTTGACACTCAGTATATAATAATAGTTTTTGTTTATTTAAGTCAGCTCGTCGTGATGTACGGAGTAATTTATTCATTAGCTTTGTAAGCCCAAATAACTTCCATCCATTTTATGACTGTACATGAAAATGTGTTATTTTAAATAAAAAAGAATCCCATCAATATTATTAACTCAATATTATGGTGATTTTGGCTCATTTGCCTGTAAATAGCTGGTGATATACGTGGTGAAAACTTAAAGTTGGACAATCGGTGTGCATGCACTTATGCAGGGAAGTCAAAACTAGTCGAAACGTTTTCTGTAATGTAGCTAAATTTACATGAGTTCTATCTTCTTCGTGCTTTTGTGCAGTGACACAATTTCCTTTGAATAATTCCTGCTGCTTAACTATCGGCCGGTAATAAAGGATTCGTTCTGTTTAGTTGAACCTCGTGGAGGGTCCTAAAATGGGGATCTCTTGAGACTTGCCTACTCAAAGTTTGACTAAATCCTACTGTTCCAGTAGCTGTTTTGTTCATATAAATCTTAACCCCACTTCCATTTTCAATTGGGTTTTTTTGCCTATGAATCCCAGTCTCAGTGCATAGAATTCCATTTTTCCAGCAACTTCCAGCTCCCACTTCACCGCTCTTTAGGACCCTCTCTTTGGGTATCCTCTTCTAGCTGATCTGACCGTGAGTAAAAGGCTTGGAACTAGCTATCAAATAGAAACACATTTTGCTGTTGTTAATCACTCATATCTTTTGCTTTCCGTTGTGAATCTTGTTGAAACTTAGTAACTGTCTTTAATAAAGAAAATTATACGCCTACCAGAAATTTAAAAGCAAAGTTCATTTGTATTTCACGAGAAATTAGATAATTTGGATCGAAAAATGGATTTCTATTTGACAACTAGTGCTAGTACTTTTCCGTGTTTTCAGATCAACTGGTTTGCAACAGCAGTTAATTGGACAGACGCCTTGCAATCTATTTTTTGCCCAGTAAGGATTTGCTTTCGCCAAGGTGATGGCGTGTTCCTATACAAACATGCAGTGTATAGCGTAAAATAAACATTTCAAACATCATTTCATAATACTACACGCTACATGCAGAAATGCATCTGCTCACCAGCCGTTCTGGTGTATTTATAATCTGCCTGGATCTTTGCCAAATATGGAAGCATATACTGATATCCAAAATATGGGTGCTTTTTGCCTTTTTATCAAGATTGTTTCTCAAATCTGACAACCACATGTGTAATATTAAAACTGCATATTAAAACAACTAATAACAATTTTATAAATGTGCAATTTTTTAGATCATGAATTATTATGCTATATCTGTGTGTTTCTTTGCAAAACTGGTATAATTAACGGATGTTTCGTCTAATTGCTACTCGACTCTTTCTCGAGATGTGTCTGACCGAAAATTTCAATAATTTCAAGTGGTGGCTGTTTCAGCGAATTATTAACGAAATTTTAATTAAATTTTACTTCGGAGCAAATGCATAAAACCAGCCGAGTTTAAATTTTGTTCCATTCCAAGCGGTGTTCTTGGTTCACCTTAGTGAAGTCCACCGATATTTAAATCACCTTCGAGGAAATATTATTGTGAAACAAGCTACAAGCAATGAAAAAAATAACGATGTACTAACCGACAAGTATTACAAGCGTAGAGGATTAAAAAGATTTGCACTAACTTAACGCACGGATAGCTTTTTGTGAACCGCTATTTAAGTAATTTAACGTTATAAGAGGGTAGACCTCAAGGGGTATTAAAAATGGAAGCTGAGCTTGCCTAAATTTTTGCTGGGGCTGGAACTCATCGACCAAAAAACCACCAACTGGTAGAAAAAGGGGATGAAGTTAAGATTTTGAGCAAGACAGCCACTATAGACTATGGGATTTGTGCACTGGGAATAAAATACCTCTTCCGTTAAGTTCAGAGAAAACAGTTAGAATCATGAGTTAGTTTGTTGACACAGGGTCGTGAAGGAAGGATCTCTCCGAATTTCGCAGCCCAAATTATGACTAAATTGCCCAAATGCACAAATCTTATAGTCCCATAGTACAACGGCTGTCACTTGCTCAAATCTTAATCTATACTGTGTCTTAATCCATTCCATTTTCTAATTTTTCAGAAGAATCCCAGCTCCAGTGGACGGAATTTTCCCGAGTAAAATACTAGGCAATACTCGGCACCCATTTTACCCCTTCAGAGGGCTCTCTTCACGGCAACCAGGGAAAATAATCATATTTTCATCACTTCCTCTTTTAAGAGCCGTATGCACATCATTTATTTAATACCTCTAGATGTATGCGTCGGCTTGCATACATTGGTACACTGCCAAGCTGAGTTGTTTGACATGTTTGACCAGATAGAAACCAGACTGAAAAAAGCGTGCGTTCTTTACATGCAAATAAGCTTTCATACATTGACCAGTTCAGTCGGATATCGTTTTATGTTCTAAATGTTTGTGCAGTTCTGGCAGGAGATATATACAACGCATTGCCTTATTTATAGCATGGTCTTGGATCACCGCTCGTTTATCTATAAATGCGCATTACTATCTAGTTTATAAATGGGATAATGAAGCATAGCATATAGCCTCTTAGATACAAGCACAAGCTAAACCAAAATACAAAACAAAGAAACGCAAAGAAGTGTTGAACATAAGCACAGGCTTAAGCTAAAACAAAAGACAAAACAAAGAAAGCAGTGAAGTTTGCAATGTATAAGCATCGACATAAGCATAAGACTAAAAGAAAAAAATCGAAAAAAAGGCAAAGTTGATATAAAATTTTTTCTGATTTATATTCGTAAACCTAGCTCTTAGTTATCCTTCAGCTGGGTTAATTCCATGATGCGTCTAATAAGCTTTATATAATACCTCATTAACTTCTGGTCGTTTAATTGGTTGATTATGGTCACGTGATGTTAAACAAAAATTTCCATTTTCCAAGAGTGCAAAGGAAAACGTCCCATTGCACTCCTAGGAGTGCAATAGTTTTTTCCATTGCACTCTCACAATTCCCATCCGTCAAAAAGCTCTTCGTACGGTCTTCGTAGTTTACTTTAGGCTGGATTCGGTCTTGAGATGAATGCGAAATAATCCAAATGCTAACTGAATGCGACTCAAATGCGTGTTGTTTTAAATGACGAATAAATTGGTTTTGAAAAACAACGGTCTGGTATTATATAAAACGAATACTAAATGTTTTTATTCGTGCAACAGTAAGAATATTTTCATTCGGTGAAAGATTGAAAATATTCTTACCATTGCACTCATCATTCATTATTTGTATAATAATGTATGTCAGGACTCTTCGCTACAAAGCTATACCCTACAAACTTGCCTTATATTAAGCTCGATACTCTGTACAGTGTCTTACCTTCATCACGTGAGATGTATCCAAAAGTATTTCTAGTTCAAGGTCCTGAACTTTGCATTTTTAGAAGTTCAAACATGGATTTTGCGGTCAGATTAAACTTGCATGCTTGTCATAAAGCGTACCGACCATCTGAACGGTGCACGCGGCATGGATGCCTGCCTAAAAGTTATTGTCGACAGACAAGGTCAGTAGGCTTGTGCTGGTTTTTTTGTTTAAACGTCGGAGCATATTTCCATCACATGAAATCGCTCGAAAGCATCACCGCGTACACATTAGCTAACGATCAATGATGAATAAAACCCTTTGTGGTTCCGAAATATTTTACCCTTCGGTGATCTCATGAGTGTGTCCTCAAAAAAGTCTCCCCTTTCTCAAGCTCTAGTGTATAGGGTGAGTAAAAAAAAACTGATGCCCTTTCAAATTCAAATTAGCCGCGAATTTCATTACGGAACTTTAAGTATTCCAATAGGTATACAGAGAACAGATCGTGACTAAGTACACAGTACAGGATGAGTAAAAAAACTGATACTATTGAAATTTAAACTAGCAGCATTGCATTCTTGCAATTTGACAGACGTTGATCTAAAACAAAATCTAATTCCCAGTGGAAGTTAAAATGCATAATTTTAGCCGTGAAAGAATTGTCAGAATTGGTTTACGTACTGTGTACTAAATCACGATCTGTTCTCTGTATACCCATGGGAATACACCGTAATGAAATTCGCAGCTAATTTGAATTTGAAAGAGCATCAGTTTTTTCTGACTCACCCTGTATGCTAAAATTTGGATGTTTTAACTCTCTGGTGGCTCAAGAGAGCGTCAGTTTCATCGCAAATCAAGCCCCGTTAAGGTACCGAATCCGCATAGCCACGATATCAAATTGGATAGTTTCAAGACGAGTGTAGCTTTAAATTTATGATAATATGACAGAATTCAATGACAACTAATCATAGAGAAAGTGATAAGAGTAAATATGACCGCAAACTGCACCGAACTCGATGTCGTGACCTTGCGAATCCGGCACTGTGCAAACAGTAGCGTAGCCGGCCCGAGGATTTAGTCCCGCTATGCAAATATTTTCGTGTTCATTGACTGTGATCATGAAAACAACAATGTTCAAAGAAATGAATAATTACAATGATTTCAAATTTGCATAGCGGGACTAAATTGTCGGCTGGCTACGCTGCTGCGTGTAAACGGGTCAACGGGTGTCCGAGGAACAAAATTTTTAACCAAGAAAAAAAAATTAGCAATGCTCGAAACTTTATTCATTCATTCTAAGCCCCAAACTAAATCACATGTTTTCTACGCAGTGATATTGAATCACTGGATACTAATAAGTTTCTACTCCAAGTTCATTTCCTTTGTTCGGCCTTCGCATCAGTGGTAACACTCAGCACTGGCGTCCTCCCTGTGATCACAATTGTGGGAAGCCCAGCCACTACTGGAGCATTTCCAGAGGTACGCCTCTGATCCGTTGCAGCCCACGTCATCCAACAGTATGGGTCCCCGTCCTTGGCCATAACGTGCACCGTGGGGAGCGCCGTATGCGCCACTGTAGCCCAACTGACGACAAACAACATTCGCATCCCGAAGACCCCAGCTGTCGTCGCACACCGTGCCCCAGCCATACGAAGGATGGTAGATCTCGACTCGACCTTTGTGCTTGTAATAAGTGCCCGCCAATCTTACATTGGTGACAGAATGACCTACGTTCAAAAATTTCGAAAATTTCAGCTGGGAAATTTAAAATACTGAAGCCTGTCCTTACCTGCGACATAATAACAAAGGACAACTTTTTCTCAGAGGTTTACGAAGACAAAGTAGAAAGAATTTTCGTTTGAATATGTTCCTAGTCTTATGCATGTGCTTATGTCGATGCCTACATGTCGCACACTTCACTGCGTTTCTTTGTCTTGTCTTTTGTCTTGGCTTTACCTTAGGTCGCTAGTGAAGTTGGCCTTATGGATTACAGTACAGAAACAGTCACTGCATGAGAATTCAAAATTTAGTCAATGATCAGTGTACCCCGCAAAAAATGCAATTCGTTTTCCAATAAAACGCATCTTAGTCAGGAAATGTTAGTGTACTTTGCGTTTGGGCCTTACTACTCACAAGTTGGAACTGGGTTGCTCCATGTACCATCAGATTTGCATTGAAGGGAAGAAGCTCCACTAATCACATGACCACGAGCGCAAGTGTAGTGCAACACAGACTTGTATGTTAACGACGTCCCTCGCCTGTATCCATTAGAAGGTGTTCCTGGATCTCTGCAGTCCGCTGTGCAAAAACAGCACGTTAACAAGTTAGGTACACTCATTACAACCACAACCACACACAAACGTTTAACAACTTATTAACAACACACGCGAGTTAAAGTTTAAGAACAACCAG
Organism: Muricea muricata; assembly: GCA_963855995.1. Taxonomy (NCBI): domain Eukaryota; kingdom Metazoa; phylum Cnidaria; class Anthozoa; order Malacalcyonacea; family Plexauridae; genus Muricea; species Muricea muricata. The sequence continues at coordinate 2,600,068 of OY979726.1, read as the reverse complement.
TCCTGTACAAAGCCCAAATCAACGCAAGCTTGTGAAAGCAACATTGGAACATCAGAACCTTGTTTTTATTGTTTCAAGGGCAGGGTCACCACAACAGCGTGAGCCAATTACTGTGGGCCCGTATTACATATCCCAACCAGTCAACTTTCCCTGTGGGCGGAATCGGAGTACCCGGAGAAAACCCACGAGTTTCGGCAGAGCGTTGACTTATTAATCTTTCCTCACGAAGACTTTGACCACTTCTCTCGCAATTCTTTAAACACAATCTTGCAACAAGATTGCGACAAATCGATATCGATTTGTTTGAATGCGCCATGTGCATTGTCTATCATGCGAGCACATATATTTGGGGCTAACAAGTATGACGTATTTAGTGACAAACGTCATAAAAAATGCGTTTAGAATTTACGAGACATACCATAGCAAATAAGTCCATTTCCAGTGTAGCCAGTTTTACAAGAACAAGAAAACGATCCAACAGTATTTGTGCAGTCTGCATGTTCATGGCAGTTGTGTAGACTATTTTTGCATTCATCGAGGTCTGAAACATGAACGAGAAGCGTCGAAGAGCTGAGAGAAACCACGATATGACAGACATAAGTTAGTGACTAATTGGAGACTAATGAGCAATCGAGCAACTATTACTGGCTAATTACAATTAATTCATCAAAGAACCTGAGCATGTTTTCCCGCTTCCTGTGTATCCGGTGCCACATCGACAAGTGTACGATCCTGGTACGTTGACGCACGAAGCAAGCTGGTCACACTTGTAACTGCCATCTGAGCACTCGTCAAAATCTGAAAGCAAAATACTGTTACGGTGAAATTACTTATATTATCAGCTCTGCCACATAACTGTATTGTTGTTGTTTTCAGCTTTTTTGTTGTACAATTGTAGCATGGTTTTCGTTCCAGTAGCTACGCCTGCTACTTTTGTTGGTAGTATTGTTTTAGGTCGGGCAGATGTAGGGTATTGGTTATTGTTGTTTAGCTGTTATTGCTGCGGATCTTGCTCTTGGTGGTGGGAAAGCTTTCTTTCCATTTAATCGTGAATGTCGTAAATATATCAAAGTGAACGATGTGATAGAGTATGTACGCCGATCTACACTTAACATGACTAATTTGAAAACAGCCCACAAAAGATCTAGATTATTTCACATCGTCGAGAATGACTTTGCCACGTCAGGACTACATAGAAACTAGGCTTAATACAGTTGGTCGTCGCGTGGGTTGTAGTGTTGTGGTGGTGGTGTTTGTAGCAATAGTAATAATACTGCTGAGGTGTTGGTGATAGTGTAGTTTCTGTTGTTGTTGGATGATTCGTCCGTCGCACGCTTGACGTGGCAGTTCCATTGGTCTTCATGGTTTTTGTGACACCAAAATAAATAGCAATGTCACGTGTGACAGGAGAATACCCTGTTGTTGCCGTTGTTCTAATGCATTACCTGTGCATTTCTTTCCATTGCCAGTATAACCACTCTGACATCGACAAGAGTAAGAACCTGGAGTGTTGACACACTGCCCTCCTATCTGAGCACATGCATACTTCCCGTGTGAACATTCGTCGAAATCTGAAGAATATACAAACTTAAAGCATTTTCTTGATACGGGAATTCAGATTCTCGATTTTCTTGATAGAGTAAAAAGTACAAGAGAAACATTTCACAAACCAGACCTGATTTGCAGGTGAAATTTCGGCACTGCTCACAAGATGACACAACCCAATGATATCCGTTGTTCCGTCCTCCGCTATACACACAATCCTCAGATTGGCTGCTTGGAGGCTTGCTCTTTCCGTTTGCCCAGTTTGTATACGTGATGGGCTGGCTGTTCGTCCACAAATAATGTCCTTCGTTTGCTTGATCATTCAGTCCGATCCAAGATGGTCGGCCATGATGTAAGTGCTGAACAAATACATCTTCCTCCGCGTTCCCGATTCCCACAAGTGTCCGGCCATTGTTCAGACATATTCCTGAAGCATTTCCCCATGATTGGCACGACGTTATTCTTTCATAGCAGAAACCGTTGTAGTATCGTTGTCCTTCGGGGCATATTTCTAGAACGTAGACATAAGGGTTTTTGCTTTGAAGCGAGAGGTTTTGTTCTGCATTTTAACAAAAACTTTACAAATCCCGACTATATTAAGGTAAAAACATTTTTTGAAAGAATGAGGTGAAGACATCATTAGGATAAATATACCTCGTAAAACCACGTGAGTGACTGTAACCGCATCAAAACCTCTGCTGGTGTGTAGCTCCTTGAAACAAACTTTGAATTCCGACGTTGCTATGTCCTAAATTAAGAAAAAGCTAATTATAATAATATACTAAATAGCATGCATTTCTATCAGTTCTGAAGACGGAAATGTTCTTTCTAGAGGTCCAGTAAGGATGATCTCTTTCTGATCTAGTGAAACTTAAGCAAGAAACCTAAACTAAACTACAGTGTAGCTTTATGCAAATTGGATAACTCTAACAGTTCTGAACTGTTCTTCTTTGTGGTTCCGTAAGGATAATTTCTTATTGATCTAGATCTAGTGTTACTACAGGAGAAAACCTAATTTCTTAGTTCAAGCTGTTTTTTTCACGGAATAGAGACATATCCAAGTACTTCCAGGCAGTTAATCAATCCGAATTAACCGGCTGTACGTCCAAGTAGGTGTCATTTACTTAGTTCAAGCTCACCTCAACCCAAGCTGCAATACTGTTGTGTTGTGGATCGATATTGCCACCAGATGAGCTGTGTTTTGGCATGACCAAGACAGTCGGTGGAGTTGGGTAGCTGCCAGTCAACTCAACATCCTGTTACAAAAATATTTCAAACCTCTGAAAAATCTTAAATTTGCTATTTTATTCTGAATTTAAATGACTTATTTGGCAGATTCATTACTCTATTCCAACTGCTCTCAGAATGCAACAAACACTTCTTGGGTTTCGCTATAGGTCACTATCGACTGAAACTTGGTGGCTCAACCTGTTTTGATGCTTATGCTGTACTGGAGTTGGAAATTATATGAAATTGCACGTTTTTGCCACCAAATACACCCACAGGGTGTTTAAAAAAGTTGATTGAACTTTGCAGTGCTTTGTCGCGTTCTTTGTTTAATATACTGAAATTATTCTTTCGCAGTCCGAAAGAAAAGACTTCTTCAAAATTTTCAATAACGGTGGCACTCAAAAGCTAAAATCTTGACTGCGGAAGAATTGTTTCTGCATGTATATCAAATACTCCAAAGTACGATTACCTTTTCTTTCATGCACCCTGTATAAACCCAACGCACATTATGAACGTACAAACTTTACATACATACCCGACATTGCGCGTAGTTTGTGCTTGCCAAAGGATTTGATGTATAACGGTTGAAAACAGTCTGACCAAGTTCAGTGAAAGTTGGGAACTCCAGTCCTTCAAACGCCAACCAGTTCTGAAAAAAGTTCGTGAAATTTAACGACAACCTAATAACAACCTAACCAACATAAAATTCTCGACGAAAATCTTCTACATCGCTGAGACAGTGTCAAAATGAGCAGTTCAAACATGGGAAGGAAAGACGAAAACATACAATAAAAATGTCTTGATGAGGTCCATCAAAGTTTTGCAACTCCCTCAGACACACTTTAAATGAAGATCGCGCAACGTCTTCCAACCAGAGTGATGCTGCGTCGTGTTTCAGGCTCTTTCTGTAATGCTCTGCTGTGACCAGCATGGTTGGCACGGTCGTGAATCTTGCCTGAAGCAAAATATAAAAAGAAAGAAGGAAAGATTGAAATGAATCGGTCATCCTCCTCATTTCCTGTGTCATGTGTTCATTTTAATGAAGATTTAAGGTTATTCTATAGTACCCGAAAGGTAATAGGTTCTTTCGCTACCTGAAGCGATGAAGTGAGAATCAACGTTAAGAGCGACGGATCTTTGTTGTAAAGTTAATACTTTCGTTTTAGGTAGTGACTGAACGTGTACCTTTCGTGTACTAATTAATTGCTCCATCTAAGCTGGAAATAGTAGTTGGAGAACATCACTCGTTTCAAAAGAGGCGGAATGGAAATAATCGCCGACCGACGAGAAAGCGATTCCAGCATACATGGCTTATTGGAAAGATATTAGAGCTCCCAACTGGCTCTCGAAGCCTCCCTTAGCCACAAACTGACTCATTCTCAGATTGTGAATCATTACCATTTTTGAGCTAAAATCGCAGCGAAAATGGTAACTTTTTTCCAGCGAAATACGAATATGTACAAAATTTGCAAACTTCACAAGATTGTATTTTCCATATATTACAACATTTCGCCACCAAACTTTGCAGTTCTACTAATCTTAAGATCATCTTTCTAGCTGTAGTAAAAGATTTTGTTCTTTTTGCCTAGATCGAATGTTAGTCCATTATGCAAATTGTCCATTTGTGTTATCAGTGTAAAATAAAGATTAATACCAGCATGTCTGTACCCTTGCCTGTAGCCTTTGCACAGTCCTGTATATCTAAAAGGAAGACAAAGCCAACACGTACCGCGGAAAGATCAACTTTTTGACATTTTGTTCCAGTCCACCAATGCGGAATCGACACCTTCCCGGCCAACCCCCCCGTGGGAGATCCCTGATAGGCCATCCACTCCAAAGTCGCCTCTCCGTGCGGAGGACCTTCGTTCCGTCCCGACTCCATGACGCAAAACGAGAATCCATCGATGCTCACGTTTTCCACCCACGACACGGCGGCATCGTGCACGCGATCCGACTGATTCACGTGACTAACGCTTGCTTGCACGTGCACGATTTTGTCCGGATAGAATGTGAGCGGTTCGAATCGAACGCTTTGGCAGTGGGATTCCGACCACTGGGGTATTTCTTTCACCCGACTGCGACCTCTTCTCAATGGGAAACCTTAAAGAAGGTGAAATGATGATTTATAAACAATTTGTGGCAGCATCATGTTTGTTCTCCAGTCCCAAATTCTTTCGCTTAAAAACTTTACTGATATGAACAAAGATAAAATAACAAGATAAAAGCAGTAACGAAGCCAGCCCGACATTTTGTCATGCAAATGCAAATTTTTCTGTGTTTTTGACCGTATAAGGAATGAATTTCTAAAGAAATGAATAACGATAATGATTTAAATTTATATAGCATGACCAAATTGTCGAGCTGGCTTCGCTACTGGATAAAAGCAATATACTTCTTGAAAACAAGCGCCAACAACGACACTATAAGGTTTTCAAAACCCGCTACCAAGCAACCTATTCTTAGCACAGTTTCCCAAGTGTAAAATGTCAATAATAGAGTTCAGCTAAATTAAAACTATTGAATGTCTGGATAAAAATGTTTTCATTACAAATCTAAGCTTCGTGAGATTACAACAGGGAGAAATTACAACAGTTCAAAGTATAATGGCACGTAAGATGTTGACTTTTACCTGTTGTAATTTTTCTCTCACTCGATGGCCTGAGATGTCAAACAGACTGAAAGCTCAGATTCATGAAAAAATCAATTTAATTTAACATGATTTTTGCACAAATTGTTTATAAATTAACATAAATTCACCATGAGAAATCTCAAATTGCACAAAAAGTTAAATGAATGAGCTTTTTTCACGCCATGAGATCAGGGGCCAGTTGATCACTAATGCCGGTCAGCTTAACCTTGGGTTACTCAAAAGAGAGTTCCCAACAGTTTGCTCATGATAAACATGGTAATGTTTCTTCAGAAATCTTGTCTCAATCAATAGCAGTTTTGGTTTCTGAAGTTTTGAAAGAAACAGAAGTGTGAAAATACAGGAACTAACCCAGGGTTAGGCGGCGCCAAACAAACTTAAAACAATTGCTATGAAAGAAAACCTGCCAGTTTGGTTTTCAAAATTATTGTTCTTGGCGATACTTTTTATCTGAAGAAAAAGGCAAGTAATTTTTTCTTTGTAAACAGTGGGCAATTTGCATTACAGGCTGAAGGTCGAACAAGGCAGGAAAAACGAAAATTTTTACTACAGTTAAAAAAAAAGCATCTTTAAAATAGAAGAATTGCAAAGTTTCGTGGCGAAATGTCGTGAAATAAGGAAAGTATAGCCCACCTCTACAACTTCCGTGATGGTAATAAGTATAGTTTGATCTCGTCTGGCAGACATCGAGTTTGTAGAAGCACAGATTGTTGTAACTCTTTCCATGGGACGCGCACAGGTTCTGCTCAATTGAAGGGCAGTTTGTGACGCAAACACACCTGGCGTCGTAAGGGCCAAATGCGCGACACTCTGCGTACTTATCACACGTCACGTTCAGGCAAGGATCAATACCTGTAGAATGAATGAAAAGTAAAGGTGTATGAATGATTTCAAAGACCTGAGCGTGTGCTGTTTCATTGCCATATTCCAGCGGGCAAAATTACATTGGTTAAACGTCGAACAAACGTCTGAAGTTAATAGTCCACGATGCAAGTACAAAGAAAATCAATACCGTGGAGAAAGTTTAGGAATCGTAGGAAGAAATTTACATAAATTAAGCCAGCTTTCTCCTTAATTTTCTCGCAAAATACTGGTTCGTTTGAGAAATACGTTAAAAACACTCGTAAGAAGGACTTCCTTCGATTTTACAAATGCTAATTGGATCCACATTACTTTGCTGACGTTAAAACAACAGTAGGATTACGTTGTCAAGTTCATGAATCACATTTCAACCTGGGATCGACGTTGAGATTGCAAATGAAATCTTGACTTTACATCATCAACAAAGAGTAGACATTATGTCGAGTTTTATTTACGAATGTTAAACTATAAGGTCAATAACACAACGTCAGAATAAGGTTGAAACCGTTGAACATATTTTTAACCAATCCGAACGTTCTAAAAATGTTATGTGCTCGATAGGGAGCTTTAGAGTCGACTACGGCTACGGTCGTCTTCGCTTTGGATCGTGTGTTGTTTTCAAGACATATTGTGTCAAAACTCTCGCCATATTATCAAGTCTGCAATAACTGATTTTCAATTTCCAAATCTTGTACCAGTACTTTCGTAGCTGAAGTCAAAAACTCAAGTGCAAAGCTTCCCAATAACAGGGTGTACAATTATATCCGAGAAAAAAAGCTTTAAATACCTCCGAGAGCTGCATAGTCCACAATTATCGGTTCATACCGGCCAGTGATGCCAGGCAAAGCTTTTACACAAATTTCGAATCCTGTCTTTGTAACGGTCTACAAAAGAAAAATCTCATTAATAAATTGAAAATCAACGTTTCCAGCTGAGGCCCTTTGTCGGGAATCGTTTGAGGTAGCTATTAATGTTTCAGGCAATGAAAGAACCTATACCTTTCATGTGCTATCGACTGCACTACCTACACTGGCGTAGTTAGCTTGACCTCACAACTGCTGTTAGTATCACTTTACTTGGCCACATAACAATATGATTGTTTAAATTAAACCTTACTTTCGCAATTATCGTGAGAAATATGAAGGTGTAGATTCATGTTAATCTGACACTGCAGAGAACAACGAAAAACTTGTTGTCTCGAGCAGGATTTGAACTCGCATCTTCGGGTTTCTAGATTCAAATCTAGTTTTCATATCTCTGAGGATGGTCCCTAAATAGAATCAAAACGCGTTCTCAAGGACAAGCGTTAAGTCGTGACGAGAATATTTCGTGCAATTAGATTGGATAAGACTCGCTAGCAATCTCAGTTGGCTCGATAGCTCAATTGGTAAAGCGGCGGTCAATAAACCCGAAGATGCGAGTTCGAATCCCGCTCGAGACAATGAATTTTTCGTTGTTCTCTGTAGTGACAGATTAATATGAATCTAAATATCCTAAACTTTAGTTCCACAACAAAAGGAAGAAATATTAGGCCGTACCTTGGCCCAGGCCACGATATTTTTATCCGTGGATGACAAAAGAGACGAGTTCTGGATCTGACTCCGTCTTGGAGTGATTAGAAGGTCAGGTGGTGAAAAATAAGGCGTACTGAAATTTTTATGCTACAAAAAACAAACGAAATTAATAATTTCTAGATAATCTAGCATAAATAAAGTTAGTTTAGTTTAGGTTTCCTCCTGTAGTAACACTGGATCAGTAAGAGATGATCCTTACTGGACCTCTAGAAAGAACAGTTTAGAAATGATAGAGTTATCCAGTGTAAATAAAGTTAGTTAAGTTTAGGTTTCCTCCTGTAGTAACACTGGATCAATAAGAGATTGTCCTTACTGGATCTCTAGAAAGACTAGTTTAGAACTGATAGAGCCATCCAGTATAAATAAAGTTAGTTTAGTAAAGGTTTCTTTCTGTAGTAACACTGGATCAATAAGAGACGACTCCTGCTAGACCTGGGTGGGTGCCAAATCATACGGACGCAGTTAATTAATTGTTCTCTTCGTATACCTGACAATAAGCGTAATTTTCTTCAGCCGAAGGTTCGATGTCATTTGGAAAGTACATCGAATCAACATCTGTCATGTTTGCACTGAATTTGTGCTCCATGGCCAGCCAGTCCTGAAAAGTATAGAAAATGTTAAAAATAAATGCTTATTTCTTCCACGTAGATTGATCTTCCTCGTTGTCGTTACAGAATATCGAATGCAGAAAAATTGACAATGGCACGAAGTCATCACATTGCAAACAAATAATTCAGAGGGATCCGCATTTAGCAAGTGTGTAAAAGCCGTCCACAAATCATGTTTGCTCTGCCTGTCCCACACTGTCAACAATTTGTTTGTCCATAAGTTGGTCCAAATGGTTGACAACGTGTAACAAGCTTCGCGGAATGTCAGGTTATAAGGTTGTCCTAACAACTACGGTTGTAGACCTGTTGTAACAAGATTGCCACAAATTTGACAACACAAGGCTGTAACCAATATTGTTATATCATGACTGTAACAGTCTTGTTGGTAGTCCAACCAAGCTTGTTGCGAGTTGTCAACAGCTTGTTTCAAACTTGTCAACAGCTTCTGAAGAGACTTGTTGTAATTTGTTTGCAAGTTTGTTTCAACTCGTGCGTTCATGCTTGTGTATGAAACACAATGTACTCATCACTTACGATATATAAATTTTCGTGCTTTCCAGAAAAAGAAATCATTTCTCGGAGACAAGCATAAAATCCTGCCGATCCTAAATTTTCGGCCCAGAACGTCATGGCTTCCTTCCTCTTCGTGCGTCCCTCGTGGCGAACACTGATGAAAACTTTTGGGAGTCGCGAGAATTCCTGGAAACAGAAGAAAATAACACTTGAGGGATATTTTATCACAAATAAAGAAATAGAAAACATTTTGACGATAAAGTAATACAGTGGTAGACTTTTGCAAGTGGTCGACAGACTGGTTCGAAGTTTTTTGCCCACTGGCTGACTACAAGTTGTTTCAACAAGTTGTAACAATGGCAAGTTGCGACAAACATAGGACCGGTTGTATCAAAGACGTTTTTAGCTTAGACGGTGGACAAGTTTGTATTGAACAAACTAGCTACATTTTTTTCATTTTAGCCATAAAATTTACGAGTTCGGTTGCGTTGCGCACCAGACGTAAAAGTGTGTTTTCTTTTTAAATTTGGCTCATCCACCGTTTAAGCTAATTGCCTTTAGTATAGCCGGTCCCTGATTCCAATATACTTGTTGGAACTTGATGAAATTGACAAGATTGTTGCAACTTGTTGACTTGCAACTTGATACAAATAAGCCAGTAAAATGGACAACTTGCGACAAGTCTGTGGCGTTTTTGGCCAGTGGCGGCGCCAGGCTAAACTGAATTGGGGGGGGGGGGGGTGTGCATTTAAAGAGCAAATGAATGTTGGGGGTGGGGGAAGATTGTTTTAGATACTAATGATAGTCAGTAGATAGGCAATAATTTTAATGAAACTCAGAGAAATTGCGAAACATTGTTGGGATCTTGGGGGGGGGGGGGGAACTCGGGGCAGAACACCATTTTTTTGGGGGGGGGGACAAATGCCCCCCTTGTCCCTCCCCTGGCGCCGCCACTGTTTCAGGCTGTGTACTCCAATCATTCATACAATACCCCCAATCTCTCCTCCAAATGTCGAAGCATCCAACAGTTTCTACTTTACCTGTGGGAATGTGACATTAATGCAAGAGCTTCCACTGGTGAACATTCCAACTGGCGCAGTTCCCGTTTGAGTTCCGGAGGGCAAGTGCCGATCACTGAATGCAAACCAATTGATGGTCATCATGCGTGTCACCTGGGCAGGCTCCATGACGCACACGGAGAAGAAATCGTCATTTATTTCATCCACAATCACAACCGATGCTTCGGTCTCGTTTTGCGCGACGCTTTCAAAACTGGCCGAAGGGAAAACTCTAAGTTTTCCCTTTCCCTGGAAGGCGACGGGAAAAGTGATGTTCCCACAATAGAACCCGTCTGCGTTGGCGTCAGTGACGTTGGTCTTGCCAAAGCGATGATAAATTACCGAGGCTGGGAAAAGAAATATGCTTTATGTAATTATTAAATAAATGTATGTAAATATATATAGAGGATATTACACGGCGGTGCGAAGATATGAATTTTATCTTCGAGTGGTTAAAACAATATTCTACGAACGAGCGCAGCGAGTGAGTAAAATATTGTTTTCACCACGAGAAGATAAAATTCATATCTTCAAACCGCCGTGTAATGTTCTGTTTATTATATAGTTGTAAACAATTTAAGACCCAAGTCAGTAATATTAATTTTCGATCAATAATGCTAAAAACATGGCTTTATTTCAATATTATTTAAGCTAAAACAATACCTGTTCATCATTTTAGTGTTTTCTTGTATTATTTCCATTTTTTCGGCACAAACATGTAGTTTTTTTCTTTAAACAAAGGTGAAAATATGTTCGCTGCTCTTACAAATATCGCCATTTTGAAAATACAAAATTATTGGCGGGAAATGATCACGTGATCGATATCTTCACTAGTGAAGATATGGAAAATATCTTACGGTGTATTTTCAGTATCTTACTGTCAACTATATAATAAAATTAATTAATAATATTATTCCAGTCTCATCAAGTACCCCCTTTTTCACCCATCCATCCTCCTAGGCGACGTTCAGTTAAAATTTGTTGAATCAAGAATAAAGATTGTGTACATTTTACCTTCAATCTGCTGCACATAAGCGGCAAAAAGAAGCAGGGAATAAGCGAACCACATATTTCTTTCTGAAAAAAGTAAAATATATTGTCTTTAAAATCAAATGCACTATATCCAGAAACTAAAACCCAGTGTTTATTCACAGTTCTTTTAGTGAAACGAAAAATATTTAAATATCGGGGACCGGTTCTTCAAAAGCCGTTTAGTTCAATCCCGGGTTTCCAATGCTCAAAGGTAATACCCAAGCAACTCGTTTGTAAACTGGGGAACATTTCTTCAGATCGAAGTCTTGTCTGGATCAATAGCAGTTTTGGATGTAGAAATAAGCGGACGGGTAGAAAAACAGAGACAAAACTGTGGGTAAGCTTGAACCTAGGATTACTGCTTGCCAAACCTGCTTTGAACAACAGGCCGCTGTATTCATTACCTTTTGCACTGGAAAAGCGAGTCTTCGAAAGAATCTTCTTGGCTGCCTCTCCAGTGTAACTGTGAACACGGGCTTAATTCACGCTTCTTTTATACCTTGCGATGTGGCGCAATCTTTGTTTAAGTATATGCAATTACAAAGTCGCACTTGCTTCTAATTATTTTCAGCATTTTTTTTTAATTTTTAAAGCCTTTTTCGAGGTTTCAAGTCGAGCACTCGAAATTAATTTGATCCTATAAGTATTTTGAAAAATATTCCTGAAAGAAATTAGTTGTATGTAACACTTGTGGTATATAGAGTGTTTCCCACTATTATTTTCAAGTGGAACACGTTCAGTCAGACAAAAAAATAAATTCCAATGAGCTTCATAATTAGGGGGTACAGATATAGAAATATCCGTGCACATTTGCCAGTAGTCTGGGGTCAGTTGTACAGAAGGTGAATAGCGCTATCTACCGGATAGTGATTTTCTCAAACTTTTTAAACTTGTTCAGTGACTAATAAAACTCATATTAAAATTTATTATTTTCGAGTTAAAGTCACTTTTTATCCCTTGCAAGTTCAATACCTACGGTGAAATTGCTGTTATGTCTCTGTGGCAGTTGAAAAAATCATTATTCGCGGCGTATAGAGCCATCCACAATTCGTACAACCGACCCTAATAAAAATCGTATTTTGTTTAATTATCAAATGTATTTAAAATAATTTGTTTTATACTGTTCTACTTATATTCATACCGTCCTATTTTTTCCCATTCTCAGTTCAATTATTGCAGTTGTGAATTCTCTAAAGAGAATTTAGTTCAATTATTGCAGTTGTGAATTCTCTAAAGAGAATTTAGAGAATTCACGACTGCAATAATTGAACTGAGAATGGGAAAAAAATACGACGGTATTAATATAAGTAGGACAGCATAAAACGAATTCATCTAAAATACATTTGATAATTAAACAACAAAATACGATTTTTACCAAGGGTCGGAAGGCACTGATTTTGCTACGTTTTTAAAGCATTTAATTTTTTCATTTGAATATACATTTGTACCGATTCGCAGAGCGTTTACTACCCACCGCTCGCTCCTGTATTCATTTCAGATAGAGCTAGACGATAAAGGAGCCACAAGTGGAGGTATTCAAAGCATGTACTTGAATATTGAAAGCTCAAAATCGAAAACGCATCAGCTCTGAAGGAGATGGTCGTACTGCTATGGGAAAATATTAATTTCACAAAGCTGGGAAAATATGCAGTCTCAGCGTGTACAAACAGTAGCTGTAGTAAAGTGTTGTGTGAGTACAGGGCCGAAACTAAAGCGTTAATTGGGGGGGGGGTGTATATTTATATATTCACGTTCTACCCGACGAATTTCTTTTTAAATCAGTTGTCATTACCGTTGATTTCAAAAGAAATTCGTCGGGCAGAACGCGAACATATGAATATGCACCCCCCCCCCAATTAACGCTTTAGTTTCGGCCCTGTGTGAGTATTTTAAAAAAGGGGCAACTTAAGACGAATGGCAATTATAGTTTGGGTGGCTGCAGTAATTAAATGTTTCGCCAACTATTGAACCCCCCCCCCCCCCCAAGGACTGGTCATTTTCTAAACGATGCTTTAACTCGATTCTTATTCAGGATAAATAGTTTAAGGTGGTATAGACAAAGACAGCTATAGTTTCTTTTACTACATGAAACGATATTTAAAGTAAAATTCAACGTTTTGAGGCAGTGAAAGGACCTATATATCTTTCGTGTACTATGGCAACGTTAGTAAAGTTAGCATTCAGGTAGTGAAAGAACCTATACCTTTCGTGTACTATGAACTGCACTACCTACACTGGCAACGTTAGTGAAGTTAGTATTCAGGTAGTGAAAGAACCTATACCTTTCGTGTACTATGAACTGCACTACCTACACAGGCAACGTTGGTGAAATTAGTATTCAGGTAGTGAAAGAACCTATACCTTTCGTGTACTATGAACTGCACTACCTACACTGGCAACGTTGGTGAAGTTAGTATTCAGGTAGTGAAAGAACCTATACCTTTCGTGTACTATTAACTGCACTACCTACACTGGCAACGTTGGTGAAATTAGTATTCAGGTAGTGAAAGAACCTATACCTTTCGTGTACTATGAACTGCACTACCTACACTGGCAACGTTGGTGAAGTTAGTATTCAGGTAGTGAAAGAACCTATACCTTTCGTGTACTATTAACTGCACTACCTACACTGGCAACGTTGGTGAAGTTAGTATTCAGGTAGTGAAAGAACCTATACCTTTCGTGTACTATGAACTGCACTACCTACACTGGCAACGTAGGTTCGAGTGTACAGACACTGTTTATCTTGTTTGATATGGTTGGATAATATAGCTCAGGTCTTCTTACATGCAGAAAAGACCCTGTCATGCAAGCGTTTAGGACAGTTTCAAAGAGATTAGGAAACATATTAATACACCAAAGGATTCGCATCGATTTATTTGTGTTCTATATAGTGTGGCGAGCTTTGCTCGAAGGAGCAGCACGCCTCTCGACTTCTGAGCAACCTAGTATAACAGAAAATGGACTTCACTGCAAGGAGACATTGTTCGGGCATGGGTCATTCTTTGTCGTCGGTATTTGTGTTTTCATTAGCGACGTTATCTTGCGTAGATGGCCTGACCTGGAACGAGTTAATAGTTGTACGTTGGAAGACGTATCGGTCTAATATGGCTAACCCATGCATTTGTTTTTAGAGATTTGTGACACACTTGTTTACTACGGGCCGGTTGTGCAACAGGTGAAAAAGCACAGTGATTTTTGCAACTGCCACAGAAAGTCATAAGCAGCAATGTGACTTAATTGAAAAAATGCCTTTAACTGGAAAATATCGAACTTGAATATGGCTTTGATCAGTTACTGAAGATGTTTTCACTATCCGGTGGATAGGATTATTTACCTTTCGTGCAACCAACTATAGCAATAAGACACAGGGTTCCGTTACCAAGGCTACTGCTCTTATGCAATTTGTGTAATATTTGGTCACCTAAGTGTGTTGATTTCTCATTATGCCACTCACTTGTTCTTGGGGTTCGTCGTTCTGTTGTTGAGTTTCCGTCGGATTTTGATCGACTATTTCCTCTACGACCTCTTCAGCTGGGACTTGGTCGATGGGCTTTTCTATTTTCACCTCTACATCGAATTAAAAATACAACATTCCGGATGCGTACTCGTAACGTACAGGCTAAAAAGAATCTCGGCGTTATACCTTTGTCATCTTCAACTTGCTTCGCTTTTTCACTTTCCGCTCCGCTCGCTTTGAAAACGTTGTCTTGGGATCGGTTTTGAGCCAACGTGTCTTCACTATCGTTTGGTTTTTGACTTCGAATCGTGCTTTCCGTCTTCCGTAAGGTTTCGGCTCTTTCTCGAACTTGATTATCTAAAGTATGATAAAGTATCATTAAGTATCGAAGGAATATTGCTCGATTTCAGAACCATCCTCAGAGATATGAAAAACTAGATTAATATTAATATGAATCTAGTTTTGCATATTGCTCGATTCCTAAGAAATTTACAAACAGATTGAAGTAATTTATTTTCCTTCAAAACTTTAAACTTGAACAATTTTCACGTTGACGTTTGAAGGTAAGGTTATTCTTTCATATTACGAGTGGCACGAATGTACCGCCTTTAACCGCATCGCGAAATTCAATCAAGAAATTGACGGAATATTAGTATACGCGTAACATGATAAGAGTACCCGAAGGTAACGTTATCCTATTCGTAATTTCAATCTTTGTTCGACGTTGATAACGTAGATTTAATGTTTATTCAAGAACGTAATTGTCTGTACCATTCTCCACTTCTTTTATTCTCGTGTCCTCCGTTCTGGTTTTCGTGTCTTCAAGCGCTTGCGTGTTGTGTACCGTGTTGGCGTTCGTTGGTTGAGACGTGCTGGGTGATGTTTCGTGATCGCTCACGGCTTGGCCTTTTACTTCGACGTGTTCATGGCCTCTTTCCTCGAGCGTCTTCTCTCGTTTTTGCTACAAAGAATGTGCGAACAAGAAAAGAATGGACCTTTAACCTTTTAGACAAGATTTTGAAAAAAAATGAAACATGCAGGAATATTACCACATCTTGAAAGAGCATCCTAAACTTAGTAAAGTTTGGTTGTGAAATGTTCTAAAATATGGAAAATATAACCTTGTGAATTTGGCAAATTTTGTATGGGTGGAAATTTATATTATTACGGGTGGAAAATAATACCAAGTTGATACCCTTGGGTATTCATTTCTCACGGATAATACAAAACTACAGAAAATTTTCCAACTTTGCAAGGCCATATTTTCCATAGTTCACAACATTTTACAACCAAACTTTGCAATTTTACTAAGTTTAGGATGCTCTTTCAGGTTATGGTAATATTTTTTCCTATTTCAATTTTTTTCAAAATTTCGTTAAGGTTAAAGGTCTATTGCCAGAACTTCGATGAACGCACGGCACCTTTGGGCATAGTATATGCCACGGACATTGGGTAATTTTAATTTGCAAGGGTCTGATGACTTTTGTTTTAAAGGCTAATAACAAAGCCTGTGATCTTTTAATAGGTTGGTATTTACCCTAATTTGAGGGAAACCCGGCAAGTAATATAAGTCTATAAATTAAATTACATTTTTGCTGGCATAGCGTTACCTTTTCTTCCATTTTCGATGGTAACACGAAACTTTTCTTCTTTTCGAAGACTTTGTCTTTATATTTTGTTTTCACTCTGAAGAAAAAATCTTGACGAGTTCATGGATATCTTTACACAAGAATCTCAAAAAAATCTCGAAACTTGTAGCTAGTTGTGTTTGGATCAACTTGTGACAAGCTTGATGGAAATGTCAGACTTGTTACAGGGTTTTCCTAGCAATTCTGATACAGCCCTGATGCAACAAGATGGTCAGAAAGTTGACGAGATAAGGCTGCAGCTTCATTGCTATTTCATGACTGTATCAGTCTTGTTAGTAGTCCAATCCAGCTTGTTACAAGTTGTTAATAACAGCTTGTTTCAAACTTGTTCTAACAACTTGAAACAATTGCTCAACTGCTTGTGCGTCTCACAGATTTGTCACGATTTGTTTACAGGCTTGTTTCAACTTATACGTTTTTACGCGTGCAAACCTCACCCATTTGATAGTGTTACATATTCAAGTTTCTTGTTAAAGAAATGAATTACACAATCAGCCGTACCTTCGCGGCGAGTTATTTGGCGAAATTTTAGGGTTGTCACTGTATGCTGTTCTTTTAAATCTACACAAACAAACAAACTAATATTTATCCGTAATCCTCTGGCATAGGAATCTGAAATCTGGTATCTTCTTCAAGAGTTATAACGTACCTCTTGCCGTGTCCCACGGCCACGTATTTTTCTCCGTTGACAAGCTCCGATGTGCTGTTCACTTCCTTGCCCGACACTGTATACAAACTAAATCACAAGTAGTTTATGTTCACTTTCTACCATGTAACAAACGAGTATGAATGAAGCTCATTATTATACTGACGACAAAAAGTGCTATACTTACGCGAAAACGGCCCCGCTTTCCAACTTTACCCTGTCCGTAACAAGTTCCAAAACCTATAGAGTCAAAAAAACAAGGCAAAAATTCTTAAAACAAGAATAAATACAATTTCAAAATCCGATTCTAAACGCGGGATGTCTTTGTGAGACTATATTCACAAGGTATCGTTTCCGAGCATTTTCACAACTGATATCAAGTCGAAAATTGTCACAAAAATTCTAGCGTAACTTCTTTTAAAGAAGTTCATCATTTTGCTTCTTTCGTGAGAAATTTGGCTTTGAATAATATGCAAATATCATACTTATGACATCACAGTGCATAATGAGTTTTTAGTGCTGTAGGAATTTCTCTTACAATATCCATGATAAATTTCCAAAAGTTGCACTAAAATACAGCGAATCGGAATTTGTAAGTTACAATTTTGGAATTTTTTTCGACAAATTGAAATTGTTCAAAAAATCTATGTTGTTTTAAAATACATTATGCACTGTGATGTCATAAGTATGATATTTGCATATTATTCAGATCTAAATTTCTCACGAAAGAAGCCAGACAATGAACTTCTGTAAAAGAAGTTACCAACCCATTTTACGTTATCTCTACACTGAGGTCAAAAAACGACGGGGTGAAATTTTATTGCATAAACACTTTAACGATGTCACATTTACATTTAACAACTTTACTGTAAGCACAATATGAATAAAGTAAGCAAAGAATGGCCCACAAGGGAAGAAATACATGCAAACGGGACGATAAGTACAAGGCACGTCCCTCACAACAATATAAATTACACATTGCACACTGTATCACAATGCACAAACAACACACAACATACAACAGGACAAAAACAACCAAATAGTCTAAGCGAATGATAAATTATTGTAGCAGAATGATAGTCGGAAGTAAACATGAAAAGGCTCGGAAATGATGCCGTGTTCACACTGACCCACTTGCATTGCAATTCGTATCAAACGGCGCAAAACAAGCGAAAAACGATATGATATCACAGGGCTGGTGACACAAGATTGTAGCAGACGGACATTCTTAATCATATGATCATTGAGTTAGTCTTCCCAGCAGCTAATCAACGTTTACATAAAACCTTCAAGAGGTGGATTCAACGTTAAAAGAAGATTGAAATGCAAATTGAATCAATGTTACTTTCCCGACGTTGAAACAACGTTGAGATTACGTTCATTTTATCAACCATATATTTCAACGTTGAATCGACGATGAAACTACGCTGAGACTACAATTGAAATCGACGTCATATAATCAACCATGAAGGGACGTCATATCGACGTCTGTTTGCTAATGTTGAACCAAATTTGTAAAACAACGTCAGAATAACGTCGATATCACGTTGTCGAAGTATTAACGTATTTTCAACCAAATTTCAACGTTGTAACAATGTCCTGTAGCCATTGGGTTGTTAAAAAAACCTTTTGAAAGCTTCTGCAAAGGTGTGGAATTTTTGTGCGAGTCGCCTATATACTCCAGTACCTTGTCCAGGTTTAATAATGTTCTTCTGTCGAGAAGGATCTTGTGCGATGGATAATTTTCATCTCCGTTACGATAGACACTAAAAATTTCAATTGATTTGATATGTTTTGGAACAATGCTGCCGGGACAAGTAAACGCTCTTTCATCAGGTACAGAGAAAATTTCAGTTAATTTGATATGTTTTAAAACAATACTGCCTAGACAAGAAAACGCTCTTTCATCAGGTACAGAGAAAGTTTCAATTAATTTGATATGTTCTAAAACAATACTGCCTGGACAAGAAAATGCGCTTTCGTCAGGTACAGAGAGGGCAGATTTTGTAAAGAGAGTGCAGCAACCTTGGCACCTAAGAATTTTATCAAATGTGTACATACATAGCACTGTCACCCAGAGATTTCCTACAGGGAACAAAATTGCTGGGGAGAAGAGGGGGAGGAAAAGGGAGGAGGAAGGGTGTGAACCAATGTGATGAACTGATACACTGCAACATATTATCTGGTGTACATTGTAGGGTACATGAGGCCAGATTTTTCTGAGAGAGAGGGTATGGTGTTGTACAGGAGAGAGAAGGGAGCAGAAGGGGGGGGGGGGTTAAAGCAGAAGGAATTTCAGGATGTGGGTGATATAGGAAGAAGTTGAGCCCATTGGCAGACATATTTTAGGGGATCAGATTTACAGTCAAGTGGACTTAACATGTTAGGAAGGGGGGGAGGGGCTTTTTTTCATCACCACATTCAAGTATGCTCATTAAAATCTTAAGCCCTGGGCAAACTAGGAAACATTGTTGCAGAAACATTGTTTCTTGTCAATGTTTCCTCATGTTTCCCGTTGCAAGCAAACTAGGAAACATTGTTTCCGCAACAAAAATGTTTCTGAATTTGTCGGGAAACATTTTTGCTTCCCAGGAAGCAAATTTTGTTTCCGCAACAATGTTTCCCGGGGCGGGCAAACAGGGAAACATGGACAGGAAGCTAAATGTTTCCGCAACAATGTTTCCTAGTTTGCCTCGGGCTTTAATGGACAATTTGCATAATAAACCAAAGGTCGAACTAGGCAGGAAGAACAGAATCTTTTACTACACTTAGAAAGAGCATTTTAAGATTAGTAGAATTGCAGAGTTTGGTGGCGAAATGTTGTAAAATGCGGAAAATATAGCCCTGTGAAGTTTGCAAATTTTGTATATATTTGTATTACGCGCGGAAAAAGTTACCATTTTCGCGGTAATTTCAGCTGGAAAATGGTAACCTTTTCCACGCGTAACACAAACACACACAAAACTTGCAAAGTTCGCAGGACTATATTTTCCGTATTTTACAACATTTCGCCACCAAACTCTGCAATTCTACTAATCTTAGGATCCTCTTTTTAGCTGTAGTAAAAGATTTTGCTCTTTTTGCCTAGATCGAATGTTAGTCTATTATGCAAATTGTCCATTCATTCTTTCTTTTCTTGCGTGGAGTGCTACAGGTACCCCAAGAGGTGACAGTCCTTCAGGCAATAACTTACTAGATTGTTTTAAGTCCTGCGGATTCCCACAGTGCAACCTTTCGACATCGTGCGGACATTAAAATTCTACTGTGTTTCACCGGTTCGATCTGCAATGCACAGAAAAGATACCATGAAATGATTGCATCCAGCTTAAACAAATTTCTGAAAAAATTATACACATATGCAAAACCCTGGGCCAAAACCATAACAATTAGGTAATAGTTTGCATTTAAGTGAATCTACATTTGGGAATGGTTTTGTCCAAAATTTTACACTTTAAAATTATCAACTGTACTGAGTTACATTTTCAGGCACAATTTTTAACTGAGTGGCATAAATGTATACAAGATATGCATAACATGAATTTCGTGCTTTACAAAGTTTCTGAAATGCGTCTTAATTATAAATTATTTTGACAACACGTCTTGCACTTGCACAATTATTTATTTTATTTACGACTTGTTTATAACACGCACATTGAATAACAATTGCTCAACCTCAATATTAGTTTAGGATTGTGTTCTCTAATTCACGCTCCCACAAAGACTGCAAAAACAATGAGATCAAACGACTTCATTTATTATTAATACCTGTACAATATATTAAATTGCGCATCCACTTTACACAAAATTAAAGAGCCAATATGACTGATTAATATCTGACTATGCTCGAGTCATTATATTTTAAAATCACTTTCCGAAAGCGTTTTTTATAAAACTGTAATAAAATTAATTTAAAGAGCCTGTAAACAGGCGTAAAATATTGCATTAACATTTAATTTCGGATTAACGAAAGGTCATTATGCAAATAAAGTGTGTGCAAATTTTGATGACAAATGCAAACAAATTTCGTCAAAGATTTATCAGCTGTCAAAAATACTCAAAATTCAAGTACTCCTTTAAAATACCTTGAATTCGCGATGTTGTACCACAGGCTTACGAATGCGAATGCTTCCGTATCTATAAAAGACATACAAGGTTTAAAAATGTGAATAAACAGCGCAAATAATAAGCTTGCAGAACGACATCAAATGATTAGCTGGTACGGAACTCACTCTAAGTTTTTGAACCCTTCTTGCCCGACCGCCACGTAGGTTTCGCCAGAAATTAGTTTGGTAAGGTCTTCAATTCTGTGTCCTTTCTTCGGCGTACACACTTTCCTCGCGGCATTACGCATTCTTGTAACTTGAGTGACTCGATCAAGGAAAGCCTCCATACTTCGGATGTCCCGTGGGTTTACGACGACGTTAACGGGAGGGAAATAGCCATCGCCGTTTCGACACATTTTCACGCATTTCGTGGTCATGTTTCGAGCACAGAATGTGGTACGATACCAGCAGCAAGGCTAGACGTGCAATAATTAACGATCACGCTTGTTTAAGCCCGAAAACATCGCATGTTTTTCGAAAATTATGACCTTCATTGACTTACTTTTGTTTTGAAATCTGGCGAGATGGTATGATGCCGCAAAGACTGTCGGATGTGCAACAATGTTCGGTTGCCATGGTAATGACGCATTAAATGATCATATATTTCATTATTAAGGTGGCTTGTTGACGGTAGGGATTTAAAAAAATTGGAATATTGAAGTTACGGTATTTTTCTTACAACTATAACAAATGCACATCTTACCAAATGCGAGTTCGCCAGTTATCCGATATACAACGCCTAACCTAATCAATCTGTTATTAGCGCAGCAATATTATTTTAAACACAAGCACTTTGAGAAAATCATTTATTGTCTCGCTTTATACACGTTGGGATTCCTATCTATAAATTACGATTGGTAAAAAAATATATGAAATTTCATTTTAAAAATTCATGATCATTAAAAAATAATTTAGCGTGGCCGAGAGTAAGGTGGAATTAAAGCCTAGAGGCTGAAGAGTTTTATCACGGCAGAAGACGAGAGATTTTAAAAATACGTAGAACCTTCGGCCAAGTCCTTAGCAACGAGGCAGCAAGGGCAAAAATATGTTTACACTAGAATTAGTCGCGACGTTTTATAATTATTTCAACTTTCCATTCATTGTCCTCTATCAAACTCAATAATTTCTTTAGGCGTGAAAAAAGTAAGCTGTGTTTTTTTTTGGTTGCTAAACACGGAGCAAAAACGTTCATTGCTTCTTTGGAACTTGGCTTAGGGCTGTATCTAAGAACAGTTTACAGCGATCATATGACGTCTTAGAAACTGATGAAGTTTCATCATTTTACCAGTCGCTATCCCGTTGCTGGGGACATGGGGCAAGGCCGTACGCACATGTTTACCCGGGCTGGTTGCCGTCCAATGCAACTAACAACGATCAATGTCTTGCCTCAACAAAAGGAGAGCGGAATGTTTTTATCAATAATTCTAAACCTCATTAACAATTCATGAGAAAAACACAAAGGAAATCATAGCCGTGACTAGAGTCTATATATGAGATAAAACACATGTCGATTTTAACAAATCGTTTACTTCGATTTTCACAAATCGTTTACTTCGATTTTCTCGGCTTATACAACATCTATGTTGAAATTTTTTTATATACAAACAGACAAGATGGGTATAAAATCAATCGATTTAGAAGTCATTTAAAACACCCGCAATTCGCGCTAGTATATCTGATAAAGCACTCCTTCGCGTGTTTTAAATATTACTTCAAAAACTCATCATTAATTCATGAGCAAAACACAAAGGAAATCATAGCCGTGAAGGAGTCTTTATATGTGATAAAAGACACGTAGATTTTTGCCTCGATTTTCTCGGCTTATACAATATCTATATTGAAAGTTCTTTCGCAAGCAAACTGACGAGATAGGTATAAAATGGATCGCTTTTGAAGCTATTTAAAATACTTGCAATTCGTGCTTAATATTAAATAGCACTTAATATCCACTCAGAAGAATAAGATTATTGCTGATTTTTTTACATGCCAATGGTCATACCTGAATGTACCCGCATTCCCCGGTTGGGACAAGACATCAGCTTAATTGTCGAAGGTAAATGTTATAGCTGCATCTTGGCTACTTTGCACACTAGTTATGATTGTTTGTTGTCCCTTGCTGGATTGTAATTCCATGTACTACTTTCAACTTTTCGATCAATTCCTTTTTCTCGTCCGGCGGTAAAAAGCATGATCTTGCAGCGTCGAATGTCTGGTGGAATAAAATTGCTTTCCTTTATTTGTATACTGGATATCTCCATCATTTCTAAACTGTTCTTCTTAGAGGTCCGGTAAGGATCATCGCGTTTGGATTCAGTTTTACTACATAAGGAAAACTAAACTAATCTAACTTCATTTAAGCTGCATAGCTCTATAACAGTTCAAAACAGTTCGTCCTAGAGTTCCAGTAAGGACAGCCTCTTCTTCATCCAATGTTACTACAGGAGGAAACCTAAACTACAACTAACTTTATGTGACACTGGATAGCTTTATCAGTTCTAAACTGTTTTTCCTAGAGTTCCAGTAAAGATCATCTCTTATTGATCCAGTGTTACTACAGGAGGAAACTTAAACTAAACTAACTTTATTTATACTGGATAGCTCTATCTAGAAGTCCAGTAAGGATCATCTCTTAATGATCCAGTTTTACTACAGAAGGAAACCTAAACTAAACTAATTTTATTTATACTGGATAACTCTATCAGTTCTAAACTGTTCTTCCTAGAGGTCCAGTAAGGATGATCTATTATTGATCCAGTGTTACTACAGGAGGAAATCTAAACTAAACTAACTTTATTTATACTGGATAGCTCTATCAGCTCTAAACTGTTCTTCCTAGAAGTCCAGTAAGGATCATCTCTTCTTGAAAACCTAATCTAAGCCAACTTTATTTATACGTGATAGTTATAAAGTAAGGATCATCAACAGGACTACGTACTGCTTTTGTCAGCATCGCAGCGGAGAAATTCATTTTATTATAAGCGACATCAAACTCAGTGGTCATATCATTTCTACAAACCAACGTGTCGTCTGTATTCAATGAAAAGTTGACACCATCTTTAGCAAATCTACAAGAATGAAGAGAAATCAAGGAGATTGCTCGTTGGGCTGGCAATATCAGTCAATACTTCGTCAAGTGATAATTATTTTTTTTCAGCTTTCGTTTTTCTAGTATCGAGAAACTGTACTTAATATAAAAATTAGCTACCCAGATATACATATCTTTTATGATGTAAATTTTGTATAAGAAGCTAAGTCGCTGGTAGATCTTATACAATAACCACGAATAACATTTTTACAATTTTAATAATGCTGATAATTTGCCTAACCCTTTTGAACAAAAAAATAAACAAAGTGGAATTTTTTATTACCAGACAAACTGGAGATAGAATAATTGTTACTTGACGATCTCATAATGCTCTTCTGATCGGAGGAAGTTAAGAAACTCATATGCCAACACTCTTGTCGGTTCCATTATTTTTTTAGCCTTCAAATTACAGTCGCGGCAACAGAAGCGTTCCGAAAATATTTGACCAATACATTTGCTCAAATTTAGGAGCATTTCTCTGATCAATTCCTCAAAATTTTGAAGAAGTTCTCTGAAAGATTCACGACTTCTTGTTAATTGACCAATCAGAATGCTATATCTTATTCGTGTAAATTCTGATTGGTCGATATGGTCAATAAACAGCACGTTGTTTAACGAATTTTTCAAAATTTGAGGAATCGCAGGTGGAATTGATCAGAGGAACTGCTAAACTTGAGTAAATGACTTGGTCGAACATTTTCAGAACACTTCTATTGCCGGGACTGTAAGCTGTTTTCTAAGCGCTTACTTTATTGCAGGATGTTTTTCAATTGGTTCCGTAACTGCTCCTGTCAGAATACTTGATATGGGACACAACTACAGAGACAGAGAGACCTTAGTACTAATAACAGTCCTCCACCATATATCAGAATAATCGCCCAGACACAATTTACTCAAATCACAGTCTTTGATGCACTTACTTCTAAATGAATTTGCTTCTCAATTACAAGCTTATACAACTCGGAATCCTCTAGGACGTGATAGCCGTGCCCAATACGATTTGCATGTAAAAGAAAGATTGCCTTGAAAAGAGCAAAAAGGTCACATTTTGATCACATTATTTCGCAACATAACTTTGCAATTTTATGAATTTTAGGATGCTCTTTCCAGCTGTGAGCACTAATATATTTTCGCAATTCAAAAGTTTGTCTGATATAGGAGAATAAAGAAAAATGGTCTATTGAAAAAGCAGGCGCTATTATAACGCCTTCTAAACCTTTCCACAGGGCAAATCATCCTCAAAATCACCATCACTAATGGTTTATGGTCATATTATAAAAAATATTCAAATGATTTGCACATACTTCATGTACGCTTGCGGCTGGACCGGCCTCTCCAGCATGAACTGTTCTTGGAATTCCAAGTTCCTGTGCTCTCTACACAAGAAGATTTCTTGGCCATCAAAACTTGTACAATGATAACTGAAATTGTTGGTGGGGCAATGTCGTCAATTTCGGAAATATGATGTCCTTTTCAGCTGTTACAGTGTTGAAAATTTTTGTCCACATTGCCTAGTCTACCATGGAAATTGTTCATAGCATTTCGTGCCCGGAAATCTGGGAACAAATTGGGTGTGCCTACATAAGGTGATCTGGAAACAAATTGGGTGTGCCTACTATACAAGCGAAATTTTATGGGCGCATGCGCTTATTTACCATCAGTTTTTCTCCATTTTTTTTGCAAAATCGCGTCGGATTTAGCTATAGACGCACATATAAATGTGAGGTAATAGCCTAAGGATAAAAATTACAAGATGCCTAGAGCAGCAAACAATTTTCTTGAGCTATGAATCATCTTGCCAAAGATGGCTGTAGATTATGAGTATTTGCAACAGAGCAGGAAATTAGTTGAACCATGCACACAAAACTTCAGTGTTAATTTGCTTAAACATAAAAATTTCTGAGCAAGGTATCCTGTTGGTTTCAGGCATTTGAATGTAGTGCTGCCACCAGGGATCACAACATTTGACAGGAATGATAACGTGAAAAACCAAACAGGTCATTTTAAAATAAACACCATCTAGGGACTGGGCTATCTTCCCTGTTTTTCTTTTAATTCCAATTATCCAAGAAGTCCGTTCACCTGGAAAGCCAAGATGTGTTCCTTCATTGCTGGAATTTCCCCCATGTTTTCGTCCCCCGCAATATCAACACCAACTACATTTCGATTTCTAAATTCTTCACAAATATTTACTATGTCTAGGGACCAATCTGTTGATAGAGTTGAAAGAAGAAGCAATAATTATTTATATTTATTAACTGTACATCATGCTTGAAAATGATGGCTTTTGGTCATATTATATGATACATGCATAGTACACAGCACAAAATGCCACAGACCTGATGTAAGTTGTGGATTTTAAAGGCTTAATTAGGTTCTATATAATTAGGTGGTATTATAAAGGCTTAAAAAGGTTCATGATCAACACCTAAGCTGCACTATGCCTCTAGCTTCATTATTAAGTTACATGAAGTCAATGAAAATCAGACTTGATGGAACTTTATGATATTTGCAGACATTTTGGTCAAGCATGTGGCTGATCAACTTTCATCAAGCCTGTTGACAAGCTGCAGTAGATTTGTTATCATCAAACTAGAACAAGAGATGTGAATACATCCTGATCAATATTGGCTTGATTATTGCAAGGAAAAAAGCTTGCAACAGACTTGCTGTGACTTCTTTTGTGTATAGTAGATACCAATTGATTACTAGATTAATTAATCAGCTGACTAATTGATTGACTGGTTGATTGATGAAATCACAACACACATACTAATAGTGTACCTGGTCGATGTCTCATACAACACAAAATAGATGTTACTGCAACCCCAAAATCTCGAGAACCTCTTTCTAAACCATTACACACACTTTCAACAGCTTCTCTTGCTGTACATTTATGTTTATCACTATCTCTTCCTTCACAGTTTGCAAGAAGTTGTGGGGAATATCGTGCCTCACAATATAGTACACCATTGTTTGCTTTGTCTTCGCAAAACTCATAAGCGACTCTTTCTATAGCTTCTCTGTCACCACTGAACATGAAATGAGGAGATTAAAAAAGATGATACTTCAAATCAAGGGGAAAGAGGGGGCATAGAAATTACTCTAGGCTTTGTATACTGGGTGAGCAGGTCAGTGAAGTAGCACAAGTATGCTAAACAGTATATGCAAGTTGCTACAAGTCGGTTGGCATCTTCAAATGAAATAGCTACAGCAAGCTGATATCAGGATATGTTTGCACAATGTTGATAACTTGCATTATTATATACTGAATGTCAAAGTTCATTTATTCCTGTTTCTTATTGGTTAAGAACGTATCACGTGATAGTGGAGAAACTCGACTGTCTCCCTGGCAACGTAGCTAAGCAGTGGACATTACTTTTATTCACCAGTAAATAACAAATCCACAGAGCCTCACGAAGCCATGTCAGGTAAAAGGTAATCCTTTTTACACATGTTTGATTGATTTGTGGTACTTTTCTTCTCTTTTGACACTCAGTATATAATAAAATACTTATTGACTGAGACCTCGGGAAAGCAGTATGTTTTGTGGACCATCGACAGTCTCTGGTCCACAAAACATACTGTTTCCCTCAGTCTCAGTCAATAAGTGTTAAATGGAGCTCTCACAGCAAACTATTGCCAGTTGATTGTCAGAACGTGTTATCCTCAGGTTTGCTCAAGCTGTTTCAACAAGTTGTAACAAGCCTGAAAATGACAAGTTGAAGCAAGCCTGAAATTAACTCAAAGATTAGTGAAATTAGTGAAAGATTCTATATTGACCGCCCTAAAAGAATGCCCTTCTACAAGGAAAAATACTGACAAGTCACAAAAAGTCTGCAATGTTTTTGGTTCACTACAGTAGCGAATTATATTTTTTGAGTGGTCTCTTCTGTCGTTTCCAATTGCATCTGCACCATCATTTTCGTGTGTTCAAGTGTACATAGCTTGATTATGTACACTTACTGTATAACAGGATAGAAATAACTGAAACAATGCAAAAAGCATGACAATGATTTGGGTTCCTTTAAAGTGACATAATTTTCAAGATTTTCAACATCATAAGCAGGTAAAGGAATATTCTTCTTTCTAAAAAAACAATTGAACCAAAAATGCTTGTATTAAAAACACTGGGAAAAAGCCTGGTCCGAATATGGGTTTTTACCGACCACATGTTCGATTAATCAGAATGCAGGATTCTTGAAAGCCATATAATAAATAAATATACACTCCCTTATATGTAAGTAACTTACTTTGCCAGTTCAATGACTGTTGTTATTCTAAACGACCCATCCAGATGTGCGTGCAATTCAACCTGTCATTATAAAAAAATACTTGAAATGCCCTTTATTGTAAAATTGACACAAAACGAAAACAAAATAAAGACGCAATGTTAAGAATTCTCAGAAAACCCCCGAAAGACCATGCATAAGAACAAATCACTAAGGGTCATTGCATTCGCAGAGTATACATACCTTGGATTTTGAGACATTCATGGTACATAAAAGGAAAAAAAATAAATCAAAATGGCCTAAAAAGAGAAGTGTTTGCTAAAAATGCGTCGTCCCTGTTAAATATAAACTTTTCCATATTTGTTCGAAACTTCAAAGCGAACAGATTTATAAAAATTTCTGAATACACAATACGTTTCCCGTGGTACTGTTACGGTACTTTAAGTAAAATTCATGACGTGATTAGCACGTTTGACGCATTGGTTTGACGCAGTGCATAATAGGGGACTGGTTCTAGAATTGTTTCTAATAAAAAACCTCCTAAATCGCACATATTATATGAAAAACTAAGTACGCGTTTCTAATATCTAAAACTATCGATATTTAGGTTAAAAAAACGAGTATCTTATAGTTATACAAGACGCCTGCTAAGGCGTTCACTCCGCCTTCCGAGAAGAAAATTGGCACAAACGTATATGCACTGCCTATAGACTGCTCGGGAGTCGTAAAAAGCCGTCCGCTACTCCCCTATAGGGTTTAAGTTAGTCGTGTATGTGTATTATAAATCTTTACCTAAATGTTATTGGGCCAGTCAAATCACATAGAAATTTAAATTGCATACACGCACACCTTAATATCTTGTCCACTGGCTCCTTGCAAACAGTCTGTGTATTCATTAATTACTTTGTTACATATAGACAAAACATGAGGTCGCTAACCGCTAAAGAACAGACGAAATTTCTTGAAATGAAATGAAACATGCTGCCATTAGCTTCGACTTATGAAGTGGACATTGCTGTAAAGCATGGACATATCTCTAACATGTCCATGACAATTTTGAGAGTGCTGAAGGGAGAATCCTATTCAAATTTTCCCAGCACAGATTTTAACTAAATCCCATTTTCCCAGTGCGCAAACCCTATCATTCCAGTGGCCATCTTGCTAAAATCTTAATCTCATCCTCATTTTATGCTGGAGGGGGGGGGGTGGGAGGTGGTCCTGGTCAATCTCAGTCCAGTGCACAGATCCTGTCATTGCATGCTTATGACTGTGCTGCCGACACTGGCAACGTTGGTTCGAGATATAATCAACTCTTCGGGCTCCCTGCCCCCCCCCCCCCTCCTCCCGTCACCGTTGGGCTTATCTCTCTCCTTCTCTACATCCAGTTATTAGTTGCTTGCGCACAGCGTCGGGTTTGTTCGTCGCCAGTCGGAAATTGCTATCGGAAATTGCCAAATCAATTTTTTCTCCACAAACTCAGAATAGGCCGTTCGCCGTAGTTCGAAAATGTGGCTAGAAAACAAATTTCATTAAGCATGTCGTGGAACTGAGATAACTTGCAGAACATAACTTTTTCAAACATGGGGAGTTCGAATCTGAAAAGTTGCCGCTCCTCTGACCCGCAGTTTTTTCATAAAATCCATTTTAATTCTCACTCTTTCGACACGCTTCAAATAATCTCCCGCCATTTTGAAATCTTCAATATTTCGTTTGCAATCGCTCAGAATGGTGATTATTCTGTCCCAGATCCCTCAACTCGCGGTAGATTGTCATTCTAACCGATGGAATTGCTAAAATCATTAACTTTGTAAACACATGGCTTCTTACAAAGCTGCAAGTCATGTTTATGTGTGTGAAGTCCATTTCCACGGCAAATGCAGAAATAAAAGAGCTACCAAAAGGGATATATCAGCAAACATTATTGAGACTTAAGAAAACAGTGCTTAAAGGAAAAAAAATTTGAAAAAAAATTCGGGAAAAAATTTTGAAAAAAAATTCGGGAAAAAATTTTGAAAAAAAATTTCGGAAATCATGAATAATTCATGATATTCATAAATAATTCATGATAATTCATGAATTTTTCAGGAAAAAATTTTGAAAAAGAAATTGGGAAAAAATTTTTTGTCAAAACTTTTTCCTAAATTCTTTTTCAAATTTTTTTCCCAAATTTTTTTTCAGAATTTTTTCCCAAATTTTTTTTTCAAAACTTTTTCCCAAATTTTTTGTTCAAAATTTTCCCTAATATTTTTGTCAATTTTTTTTTTCCAAATTTTTTCCCAAATTTTTTTAAAATTCTTTTTCCAAATTTTTTTTTTCAGAATTTTTCCCAAATTTTTTTTCAAACTTTTTTCCCAAATTTTTTTCCGAAATTTTTTTTCAAATTTTTTTCCTAGATTTTTTCAAATTTTTTTCCCCAAATTTTTTTTCTTAAATTTTTTCCCAAAATTTTTGTCAATTTTTTTTCAAAATTTTTTCCCGAATTTTTTTAAAAAAATTTTTTCCCAAAATTTTTCAAAATTTCCCAAAAAAATTTTGGAAAAAATTTTGGGAAAAAATTTCGAAAAAAAATTTGGGAAAAAAGTTTGAAAAAAAACTTGGGAAACTCATGAACAACCCACGAATATTCATGAATAATTCATGAATATTTCATGAATAATTCATGAAAATTCATGAATAATTCATGATTTTTCAGGAAAAAATTTTGAAAAAGAAATTGGGAAAATTTTTTTGTCAAAACTTTTTCCTAAATTTTTTTCAAATTTTTTTTCCTCGAAACAAATCCCGAAAAAATTTTGAGGAAAATTTTGACAAAAAAATTTGGAAAAAAAAATTGGAAAAAAAATTTGAAAAAAAAAATCTCGTTCATATAACCACGAGAAAAATCCCGCGTGGGGTGCTCGAAACACGCGTGTGTCTCGCGTGCGAAACCCTCGAAACAAATCCCGAAAAAATTTTGAGGAAAATTTTGACAAAAAATTGGGAAAAAAAATTTGAAAACAATTCTCATTCATATAATCACGAGAAAAATCCCGCGTGGGGTGCTCGAAACACGCGTGTGTCTCGCGTGCGAAACCCTCGAAACAAATCCCGAAAAAATTTAGTGGAAAATTTTGACAAAAAATTTGGAAAAAAAATTTGAAAAAAAAATTCTGAGAAAAAATTTTGAGGAAAATTTTGACAAAAAATTTGAAAAAAAAATTCTGAGAAAAAATTTTGAGGAAAATTTTGACAAAAAAATTTGGAAAAAAAAAATTAGAAAAAAAATTTGAAAAAAAATTCTCATTCATATAATCACGAGAAAAATCCCGCGTGGGGTGCTCGAAACACGCGTGTGTCTCGCGTGCGAACCCTCGAAACAAATCCCGAAAAAATTTTGACAAAAAATTTGGGAAAAAAATTCTGAGAAAAAAATTTTGAGGAAAATTTTGACAAAAAATTTGGAAAAAAAAATTCTGAGAAAAAAATTTTGAGGAAAATTTTGACAAAAAATTTGGGAAAAAAATTTGAAAAAAAAATTCTGAGAAAAAAATTTTGAGGAAAATTTTGACAAAAAATTTGGAAAAAAAAAGTTGGAAAAAAAATTTGGAAAAAAATTCTCATTCATATAATCACGAGAAAAATCCCGCGTGGGGTGCTCGAAACACGCGTGTGTTTCGCGTGCGAAACCCTCGAAACAAATCCCGAAAAAATTATGAGGAAAATTTTGACAAAAAATTTGGAAAAAAAATTTGAAAAAAAAATTCTGAGAAAAAATTTTGACAAAAAATTTGGAAAAAAAATTTGAAAAAAAAATTCTGAGAAAAAATTTTGAGGAAAATTTTGACAAAAAATTTGGAAAAAAAATTTGAAAAAAAAATTCTGAGAAAAAATTTTGACAAAAAATTTGGAAAAAAAATTTGAAAAAAAAATTCTGAGAAAAAATTTTGAGGAAAATTTTGAGGAAAATTTTGACAAAAAAATTTGGAAAAAAAAAATTGGAAAAAAAATTTGAAAAAAAATTCTGAGAAAAAATTTTGAGGAAAAATTTGAACAAAAAATTTGGGAAAAAATTTGGAAAAAAAATTTGGGAAATCATGAATAATCATGATATTTCATGAATAATTCATGATAACTCATGAAATCATGAATAATTCATTAATTTTTCAGGAAAAAATCTTGAAAAAAAATTCAGGAAAAAATTTTGAAAAAGAAATTGGGAAAAAAAATTTTGTCAGAACTTTTTCCTAAATTTTTTTTTCATTAATTAGTCGGGCAATTTGTACTTGAGCGTCGGGCAATCGGGCAATCTTCCTGTTTGCCTAAAATCAATTTGTTTTTTCATGGATCTAACAAATATTATGAACAGAAAAATCGTGAAATATTAATAAATATTTGAACATGGCTAGATGAATAATATGCATGCGTAAAGGTGACAAAAAATAATTAAAATAAACATGCTTTTCCGATGTCATCGCGTTAAAATAAACATACTATTACAGTAATAATGAAGAAATTAATTAGCTAATTAAGTATGAATCCGAAAAACGAGATTTGATTATTGTTTTAAATTTAGGATTAGCAAATAATATCTTTTTGGAGGAAGTATTTTTTTACGTTTTCGTTTGGAAGTGTAAAGAAATCTTATGTTTTTATATTTGTTTTCTAAACCGTTCCAAATATCAATTCCATTGTTGGATAATGTGTGTTTTGCATAATTTGTTCTATTATACGTTTTATGGAGCTGGGATGTTTTTCTTGTGTTGTAGTGATGAACCTCATTGTTAGTTACAAAGTAGTTCGCAAAAGTTTCAGGAAGATTCTTTAAGTTGAAATATAGAAACATGAATATGCTGGTTAAGTAGTCATTGATTTGACAAACGTTCAAAATTTCTAAATTCTTAAAAATCATTTCAGTATGCTCAAAATATGATTTGAATGTTATTAAACGGACTATTTCCTTTTGAATTCGCATCAGTAAAATATTCTTGTTTTATATGTGTTTCCTCACATTAGGTTGCCATAAATTAGATATGGATAGACTAGTGCATAATAAATTAATTTCAAAGCATTGAAATTGATGAAGTGACGTACTCTAGAAATAATACTTGAAGCTTTAATATTTTTTTTGAAGTAGAGTTGATATTATGATCCTTCCATGTTAGGCACTCGTCAATAACGACACCTAGGAACGTTGTATTTTCAACTTGTTTTATTAATTCATTGTTTATAGTAATTGATATATATTATTTATTTTCTTTTTATTGCTTGATCTAAATAATATAAATTTAGTTTTCGTGTTGTTTATAGATAATACATTTGTATTAAGCCAAACCGTTATCTTGTTAAGCTGTTCTTGCACAATTTCATTGAGCTCTTTCGGACAGCTATGGCTATAAAATTTGTTAGTATCGTCTGCAAATAGTATAATTGAAATTAATTTACTACAATTCTGTATTCAATTATGTATAGTATGAACAACAGTGGCCCCAGAATTGACCCTTGAGGGACACCAATCGAGCTCAACATTTGATCAGATTTTATTGTATTGTATTTAACGGTTTGTTTTCTATTCTTCAAATAATTTTTTAACCATTCTAGACAAATACCCCTTATGCCATAGTGTTTTAGCTTTTTAATTCAAATTCTGTGATTAATTGTGCCAAACGCTTTTGATAAATCGAGGAAAATACTAAGAGTATATTTTCCCTGGTGATGTTATCAACAAGCTCTCTAATTTTTTCAGAACTGGAAATAGAATGAATTTGTCCGTTGCTTTCCTATTACAAACGTTTTCGTCCAGCATTGGCAAGGATGGTTATAGCTCTCTCATTAAAGGTTACTTGTATTATAGTAAACTTGTCTGAATAGTAGACTTCTGCGAGTTCTGTTTATGATAAAGACGTATGTAAGCACTGCTTTATTATGTCTCAAAAATTTTTGCTAATATCCCTTCAAATTTCTCCATCTTTGCCGTGGAAATGGACTTCACACACACACAAACATGACTAGCAGCTTTGTAAGGAGCCATGTGTTTACAAAAGTAATGATTTTAGCAATTCCATCGGTTAGAATGACAATTTACCGCGAGTTGAGGGATCTGGGACAGAATAATCACCATTCTGAGCGATTGCAAACGGAATATTGAAGAATTCAAAATGGCGGGAGATTATTTGAAGCGTGTCGAAAGAGTGGAATGAAAATGGATTTTATGAAAAAACTGCGGGTCAGAGGAGCGGCAACTTTTCAGATTCGTACTCCCCGTGTTTGAAAAAGTTATGTTCTGTAAAGTTTCCTCAGTTCCACGACATGCTTAATGAAAGTGAACGTTATCGGGTCACGGCAAACGGCCTAGAAGTGTTAAAATGTATATTGACGAAATCCTGCCTTCATTTCAAGGTAATATGCTTAATTTTCTATCAGTAGTTTTACAAGAGTATCTAGATCTTATCCTTAGATCTTAGTTTACAAGAGTATCTAGATACCGTTGAACGTTTCTACTTCGCTATGGACGTTGTCGAAGTAGAAACGGTATCTGGTCGTGCCGTCCCCCCCCCCCCCGTCCCGTAACCGTTTTGTCCCACACAAAATTTGTTCTTTGAGTTGTTGGTGTTCAAATGGATTAAATCTTCTGAAAAACAGTTTGTGAGCTATTTATTCAAACCACATACTAGCGAACGTGACAACTTGCACTTGATGCTAAAAATTGTACCCCAGGTAAATTTGGTTCTGCAAAGTAAACACTGTATACTAGACAATATTTCTAAGATTTCTGATGTCATCTAGATTTCTTATTACTCCAACATTTGATATTTTTAAAATGGGTAAGTTGATGAAAGGGTTACGGGACAATATTGTTATGGGACAAAAGAGTGGGGGACGAAACAGATGGGGGACAAAACGACCATAAATCGTAGAAACGACAGTTTAGATTAAACCTATCGTTAGTATTCACGTTTGGTAGCAGGAGAACTAATAAGGTCTCATCAATAAATAAAGCACAAGTTTGTGTATTTTTGAGCTGTATTGTTATGTTACAAATTAGGTCCCAGTATCCCCCATTTCCATCTATTTAACTCCTATTATAACCCCTATAGCATTAGATCTCTGATATTGGTGAGTTTTGTGAGTCCAGGTTGCATTCCATGTAAAATGCACGCCCAAGATACTGTACGCCAAATGTTTTGAGCTGCCACATCGAGTATACATTTTCAAATATATATTTCGCTCATTGTGCACCAGCATGCCAGACACTAAAGCGATGCCACGCCAGATATATCCAGCGTGGAGTGCACAGAATGCACCTGGGTTGTAAGCAATCAAGTGATTTGTTAAACCACTTGCCTTGTACCTCAAAGGTTGCAGGTTTGATGCTCAAGTGGGTCTCCTCAATGTGGTTTAAACCCTTTCATGATCAAGTCAACATGCTCTGCCAAAAGTTGTGGGAGTTCCCACAGGGAAGATTGACAGGGTTACATTACTGTGATTCAGCATCAATGCCAATGCCTTGCTATCTTATTTTAACAGGCAAAAACTTTCATAGGCATAATTTTGAACAGAGCAGCAAGAAGCTCAACTTGAAACCAGTTTCACACCTACACTAGTACCTAACTTGCATAATAGTTTAAAGTGTTAGCAAATAAAGTTGATAACTCAATCAAGCAATCGCTCAAATCACACAGGAGCCCAAACAGTTGCAAAAAAACAAAAATGCTCTCGTCATAGGTGCTGGAATAGTTCACATGGAACAACTGTCATACGTTGGTTAAAGTAGGGTTGCTTTCTCCTGTTGCAGTCCAAGTGTAGATGAAAATAGACACGTCCTTCTTTGGATGGATCACAAAATTTCCTATTCATTTGTGATATAGCAACTAGATCATAAGGTGGTCTTGCAGTGGTTTCTACTTGTTGGAAACTACTCGTTTTAGTGCACATTTTAATACCTAAAACATGCATATTAATTGCCATTTAAAATGCACCCTTTGGGTCTATAAATAAAGCC
The DNA here is from genome assembly GCA_963855995.1 of Muricea muricata. Taxonomy (NCBI): domain Eukaryota; kingdom Metazoa; phylum Cnidaria; class Anthozoa; order Malacalcyonacea; family Plexauridae; genus Muricea; species Muricea muricata. The sequence goes on along the minus strand of OY979726.1, from coordinate 2,563,847 downwards.
TTTGTAATTTTCCTCAGTTTAGCCTTTTTGTTTATGTATGAATTTAGAAAATATATTGTTTTCGTGCCTAATTCAGTTGTACCTTTGAATATACATGGCACCTTCAACTAAAAAAATTAATGGAGATTTTTACTGTTCTGTTTGACAATGATGCCTATGAAAGTTTTTGCCTGTTGAAATGAGGTGGGGAAGGCATTAGAATCAATGCAACACAATAAATAAAAGGCAGTATGTCGACCTTACAACTTTTGCCCATTTTTAATAAAAATTGCATGCCCAATTTATGCAAATTCATTTGGAAATGCCTTGGATTACAGTTGATCTGCCAACTTTGGCAACCACTTTAAATTGTATAGGTTTTTATCAGATTCTTAATCTTTTTTCCACAATTCTGAGTTTTATCCCCATTTCATTTACGCATTTATTCCTATTTGCAGATTCCATGTTTTACCCTCATTTGTGGGTTCTGCTTCCAGACACAGCTTCTGCTATTCTGTTCCACATTCCATATTCTGTTTCCACATTTTATCCCAGCCTTTGACATCTTAAACATATGATTTCCACAATACATGGCTATGTTTATGTTTTAAAAAAATATAATTATTTTATCCATCATAAAAAATGTGTCAAGAAAGACAATGTTGAATGTTAATGTTGTGAGTATATTTTGCTGACAAATGTGTGTGATCACTGGGCATGGCCAATCAGAAACTGGCATTCTCAATCTAGATTATATATAGAGGATATTACATGATGGTGAAAAGATGTGAATATTAAGTTGAAACAAACTAACAGGGAACATATAAATCCTGCATAAAAACACAGCGTTTTTCAGTGTTACGTACTTTTTCATATCTTCACTAGTGAAAATATGGAAAATATGTTTAATAGTGTTTTAATAAAACACATAACAACTGTAACTCCGAAAAAAGACAACATTTTTGTGATTCTACGTTTCGACTTTGATTCAGCTAGCTGTATCATATTACATATATAAAAACACATGCACTTGTAATGTTATTCATTCCTGATGATGACTAAATAAAGTCGAAACGTAGAATCACAAAAGTGTTGTCTTTTTTCGGAGTTACCGTTGTTATGTGTTTTATCAAAATACACAGCTGTTACCACAATTATGAGTGTTTTAGTTTAATGTAAAAAACCCATAACCATTGATAATAAAATTATATATACGACATGCTGCTAAAATGTAAATGTATTCACTGTTTTCCAGTAAGGCATACATGAGGCCCGAAATGGAACAGTTGCACAGTTTTGCCAATAAAGGATTCGTTTGCAGACAATGGCAGTTTTGTAGAGAGGGCTGACACTCCAGCCTTGCAACAGCCTTGGTTAGTGTCAATATTATTTTTTATTTTAGAACAATTACAGTAGCACAATATAATTTTGGAAATGGAATTTTCATTCTCAACTGATGTGATCACTTTTTAATAAACTAAGTTGGTTTTGGTGATAAAAAAATACAAAACTACGGTAACTCCGAAAATAAACATTTTTAGTCATCATCATGATGACTAAAATATAGTCGAAAGCTAGAATAAATTCAAAATGTTTATTTTTGGAGTTACCAGTTGTTTTGTGGTCTGTAAAAATACTCAGTGGTTCTCGCAATTTTTGGTGATAAAACAATTGGGATTTGTTATTATTTGACTGATTCAACTTAAAGGAGATTGAGGCAGTTTTATCAGAAGCAACCACTAGAATTTCAGCATGGCCATTAACTAACATCCAATGTTGCTGAATATATATGGTCTAGTCTTTTAAAGGAAAAAACATTTACTTAAATTATAAATTTGTTACATTGAGAAAAAAGCATTTTGAAAGTATGTTTCTAGGTTTAAAAGTTACCATTGTTGAGCTAAAATTACCGCGAAAATAGTAACTTTTTCCGCGCTTATTATGCCTCAGTCATTTGTAACCACGGCCCCCCCCCCCCCACCCCCCCCCCACCCCCGGGACATAGCGGGGACGTTAAAAAATATAACGGGGATTTAACGCCATTTAACAGCGTAATATGCCCCGTAGTGCCGTGGAATTAACTACGAATTTTAACACCGGGGAATCACACCGGGATTTAACAGCCGGTCTTAAAATGGCGTCCCACAAAACAACTTGTAGAAAGTATGATTTTTAATATGTTTATGTATCCTTAGCATTTCATAAACTTACAGTAGGTATACATTAAATCAGGTTTTATCTTATTTATTTCAGCAATATTAAAAGATCTATTTGAAATTTGATATGCATGGTTGAACGCAATCTATAAACACGAGCTTTAAGCCCGTTTTCCACTAGGCGAATTTGTTCGTGCGACGCGAAGCGAAAACAAGAATCCGGCAACGTGATTGGTTAGAATTGGCTGGCGAAAAAATTCGCCGCGAACAAGTAGGAAGCGTTCCTACTTTTTTGTCTGTTCGCGCGAACAAATTCGCCTGGTGAAAAACGGGCTTTATACATTTGTTATACTAACTGTTACTATTTTCTTGTTATCTTGGCGTAATATTTTTAACACTTAATAAGGTTTTAGATTAATGTGTGATCTGGTTGATTTGGATGTTTTGAGGCCCTGCCATACTGGGGATTTAACAAGTAACTTTGCACCAGGGGTGGGGAAATTAACAGTTTTTAACACTTGGTTAGTGTTAAGTTCCCCGCTATGTCCCGGGGGGGGGGGCGTGGTTACAAATGACTGAGGCATAATACAAATATATACAAAATTTGCAAACTTCACAAGGCTATATTTTCCGTATTTTACAACATTTCGCCACCGAACTGTGCAATTCTAGTAATCTTAGGATCCTCTTTCTAGCTGTAAAAGATTTTGTTCTTTTTGCCTGGATAGAATGTTGGTCTATTGTGCAAATTGTCCATTATACAAATAATGAATGTTTATGAGTGCAATGGGAAGAATATTTTCATGAGGTGAAAGATTGATTGTTCCATTCAACGAAGCGATAACCGAGTTGAATGGAACAATCAATCTTTCACCCCATGAAAATATTCTTACTATTGCACGAATAAAAACATTGATTATTTGTTTTATGTAATACCAGACTATCGTTTCTTAAAACTGACCAATTTATTCGACATTTTAAAAAAACACGCATTTGAGTCGTATTTTAGTATTTGGATTATTTCGCATTCATCTCAAGACCGAAACCAGCCTAAAGTAAACTACGAAGACCGTACGAAGAGCTTTTTGACGGATGCGAATTGTGAGAGTGCAATGGAAAAAACTTTTGCACTCCTGGGAATGGAATGGAACGTGTTTTTCATTGCACTCTTGCAAAATGGAACTTTTTATTTAATGTCACGTGACCATAGTCAACCAATTAAACGACCAGAATTTAATGAGGTATTATATAATACGTTATGACTGATAACAAAAAAGCAAAATAAAAGATAAATTACTTTAAACCCACTAAAACTGAGTATTTGATTGGATTTTCACATGTTAAATCTTAGCTGAAAATGCGTGAGCTTTTCGTCGTGTCAACTGGTCGGAAGTAAATATAACCCTAATACTTACCAAGGTCTAAGGCTGGGTCAAATAAGCATGAGAATTATGCAAAGTTAAAAAGCAATTTTAAACTTGAAACACGAACTAAAGATTTTTTTATTAAGACTCATCTATGGGAATTTGAACCCTTAGTTGTAGTTGACATGCAACATTTAAAGGGAAATGGCAACAAAAGAGATATTATCACCTGAATAATCGAATTGTCCGCCATCTTGGATTAATTTTTAGCCTCATTAACAATGTTTTGGTGACGTCACAACAGGGATAAGCCATTCAAAGCTTCTCCTAAATACTTACCACCAATAAAATATTTGTGAAACCTTTTCAGTCCGTGCTGAAATCCGAAACACTTACCATGTGTGTGGTTAATGGAGAAGATTAATTATTGTGTCGTAAGAAAAAAAAAATGCGTGACCCCAGTTGTGACGTATCATGCATATATCTACAAATATCCAATGGTGGACAACTAAAGATTTCAAGTCAAAATATCTCACCAAATAAGGCAGATACAAAAATTCTGTAATAGACTTCTATATATTATCTTGAAGTCTCTTTCAAATAAGATGATAAAAATTTTTGTTGCCATTTCCTTTAATGTCCCTATACCGTACAGCATAGTATAGTTATTTTTTGGTCCAAATTTTAAGACAATAGCAATAGACAAAATTGGCTAACGTTTGTTTATACCCAACTCATTGAAGACTTTCTATTCTCGTATTTATTTAACCGAAACGCCTTCATTTGCGCACATGGTACCGATGTTAGGCCTGTTTCAAACGTTGAATTTAATGGATAGCCATCTCATCTATTGCTTGAATTGCATTCGATGCATGAAAAATTCGACGTTTGAAACAGACCTTAGACTAAACGAATTAAACCCATGGGTTCTTAAACCCAATCGATTCGTCCTGTCAATATTCTGCACTCTCTACAGGGTGTCCCAAAAAAACCCAAAAACTATTGAAATCACCTATTGTTAACATTTGAATGCCCTAGCACTTGTTAAAAAGTTAAAATATCTTTGTAAAGTACGTTTGTTTTGCTCATGGGAATCTACATTTATAAATTGTTTTCTCTAAACTCTAAAGGCAAATCAGGCTTAGAAAAAATGAAAACAATACTGATTAGTCCTGTTATCACTTCGAGAGAAATGGTTCAACTAACTGGCGAACAAAGAGTTTTCATTGTGTTAAGTTATACGAGAACACTCAGTACAACTGAAGTGCATAAAATTTGGTTGCATTTTTAATATGCACTCGTAGGTTTAGTTTTTTTGTCTGGCATAAAAATGTTAACACGGAGTATTACCATTAATTATGACGGTTATGTCAATAGTTTGTCCACTCGTGGGTTCAATTTAGTGCTAGGCATTGAAATTCTGACAATAGATCATTTTCAATAGTTTTTGGTTTTTTTGGGATACCCTGTACATGTACTGTGTACTTAGTCACGATCTGTTGGTCTCTGCGGTATACCTATGGGAATACTTAAAGTTCCGTAATGAAATTCGCGGTTCATTTGAATTTGAAAGGGCATCAGTTTTTTTTTACTCACCCTGTATACATCTTAGAGCTAGGCCATCCTATATAGGCCTTTGACATTTTAACAATAGATCATTTTCAATAGTTTGCTTTTTTTGTAAGCCCTGTCTTTTTTTGCGCATTGTTAATTCCCATGGGAATACAACACACAAACAATGTCTTGTTCAATTGTTCCTGCTTACCAAAACAAATCTAAAGGCACCAAGTTTACTTATCATATTAATAATCAAAGAGGATTCATTATAAAGTCAAGTCTCGCTATAATCAAAACAAAGCAAGCTGTATTCGCGTGGAGATTAAAAATGGACAAAATATATAATAATAATACTGATTTTCATGCATGTATGAATCAAATTACATGTGACTAGGAAACAAATAAATAGTATATTCTCCAGGAATTAGAATGTCAAGTCATATTTCCTTGTTGTTTTGACAAAGGATCAAGATTATAATTATAGAATACAATTAGTAAACCTAGACTTAACCTATTTTAAGAGTAGAACGACAGAATAATGACAAAATGCTTCATCTAAGTAGGTTTAATTACGAAACTAATTTTTGAAAAACGTTCAATCCTACATATTATTTTGTTTTGTTTTCAGAAATATCCTAGTCCAAGTGTTAGAAGCCAAATTTTCAGGCGTTAAGGTATTGTTTTTTTTTAAATTGTCAACATTAGCCATTATATTTTTACCTGATTTTTTGTACTCGAAAATTCTGCTACCAAACTTCTAGAAAATTCTAAGTAATTTCTTTTATAAAAAGCCGCCAGGTTAGCTGCTGTAGCAAGTCAGTTGCTGCAGGAAATAAAAAAATACATGTACAAATTAAGTAAGTAATGCCTCAGTCATTTGTAACCACGCCCCCCCCCCCCCGGGACATAGCGGGGAACTTAACACTAACCAAGTGTTAAAAACTGTTAATTTCCCCACCCCTGGTGCAAAGTTACTTGTTAAACTCCCACTATGGCAGGGCCTCAAAACATCCAAATCAACCAGATCACACATTAATTTAAAACATTACGAAGTGTTAAAAATATTACGCCAATATAACAAGAAAATAGTAACAGTTAATATAACAAATATATAAAGCTCGTGTTTATAAATTGCGTTCCATCATGCATATCAAATTTCGGATAGATCTTTTAATATTGCTGAAATAAATAAGGTAAAACCTGATTTAATGTATACCTACTGCAAGTTTATGAATTGCTAAGGATACATAAACATATTAAAAATCATACTTTCTACAAGTTGTTTTGTGGGACACCATTTTAAGACCGGCTGTTAAATCCCGGTTTGATTCCCCGGTGTTAAAATTCGTAGTTAATTCCACGGCACTACGGGGCATATTGCGCTGTTAAATGGCGTTAAATCCCCGTTATATTTTTGAACATCCCCGCTATGTCCCGGGGGTGGGGGGGGCCGTGGTTACAAATGACTGAGGCATAACTATATTTCCCCACGAGCGGTAGCGAACTGTAAATGATACCAAAGATGCCTTTAAATTCTGCCATTTGGTATTGCGTTTTTTTTTCCTTGTGTTTTTTTTTCTTGGAGTTGCTTACATACAGTTCAGTGCTTACATGTACACGATTTCCACCTGGTGTATTTCTCGTCAAAACCTTTTGCTTCCACTCTGCATTATATTAACGAATCTGGAGAGTATTTCACGTTCATTATAAAAACGTTGGCGGTCTATTTTAATTGTATGGAATTTATCAGGGCTAAAATACCAAAAGCATTATTAAAAATAATGTAGCCTGTGCATACCCCATTATCAGAAACAACACAGCCTACATGCTGCAAATTTTAAAAGTGCCGAGGAGCATTTCTTCATCATCTCGATAACGTAACACGATCAACTATGATGATGAAAATTGCATGGAAGGCTATGGAAAGAGAAATACAAACAAGAGAAATTTTGCAAAATGTTGCAACATTTTAACTTAGGTTTTTCCTATGTGGAGATTCTGGTCTTCTTGTCCAAATTCCACGGCACTATGTAAGTTTAATTCGTCAATTAAAACGTTTACTTAGAGCCATAAGACTGCGTCGACGGCGACTCAGTACCAAAGGTAACTCAAGAAATTGAGATGGAATGGACCTTTAACCTTTTAGACGAAATTTTGGAAAAAAATCGAAATAGGAAAAAATATTACCACTGCTTGAAAGAGCATCCTAAGGCTCAACTTGCAAAGTTTGGTTGTAAAATGCTGTAAGCTATAGAAAATATAGCCTTGCGAAGTTGGCAAATTTTCTGTTGCTTTGTATTCTCCGTGAGAAATGAATACCTAAGGGTATCAACTGGGTATTATTTTCCACCCATAATACAAATAAATGTATACAAAATTTTCGGTAATATTTTTGCCTGCTTCAATTTTTTTCAAAATTTTGTCTAAAAGGTTAAAAGTCCATTGAAAGGCAGTGCGTCTTCCCTTGGATATAGAGCCGTGCATCAAAGGGTCAAGGCTATTTCAGATACCTTGAAGCAGATCGGTCCCAGTACTTTCGTTAATTTCACGCGGCCAATTATCAGGCACTTAGACGTAAGCGTACTGTTTTGCTATATTAAACTTTACTAGCAAAAGTTATTATATTTAAGACTATTCTCACTCACTGGGACTGTATCTACTTCACCAAATTTGGCTAAAGAGGGAGCGCATAGCGCAACAATCATTACTCGCCCTTCGGGCTCGCGCTTTAGCTAAATTTGGTGAAGTAGATACAGTCCCAGTGAGTGAGAATAGTCTTAAATATGATAGTAAAGTTTGCTAGTAAAGTTTAATATAGCAAAACAGTACGCTTACGTCTAAGTGCCTGATAATTGGCCGTGTGAAATTAACGAAAGTACTGGGCCCGATCTGCTTCAAGGTATCTGAAATAGCCTTGACCGCATCAAAGCCGTAGCTGGTATATATTCATGTGGTGTAGCAGCATGGCAACAAAATGGATATGTAGAAAGACGACGAAGCAAACTACGCATAAATATTGAGTCATTGTGGCTGGCTGACTAGCTGTTCTCGCAATGAATCAGATTATAAAATTAATCTCATTCAAAGTATGATAAAAAGTCGGAATTTTAAAAATAAAGCTAGAATTTAAAAAAAATGGTATCTTTTTAAAATGTCGGAATTTATGAGAAAAAAAATAAAATATGGGGGCTCCGTAGCATACCGATGGTTACAGGCCTGACAATACTGTATAGAGTAAGGTTAAATATAACTATATAGTAACTATATGCTTTAACTATACTAGGTATACCTTAAGTATGCTTGTTACCTAAGTATACCTTAGTATAGTAAGTAGACTGTAGTCTAATATGCTAGTAAATATGTTTAATTTTTCGCTTATTTTATGATGGTTGAGACACACAAAAACATAGCAATAACATTGCAGGCGTGACATAGCAAAACATAGTAGGGAATATAGTGATATACCACCTTATTTTCTACTGCATTTTGTTCTGTCACGCCTGTAACCTTTTTACTAAGTTTTACAAAAAAAAAAGGCCCTGGAGGGTACCTAATTAGAGTGGACCTAATTAGGTTTCCAGGTTCAATTCCTGGAGCCATGCAAGATGTGCAGCAACTGACATATTCTAACTATACTAGAGGTAAGTGTACTAATTACTCCGCCTGCCGTAGGCGAGGCGGAGTTTTAAATTCGCCCCGTTTCTGGTTTTTTTTTTTTTTTTATTTTTTTTCGGTGTCAGAAGTCGGTGCAGCGCTCATGGGTGATACCGCTGGCACAAACCGCGTGAGCCGACCTAAACACGGCGTTTAAACTCAATTTCTAGCGAAATGTGTCAACAAAACACGCATTTAAACGTGCATGCTAGAACATCTAAACCGCAAGAAGGTTTTACGTGCAAAGATTCTCATGCAAAATGCTTTAAAACGACAAATTCCAGCGATGTGTCGCGGTGAAGTTTTGAGAGCGTGTTTCCGTCATTTTCTGGTTTATTCCTACTTTTAAGGAAATTTAGAAATTTCTACACAAGAATCAAACGCAAATTCTACTGAAATATCTACATACATACAAAATGAAGATCGGTGAAGGAACTTCGCAAAAATATTCATTTTTGTACTTTCGAACGGCGTTTTTCCTATGCTTTTGACTGAAAACACGACGAACGACACTTGCCAGAGCAATTTGCGTGGCGCGTGGAATGACGTGAGCACGGGGACACAAAAATTGAGGTTATTGAGTGCGAGTTCCCTATCTGCATATATCTGATCTGTGATACAGCTTCTTCTGAATCAGGAACAAGGAACTTGCTCGGAGCATGTCGACACAAAGTGGTAGTTTCGGCGTTCCTCGGAATTCGTCGGTTTCCGACGCTGCTCGAAGATTTTCCGAATACTAATTTTTCAAAATTTTTCTCTAGCTCGAAGATTTTGCTCCTTGAAAGTCCTCTAAATTTTCATGCATCCTAACTTTGTTTTAAGGTAATATGCTTTATTTTCTATCATTATTTGTAGCAAAGTACTTAGATTGTGCATAGAGATCGATTTTTGAGAGATCAGACTGGAAATAAGTACAATTTTCGAGTATTGTAAGTTTGTGCTTTCCAAGCATGGCTATGGTCGCATGTAAGATTAAGGCTACCGTTTTCAGTTGAAGTTGGTTCGATAATAATACCATGAAATCCGCTATAGAAACTGAATGAGGTCTTGAATTGTTGAGATTGTCGAAGAAAGTATGCTGAGACAGTTCTATGTATAGAGTTGGTTCTGGTTCAAATTTATTGAAAAAAGGCAATTTAATTTTAATTTTGTGAATTTCGATTACAAAACATGCCTTGGACTGTCGACCAATTGATTTCGTCAGGCGATTACAGACTTGTGAGAGGAGGGGGGTAGCCTAATTACTAAAATGTAGTGAAAAAAGGACTTTCCATCTAATGGTGGGAGCAGGTTGGCGGGAACACTGGAGAATAAAGGTCCTGTCACAATGCAATTTTTCTTGCAACTTGAAATGCAATTCTACTATTGGGAGATGTAAAATTGGCAAATGCAAGTTTCCATCACAGTTTGCTGGGGGTTTTTAACGTACCAAACATTTGTCACAAATTTACTTAAGAGTAGATTTTCCCTGTAGCAAAAAAGATGGCAAATGTCGATTTTACCAGAGTGCATGGCAGTCTGAAATTGTTTAAAAAGGCAAATTAACGTCTTTTGAAGAACAGACAGAAGACAATAGGTTATTTTCACACTTGTGTTAAAATTTCAATCCAGTAGCTTTGCTTCTTGTCATCTTTTCCCACGTATTCTTTCTTGATACCTGCAATGCATTCTGGTAAAATCGACATGTCGCCATCTTTTTTGCTACGGTGAATGCAAGGAAAAGTGCACCGTGTGACAGGGCCTTAAGGGTAAGAGGTGGATAGAGAAGGAGACGGAGCAGTTAGTTACAAGTGCAAGAAAAATTGCACCGTGTGACAGGGCCTTGAGGGTGGGAGGTGGATAGGAGGAGACGGAGCAGGATGTGGGAGTCGTGCAAGGTCGGGATGTTAAAAAAGAACAAGGAATGTTATGTTTTTAATGCCTTTTAGACTTTTCTTGAGGCAATTAAAATTCAAACTGTCAAATCCAAACACTGTACAGAATGGCCGACTTTACGTGGTCTTTAGTTTTTACACAACCACTTGCATTGTTATCTTTTGCAGTTTGTTTACCATTTCAGTTATCTATCTTCAATAGAATTCTTTGAAATTTGTTTGTAGATCGACAAAATGCTTAACCTCCTCTCAACAACTGGCAGATTATGAAAAATGAAATTGTTAAAGGTATTGGAATATTGCATGTACAATATTGAATATGGGACAATTTGGGACAGTATAATTTTGGACATGACGGTTTCATTCTCACCTAATTTGACGATTATTTTGTGGGTACACATACCGTGGAATCTCATGTGCTCCAGAAGCATTTTAATCTTAGAAAAAGTCAAATAATGATGAACTGTGTTTTAAAAGAAAGTTAGAATCTTATTTGGTTCAAATCAATTGAATTATGGCCCAAGAGTTCATGAAAACACATACAAAAGGCTTTCTTAAAAAACTGAAATATCAAATCTAGCAATTTTATATGTTATGCCTCTAAACAACACAATTCTGTTTCTAAAAATTGGTACCCTACTAGACCTATATGCATGATTATACTAATTTGGACATATTTATTTTTACCCATTAAAATATAAATTTGTGTTTAATCATTCGTGTTTGTCATTATTTGACTTTGTAATGTTGGTTAAACATAAGGAGATTGAGGTGACTTTGCCAGAAACAAAAACATCCATTATTATACTAAAATTTCAATATATATAGCAATTAAAACTAACCACAGGAAATATATTTCTACTTTTTAATTGAAATGTTTCTGTTATATGCACTATATCATATTTTTGATAAAAAATTACAACACCTATGTTATTTCCTGGTTTACTATCTCAATCATCTTTTGTTTAAGCTGGCTTTGAGTGTTCATTTGAAAGTTTGGAAAGTTCATTTGAAAATCACAATAGTTCTCAATGTTATATTGGACCCTTTAAAGTTAAAAAAATACTTTGTAATATTTTATACTACTGGTAATTTATCTTAGATACAGACTTTGTGATTTTGTACTAGAATGTTGACTTTCAAACTTTAAGATGAACTACTTATTAAGGACAAAATAAGCTAGCATATTGTCTTTTGTTTACAAAGTGGAACTTGTTTGGAATTGAGATGAACTGATGCAGTTGTTCTTTAACTTTATCAATTAATTACATATCTTAAATGAAAAAGAAAACCACAACTTGCCAAATAAATTCTGTGGGCTCTTTTTATTAGCAAAGAAAAGATGTGGCGGATGTAAGAATTTAAGAGTAAAAAAGTTTCCTTGGACTAAAAAAATTGACAGTATGCCAGATTTTCTAGATAAACAAGCAGTACAGATGTTGGCCAATAATAAGTATAAGTAACTACAATTTTTAATTTTAAAAGTTTTCTATTGATGCCTGGATACAGTAAATACTTTACCAGAGTTCTTCGTATTACATCGACTTGAAAAAGTTTTAAGTCACATGAAGCTTTTAGTTGATACTATGCAATTTCAAATTTTACAGACTTCTTAATTAACATGCCAAATTTACCTTGTTGAACATAAGATCTTTCCTGAGAAAAAGTAAAACTGTCTGGCATTATATGGAGTAGAATAATTTAAATTAGTTTGAGACTTTGATTTGATAACAATTTTGATTTGTACTATTTACAATACAAGTGACCGGGTTGTATCGGATATACAAACCCAAGCTGAAGGCGAGATATCTGACATACACAGATGCGAATGTTGTAAATGGCTTGTGAAACTCGTCAATTTTATACATCAGATCTATAGCAAAGTGATTTTGAAAATACCGATTCTGTAAGATGAGAAAATGATTTCTTTTGTGTTTCCTGTATGATTTATTACTTTATAAGTTTCTTAATTAAAATTACAACATATTGCCTACTGGAACTTTTTATATTGTTTGGTTGTGGTGAATTTGTATTTTGGCAATTGAAATATTTCTGAATTTGTATGTGCATTTCCTTTGCTTCAGTTCAAGTTTACATTTCAAATATTCCACTTTGTAATACTTGCGTGGTAATAATAATATAAGAAAACAGGTTTACATGGCTCTTGAATATAGTCTTTTCAACAAGTAAGTAAAGATGAATTTATACTTCAAAGAGATATGTTCCTAACCTGACAATGGTACCTTCCAAAAAGACTAAATTTAAATTGATTCTTCGAATAAATTTTTTACTTTTCAATCCAAGATCAATCTAAGTTATGTATTTCTACTTTTATTTTGGTCTCTTTAACACTGAAACTATCAATTGTATATAAAGCAACTTCACTATCGAGTGACTTCATTGGTTGCTGGGCAAAGCCAAAGCATTGATTTTTCGGCTGTTTTCAATGAAAAATAGAATTTTGCCCAAAGTTATCTCAAATAAATTATCACAATTTGAACAAAAAGCTTCTGTTCTTGTGCCCACCAGAAAAATGAGATGTCCGAGACTTTCTTTGTATTTTTTTGCGAAAAATAGATCGCATGCACTGTTATGCAAAGAAAAGTGTAAGAGATTGGTTTCTGAAAAATGTCGTGCTACACACAATATTCTAAAAATGCTTGGTTTTTATTCTATGTATTTTTGAATTTTTTGTTAAAAAAAATAAAGGTAGCAATGTTTAGTGCATTTCACATTGTCAGGTTAGAAACGCAATAAGAAAAATGTGGCTCCGAACATTACAGCTTGGTCAATTTGGAATTTATAAAAAAATCGTTTCTTCGTTGTTTTTCGACGTTTTGAAGGGTTGTTTCGAGTACAAAAAAGTATTTTTAGGAAGAATTATGTGCCCACGTTACATGTCTCAAAGCCATCAAAATTCGTTGGTAATTCGTGCATGTATTTTTTCTGACTTATAAAAGCACAATTGATTAAAAATAATATTTTTCTTTTGACAAAAATACCTTTCTTCTGTGAGGCTGGCTGTATTTGAAAAAGCGTTGGTCAACGCTCCGCCAAAACTCGTGGGTTTTCTCCGGGTACTCCGGTTCTTCCCACTGGGAGAGTTGACAGGGTAGTTACATATGGTTATAAAAATGTGACTAACTTTTGAAAACCTTTCTACTTAGACTTGTTAAGCCTTCTCGTCATCTCTATCAGTTGCATGTTTTGAGCCACATGTTTTTCTTTGTAATTGTGAAACAACTCGTTATATGCTGGGTAAACCTTTGCAAAACTCTCAAAATTTATCACTTCAAGTTGTTTCATTGTTATAATATATTTTGAAGTATAAACATTTACTTACGTTGAAAAGACCCAAGTTTTTTAGGACTTTGTTCATTCACTTGTGTTATTGTTCTCTCTGCCATGTTCTGTTTTCTTCTGTTGTTATTTTAATAAGTACAATGTGTGGTAGTTAATCTCTTTTTATTGTTATTCAAATTGTATGTAATCTTTACAAATTTTTTCAATAAATTGTTTACAAAATTTACTTGTGACCCCTTTTTAATTAAAAATTCAATTCCCATGGGAATTGAGAAATTGAATAAAAAAAATCCCCCTACCCCGGCCAGCTCCCCAAGTGCCACTTCCACCTAAGTAGAAGTACTTATACATGTAGTACAAGTACTTCTACTTATTCACGGTGGAAGTAGCACTCGGAGAACTGGCCGGGGTAGCCGGCAAAGAGAAGACCAACTTTGCAAGTGCTAATACAATTGCTAAGTTGATCTTCCCTAGAGAGCAGCCGCGCGTACCTAACAAATTAAAACAACAAACGTTAGTGACTTAAGTACTTAGCATGCAAATTTGATTCCCAAAGCCAAAATGTCAAGTGCCCCCCGCTGATCCTACCAACTGCCTACCTGCCTCAGTTCTAAGCTGTCTTCCTCAGTTCTAAGCTCCTGCATTCCATTCGTTACCTTCACTTTCCTCACCATCGCACAGTCACTCACAGCTGATAAACCCGCATGCACCACCACCACCCCGACTGCCACCCAATTTCGAAAATTAAAAGAGTTAAAATTTCGGTAAAGTATGCATTTTAAATGCAATTTATTTGGATATTTTAGATCAAACGTAAACAGAAAAAGCTCGTACATAAAAACAGGTGAGAATTCTATTTAAAATTTGCTTGCAAAATATAAAACTTAATTCGCATTTTTCTTAGTTAATAGTATAGATCAATTTAGTTGATGTTGAAACCTACTCTTAACTGTTTTGTTAGAAGTGACGACAGATTTTGGTTTTTAAGCATACTTTCAAAAATTTTAATTCCTTTAATAAACCTAACCCCATGCAACTTACACACGGCGCACACCCTCGCAGTCCATACATTTAGCTAATAAATTACGTTATAAACAAAAAAGCAAAATAAAAAGATAAATTACGTTATCTCTAGCTACTTAAACCCACTTAGACTGAGTTTTTGATTGAATTTTCAAACGTAAAACCTTAGCTGAATGGGCATGGGCTTTTCGTTGTGTTAACTGTTCCGGAGTAAATATAAACCTGGGGCCGGTTGTATCAAAGGCGTTTAGCTTAAACGGTGGATAAGTGAAATTTAAAAATCAGTTTTACACCTAGTACGGAACCGAAATTATGAGTTGAAATAGAATAAATATTTAGTTTTATATATAATTGTTCTTCTCAGGTCAAATAACTTCAGCTGGTTTGTTTATACAACATGGAAACGTGTTTCATATTTTTGACTTATCCACCGTTTAAGCTAAACGCCTTTGATACAACCGGCCCCTGATACTTACCAAAGTCCAAGGCTGGGTCAAATAAGCATGAGAATTAGGCAAAAATAAAAAGCAATTGAAACTCAACAGATCCACTAAAGTTGTTTTTTTTTTTGGCAACTTATATCCTTAAGTGTAGATGACATGCAATTTTTAATGCCGTAATTCTCACACTTATTTAACCGAAACGCCTTCATTTGCATGGTACCTCGCAGCTGCTCTCAAACCACCTTCGTAATTTGCTTTAGTGTACACAAACAATGACTTCATTGTTCCTGCTTACCAAAACAAATCTGAAAGCACCAAGATACTTATCATATTAATAATCAAAGAGGATTCGCATTATGCAGTAATTACCATAAACAGACGCATCACCATTGAAACAAAGCATGCCGTATTCCCATGGGAATTTAAAATGCACAAAAAAATATAATGATCCTACTGATTTGCATGGATGTATGAACCAAATTAGCTAAGAAACAAAGAAATGATATATTCCCTTGGGAATTTAATGCAGCAAAAAGATGGCGGGTGTTGATTTTACCAGAATGCCTTGCGGTCTGAAATCGTTTAAAAACTTAAGGTAAATTAACCTCGTTTGAGGAACAGACAGATAGGTTATTTTGTCACTTGTGTTAAAATTCCGTCCATTAGCTTATGTTAAATATCATTTCACTGCTATTCTTGATTGATACCCGCATTAAATTCTGGTAAAATCGACATGCCACCATTTGTTTTGCTACGGTGAATTGGAATACAAGTCACATTTTCTCGCTTTTTAACCAGAGAACACATTCTTTAAAGGTAGAACGACGGAATTGATCGTTTGCAATCGACGCCATCTTTGTTGACGTTTGAAACACATGGCAACCACAAAGTATCTATTCATTATATCTGATCCTATCGAGCCATACATCTTTAAAGTATCATTCATAATACGCTAAAACTAACGATGAAATAGTAAATTGACACAAGTGTTTCGCTGTAAACAGCTGAAGTAATCTGCAGAGTCAACCAAGATGGCGCCCAATCACACGAAATGACGTCATGTGCAAACCAAGAATAGTGACAAAATGCATCAACTATAATTTAGTGGCATTATTACGAAACTTATTTTTGTAAAACGTTCAATCCTACATGTTATTTTGTTTTGTTTTTAGAAATATCCAAATCCAAATGTTAGAGACGAAATTTCCAGGCGTTAAGGTATTGTTTCTTTAAAAAATATTGTCGACATTTACCATATTTTTACCTGTTTTTTGACTCGAAAATTGACTGCCAAACTCCTAGATATTCTATTTAATTATTTTGTTGAATGTATTTGATATCAATGTTATTTCAATCCAATTTTTTTCACTTAATTTGCTGTCTTTTCTTTTTCATTAACGAGAAATATCTATTAAATCCTCTTTGATCGCTCAATAATAAGTATCTTGTTTTCTACTAACTTGCACATTACCACTACTTTCTATTACAATGTCGTGTCTTCTTATTCTTGTGGATTGTTGTTTTGTGGGTCTTGCCGTCCAGGATCGTTCATTCTTTTCTCTTCTTGTGCGTTTTTTTCACATCCCATCACCCTTTGCAATAGTAGAAAGAATTAAGTCATGAGATGATAGTTACGAATAATTTATAAACTATAACATGATAAGTTTCTTGTACGTTTGCATGGTGAATACAATATACTTATTAAGCTTTGTGGAAACACCACGTAAATTTATTATTGCAATAATAAATTTACGTGGTGTTTCCACAAAGCTTAATAAGTAAACTATAACATATTAAGCACTTATTGGATGAGGTTTTTGTGATATGCGAAATGATCAATGTCGAGGTAAGAGTTATCAGCCGAGCCGAAGGCGAGTCAGATAACTCTCACCAAGACATTGATAATTTTGCATATCACAAAAACCGAATCCGATAATTGCTTTATTATACATTGTAAGTCTTTTTCCTCGAGCAATTGACGAATTTCGCCTTCGGAAGAGCTTAAAAAGCAAGATGCCATAACATGAAACAGAAAATATCGAAAAAATGTTGTTGCCATGCCAACCATTGATGCCAACGAATACCGCATACTGTAATAATCTGCACCGTAGGCTCAACATGCAGATAACTCAGTTATCTGCTAGCAGATAACTGAGCCATAGAATAAGAATACATAGAAGGGCCACTCGCGTCGGAGCCTTTGGAGTTTTTGAAGCCGCGCATGTCGCATTACGCACGTTATTAGCATTTTCTCAGCCAGTCAATTGCATTTTCTGGCCAATAGGAATGCTGAACTGGCTGGTGGCAGCCAGTAAACTGCATAAACATAGTGTGACATGTTGCACTGCTGAGTGGCCCTTCTATGTATTCTTATTGTATGACTGAGTTATCTGCAGATTGTGTGATAGTCGCATTTATCTGCATACAACTGACCAATCACAACGCATAAAACAACTGCAATGTATAGTAATTAACACTTATTGACTGAGACCGAGGGAAACAGTATGTTTTGTGGACCAGAGACTGTCGATGTCGAGGGTCCACAAAACATACTGCTTTCCCGAGGTCTCAGTCAATAAGTATTTTATTATATACTGAGTGCCAAAAGAGAAGAAAAGTACCACAAATCAATCAAACATGTGTAAAAAGGATTACCTTTTACCTGACATGGCTACGCGAGGCTTTGTGGATTTGTTGTCTACCGGTGAATAAAAGTAATGTCCACCGCTTAGCTACGTTGCCAGGGAGACAATAGAATTTCTCCACTATCACGTGATACGTTCTTAACCAATAAGAAACAGGAATAAATGAACTTTGACACTCAGTATATTATAAAATAGTATTAATTAGGCCGGCCAAATTATTGTGTAAGCTGTTAATATGAAATTTTTTTATTAAAATCTCGAGAATCATTAATAAATCGCGAGCAAAACACAAAAGAAAATCATAGCCGTGAAGGAGTCTTTATTTCTCACACGCACACAACTTGCAGCTACCCTAATTTATGAATTTAGATTAAAATATCTCGAGAATTAAACAACACGTAAGGAATGTGTAAATTCTTAAAGCTCTTTCGAACAATAAAAATTAATATCTCGCACTAATCTCTCTCAAAAGCTCTCTCAAATTTATTGCCGATATCTCTTTGAGAATTACTGTGCACGTGAAATGTAACTTATATCAAAACTAGCTTACTTCAAGCTGTTTGGGAATCAAGATTTTACGTGTCAACGAGATCAAATATGAATCTAAGATGGCAGACAGCGCATTAAATTTCTATCTTTACGACCAACTCCCCAACGAAAGGCTTTAATTCGCTCGAAAGTCGAATTTTGTTTTTTTTTATTGTTTCAGGTAGTGAAAGATCCTGTGTGCTTTTTACAGTACTACCGACACTAGCAACGTTAGTGCGAGATGTTAATTTTTATTGAAACAAAAGCTGAACTGCTAAAAAAATGGAAACGACAAGATAAAATAAAAAAACTTACTTTCACTCTATCTTTGGATCTTCTTGGCTTCGGTTGTTCTCGTTTCATCATGCTGTTTATGGTTTCATCTGGTTGGCGCACTCTCTTCATGGAGCATCAAGGCGGTCCAGTAGGTAACTAGCTCACTCGTGTCCAGTCAACCAACATAAAATAAGGAGAAAATTAATGTTACAAAATATTTTAGAATATAGGACACTAAGCTTTAATTGAATTGACTTTAACAAACCGTACATTGTGATAGTATTTGCATCTTAACATCTGATGGAGACGGCTTGTGATTTACTTCTTATGTCGATATGAATTCTTTCCCATCTTGTTGCATCATTAGTTGATGGTTGTTGTATTCACTTTTTACTTGGCATTCTTTGAAAAAAAAATTACGATGTTCAGAAAACTGTTTACAAGATAAGCAAAGAAAACTACGTTCACAAGCATTAGAGAGGACTAAGTAATTATAATAGGCGTGACAGGTCACAGAGGTTAGTCGACGAAGAAACTCATGGACAAATTCCCGGCATGATGATACCCCGATAGCAAGAAATACAGCAAGTGTAGAACGTGTACGTGTGAGCTTAAACTGTATGTATGCAACTCCAAGAAAAGCGCAACACAAAATGGCGGAATTTAAAGACATTTCTGGTGTCATTTCCAGTTCCCTAACTTTCGCGGACAAATATATTTATATATTTTTCTCAAATTTTTTTGAAGTAAATCTAGATGGATTTTGTGAATAAACAAATTAAAAAAAGTATTGCCCACGTTAGGAAACTAGAACGGGCGCCCAAGAATGCCCACAATTTCTCCAATCTGGATTATATTTATTGATTGCGCAAATGACTGATAAAAAATAAGAGAGTAATAAAATACCAAATGGTTTCCTCTTCAAGATAGTGTCATACATGCGCGCGGCATTTCGGGATATTTGGGAAAACTCGTGTTGAAGTTGAACCTAAGGCAACATGCCAAGTACATGGATGACGCTATCCTGCTCAGGAAACTATTTAGTAATTGTCTTACAAAATGATGACAGTGAAACACAAGTCAACGCCACGGCATTTAAATTTCTCGTGTAGGATTGTTTGATCCTGCACAGTAATAGCCAAGTGGCGCAATCGTCAGAGCAAACGCCTATCACATGTGAGGTCGTGGGTTCAATCCTTACTTCAGACTCGTGACACCCATGTGAGGAGTTAGTCAGTCGTGGGTTTATCCCGGGTACTCCGGTTTGCGAATGTTGACTGGATGGTTAAAATTGTAAAATATCAGTAATCACCGGAACACGGGTACTTAACTAAACTGCTGACGATGAGGCGGAACTCATAATGAATTAATGAAAATGTGTTTCACTGTAGTTATCATATAATGTAATTGCCAAGCTGAATGAATAATTCTCCAGTAACTACGTCATATGAATAACTTACAATTATGAGAGTAGTGGGGGGGGGGGGCAGCATAAAGATTGAAGTAGTGTCAAGGAAGGGGTACTACCCTGACGGGTACTAGGCGAAGAAGTAGAGTAAACAGGAGGAAGAAGATTAAATTGGAGTAAATAAGGGGGATTGGGGTAAAGAAGGGGAGAAGCAGGATAAAGAAACCAGTGGAAGGGGGTGCTATCCTGGAAGGAGTACCCGGGAAAGAAGAGGGTGAACAGGAGGAAAAGTAGATTGGAGAAAAGAAAGGGGAAATTAAACGGATCAGGAAATTCAGACTTGCAATTCAAATGAAAGGCAGCTCATTGGTCATGTAAACACTCGTTGAATCATGGTTCTCGCTTGCCTTTAGCTTGGAATCATCTTTGAATTTGAACTGAAAGTCTGAATTTGCATGTTTCTTGTATAGAGTGCAGTGTATCAGAACAGAAGAGGTTTTGAAGAAAAAGAAAGAAAGAAAGAATAAAAGTAAGTTAAAATTTGTAAAGAATAATGAAGAAACTATTGGTACAGCACTTGATACATGATGATAATCATCATTATAAACTCTCTATTAATCCGGGGGGGGGGGTATAATAGAGAATTTGCAATGATAGTAAGTATATTGTAATATTTGGGTTTTTACCACTAAATCCTCTTGAAAGT
Source organism: Muricea muricata (assembly GCA_963855995.1). Taxonomy (NCBI): domain Eukaryota; kingdom Metazoa; phylum Cnidaria; class Anthozoa; order Malacalcyonacea; family Plexauridae; genus Muricea; species Muricea muricata. The sequence continues at coordinate 2,542,931 of OY979726.1, read as the reverse complement.
TCTTTTTGGCTGTGGCTTCTCTCATCACAGTTGTCTGTGCTTGTCTTGCAAAATCTCTGGAATATCTATAACGTGAAGGTCAATATTTAAGATTAGAAAAATAGAAACCGTAAAATAGAAAGAAATTTAAATCGTGGCGAATACTTTTTACGGTCTTGCTGGCATGACAAAAAGAGAGTATAGATTTATAAGATCATGTTGATTTATCCTTTATCTGAACTATATTTAACTTAGATTTTAAAATAGATTTCACCCTGGTAAGCAGACCGAATGGGTTTTCAAACAAGATAACATTTAATGACTAAAACGTGCACAGAATAGTTAGAGAATGCTTACATGTCGAATAAAAATCCAATACTTTTAATGTCCAACTACACAATAGGGATTTTCGTTGCATTTCTAGACTGGAGAAGAAGACGACGCCATTTTGATTTTGATTTCTCCCGACAACGGCAGATTTGTCTTCGCAATTTTTTTCCATTTCTTCGTCGTTTCAGCTCCAATTTGCTCGTTGTGTTTCTTTCGTACCTTCCTCGCCATTTCCGTACAACCAATGGACATTTATACTCAAGATTAAGACTGTATTGAGACTTTCAAAATGTTCGTCAGGAGACATAAAAATCGAAGCTTCTTCTTCGGGTTGCAGAAGCAAATGACGTCAGACGACCTTTGTCCGCCAGCAAATACCCGTATGTATAACATTCAATGATCTTTTTAGGAAGCTGAAAATCGGTTTTTATTGCGCGAACGAAGTGTTTTTGCCATTATTTCTTACTCAGGTCTTTCTTCTGCTACTTTACTTCATGTTTACTTAGGTAACTTGCCAAAAGAAACGCCTGTAAGGGACAATTTTGCAATTTTTTTTATTTGGATGCTGATGAACAAGGGAAGACTCGTTAAAGCTTTCATTGGCAAATATCTTTCCCTCCGTGGCCGAGAGGTAAAGACAACTGTCTTGACTTCGATTTTGGGTGGATCGAGGACCGGTCCAGTTCAACTGAGTTTGGTAAGAATTTAATTCTGATCGGTGCTCGATCCACCCAAAACTGAATTCAAAGCTGGGCGTGGAGTGCAGGAAAACACTAGGCAGTACCGCGAGGCCAAGGAGGCAAACGTTATTTTCCTAGTGTTGTTAACTAATATTTAAGCAAATTTCATTAACTTGACTGTTGGGGACAGACCTGTAGGGTTGGTGCATTGAAGACTTCTCGTCGTTATTTCCCTTCGTTCAAGAAGACAAGTTGTCTTCATCGAGAAATAACGACGAAAAGACTTCAAGACACCACTAAACCACTACACTTTAAAGCTACAGTGTAGTGGTTTAGCTAGCTAAACCACTACACTGTGCCAATAATATATGGCTGACTTCTTCCTAACGCTTACGGTACGACCATGGATGCGCAAAGATGCGCAAACACATTAAAGCCTTGAAAGCAAGTGTTTTCTTTTAGGAAAGAATCAAGGACGACAACGCTTACTAAATCAAAGCCGTCTAGTCATGTTTTAAGTACTTCAGCTATGTTTAACGATCTTTTACCAGATCTTTGCAAGAGGAAAAGTAAAATTTTGCATCATTATTATTAACTTTCCGTCAGTCGTTTCTTTCTTGATCGAGCATTATATGCCATTGTGTTCAGTGTCCTTGATATAGGAGCCATATACTTATGGCCTTGGGTTTAATTCCCAAACACTGAATGGCAGTGTTTTGCTCTTCCAATGAGATAACAAGATGGCACTGTAGAACGCGTGGTTTTATATAAGCTACGAGCGTCAAGATATCCTTGATAGGTAACTATTGATCCTACAATGGACACTTATGTTCACTGCCAATAGGAACGTTTCCAACTCACAGCTTGTACATAATGGATTTTATAGGTTGTGTCACAAGGAAACTGCAGTTCGGTCGTAAAATCAACTTGTTTTCAAGGTTGCCGGGTTTTAAACATTACTGACACTGTTAATGTTGTAGCTCGGAATTGTAAAACAACGGCGGCAATGCAGTTTTCTTGTGCCATAACCATATAAGCTACGACGGCCAAGCTTTATCCTTGATAGGAAAGAATTGATCCCACCAACGACATTTGTATTCTCTACCGATAGGAACGTTTGAGACTTACAGCTTGTACATAACGCATTTTATCGGTGAGTCGTAAAACCAACCTGTTACTGCTCAGCAAACTACCATTTCCCTCGATCAACGATAGTCGATGAAGCTTGGCGCTCGAGTTGTTCAGCCAAGTTAAACGATCTTTTATGGCGAGGTCTTTTCAAGAAGGCATGAAGCATAGATGCGCAAACACTGTACAGCCTGTAAAGAATATGTCTTCTTTCGGGAAAGAGTCAAAGACGATAACGCTTATTAAATCAAAACTGTGTAGGCATGTTTTAAGTTGCTCAGCTATGTTTAACAATCTTTTATGACCAGGCCTTTGCAAGAAGGAAAGTCGAAGTTTGCATATACTATTGACTTTCCGTCGGTCGTTTCTTTCTTGATCGAGCTTTATATGTCATTGTGTTCAGTGTCCTTGATATAGGAGTCATGTATTTATGGCCTTGGGTTTGATTCCCAAACACTGCATGGCAGTCTTCAGCTCTTTCAAGTAATAAGATAACTTTGGAACAAGATGGCAATGCGTTATTTACTATATGCCTGGTCATGCTGTAACTAATCATGTAGTATATTCTACAAACCTTAACTCAGAACGTTGGCTGTCAGTTTCTATTCGTGGTTGCTTTGAAACATTGCAGATACTGCTAACCTGGCTATAACCTGTAAAATGCTTGGTTTTACACAACCTACGAGCGCCAAGCTTCATCGACTATCGTTGATCGAGGGAACTGGTAGTTTGCTGAGCAGTAACAGGTTGGTTTTACGACTCACCGATAAAATGCGTTATGTACAAGCTGTAAGTCTCAAACGTTCCTATCGGTAGAGAATACAAATGTCGTTGGTGGGATCAATTGTTTCCTATCAAGGATAAAGCTTGGCGGTCGTAGCTTATATAAATGATAAAACCACCCATTTTACAGGTTATGGCACAAGAAAACTGCATTGCCGCCGTTGTTTTACAATTCCGAGCTACAACATTAACAGTGTCAGTAATGTTTAAAACCCGGCAACCTTGAAAACAAGTTGATTTTACGACCGAACTGCAGTTTCCTTGTGACACAACCTATAAAATCCATTATGTACAAGCTGTGAGTTGGAAACGTTCCTATTGGCAGTGAACATAAGTGTCCATTGTAGGATCAATAGTTACCTATCAAGGATATCTTGACGCTCGTAGCTTATATAAAACCACGCGTTCTACAGTGCCATCTTGTTATCTCATTGGAAGAGCAAAACACTGCCATTCAGTGTTTGGGAATTAAACCCAAGGCCATAAGTATATGGCTCCTATATCAAGGACACTGAACACAATGGCATATAATGCTCGATCAAGAAAGAAACGACTGACGGAAAGTTAATAATAATGATGCAAAATTTTACTTTTCCTCTTGCAAAGATCTGGTAAAAGATCGTTAAACATAGCTGAAGTACTTAAAACATGACTAGACGGCTTTGATTTAGTAAGCGTTGTCGTCCTTGATTCTTTCCTAAAAGAAAACACTTGCTTTCAAGGCCTTAATGTGTTTGCGCATCTTTGCGCATCCATGGTCGTACCGTAAGCGTTAGGAAGAAGTCAGCCATATATTATTGGCACAGTGTATTGGTTTAGCTAGCTAAACCACTACACTGTAGCTTTAAAGTGTAGTGGTTTAGTGGTGTCTTGAAGTCTTTTCGTCGTTATTTCTCGATGAAGACAACTTGTCTTCTTGAACGAAGGGAAATAACGACGAGAAGTCTTCAATGCACCAACCCTACAGGTCTGTCCCCAACAGTCAAGTTAATGAAATTTGCTTAAATATTAGTTAACAACACTAGGAAAATAACGTTTGCCTCCTTGGCCTCGCGGTACTGCCTAGTGTTTTCCTGCACTCCACGCCCAGCTTTGAATTCAGTTTTGGGTGGATCGAGCACCGATCAGAATTAAATTCTTACCAAACTCAGTTGAACTGGACCGGTCCTCGATCCACCCAAAATCGAAGTCAAGACAGTTGTCTTTACCTCTCGGCCACGGAGGGAAAGATATTTGCCAATGAAAGCTTTAACGAGTCTTCCCTTGTTCATCAGCATCCAAATAAAAAAAATTGCAAAATTGTCCCTTACAGGCGTTTCTTTTGGCAAGTTACCTAAGTAAACATGAAGTAAAGTAGCAGAAGAAAGACCTGAGTAAGAAATAATGGCAAAAACATTTCGTTCGCGCAATAAAAACCGATTTTCAGCTTCCTAAAAAGATCATTGAATGTTATACATACGGGTATTTGCTGGCGGACAAAGGTCGTCTGACGTCATTTGCTTCTGCAACCCGAAGAAGAAGCTTCGATTTTTATGTCTCCTGACGAACATTTTGAAAGTCTCAATACAGTCTTAATCTTGAGTATAAATGTCCATTGGTTGTACGGAAATGGCGAGGAAGGTACGAAAGAAACACAACGAGCAAATTGGAGCTGAAACGACGAAGAAATGGAAAAAAATTGCGAAGACAAATCTGCCGTTGTCGGGAGAAATCAAAATCAAAATGGCGTCGTCTTCTTCTCCAGTCTAGAAATGCAACGAAAATCCCTATTGTGTAGTTGGACATTAAAAGTATTGGATTTTTATTCGACATGTAAGCATTCTCTAACTATTCTGTGCACGTTTTAGTCATTAAATGTTATCTTGTTTGAAAACCCATTCGGTCTGCTTACCAGGGTGAAATCTATTTTAAAATCTAAGTTAAATATAGTTCAGATAAAGGATAAATCAACATGATCTTATAAATCTATACTCTCTTTTTGTCATGCCAGCAAGACCGTAAAAAGTATTCGCCACGATTTAAATTTCTTTCTATTTTACGGTTTCTATTTTTCTAATCTTAAATATTGACCTTCACGTTATAGATATTCCAGAGATTTTGCAAGACAAGCACAGACAACTGTGATGAGAGAAGCCACAGCCAAAAAGAACTTTCAAGAGGATTTAGTGGTAAAAACCCAAATATTACAATATACTTACTATCATTGCAAATTCTCTATTATACCCCCCCCCGGATTAATAGAGAGTTTATAATGATGATTATCATCATGTATCAAGTGCTGTACCAATAGTTTCTTCATTATTCTTTACAAATTTTAACTTACTTTTATTCTTTCTTTCTTTTTCTTCAAAACCTCTTCTGTTCTGATACACTGCACTCTATACAAGAAACATGCAAATTCAGACTTTCAGTTCAAATTCAAAGATGATTCCAAGCTAAAGGCAAGCGAGAACCATGATTCAACGAGTGTTTACATGACCAATGAGCTGCCTTTCATTTGAATTGCAAGTCTGAATTTCCTGATCCGTTTAATTTCCTCTTTCTTTTCTCCAATCTACTTTTCCTCCTGTTCACCCTCTTCTTTCCCGGGTACTCCTTCCAGGATAGCACCCCCTTCCACTGGTTTCTTTATCCTGCTTCTCCCCTTCTTTACCCCAATCCCCCTTATTTACTCCAATTTAATCTTCTTCCTCCTGTTTACTCTACTTCTTCGCCTAGTACCCGTCAGGGTAGTACCCCTTCCTTGACACTACTTCAATCTTTATGCTGCCCCCCCCCCCCCCACTACTCTCATAATTGTAAGTTATTCATATGACGTAGTTACTGGAGAATTATTCATTCAGCTTGGCAATTACATTATATGATAACTACAGTGAAACACATTTTCATTAATTCATTATGAGTTCCGCCTCATCGTCAGCAGTTTAGTTAAGTACCCGTGTTCCGGTGATTACTGATATTTTACAATTTTAACCATCCAGTCAACATTCGCAAACCGGAGTACCCGGGATAAACCCACGACTGACTAACTCCTCACATGGGTGTCACGAGTCTGAAGTAAGGATTGAACCCACGACCTCACATGTGATAGGCGTTTGCTCTGACGATTGCGCCACTTGGCTATTACTGTGCAGGATCAAACAATCCTACACGAGAAATTTAAATGCCGTGGCGTTGACTTGTGTTTCACTGTCATCATTTTGTAAGACAATTACTAAATAGTTTCCTGAGCAGGATAGCGTCATCCATGTACTTGGCATGTTGCCTTAGGTTCAACTTCAACACGAGTTTTCCCAAATATCCCGAAATGCCGCGCGCATGTATGACACTATCTTGAAGAGGAAACCATTTGGTATTTTATTACTCTCTTATTTTTTATCAGTCATTTGCGCAATCAATAAATATAATCCAGATTGGAGAAATTGTGGGCATTCTTGGGCGCCCGTTCTAGTTTCCTAACGTGGGCAATACTTTTTTTAATTTGTTTATTCACAAAATCCATCTAGATTTACTTCAAAAAAATTTGAGAAAAATATATAAATATATTTGTCCGCGAAAGTTAGGGAACTGGAAATGACACCAGAAATGTCTTTAAATTCCGCCATTTTGTGTTGCGCTTTTCTTGGAGTTGCATACATACAGTTTAAGCTCACACGTACACGTTCTACACTTGCTGTATTTCTTGCTATCGGGGTATCATCATGCCGGGAATTTGTCCATGAGTTTCTTCGTCGACTAACCTCTGTGACCTGTCACGCCTATTATAATTACTTAGTCCTCTCTAATGCTTGTGAACGTAGTTTTCTTTGCTTATCTTGTAAACAGTTTTCTGAACATCGTAATTTTTTTTTCAAAGAATGCCAAGTAAAAAGTGAATACAACAACCATCAACTAATGATGCAACAAGATGGGAAAGAATTCATATCGACATAAGAAGTAAATCACAAGCCGTCTCCATCAGATGTTAAGATGCAAATACTATCACAATGTACGGTTTGTTAAAGTCAATTCAATTAAAGCTTAGTGTCCTATATTCTAAAATATTTTGTAACATTAATTTTCTCCTTATTTTATGTTGGTTGACTGGACACGAGTGAGCTAGTTACCTACTGGACCGCCTTGATGCTCCATGAAGAGAGTGCGCCAACCAGATGAAACCATAAACAGCATGATGAAACGAGAACAACCGAAGCCAAGAAGATCCAAAGATAGAGTGAAAGTAAGTTTTTTTATTTTATCTTGTCGTTTCCATTTTTTTAGCAGTTCAGCTTTTGTTTCAATAAAAATTAACATCTCGCACTAACGTTGCTAGTGTCGGTAGTACTGTAAAAAGCACACAGGATCTTTCACTACCTGAAACAATAAAAAAAAACAAAATTCGACTTTCGAGCGAATTAAAGCCTTTCGTTGGGGAGTTGGTCGTAAAGATAGAAATTTAATGCGCTGTCTGCCATCTTAGATTCATATTTGATCTCGTTGACACGTAAAATCTTGATTCCCAAACAGCTTGAAGTAAGCTAGTTTTGATATAAGTTACATTTCACGTGCACAGTAATTCTCAAAGAGATATCGGCAATAAATTTGAGAGAGCTTTTGAGAGAGATTAGTGCGAGATATTAATTTTTATTGTTCGAAAGAGCTTTAAGAATTTACACATTCCTTACGTGTTGTTTAATTCTCGAGATATTTTAATCTAAATTCATAAATTAGGGTAGCTGCAAGTTGTGTGCGTGTGAGAAATAAAGACTCCTTCACGGCTATGATTTTCTTTTGTGTTTTGCTCGCGATTTATTAATGATTCTCGAGATTTTAATAAAAAAATTTCATATTAACAGCTTACACAATAATTTGGCCGGCCTAATTAATACTATTTTATAATATACTGAGTGTCAAAGTTCATTTATTCCTGTTTCTTATTGGTTAAGAACGTATCACGTGATAGTGGAGAAATTCTATTGTCTCCCTGGCAACGTAGCTAAGCGGTGGACATTACTTTTATTCACCGGTAGACAACAAATCCACAAAGCCTCACGTAGCCATGTCAGGTAAAAGGTAATCCTTTTTACACATGTTTGATTGATTTGTGGTACTTTTCTTCTCTTTTGGCACTCAGTATATAATAAAATACTTATTGACTGAGACCTCGGGAAAGCAGTATGTTTTGTGGACCCTCGACATCGACAGTCTCTGGTCCACAAAACATACTGTTTCCCTCGGTCTCAGTCAATAAGTGTTAATTACTGTACATTGCAGTTGTTTTATGCGTTGTGATTGGTCAGTTGTATGCAGATAAATGCGACTATCACACAATCTGCAGATAACTCAGTCATACAATAAGAATACATAGAAGGGCCACTCAGCAGTGCAACATGTCACACTATGTTTATGCAGTTTACTGGCTGCCACCAGCCAGTTCAGCATTCCTATTGGCCAGAAAATGCAATTGACTGGCTGAGAAAATGCTAATAACGTGCGTAATGCGACATGCGCGGCTTCAAAAACTCCAAAGGCTCCGACGCGAGTGGCCCTTCTATGTATTCTTATTCTATGGCTCAGTTATCTGCTAGCAGATAACTGAGTTATCTGCATGTTGAGCCTACGGTGCAGATTATTACAGTATGCGGTATTCGTTGGCATCAATGGTTGGCATGGCAACAACATTTTTTCGATATTTTCTGTTTCATGTTATGGCATCTTGCTTTTTAAGCTCTTCCGAAGGCGAAATTCGTCAATTGCTCGAGGAAAAAGACTTACAATGTATAATAAAGCAATTATCGGATTCGGTTTTTGTGATATGCAAAATTATCAATGTCTTGGTGAGAGTTATCTGACTCGCCTTCGGCTCGGCTGATAACTCTTACCTCGACATTGATCATTTCGCATATCACAAAAACCTCATCCAATAAGTGCTTAATATGTTATAGTTTACTTATTAAGCTTTGTGGAAACACCACGTAAATTTATTATTGCAATAATAAATTTACGTGGTGTTTCCACAAAGCTTAATAAGTATATTGTATTCACCATGCAAACGTACAAGAAACTTATCATGTTATAGTTTATAAATTATTCGTAACTATCATCTCATGACTTAATTCTTTCTACTATTGCAAAGGGTGATGGGATGTGAAAAAAACGCACAAGAAGAGAAAAGAATGAACGATCCTGGACGGCAAGACCCACAAAACAACAATCCACAAGAATAAGAAGACACGACATTGTAATAGAAAGTAGTGGTAATGTGCAAGTTAGTAGAAAACAAGATACTTATTATTGAGCGATCAAAGAGGATTTAATAGATATTTCTCGTTAATGAAAAAGAAAAGACAGCAAATTAAGTGAAAAAAATTGGATTGAAATAACATTGATATCAAATACATTCAACAAAATAATTAAATAGAATATCTAGGAGTTTGGCAGTCAATTTTCGAGTCAAAAAACAGGTAAAAATATGGTAAATGTCGACAATATTTTTTAAAGAAACAATACCTTAACGCCTGGAAATTTCGTCTCTAACATTTGGATTTGGATATTTCTAAAAACAAAACAAAATAACATGTAGGATTGAACGTTTTACAAAAATAAGTTTCGTAATAATGCCACTAAATTATAGTTGATGCATTTTGTCACTATTCTTGGTTTGCACATGACGTCATTTCGTGTGATTGGGCGCCATCTTGGTTGACTCTGCAGATTACTTCAGCTGTTTACAGCGAAACACTTGTGTCAATTTACTATTTCATCGTTAGTTTTAGCGTATTATGAATGATACTTTAAAGATGTATGGCTCGATAGGATCAGATATAATGAATAGATACTTTGTGGTTGCCATGTGTTTCAAACGTCAACAAAGATGGCGTCGATTGCAAACGATCAATTCCGTCGTTCTACCTTTAAAGAATGTGTTCTCTGGTTAAAAAGCGAGAAAATGTGACTTGTATTCCAATTCACCGTAGCAAAACAAATGGTGGCATGTCGATTTTACCAGAATTTAATGCGGGTATCAATCAAGAATAGCAGTGAAATGATATTTAACATAAGCTAATGGACGGAATTTTAACACAAGTGACAAAATAACCTATCTGTCTGTTCCTCAAACGAGGTTAATTTACCTTAAGTTTTTAAACGATTTCAGACCGCAAGGCATTCTGGTAAAATCAACACCCGCCATCTTTTTGCTGCATTAAATTCCCAAGGGAATATATCATTTCTTTGTTTCTTAGCTAATTTGGTTCATACATCCATGCAAATCAGTAGGATCATTATATTTTTTTGTGCATTTTAAATTCCCATGGGAATACGGCATGCTTTGTTTCAATGGTGATGCGTCTGTTTATGGTAATTACTGCATAATGCGAATCCTCTTTGATTATTAATATAAGTATCTTGGTGCTTTCAGATTTGTTTTGGTAAGCAGGAACAATGAAGTCATTGTTTGTGTACACTAAAGCAAATTACGAAGGTGGTTTGAGAGCAGCTGCGAGGTACCATGCAAATGAAGGCGTTTCGGTTAAATAAGTGTGAGAATTACGGCATTAAAAATTGCATGTCATCTACACTTAAGGATATAAGTTGCCAAAAAAAAAAACAACTTTAGTGGATCTGTTGAGTTTCAATTGCTTTTTATTTTTGCCTAATTCTCATGCTTATTTGACCCAGCCTTGGACTTTGGTAAGTATCAGGGGCCGGTTGTATCAAAGGCGTTTAGCTTAAACGGTGGATAAGTCAAAAATATGAAACACGTTTCCATGTTGTATAAACAAACCAGCTGAAGTTATTTGACCTGAGAAGAACAATTATATATAAAACTAAATATTTATTCTATTTCAACTCATAATTTCGGTTCCGTACTAGGTGTAAAACTGATTTTTAAATTTCACTTATCCACCGTTTAAGCTAAACGCCTTTGATACAACCGGCCCCAGGTTTATATTTACTCCGGAACAGTTAACACAACGAAAAGCCCATGCCCATTCAGCTAAGGTTTTACGTTTGAAAATTCAATCAAAAACTCAGTCTAAGTGGGTTTAAGTAGCTAGAGATAACGTAATTTATCTTTTTATTTTGCTTTTTTGTTTATAACGTAATTTATTAGCTAAATGTATGGACTGCGAGGGTGTGCGCCGTGTGTAAGTTGCATGGGGTTAGGTTTATTAAAGGAATTAAAATTTTTGAAAGTATGCTTAAAAACCAAAATCTGTCGTCACTTCTAACAAAACAGTTAAGAGTAGGTTTCAACATCAACTAAATTGATCTATACTATTAACTAAGAAAAATGCGAATTAAGTTTTATATTTTGCAAGCAAATTTTAAATAGAATTCTCACCTGTTTTTATGTACGAGCTTTTTCTGTTTACGTTTGATCTAAAATATCCAAATAAATTGCATTTAAAATGCATACTTTACCGAAATTTTAACTCTTTTAATTTTCGAAATTGGGTGGCAGTCGGGGTGGTGGTGGTGCATGCGGGTTTATCAGCTGTGAGTGACTGTGCGATGGTGAGGAAAGTGAAGGTAACGAATGGAATGCAGGAGCTTAGAACTGAGGAAGACAGCTTAGAACTGAGGCAGGTAGGCAGTTGGTAGGATCAGCGGGGGGCACTTGACATTTTGGCTTTGGGAATCAAATTTGCATGCTAAGTACTTAAGTCACTAACGTTTGTTGTTTTAATTTGTTAGGTACGCGCGGCTGCTCTCTAGGGAAGATCAACTTAGCAATTGTATTAGCACTTGCAAAGTTGGTCTTCTCTTTGCCGGCTACCCCGGCCAGTTCTCCGAGTGCTACTTCCACCGTGAATAAGTAGAAGTACTTGTACTACATGTATAAGTACTTCTACTTAGGTGGAAGTGGCACTTGGGGAGCTGGCCGGGGTAGGGGGATTTTTTTTATTCAATTTCTCAATTCCCATGGGAATTGAATTTTTAATTAAAAAGGGGTCACAAGTAAATTTTGTAAACAATTTATTGAAAAAATTTGTAAAGATTACATACAATTTGAATAACAATAAAAAGAGATTAACTACCACACATTGTACTTATTAAAATAACAACAGAAGAAAACAGAACATGGCAGAGAGAACAATAACACAAGTGAATGAACAAAGTCCTAAAAAACTTGGGTCTTTTCAACGTAAGTAAATGTTTATACTTCAAAATATATTATAACAATGAAACAACTTGAAGTGATAAATTTTGAGAGTTTTGCAAAGGTTTACCCAGCATATAACGAGTTGTTTCACAATTACAAAGAAAAACATGTGGCTCAAAACATGCAACTGATAGAGATGACGAGAAGGCTTAACAAGTCTAAGTAGAAAGGTTTTCAAAAGTTAGTCACATTTTTATAACCATATGTAACTACCCTGTCAACTCTCCCAGTGGGAAGAACCGGAGTACCCGGAGAAAACCCACGAGTTTTGGCGGAGCGTTGACCAACGCTTTTTCAAATACAGCCAGCCTCACAGAAGAAAGGTATTTTTGTCAAAAGAAAAATATTATTTTTAATCAATTGTGCTTTTATAAGTCAGAAAAAATACATGCACGAATTACCAACGAATTTTGATGGCTTTGAGACATGTAACGTGGGCACATAATTCTTCCTAAAAATACTTTTTTGTACTCGAAACAACCCTTCAAAACGTCGAAAAACAACGAAGAAACGATTTTTTTATAAATTCCAAATTGACCAAGCTGTAATGTTCGGAGCCACATTTTTCTTATTGCGTTTCTAACCTGACAATGTGAAATGCACTAAACATTGCTACCTTTATTTTTTTTAACAAAAAATTCAAAAATACATAGAATAAAAACCAAGCATTTTTAGAATATTGTGTGTAGCACGACATTTTTCAGAAACCAATCTCTTACACTTTTCTTTGCATAACAGTGCATGCGATCTATTTTTCGCAAAAAAATACAAAGAAAGTCTCGGACATCTCATTTTTCTGGTGGGCACAAGAACAGAAGCTTTTTGTTCAAATTGTGATAATTTATTTGAGATAACTTTGGGCAAAATTCTATTTTTCATTGAAAACAGCCGAAAAATCAATGCTTTGGCTTTGCCCAGCAACCAATGAAGTCACTCGATAGTGAAGTTGCTTTATATACAATTGATAGTTTCAGTGTTAAAGAGACCAAAATAAAAGTAGAAATACATAACTTAGATTGATCTTGGATTGAAAAGTAAAAAATTTATTCGAAGAATCAATTTAAATTTAGTCTTTTTGGAAGGTACCATTGTCAGGTTAGGAACATATCTCTTTGAAGTATAAATTCATCTTTACTTACTTGTTGAAAAGACTATATTCAAGAGCCATGTAAACCTGTTTTCTTATATTATTATTACCACGCAAGTATTACAAAGTGGAATATTTGAAATGTAAACTTGAACTGAAGCAAAGGAAATGCACATACAAATTCAGAAATATTTCAATTGCCAAAATACAAATTCACCACAACCAAACAATATAAAAAGTTCCAGTAGGCAATATGTTGTAATTTTAATTAAGAAACTTATAAAGTAATAAATCATACAGGAAACACAAAAGAAATCATTTTCTCATCTTACAGAATCGGTATTTTCAAAATCACTTTGCTATAGATCTGATGTATAAAATTGACGAGTTTCACAAGCCATTTACAACATTCGCATCTGTGTATGTCAGATATCTCGCCTTCAGCTTGGGTTTGTATATCCGATACAACCCGGTCACTTGTATTGTAAATAGTACAAATCAAAATTGTTATCAAATCAAAGTCTCAAACTAATTTAAATTATTCTACTCCATATAATGCCAGACAGTTTTACTTTTTCTCAGGAAAGATCTTATGTTCAACAAGGTAAATTTGGCATGTTAATTAAGAAGTCTGTAAAATTTGAAATTGCATAGTATCAACTAAAAGCTTCATGTGACTTAAAACTTTTTCAAGTCGATGTAATACGAAGAACTCTGGTAAAGTATTTACTGTATCCAGGCATCAATAGAAAACTTTTAAAATTAAAAATTGTAGTTACTTATACTTATTATTGGCCAACATCTGTACTGCTTGTTTATCTAGAAAATCTGGCATACTGTCAATTTTTTTAGTCCAAGGAAACTTTTTTACTCTTAAATTCTTACATCCGCCACATCTTTTCTTTGCTAATAAAAAGAGCCCACAGAATTTATTTGGCAAGTTGTGGTTTTCTTTTTCATTTAAGATATGTAATTAATTGATAAAGTTAAAGAACAACTGCATCAGTTCATCTCAATTCCAAACAAGTTCCACTTTGTAAACAAAAGACAATATGCTAGCTTATTTTGTCCTTAATAAGTAGTTCATCTTAAAGTTTGAAAGTCAACATTCTAGTACAAAATCACAAAGTCTGTATCTAAGATAAATTACCAGTAGTATAAAATATTACAAAGTATTTTTTTAACTTTAAAGGGTCCAATATAACATTGAGAACTATTGTGATTTTCAAATGAACTTTCCAAACTTTCAAATGAACACTCAAAGCCAGCTTAAACAAAAGATGATTGAGATAGTAAACCAGGAAATAACATAGGTGTTGTAATTTTTTATCAAAAATATGATATAGTGCATATAACAGAAACATTTCAATTAAAAAGTAGAAATATATTTCCTGTGGTTAGTTTTAATTGCTATATATATTGAAATTTTAGTATAATAATGGATGTTTTTGTTTCTGGCAAAGTCACCTCAATCTCCTTATGTTTAACCAACATTACAAAGTCAAATAATGACAAACACGAATGATTAAACACAAATTTATATTTTAATGGGTAAAAATAAATATGTCCAAATTAGTATAATCATGCATATAGGTCTAGTAGGGTACCAATTTTTAGAAACAGAATTGTGTTGTTTAGAGGCATAACATATAAAATTGCTAGATTTGATATTTCAGTTTTTTAAGAAAGCCTTTTGTATGTGTTTTCATGAACTCTTGGGCCATAATTCAATTGATTTGAACCAAATAAGATTCTAACTTTCTTTTAAAACACAGTTCATCATTATTTGACTTTTTCTAAGATTAAAATGCTTCTGGAGCACATGAGATTCCACGGTATGTGTACCCACAAAATAATCGTCAAATTAGGTGAGAATGAAACCGTCATGTCCAAAATTATACTGTCCCAAATTGTCCCATATTCAATATTGTACATGCAATATTCCAATACCTTTAACAATTTCATTTTTCATAATCTGCCAGTTGTTGAGAGGAGGTTAAGCATTTTGTCGATCTACAAACAAATTTCAAAGAATTCTATTGAAGATAGATAACTGAAATGGTAAACAAACTGCAAAAGATAACAATGCAAGTGGTTGTGTAAAAACTAAAGACCACGTAAAGTCGGCCATTCTGTACAGTGTTTGGATTTGACAGTTTGAATTTTAATTGCCTCAAGAAAAGTCTAAAAGGCATTAAAAACATAACATTCCTTGTTCTTTTTTAACATCCCGACCTTGCACGACTCCCACATCCTGCTCCGTCTCCTCCTATCCACCTCCCACCCTCAAGGCCCTGTCACACGGTGCAATTTTTCTTGCACTTGTAACTAACTGCTCCGTCTCCTTCTCTATCCACCTCTTACCCTTAAGGCCCTGTCACACGGTGCACTTTTCCTTGCATTCACCGTAGCAAAAAAGATGGCGACATGTCGATTTTACCAGAATGCATTGCAGGTATCAAGAAAGAATACGTGGGAAAAGATGACAAGAAGCAAAGCTACTGGATTGAAATTTTAACACAAGTGTGAAAATAACCTATTGTCTTCTGTCTGTTCTTCAAAAGACGTTAATTTGCCTTTTTAAACAATTTCAGACTGCCATGCACTCTGGTAAAATCGACATTTGCCATCTTTTTTGCTACAGGGAAAATCTACTCTTAAGTAAATTTGTGACAAATGTTTGGTACGTTAAAAACCCCCAGCAAACTGTGATGGAAACTTGCATTTGCCAATTTTACATCTCCCAATAGTAGAATTGCATTTCAAGTTGCAAGAAAAATTGCATTGTGACAGGACCTTTATTCTCCAGTGTTCCCGCCAACCTGCTCCCACCATTAGATGGAAAGTCCTTTTTTCACTACATTTTAGTAATTAGGCTACCCCCCTCCTCTCACAAGTCTGTAATCGCCTGACGAAATCAATTGGTCGACAGTCCAAGGCATGTTTTGTAATCGAAATTCACAAAATTAAAATTAAATTGCCTTTTTTCAATAAATTTGAACCAGAACCAACTCTATACATAGAACTGTCTCAGCATACTTTCTTCGACAATCTCAACAATTCAAGACCTCATTCAGTTTCTATAGCGGATTTCATGGTATTATTATCGAACCAACTTCAACTGAAAACGGTAGCCTTAATCTTACATGCGACCATAGCCATGCTTGGAAAGCACAAACTTACAATACTCGAAAATTGTACTTATTTCCAGTCTGATCTCTCAAAAATCGATCTCTATGCACAATCTAAGTACTTTGCTACAAATAATGATAGAAAATAAAGCATATTACCTTAAAACAAAGTTAGGATGCATGAAAATTTAGAGGACTTTCAAGGAGCAAAATCTTCGAGCTAGAGAAAAATTTTGAAAAATTAGTATTCGGAAAATCTTCGAGCAGCGTCGGAAACCGACGAATTCCGAGGAACGCCGAAACTACCACTTTGTGTCGACATGCTCCGAGCAAGTTCCTTGTTCCTGATTCAGAAGAAGCTGTATCACAGATCAGATATATACAGATAGGGAACTCGCACTCAATAACCTCAATTTTTGTGTCCCCGTGCTCACGTCATTCCACGCGCCACGCAAATTGCTCTGGCAAGTGTCGTTCGTCGTGTTTTCAGTCAAAAGCATAGGAAAAACGCCGTTCGAAAGTACAAAAATGAATATTTTTGCGAAGTTCCTTCACCGATCTTCATTTTGTATGTATGTAGATATTTCAGTAGAATTTGCGTTTGATTCTTGTGTAGAAATTTCTAAATTTCCTTATAAGTAGGAATAAACCAGAAAATGACGGAAACACGCTCTCAAAACTTCACCGCGACACATCGCTGGAATTTGTCGTTTTAAAGCATTTTGCATGAGAATCTTTGCACGTAAAACCTTCTTGCGGTTTAGATGTTCTAGCATGCACGTTTAAATGCGTGTTTTGTTGACACATTTCGCTAGAAATTGAGTTTAAACGCCGTGTTTAGGTCGGCTCACGCGGTTTGTGCCAGCGGTATCACCCATGAGCGCTGCACCGACTTCTGACACCGAAAAAAAATAAAAAAAAAAAAAAAACCAGAAACGGGGCGAATTTAAAACTCCGCCTCGCCTACGGCAGGCGGAGTAATTAGTACACTTACCTCTAGTATAGTTAGAATATGTCAGTTGCTGCACATCTTGCATGGCTCCAGGAATTGAACCTGGAAACCTAATTAGGTCCACTCTAATTAGGTACCCTCCAGGGCCTTTTTTTTTTGTAAAACTTAGTAAAAAGGTTACAGGCGTGACAGAACAAAATGCAGTAGAAAATAAGGTGGTATATCACTATATTCCCTACTATGTTTTGCTATGTCACGCCTGCAATGTTATTGCTATGTTTTTGTGTGTCTCAACCATCATAAAATAAGCGAAAAATTAAACATATTTACTAGCATATTAGACTACAGTCTACTTACTATACTAAGGTATACTTAGGTAACAAGCATACTTAAGGTATACCTAGTATAGTTAAAGCATATAGTTACTATATAGTTATATTTAACCTTACTCTATACAGTATTGTCAGGCCTGTAACCATCGGTATGCTACGGAGCCCCCATATTTTATTTTTTTTCTCATAAATTCCGACATTTTAAAAAGATACCATTTTTTTTAAATTCTAGCTTTATTTTTAAAATTCCGACTTTTTATCATACTTTGAATGAGATTAATTTTATAATCTGATTCATTGCGAGAACAGCTAGTCAGCCAGCCACAATGACTCAATATTTATGCGTAGTTTGCTTCGTCGTCTTTCTACATATCCATTTTGTTGCCATGCTGCTACACCACATGAATATATACCAGCTACGGCTTTGATGCGGTCAAGGCTATTTCAGATACCTTGAAGCAGATCGGGCCCAGTACTTTCGTTAATTTCACACGGCCAATTATCAGGCACTTAGACGTAAGCGTACTGTTTTGCTATATTAAACTTTACTAGCAAACTTTACTATCATATTTAAGACTATTCTCACTCACTGGGACTGTATCTACTTCACCAAATTTAGCTAAAGCGCGAGCCCGAAGGGCGAGTAATGATTGTTGCGCTATGCGCTCCCTCTTTAGCCAAATTTGGTGAAGTAGATACAGTCCCAGTGAGTGAGAATAGTCTTAAATATAATAACTTTTGCTAGTAAAGTTTAATATAGCAAAACAGTACGCTTACGTCTAAGTGCCTGATAATTGGCCGCGTGAAATTAACGAAAGTACTGGGACCGATCTGCTTCAAGGTATCTGAAATAGCCTTGACCCTTTGATGCACGGCTCTATATCCAAGGGAAGACGCACTGCCTTTCAATGGACTTTTAACCTTTTAGACAAAATTTTGAAAAAAATTGAAGCAGGCAAAAATATTACCGAAAATTTTGTATACATTTATTTGTATTATGGGTGGAAAATAATACCCAGTTGATACCCTTAGGTATTCATTTCTCACGGAGAATACAAAACAACAGAAAATTTGCCAACTTCGCAAGGCTATATTTTCTATAGCTTACAGCATTTTACAACCAAACTTTGCAAGTTGAGCCTTAGGATGCTCTTTCAAGCAGTGGTAATATTTTTTCCTATTTCGATTTTTTTCCAAAATTTCGTCTAAAAGGTTAAAGGTCCATTCCATCTCAATTTCTTGAGTTACCTTTGGTACTGAGTCGCCGTCGACGCAGTCTTATGGCTCTAAGTAAACGTTTTAATTGACGAATTAAACTTACATAGTTCCGTGGAATTTGGACAAGAAGACCAGAATCTCCACATAGGAAAAACCTAAGTTAAAATGTTGCAACATTTTGCAAAATTTCTCTTGTTTGTATTTCTCTTTCCATAGCCTTCCATGCAATTTTCATCATCATAGTTGATCGTGTTACGTTATCGAGATGATGAAGAAATGCTCCTCGGCACTTTTAAAATTTGCAGCATGTAGGCTGTGTTGTTTCTGATAATGGGGTATGCACAGGCTACATTATTTTTAATAATGCTTTTGGTATTTTAGCCCTGATAAATTCCATGCAATTAAAATAGACCGCCAATGAACGTGATAATGAACGTGATATAATGAACGTGAAATACTCTCCAGATTCGTCAATATAATGCAGAGTGGAAGCAAAAGGTTTTGACGAGAAATACACCAGGTGGAAATCGTGTACATGTAAGCACTGAACTGTATGTAAGCAACTCCAAGAAAAAAAAACACAAGGAAAAAAAACGCAATACCAAATGGCAGAATTTAAAGGCATCTTTGGTATCATTTACAGTTCGCTACCGCTCGTGGGGAAATATAGTTATGCCTCAGTCATTTGTAACCACGGCCCCCCCACCCCCGGGACATAGCGGGGATGTTCAAAAATATAACGGGGATTTAACGCCATTTAACAGCGCAATATGCCCCGTAGTGCCGTGGAATTAACTACGAATTTTAACTCAAATTCGAATTAGGTTCAATTCCTGGAGCCATGCAAGATGTGCAGCAACTGACATATTCTAACTATACTAGAGGTAAGTGTACTAATTACTCCGCCTGCCGTAGGCGAGGCGGAGTTTTAAATTCGCCCCGTTTCTGTTTTTTTTTTTTTTTTTATTTTTTTTCGGTGTCAGAAGTCGGTGCCGCCGCTAATGGGTGATACCGCTGGGCACAAGCCGCGTGAGCCGACCTAAACACGTCGTTTAAACTCAATTTCCAGCGGAATATGTCAACAAAACACGCATTTTAACATGTATGCTAGAACATCTAAACCGCAAGAAGGTTTTACGTGCAAAAATTCTCATGCAAAATGTTTTAAAACGACAAATTCCACCGCGAAACTTTACCGAGGAGCGATGAGAGCGTGCTTCCGTCATTTTCTGTTGTATTCCTACTTTTAAGGAAATTTAGAAATTTCTACACAAGAATCAAACGCAAATTCTACTGAAATATCTACATACAAAACACAATTTTTAACATGTAATAGTCAACAAAAAGGGACAGGAAGGTTCTTTATCAAAAAATTGCTCCAGAAATGTTTTAAAACGGCAAATAAAAGGTAAGAGACATTTTACATTCCAATTCCAGAAATACATGTGTTAGTCTAAAGTTCCCAACAAATTATATCGTGGAGACTTCAGACTTAATAGCTTAGTCTAATTTTTAATTTTTGTTGTTTTTATGAGCGATTTTAATACTTGTTTTGTTAGAACGTCACGTTGAATAGTTGACTCAGAAAAAGGATTTCAAATTGGATATCACAGAAAATACAGATCACAGAAATACTTTTAAGTCGATTACTGTAAAGATTGTTGCTATAATTATTAAAATAGCAAGAAAAAAACTCAAAAATGCAAAATAAAAAAAAGAACAAAATTTAACTTAAATTTAGTAAAATTTCAACTGGCACTTTCTTAATTTGCCAAAACTTTATCAGACACCCTGCCTATATACCAATGTTTTAACTGACACCTGAAGCTTTCTGGAAGTAAATACTTTGTCAGCATGTCGAAAGTCTAACTGACAACTTGTGGGCATGTACAGGTCAAAGTCTAATTTTAGGACATTTTAGGACATTTTCCCGTTTTGAAGCAGCACTAGGGAGCTTAAGATCGACAACGCGGCAAGTTCGAAGACGTGGTGTCAATGTATAAGTACAGGAAGAAACTTTTTGGAATTTGATTGTTTTGATAACCATTTGAAGCTTGTTTTAGGAGCTTACAAATAGTTTTGTTTGCCAAAACGAAATGCTTTCTGCTATAAGTAGGACTTCCAAAACACTTCTTACGTCGTAGCATGCTCTCACGTTGCCCAAGGGACGTGATAACTCTCAGTTTGATGTTCTATTAGGCATGGCTACACACTTGAGAATATCGCTGGGACCACAAATTATTCATGGCTATTGTCTTCTATAAAAATATCCTTTGTTATGAAACCGCGTCGTCGACCTGCCGCGTCGTAAATCTTAAGGTCCCTAATAACTCGAAAACAGCTTGAAAAACAAGAGTGCCCGTAATTATGTCTTATATGTTGTTTTTTTATAAGCTTTCTGATGATACAAGTCATTTTTCAAATGAATGAACTTGAAAGTTTGCTATTTTTGACCACATAATAGTTTTATAATAAAACTGAAGAAAAACGTGTTGATCGAAGCCCACAAGATAAATTGGGCCAAACAACATTCAGAATTGTTATATTAGGCATGTAACGGACAATTTAAGAGCAAAATGGAATTGTCCCTCGAGAAGGTAGGTAAAATGACCTCTGCCTTCCTGACTAAAAGTACCTCGCGAGATGTCACTGTCTTATGGACCCATCACATCGTTTCTTTCTCGCGTGCACCGAATTGACCTTACCCATAATGACGTCATTCAGTAGTTAAGCGAGTAAAAGTATTTAAATATGGCAATATTGTTAAATTTTTTTAGGTCCTTATTTGTCCAGGACATCAAATGAAACAAATAATTTAACATATTTACTTCACAAATAATCTTTTTGTTACTTAAACCATTCAACTATATTGGCATATTCAAATAGTTTTACATGCTTAACTACTAAATGACGTCATTATGGGTATGGTCTATTGACTAGATGTCAAGATCTTCTGGCTAAAAGCTGCCCTAAGGCATGCAAACGCATCCTGATGTTAGCTCGTTGCTAAAGTTTTAGTCATAATTTTGTAATTTACTTTTTTCGATTGATGGGAATCAATGGCTAATGCCCGCGCAACAGATCTACTTGTTCAGATCCTCCAAAAGAAAAAACGCAATCAAAATTTTCCAAACTTTAACTCGTTTTGCTAGGTTCATCCTTGTATCCAGACGATATCATGTCAAGTCACAACGTGAGCTTCGTGTCTAGCTGCTTCACCCGTTGTACAGATCGACCAGCTTGCGTTGGTTTCAACTATAACTAAAGGTAGGTTACAGTCGCTTCTGCGCATGTGCGATAGGTTTGTTATGAAGAGCCTCCTCAAAACAAGTTTCCAGTCCCATGGCGTAAATGAAAACACGCGCGGCCGTCTGAATCGTTCTCTGTTGTATTGCAAGGAGTGATGGTGCATCAAGTCCTGGCGTAAAAATTGTTGCTTTGAGAGTTTCAAGATCAAACAATTAATATTGGATTCTGAAAACGCGGCAAATCGCGTCGCCTAAAGGTTTAATTATTCGCGTTCGGTAGCTTTTGCTTCAGATGCTGTGGGTTTCGTGCGAGACTTCGAATCGCACTACAGAATATTCACGTTTCACGACATGCTCACAGGCTAGTCTGTATATCACTCAATGAGTATATCGTGGATATGATCTATAACATTGCTAGCAATACATAGAGGATATTACACCGTGCATGGCGCGAAGATATTATTTACGAGTGTACATGGTGTGAAATAAATTATACATTTTATATGCGCCCTGTAGAATATGCAATTAACTTGTCGTATTCTCGATTCCAGACTTATTATCATGATGAGGGTACATTAACTGGCAGCGAATGTGTTTTTAGTGAAGACACAGTCACAGTAATGAAATTGAAAGCACACTGATGAAAGCAAAAACTCATACTTTACAAACAAATAGTTTACAAAATGGAATGGATAAGCATTTAGAACTGTAGCCTGTGTATGTGTATATAAACGTTCATAGCATGTATAGAAGGTCTACGGTTAGTACGATGATATTAGATAACACTTGTGTTATATTTCAACGTATGAAACTACTACATATAAATTTCAGAATAAGTAAAATAATAAAATTATCCAGGTGCAAATACATGAAAATTTTGCCAGGATTTTTACATAATTGGGCAGTTCGCACACGCGTATTTTGTTGTGATTCAGCAGAAGAGAAAATGAGCGACAATTACTGTACGTCAAACATCAGGCTAAATTCTCGATCAAGCAACCAAAATCACATCTATGCCTATGGCGTGCACCTGGACGAGAGCATTATATCATCTTTATACGACATAATATCACGACGAGAGCACATATTGTGCTTGTATTGCATTATATTGAATCTGGGATTATAATATGTAGTGAAAAACTGTGTACAGTATAACAGTTTGAAATATATTCCAGGTTATTATGCTTGAAACACAAAATTAACACTTCCAGAGACATCAACGCCTAAGATACACCGACAATGTTAATACCGGATATTCAAACTCGCAATTTCCGCAACTCGCTTCGCGGCTTTGAGTTCACTCATTACTTTGAATTTGTTTGGGAAACGGATTGTAAAAGTTACTATACTATAGAGTTAATGGAATCGAGAATACGACAATTTAATTGAATATTCTACAGGGCGTATATAAAATGTATAATTTATTTCACACCTTGTACAAGCGGTTGAAGCCTGCACTCAATATCTGTGTAAGCCATCGAATAAGCTCACTTATTATATGGTTATGGCTTTATGGGTGTTTCACCGTAAACTAACACTCGTATCTCCCATATTTTCACTAGTGAAGACGTGAAAAAATATGTAACGCTTGAAAAACGCGTGTGTTTTCCCCTGGAATTTATATGTTCTCTGTTCGCTTGTTCCAACCTGAACGTGTTTCACCACTCGTAAATAATATATTCGCGCCATACACCGTGTAATATCCTCTATGTATTGCTAGAGATCATATCCACATTATACTCATTGAGTGATATACAGTATCGTGATTTTGTTTTGATAACATTGGTTCTCTGCCAAAATTGTGATTGCAAGTAAGGTTCCTCTCTACACTGTTTCATGTTTTAAACATACTTGTCAACTTCTAAATACATCCTGAATATTATCAATAGAACTCAGCTAGCGTAACTAGCTTAACATTTCCTTGTTATGTAAAAGTAATACAATATATTTCTTACCACTCTGCATGACAGAGCCTGTGACTGTGAGCATGTCGTGACTCGTGAATATTCTGTAGTGCGATTCGAAGTCTCGAACGAAACCCACAGCATCTGAAGCAAAAGCTACCGAACGCGAATAATTAAACCTTTAGGCGACGCGATTTGCCGCGTTTTCAGAATCCCATATTAATTGTTTGATCTTGAAACTCTCAAAGCAACAACTTTTATGCCAGGACTTGATGCGTCATCGCTCCTGGCAATACAACAGAGAATGATTCAGACGGTCGCGCGTGTTTCCATTTACGCCATGGGACTGGAAACTTGTTATGAGGAGGCTCCTCATAACAAACCTATCGCACATGCGCAGAAGCGACTGTAACCTACCTTTAAGTGGCAATTTAAACGATGAGGAAGACTGCCAACAGGTGAACAAAACGTCAATTTGGAAAGGAAATAGCTCCGGAAACTGGATATTCTACCGCGATACGAGGGTGGAGGTATATATATATATATATTCTGCGCATGGCGTAGTCTCTAATATAGACATAGTTCGATGTAATAGTTTCTATAAAATATTACAAACATTAAAAACATCGATTTGCTCATAAAATTCACGCGGTTAAAGCCCGTTCCCACTTCGTCCGTGTCGTAGCGAAACGTAGCGTATTTCAATGTTTCGTGATCACTCAAGCAGGATGTCCAAGGATGGATAAAAAAGGATACGCTGCGTTTCGCTACGATGCGGTTGAAGTGGAAAACGGGCTAAAAGTAAAATATCTACATCATTTCGAGAACTGAATATTCTCACGTCTGGTGTTAAAAGCGGTGTCGCTTAGCAGATGCGTGTAATTAGTCTTTAATCGTTCGTCAGCATTTTACCTTCTCCGGTTGGGTTGACCTGATCGATTCCAGTTCCATTTTTATGGCGCGTTTTTCCGCCTGTAAACTGTCCACTCTCTTCACCAACTGATCGGCCTAGTAAGATGAAAAGCAGACAAAATTCAGTTTGCCATCTGACTAAATTAAGGTGGTCTGCTGCGGCCCGCGGGTTTCTTGCCTTGCTGTCAGCAGTCCGATATCAGAATGCGTCCGACTTGATGATAGCAAGTCTGCTGCAAGTTGACAACAGGCTTGACGCAAGTTGATTGTCATGATTTTTATCCGCAAACTTGATTCAAGTCGTTTCAAGAATTTGTGAAAAGTTTGCAAACATCAAGCTGTATCTTGTCTGATTTTTCACAGACTTATGTATAGTCAGGGAGGCAGAGGTAATTTTACCTACCTTCTCGAAGGACAAATCAATTTTGCTTTTAAATTGTCCGCTGGATGCCTAATATCACAGTTCTGAATGTTGTTTGGCCCGATTTATCTTGTAGGCTTCGATCAACACGTTTTTCTTCAGTTTTATTATAAAACTATTATGTGGTCAAAAATAGTAAACTTTTAAATCACTCGCTCACTTGAAAAATAACTTATATCATAAGAAAGCTTATAAAAAACAACATACAAGACATAATTACGGGCACCCTTGTTTTTCAAGCCGTTTTTGAGTTATTGCTGCTTCAAAATGAGAAAGTGTCCTAAAATGGCGCCAATTTCCTGAGCACTAGTCAGAAAATAAGTTTTCAAACGCTCATAACTCAACAAAAATGTGAAAAATAAAAGTAATCATAATAATGTGTTATATGTAATTTTTGATTACCTTTTTGATAACGTAAGTGGTTTTTCCAAGAAATAAATCTGAAATTTCGCCTTTCTTAACAATAATATAGTTTTATAGAAAATGTCGGGAAAAACGTGTTGGCTGGAGCCCACAAGAAATTTTATCGCGTTCAACATGCAGAAATATATTTATTAGACCTAAAGGTACAATATAAACATAAAATGAAATTGTCCCTCGCTATGGTAAGTAAACATATATTTTTGTACCTCTGCCTCCCCGACTATTAATGCAACAGGTTTGATGCAATATGACTAGAAACCTGCACCAAGTTGGAAAATCAAGAGTCTGCATCAACTCTGTGGCGTTTCTAGCTGCCGATATAAGACTTTTTCAAGCACATAGCTACGATCCTAGACAAACCTATTAACTACACTCTAATTATTTGCTCCACATAGTGCGTACTTAATAAAAAACATCAAAATAGGCCCCTCAATTTACCCCCTCGCCCCCAAAACAATGTTGAATCTATAAGAAATGAAAACAATATTGATCGGTGGGGGAATGGGGGAGGTTTGTTCTATGTAATAACAATGAGCTAAGAAAATGACGATATTAGGAAAAGTGTCGTCAATGTTTTGTCCAGGATTGTAGGTGGGGTAAATACCATTCCTCGATAAAGTAACAGTACGATTTGAGCTTGTTAGGCAAGGCGAGGGAAGCAAGAATGGATTCAGGATGATCTGGTAAGGAATGCTCCGCTGGCTCTCATGACTGCATAATGATAGCCAAATACTGTACATGCAAATGATGCAACAGACAGCGACAGTAGCTTTGTACTCTAGTCATGGTCACAAACACTAAATCACAAGTGTCTAATAAATATATGTATCAGCAGTAACCACATTCATATTCAGTAGCGAAGCCAGCCCGACAATTTGGTCATGCTATGCAAATTGTAATCATTGTCAGTGCACTCCCCCCTGTCCATCCATGGATTGAAGCACAGCTGTTGAGGGAGAAAGTTTACTTACTTCATTAATAAGATCTTCACCAGAGTTTTCAAAGCTCGCGAAATTACAGTTTTGATCTTTGAGCGCTTGTTGGGCAAACATCAGTTTCCTCGCAACTGCCTCGGCAAATTTCCTGAAAACAAGACATTACTTGGTTTTACAGTCGAACTCTGGGCCGATCGTAAAAGGGTCGCAAAGAGTTTCCCGTCGCAGATAGTGATTGTATTTAACAGTCGTGAAAATGCCACAAAATAAAGAGATTGGGGTGACACGACGATGGCCGAGATTTACGGATCGGTAAGTTTCTTAATGTTCTGAAGAGTTAAGGTGCGTGACTAAGGGTCTGTTTATATAATCCCGCATAGCCGGGAAACTGGCATAGGAAGGAAGGGTCATAACTTTTTAACATCTTAAAAGGGGAGGTTTGAACTAAATACAGCATTATTTTTCTTTAATATCTGTTTTAACAAACAACTATATCAGCCGAAGAATAAATGGATCGCTTAAGAAGACCGTTTTTTAATGACCTCCCTTTCCAGGGTGTTAAAAAGTTATGAACCATCCCATGTTTCTAAGCCCCCCCCCCCCCACTGTCAATTTCTGACAAATCTCTAAGCATTCAAAAGATTAAGGATTTCCATTTTCTTGCTGTAACTGCAACTAATAGACCCCCTTCACACAGTAAAATTGTTCGACAATTTGACCAACAAAAATACTTCTCTCTCTAGAACGATAAGAAATATTTACCCCCAAATTTCGACCCTTTGACCTGACCCTCCACAATCGCCCAAACTCTCAAATTACACGTGTAGGTCTAGCTATTCATAAATTTGGAAATACTGAAGTTCAATATTACGCTAGACCGACCAACTGGTCATTTGAGAAGGCTCGAGAAATCGCTATCTGAACACCGGCAATAGACCATTCCCGCGTTAGACAAACTTTTCATTAAGTGGGAAAATTATTAGCACGGCTGAAAAGACCATCCTAATTTTAAAAAGTTCTGACGTTTGGTTGCGAAATATCACAAAATGTGGAAAATATAGTCCAGTAAACTTTTGTTTTACTTTTGTTTTACGCGTGGAAAAAACTTACCACTGTCATGCAAAATATACAAAACTTTACGGTCCGGACTATTTATTTTACACATTTTAGTGTATTTTCCAAACGAACTACACAATTTTAATAATTAGGGAGGTTCTTTCCAACTGCACTAATAAATTTTCTCAATTCAAAAGTTTGTATAATAGGAGAATGGTCCATTGCCGGCTTTTTGTACCTAACCGGAAATAAGATACCGGCATCCGGTACACTGGTAGCAGTCAATATCATGCCATAAACAACTCACTTGTCTTTCTGATCTTGAGCGTTCCGTTTCTTCCTTCGGCCGCCGTTGTGGCCCACTTTATTTTTGCTTACATGACGACTTTCGTAGGCCTCCTCGTCTTCAATATCCGAGCCCGCGAGTGAAGAGGACAGCGAACTTGAGTGCGAGGATAGAGTGCTCTGATTCCTACTCACGCTACAGCTACTGAGCGGCGTTAAAATATCCTTCGTCTTACTGAACGAATTCAGCGAGTCGCTGAGATGTTCGTTCTCGATTTTGAACGCCAAATATTTGTTCTCCAACTTTCGTTTTTCTTTGTGTATCACTTTGATGTGTTTCTCGAGCTTTCGTAGTTCTTCCAACACTTCCTTCTTGCTGTCCTTCCACACATCGTTGTTCTCGTTGCCAAGCTTGTTCTCCAAAAGAGATATCTCGTGTTCGGACATGATCAGGGTCTCTCTCAAGACGCGCCTTTCGTCGTTCACGTCTTTCAGCTGTGTTTCTCGCTCGCGGAGCTTTCGTTCCCGTCTCTCGGCCTGGCCTTGCAACTCGCGAATCTCTTGCAGCAACTCGCTTATTTCTTGGCGGGAACCCTGCACTTCCCTTTCAAGTTCGCTCACTTTCCCTTCCAGGCAACGTATCGTCGTTTGGTCCGCTTCTCCTGCAACTCTCAAAGCTTTACTTTGCTTTTCCTCCTGTTCTAACTTTCGATAAAGCGTGGCCATCGTCTCTGAGTTTTCCTTCAACTCGTTTTTGTTTTCTGTCCGTTTTTCTCTGGAGAAATTAATCTCCTCAAACTCGCTTTTCACATCATGCAATTCATTTTCATATTTCAGTTTCTCATTCGACATCTGTCGTTCTAACTTTGTGACTTTTTCCGTCAAATACTCGTTTTCCTTCTTCTGCATTAGGTAAAGCATATCCACCCGATTAACGCTCATTTCCAGGCTCCCGACCTTCTCGCGCAAATCGGTATTCTCCCGTTCCAGTTCTCCAATTTCCTCACTCGGTCTTCTTCGCTCCTTGCCCTCAGGCCTGCCAATCGACTCGCACCCAGTTTCTTTGTGCTCGTATTCAGCTCGGATTTTTTCTAACTCTTTTTCTAAGTACCGCTGAATTGCACGATCGATTTTCTGATGGCATTTGGCAGGAATTTCTTGCAGAGGTACCCCGTTGAATTCAGCCTCGATTTGATTTCGTAAATTAAGGACAGTTTCCAATTTCGCTTGTTCTATCAAGCTTTCAACTTCCAGTGCTCTTTGTTCTATGATTTCCAAATACATGAGCAACTCATCGCCGTGTTTTCCATATTTTGACGTGCGAGAGAGGGACGTTTTTCCGATACGAGAAAAATCCCCACCATTGTCTAAATCAACGGCAGAAAATACTTCAGGGTTTTTGACCCTAGGATTTTCAAATCCGAGATTTTCAGTCCCAGGGTCAGATCCCGTATCGGACTCAACGCCTGTGTCATTATCAGTATCTGACTTTTTATTCCTTCTGTTGGAGTCTTTTCCGTCACTGTGCTGCCTGTTATCGATGATGTCGTGATAAAAATCTGAGCCCGCGGGGAAAAGTTTCTTGGCCAGCGGCGTAGAATGTACGACGTCATTGGAGGCGTCCAACATGGCAAATTGAGTGTCCGCCTCGGTGCGTGCGATTGGAGATGTTGGCACAGGTGTATCAAGTATTTGGTTTAGAACATTTCTTTGCTTTATAGCGCTTTCTTCTAATTCCTGAAAAGAAGACGCATATGTTTGTCCGAGTTAAGATAAAGCGATAGGGGAAAAGTATTCCTGCATGAGGTACAGGCAAATGTCGTAGACAATTTTGATAACAATTCCTATCTCAAAAACGCTGTATCGAAAATCATCTAAGTAAATACCTTGCGAACATTTGACGCGAAAACGCCTGGTGTAGCAGCTTGAACACGTTGTTGTAAAGCCTGGAAAAGATAAAGACGACACGGCACTTAAACTTCATGTCATCAAAAAATTTCTGGCGTGATGTATATATAGCCCACTGATTACTGCAAATTCCGAAAATGGTTTGTGGTCTTTTGGGGGATAAAAACGGTCGGGTGATCAATGATTATCTAAATATTATAATATTGTGGCATTTTATTTGATGTTCGATAATTTCTAAACATATGACAATGTTCTCAACAGAACTGAATCCATATCTCGATCTCGCCGAGCAATAATTATTTATTTATGCATGCAGCCATCACTTTGTTCCCAAATTTATGCTAGGATTTATAATTCTCTTTACTAAACATAATTACATGGTTTCCGCAAGTTTCATAAAGGAAACACAACGATATAAGTTATTAAAGACAGCAAAATCGATTTCTGCTTTCTCGCTAGTTCTAGGCCCCTTGCTCACGGTCACACCAACTATAGTAAACATTTGGGGGTTAAAATACATCGGTAGGAGGACTTACTTCAAGGGCTTCGTGAGACTTTGCCTGCTCTTCCACAAGTCGGTTTAGCGTGTTTGGCGAGAGAGCTGAAAGAAAGAAAATTAAGAATTATTGATAAGATATGAGACGAGTGTGAATAACGATATTTTCAAAGACTTTTACAATAAGTATTTTTAAAATATCAAAACAAAGGAAGTCATTAGTTCATTAAAGAGACATTAGACACGCACGCTTAAATTTTAACTGAGCAATCGAGAGTGTTTACAGTTTACAGATGAAATCTGATGAATACACTTTATTTGAACAACAATCAACATTCTCTTCAGGTAGTTCAGACATACCACGACAGCTCAATGCAGAATACTACCTACACTGGACCACCACGTTTGAGATATCTTTATCAGGTAGTTCAGGCACAAACCACGACAGCTTATTGTAGAATAGTACCTATACAAGACCACCACGTTTGAGATATCTTTTTCAGGTAGTTCAGACACAAACCATGACAGCTTATTGCAGAATACTACCTACACTGGACAACACTGAACCGAAAAATTTCGGAAAGCATCATGCTAAATATGTGCATTTTTAATGAGTGAAACGAAAGAACTATTTTGCCTGACTGTGAACGCTTTCTACTATAATATACTAGAATATACTAATACTATTTTACTAACATTGAAACTGATACACTATATTATAGTAAAAAAATAAAGTTCCGTTTGAGAAGTAGAATAAATTATTTAAAACATTAAGTTACGGTCAGAGCGTCGTATAACAAGCTATATTTGCCAGCCACCATAACATGACGAGAGATTGTACAGAAAAAATAGCCATGCCGCTCTTTAGTTACATACAATGTCAATGACCATGTTTCCGGCGCTTTTTATTTTGCTAAAAAGTTTGATTCTGCCACTAAAACTGAGATTCAAATATTGCAATATCAAAAAACGAGTTGCCACATTCAGTCTTATGCAATTCATAGCCGCAATTTCTGATTGTATAATCGCGAAAAGCGAGAAATGAAATAACATTGCATTGCTACATGTGCGACGCTATAACAAATTATCATTAATATATGTATACTTTACATCAGCTATATAAAGTATATATATAGACATTCATATATAGACATATACCGTGCCTATATATGAATTCAATTCATTAATCGATTACTAAAAAGTAGCATTAATTATCGCTTAGTCAAATACGCAAACTACAAAGCTTGCCAATCGCCCACGACCGAGAACTTTTGGCAGAGCTTGCCGCCACGAGAGGTCATGAAACCCAGCAAGTAAGCCACAGATATCAAACACCATAGATTTGGGATATATATTAGGTTTAGTCAATTAAAACGTAGTAACCATTTTACCAATGAAAGTATATTAAAGATGAATTTAACTCCTTCGAGAAAAAAGGACACTCTTTTGTCGAAAGCTGATCCAGACAGCAAATAAAATGATTCAGTTCAAGCACCAAGTACCGACAACTCAGGAAACGGTATATTTTTAGCTCAAAATTGAATGTAACATTACTTTAGTCGTTAAGAAGAGAATAACACATTTATACATACCAATGAATCACACCAAAAACGACTTGAGGACCTTAAAAATCTGCTAAGGTTTGGACCAAAATAATGTTTTGTCTCCAGCAAAACAACAGGTGAAACTTCTCGAAGCGGTTGGCAAGCGACTGCTGTCAATGTCAATTCCTTTCTTTTGAACTGAGTTTAACGCTTGCTGTTCTCTCACACGTCAAGCTGGGCTCATTTGAATAACTTAACATAGTTTGAAAATTATCGCGAAAATAGCCCACGTAAAACCGGTTCGCAATTGTCTCGAATATCGAGATGAGTATTGTCAGTGCAAGGTTTACACGTAATTGGATTGTGTAAGTTCGATGGTTCGTTACGGTTCGAGAATAAGCTAGCAAGTTATTTGAAAGAAAAAGTTAACGTTAAAAAGGCACGTTTCGAGATATTGCTAGAATTTTCAAGTCTACAGGAACTGGAATGGGAATGTTTAAAATGGCTGGTTGCTGGGAAATTCTTCTAAAACATTGTTCAAAGCAGTTTGTATATTATATTACTGATGGTTTTTAAATATATTCGAAATGAAACACGTTTCAATTTTTCTTGCAACTTGCAAAATGTAATTGTGACTTATATACATTGCTAATTCTTGCATTTGAAATGTAGCGTTAAAAAGTTGTAAGACTGGTTCACATTGTTATTACAGAATCACCTCGTATTTTAATAATTAAAATACAAAATCATAAGATTTTGTTCGGAGTTACAGTTTTATGCAAAGACGAGGATGTATATCCCCGAAAAAGCTTAGACTGTACTGAATATTTTGTTCTTTCTTCAGCCTAATGTTTATATAATATCGACCCGAGTCCGAATTGCAGTTTGTAAGAACGCCTTTCTTCGCTTAAAAAGTGGAGCATATTTTCATTTACCTTATATATATTTTTAGTTACCTCTAATATTTATCATTCTCTTATTAATCTGTTACATTTTCATTGTATCAAATGTCTGGTGCGGGTCACCTGTATTTGACTTTCGGAAACTTTACTTTTAAGAACCCTGATTTATCAACAAACGTTTTGAAATAGATTTCGAGACAAACGTAAGCGATAAAAGTTTTATTGAAGTATCATGAATGGCCTCATTATCAAGTTCAAATAACAAATATAGATAATATTACAGTTAAAATTGTTCAAATGACATTTTACAAATGACGGTTAACCAAATGCGCAAATTCAAACTTATTAACTTGCGCATTTGATTAAACGTCATTAGTAAACGTCATTCAAGTTTATTAACTTTCAAATGTCATTTGTAAACGTCATTTAAATTCTAACTGTAAAAATGATGTAGATTTGTTATTTGAACTTGATAACGACGCCACGATGGCTTCGAAACGTTGTTCTTCAATAAAACTTTTATCGCTTACGTTTGTCTCGAACTCTGATTTAATAAATTTCATTGTGCTTTAAGAACAATGAAAGTTAATAAGAGTTTATGAATATTGAGTGCCAAATTCTCTCTCAACTCTTGTTTTTTATAAAGGCATTAGGTGATTGAGGTTTAACCTCCTCGTGTTTCGCTCACAAAATCATTTGAGCTTCGTAATAATTCGCTGAATATTTTCACTCACTCATGGTCTGAATAAGAGAAGAATTTATTCACAAATTTCCTTCTTGAAAATTTGAAGGAAATGCTCATTTTAAAAAGTGGAAACACTGGTTGCAAAAAATGAAATTTCCAATTTCAATTTCAGTTGGCAAATTGTAGAATTTACATTTGCAAATTGCAAATATCAAATCCCTAATTCAAGCTATGCCACTCACAAATTGATAAATATATTTAGTGAATAAGAATTGTGAGACAGTACTAAAATGGTTCAAGGTACACCCTCACTAAATATAACTCTCATTTTGGCCTAACCCTATCATCAGTCATCATAGATCACTCACGGGATGTCTTGGTAACATTGATTTTTTCCAGTGGTGCCAACTTGATGAGAGAAACTTTGTGAATCTGAGTTGGTGATGCTGGTGACAATGGTTCATTTCTGGAGCTATTCTCTCTCATGGTTGCCACAGATATGACCTAAAGTTATTGACAAAAAATGATTCAACACCCATAGTAATACCAACACAACAATTTGTGTGGGTGTTTGGGAGGTGGTGTAGTAACCAACTATATGATGAATTCATCACATGTCAGACACTTTATCAGGGTGGGGAAGTTCTGACTTCCGCACTATTTGATGTCTATAATGGTAACAAGGTTTAGGCTGTTAGTAAAATCTGCTCAACCCAGAGCAGCCAGGATAACCAATAAAAACCTCTTAATTATAAACCCTCCAGTGCAGCTATAGAATACCTGGCCACAAAGGGTTAGGGTATGGGTCAGAGTTTGTGTTAGAGTAAAAAACTGGTCAGGTATTCTATATAACTACTCCCAAGAACAATTACATATTAACCTTTGAACTGCTACAAAAAAATAAACCACTCAAATTAAAACCATAAAAAAATGTGAGCTATTTATAGGCAAGGTCTTGCCATAAGCACGATACTGATACCCCTACATTGTATACACAGTCATGATATTTACTATGTAGGTGAATTGGGTATTTCACAATTAGCTTCATGGTTCCACAAATTCTAGTCATGTATATTGGATTAAATGTCACATTGAATTTTTATAATACTGAGCAATAACAAACGCCAGCTGCGAAAACATTGCAACATGCAGTCAACCAGCTAATCCTGAGAGGATTAGGCAAATATTTTAAACAAATGCCACATTCAACCTTTTTTTAAATTGTCAAAGACCTAATTTATAGAAGAGACAACTGAATACAAGCCTTTGAACAATCGGGTCAAAAGCCGTGTCTAAATTAATCCAGAGTTTTCGCGAATGCAAACTAGCAAAGCCTAGTTGGGTCGTAATCAATGTTTTGTAAACAAACCAGGAGGCTGCAACGGCACTCGTTGTTTTCACAACGATTTTACATACCTTAAAAGCCTTAGAGACATCATGTGCTCTTTCCACATTGGGACTAGCCATAAGCAAAGGGTAAAGGCAGCATACGAGTCCAAAACGAGCAAGAATCCTAACGATTTCGGCCGCAAAACGTTATTGATAGTACAAAGGCTATTAACTCGCGCGTTTTGATCCGATCACTGATCCACGACAACATACAAAAGACAGACAGTTCAGAAGATTCTAGCGAAAGCCATATGTTGATTTATGGAAGACTAGTGAAACTGCAGCCGGTTTCTTTGCCAAATTGTCGAATATAAGCAAAGCATTTCGAAAAAGTTTTGAACTGAAAAGTAGTTTTCAAAAGTTTACTGGAATTAAACGTGTTTTCGATTTACTTTGTTTACAAATTTCGGCGCCAACAGCGAAAAACATTACACGACTGCGGTAAAGCACGTCGGGATACTTTATTTTACACAACGATATAGTGCCATATCACAATACGGAAAAACGAAAGTTTCATGAAATTTTATTGGCTCGACATTTTCCCGCAACCAATGAAATTTCGCGTACCATCTCGAATTTGCATTTGACGTCATTACGAAAAAGTCATTAAGCAAACTCGTTTACTGCTAAGTTTCCCGTCATGAAATATAGTCTTTTCACATGTCCATCGATCGATTATAGGTTGTTAGTTTGTTAGAGGTACTTTGTTCCTCACCTGCCGGGCTTATTTTTTTTGGGGGGGGGGGGGTGGAGGTGGAGTTGGGAGGTCTATCTCTATCCTTTAAAATACCCAAAGCGATGCGCCTTGTGATACGGAAACCTTTAAAAAGAGAAAGATGGATTTTGTGAGGAAAGAATCCCAATGATCCAAGGCAGATCAAATTTGCCAAATTCCAAAATAGGCATCAGTTTTTAACTTCTAAACACCTTTGTATCTCATCCATTCTCTTCGTAACTTCAGCTGCCATCTTGTCAAGGTGTCGCGAACGTTTCTCGGGCTCTCTTCGGAATCCATCGCCGTAACACCAATTCCTTAAACAGACAAATATAGTTAACTTCGCGATTTTTAACGAAGTGTGACAGGGTGTAAACTAGGCCGCCTTAGGGGCTGATTATATGATCCCACTTACCCGGGATTACGTGAAGCGTAACATGATTTTAAGGTATTGAAAAAAGTCATAGTTTACGTTGTAAAAAATGTTTAATCCTTGATTGCTTGAGATTTCCGTTTTGCCGAAATATGAAGAAAACAAAATGGTGTATATCGCATTAATTTTTGTTACGGTGAATCTATTTTTGACTTTGTAATGGATCAATGCTGAAAGCATTCGAACGTTCGTCGTTTCGTTTCATAAAATGACATTTTTCAATACCTCAAGATCATTTTACGCTTCACTTAATCCCGGGTAAGTGGGACCATATAATCAGCCCCTTAGAGTAATGACTCAATCTTACTTGTACTTTGCATTTCTTTACGAAGCTTGGATTTTCCATCTCGCTGTCTGTTGTTCCTAAATTTAGTATTGCATGAACAGTATAATTAACAGTTATTCTACGAACCCGAGTCGTATATGAGCTGATAGTGAGTAGAATAACTGTTTTATTATATAGACAACAGCTACCAAAAAACTTCCCAGTGCATTTATATATTTTACTAAAATATACTCATTAGTCAACATAAACAACTTCAGCTAATACGCATAAAACACTACTTATCGTTATTTAAAATTAAGTTTCAAACAAGTTTTGCCAAAAGTTTCAAATTCTTAAAAAATATAAATATAATCTTTTCCAGCTTTCGGGAGGCTTATTCAGTATTAATTCGTAAAAAACTGTATTTTAGTCTTGTTTAGGTAAAATTTAAATCAAGTACTAATCTTCAAAAACTTTATCTAGGTTTTTGTGTTATACGTATGGCCAAGAAAGACTGTCAAAATGCTCAAAACAAGATTTTTTGTGATCGAAAAACTTCGGCCGCCATCTTGTTTTCTCTACTAGTAGGATATAAGCTATTAGTATAAATTTCCAGGTGACTATTGATTTTCCTGCATTCTGATTGGTCAAGATTCGCTGTCTCTGAAGTGATAGTCACTGACCAGTGACTATAGCTTTTTGATTTTTGCTTTTCTATTCAGTAATGAATTTGAAGTGAATTTTTGTAAAGTTTAGGTGATTATTATTTGTAAACACCTGGAAATTTATACTAAAACAATTAGTTGCCTCAGGCTCGGTGATTACAAGCCTATATTCACTTTGCCTTCGGCTCAGTGAATATAGGCTTGTAATCACCGAGCCTGAGGCGACTAATTGTTAAATATCCTAATAGTAGCGAGCCAATCAGATTACAGAATACTTAACATTCCATGGGAGTCTATGTAATAAACAAATTTATACAAGTTTCGTGGAGAAATGAAACGACGCAGAACCATTTCGTTCGAAGTAAATCGAATCGTTAAACAAGAAATCAAAGAAATATTCTAGTTTTACACAGCACCTGATGGAACAGTGATGACACAAAAAAGGACTTCCTAAATATGAGAAAAACAAAAACAGCTTTTAGGAAATAAATTCGAGCAATTTCAAAAATCAATGTGAACATTTCATTTGCTTCTGTCACAACCTTCGCAACGTGTTCATTCAATCGATTTAATGAAACCAAGTTCTTCCAAGTCCAATCCCCTCCGCTGGAAATATTCTTCTCCGACTTTAACCGTTCAGCTTTCTCATTTACCAAGCTTGTCAATACGGCATAGCTGTGTAAATTATAAAGAAAATGTAATTGTTTGTAATCGACTGCTTCATTAGTTTCAAACATCAACTTTTTGTCCAAGTCTGTTGCTCTGTCCGTCTACAATACGAATGTATTAGTGGGGCTTAGTTAGAACTTCGAGTCCCGGTTTGCTTTATCCTTTGTGTCGCCTTTACTTGATATACCTAGCCTTCGCCCTTGTCATTTGTTTAGTTTATTCATGTATTGTTGTAAACTTACGGTGAGAAGTGAGGCATAATGTCTAACTAGAATACTGATATATACTTTAGGTGAGGAGTTTCTATAGTGGAAGAAAAGACATATTACATTATTACCTAGAGTGAAAAAATGCCATTCCTTTCTTGTACAGAACTAAAGCAAATATAAAAGTAAAAATAAATACTATGTGCATGGGATCATCAGGAAGAAATTATTAGACGATTTTGTAGGTTGGGCTAATCGCACAGTCATACAGCCTTTAGAGATTGGACATTTTGAAAGTTGCTCTCTAGGACGTTTTTCACTAGACATATTTATGCTTTACAAATTATAGCGGGAAAGAGGTCAACAAGCCCGTTCCTTGCATCATGAAATATCGAACCCGCGCGCGATCTTAATGTACACAAAAGGGTTGTTTACAAATTGTAAAATACCATACACTAACTAAATATCTGACACTGTTCTGATTTTCTTTGCTCTCCAACCTATCTTTAAAATTGAAAGGCATTGTTATCGAAACATGTAGCTGTAGTAACGTTACCTAGATCAGTTCCATATTTCAGGCCAATCTGAGGTACCCATCCCTTGCTGCGGTAATAATGATACGCGATGTAATTTCTCACGAAGTTCACATTCCTCCGAGAAAATTCTGACCACATTACGGATAGAGACAGTTTCTAAAAAAAAACACATTACCAACTTACCAAATTCAAGGATATCTCAGGTCTACTCTATTTACGATATTAAACCGATATGGTCACGATAAACTGAAAAGCAGTGTTAGTCTTAAACGATTAGTAAATTTACTTGGTTACATTACTTAGGTAAAAAAAATCAGTATTCATTTGCAACCAAGTTAACAGCTAAACTTTTTTAACGAACTACTTTTTGCTTGTAAGATATTTGTTTAATAATTACTTTAATTCTTACTTCGCTAGTTCTTTTGTACTTAATACTCTGGCGAAGGAAAAATGTCTCAAGTTATTCTGAAAGCGAAGGCAGCTGCGAGCAGACGAGAGCGAAGTCAGACCTGGCAATTGAATATATTTCGTACAATTGTACTTCCATTGCATAGTAAATAAGCCACTTGAGGACTCACGTGTTCCGAATGTGTAATCGAGAGACAACCAAGTCCATAACACAGAAAAAATGCTTCTTCCAGTGTGAGTTGAAGAAACTCGTACACCTTGTATGGATCTGGTTTTACTGGCCTAGAATCCTAGAAAAGGAGAACTGTGTTAGCAGGGGAAGAAGGGATGGGGGGGGGGGGGGAAGGAAAATTAGTGAATTACCTTCTAATGATACATCAATGGAAAGATAGACAGTGAAAGCAAAATCATAATTGAAGCTTTTAAAATCATTCTATTAACATACAATGTTCATACTACTTATCAAGCTGGTCATAAAAACTAGGCTACCTTATATTCCTTAGGTTCTCTGTGGACAAGTTCCTGAATAACATCATCTATCCTCACATCATCATCATCAAATGTCCCACCACAATCCTCATCTATCCTCTCTTCAGCTTCTTCCTCAGACGACTGCTCTTCTTGAGAGGTCATGGAAACAGCCTCCTCAGGAAAATGATATAGTTTGCTCCACTTCAAATGTTGAGAATATCTATGAATTAAAGTGATAAGAACATCACAGTCATTATCTATCTAGCCTGTGTCCCAAACCACACACAAACACAGGAACATTTATAGTAATTTTTCCCCTACATAATTTAA
Organism: Muricea muricata; assembly: GCA_963855995.1. Taxonomy (NCBI): domain Eukaryota; kingdom Metazoa; phylum Cnidaria; class Anthozoa; order Malacalcyonacea; family Plexauridae; genus Muricea; species Muricea muricata. The sequence continues at coordinate 2,503,357 of OY979726.1, read as the reverse complement.
GAATATAAATTCCTACTTCTCTTTCCTACACTTTCTAAATTTCGATTGACGAATTCGTCTCTCTCTTGGCGGCACTAAAAAAGGGACAAACAACAAAACATAAGAACACTGCCTAGTCATATGACACTGCAAAGAAAAATGAAAAATGTGTTGTCCCAAGCAGGAATTGAACTATCTCGCATCTTTAGGTTTCAAGACCGCCGCTCAATCTAGTTAAAATGATAATTCATTGGACCCAAATTGTTAAAGTCATCCTCACATCTTCTCAGCCTGTCAGAGCTGGAGAATGCAAGTTGAGAAATGTTGGACATCTTTTCATGTTCTGGTTTACTCCTTGATAAGATTCCCTTGCCAAAAAAGCCCTTAAGAAACAAAATTGAAGGTTAGTAAAGCTCGTGGTTATCGCAATCCAGGCTTGGAATGAACCCAAGTTAAGTTTAACATTATTACTGTATATTAGGGATATCGTCAAACGCAGAAACTATTTCCCAAGATACATTAGGAGGGAGGTACTCAAAGACAAAAAAGAGAGCACAAAGTTTTGTTTCAAAACGAGGTTATATAATAATTCAAATAAGCAAAGGTAGGTTACAGTCGATAATGTAAACAAACGCTTTGTTTACATTTTGAGCTGCTATATTTGTAAAATTTGATTAAACTAACTGAATATCTGACACTTTTTGGGTTTGCTATGCTCCTAATGGAATATAAACGAGCATTTCAATTTAAAAAAGTTTTTAAAAACGCAAAATTTGGACAATGTGGTCCACATTTGTTATGAGCAGATTGGATGCGCAGAAGCGACTGTAACCTATCTTTAACATAGTGGCAAGCTTGCACACAGAACATTAGTCAACTGATAACCAGCTGGAGCAGAAAAATCTACTGACAAATTTCCTTTTTAAAAATTTGAAGAAAATTTCAGTTGTGACAAGTGGAAACATTGCTTGCACAAAACAAAAACTCCAAAGAAAATTGTACGCACATTCTTCATTTTACTTCTCATGTACAGTGGAATTACATGTTTCAAAACAACAACCCTGAAATTCTTTATTCCAGAACTATGTTAGAAAGTGATTAAATGTTAAAACTTAGCTTTGACAGTTAACAGTTTGACCTCCATTAAAAAAAACAACTTTGCAATTGCAAGCTTGACTAATCCTAAGGGCAAATCACCACGATGTTTCCGAGCCTATATTATAGCACATTTAAATTTGGCAAGTACTACACCTTACCATTTTGTACAAAAATGTTAGATCTCCAATGTTTTCTACGACAACGGAATTATCTCTTAAGAAACCTTCATAATAATACCACTTGTTTTCATCCTTGTCCTTCTGTTCCGGGACGGGGAAAGGATATTCTAGTCTCATAAACCGACGACGCTTACGTCGCGGTTTTACCAACTCCTTCGAATCGGCCATCTTGTCTTTTTGAAAATCTCTTTACACTCCGACATACGTCATGTGAGGTAAAATATACCTGATTTGCAGTCGCGTTCATTTGGAAAGAGTATCCTAAATTTAGTAAAATGGTGAAGTTTGGTCATTCTGTGGTTTGGTTGCAAAATACTGTAACATGTGGAAAATATAGCCTTTTGAAGTTTGAAAATTTTGTATACTTTTGTATTATGCGCGGAAGCGTAATCACATTTCGAAATCTGATACACTTTTCCGGGCATAATACAAAAGCATACAAAATTCGCAACCTTCACAGGACTATATTTTTCACATTTTACAATGTTTTGCAACCAAACGTCACTATTTACAAAATTTAGGATGGTCTTTTCAGCTGCGCTAATGAATATTTCTAATTCAAAAGTTTGTCTAAAAGGGGAATCGTCCATTTGTAAAAATAAATTTATGACTGTTACTTCCACAAAATTGAACCAATAAGTATATAGTCTATATACTATGGTATACCCATTTGGTGGTAAAATACGAAAAGCAAAAGCACAAAGAAAATTGCTAAAATTATAAGATACTAAAATAATTAAGAGAAAAAATCTGATAAATACTGAAAACGACAACTGGAATAGTGAGATTATATTATTCAAACGTTGTACAACTCTGTCCCATTCTCATGGGAAATGTAAATTCCAAAAACTCTTCAAGAGCAAAGTTATCGGAACAACGGACGGGGGAGGATGGCTTAGACATGGCAGCATGATGTCCTGACCCCACTGACGATCGTATAATTCGGCCCTAGTTCTAAAGATTTTCATAACATTGTTTGCGGTGCGGTCGTTTCTGTCCGTTTTTCCAACTTCATTCAGGGCCATTGTTACATGATACCATTTATCATGTAATAACATTTATTATTTTACACAAATCTTAACCTTATTATATATAATCAGCTTTAATCTACTCAATTTACGTATGGGAAGCTTACATGCATGAGTAAGCAATAAACAATAACAATAATTATCAAAACCACAAGGGCAACGTCAACGGACACGTGTGGGTTTGTCGCGGTTTTGCAAAATGCAGAGTCATATCGTAACTCTTCCTACGGCAGTACTATAAATATAGCTCTACACAAAAGAGTAGAAAAAAAAGAGAAGGGCGTAAGAACGTGAAAAGATATGAGAGAGCAGCGAAAGATGTGATCTGAAGAGAAAAATGGTTGTTTATCTGACGATGCTAATTTCAGCTGAAGAATACGAAGAATGAACTATTTCTTAATTACTCCATTATGAAGACAGATAAGTTATACTAACATGATAAAGTCTAATACAATGTTAACCTACGTAAGTTTGATTTTTGTAATTTTATAAAATACATCCTTAAAAAATTATGAAAACTCAACTCTATATTCTCATTTTTTATTCGTTCTCACCCGCGAACGTAACAGCCATAAAGACAGCTAGACAAATTTCCTGCGATAGGCGACAGTGCCACAGTGTTAGACAATATTTTCAGTCCTATACTTCTCCTGCGAAGTGTCTTAAATCTTTCTAAACTCATAATTCATCTTTCTCATGTGACATGTCCACGTCATTGTACAAGTCACCACGAACTGGCCCGTGTGGGGAATCCATACTACGAGCTAAGATTTTTAGATTTTCCCTAGGGAGTTTCTCAATCATCTCCGCAGTAACTTTGCCGTGTTTACCGACTTGAAATACTTTGAGAAACAGATCCTTTGCTTGTTCAAAATTCTAGAAAAAGATAAAAGGACAGAGTTCTAGTAAGGATCATCTCTTATTGATCCAGTGTCAGTGCAGGATAAAACATAGACTAAACTAACTTTATTCATACTGGATAGCTCTATCAGTTCTGAACTGTTCTTCCCAGAGGTCCAGTAAGGATCATCTCTTAATATTGATCTAGTGTTACTACAAAAGGAAACCTAAGCTAAAATAACTTTATTTATACTGGATAGCTCTATCAGTTCTAAAATGTTTTTCCTAAAGGTCTAGTAAGGATCATCTCTTATTGATCCAATGTTACTACAGGAGGAAACCTAAACTAAACTAACTTTATTTATACTAGAGTGTACATGAAGTACCCCACTTTGGTCTTCTTCAAGAGCGATGGAATGATAGTGGGCAAAGTCATCTAAAGTAAAATATTCCCGATCGAACGTGTCGAGAATTTCAAATAAATCCCTCCGTATTGCTTCAATATTGACGTATCCCATATCAATCGTCTTGTCTCCTTTCTTGTAATTCCAGTGCACGTCTATAGCGCTAAGGGGCGTGTACTCAAATTTTGCGTCTTCACAGCCGGTATCCTGAAACGAACCGTCCACGTCTGCTGTGAACAGCATGGTAGCGGAAATGGTGCGTTTGTACGACCGTACCTGGTGTAAGTATTCTGAAACGAAGACATGCATGTTAAGTATTCGAACGTTTGAGCAGGCAACGAGAGTTGAGAAATCTCTCATACGAACTCTCGCTGGTCAACTCTCATCAACTCTCATGCAACTCTTGTTCTCGTTTGTCCAGGATATGAGAGTTGAAAAAACTTTCACACAAACTTTCGCTTGTCAACAGTCAACTCTCATCAACTCTGATGCAATTCTTGTTCTCGTTTGATCAAGATATACGAGAGTTGAGAAAAATCTCATACATGCATAGTCTCGTTTGTCAACTCTCAACCTCTCATTCGACTGTTGTTCTCGTTTGGTCAAGATATGAGACGTGAGAAAACTCTCATACAAACTCTCGCTACTCAATTCTGATCAACTCTCCTACAACTCTTGTTCTCGTTTGTCAACTCTCACCGACTCTCATGCAAACTTTCGCTTGTCAACTCTCGTCAACGCTCATTGTTCTCGTTTGACCAGGACATGAGAGTTGAGAAAACTCTCATGCAAACTCTCGCTTCTCAACTCTCATCAACCCTCATGCAACTCTTGTTCTCGTTTGACCAGGACATGAGAGTTGAGAAAACTCTCATGCAAACTCTCGCTTCTCAACTCTATCAACCCTCATGCAACTCTTGTTCTCGTTTGACCAGGACATGAGAGTTGAGAAAACTCTCATGGAAACTCTCGCTTCTCAACTCTCACCAACTTTCGCTTTTCTCTTCTCATCCATTTTCCTGCAACTATTTTTCGTTTGACTGGGACAAACACCAGAGCTTATACCTGATGGAATATATATGCAATCACCAGGATAAAGCGATGCGTATGTCCACTGGACCTTCGCTATCTCAGGATACTTCATTAAGTCCACAGAATCTGGATCGAGGGACGAGAAGCCTGATCCGCTAAATTGCTTCTACGAGAAAAAAAAATTTCAAAACTCATGATATTTGTCATAGTCTGTACCAATTACTAACATTTCAGGGAAATTAGCAGTGAGTATATTTATTAGTAGTTTTAGAAGATGTCATTTAGGCCTATCAATTTAGCAATTAGATTACAAGCTTGAGATTTCTATGTGATGGTTGGGCTGGTAGTTGATGAAGACAAAACCCAAATGGTCACATGGAAACTGAGAGCTCATAATCAGGGTGTAAGGACGGGAGGGCAATGGAGGGGGTGACACCCCCAGTTTAGGGAAACTGATGTTGTAGTAATACAGGGTAAACAGAAAAAAGGACAGGAATAAGTCTTTGGTTGGTAGATTTACTGAAAATGGTCAATAAATTGAGAATAATATTTGCTCAATAATAGTCAATAATATCAATAATTTAACCAATAATTTGTCGTTAAAATGTAGAGTCTAAATGATTGTAAAGCACCTTCCTTGAAGAAGTGGCCTTTGTATCAGAAGCAATTGTTTTGGTAGAATCAGAGATAAAAATTGGTTTTAAAGACATTTTTTACAAAATAATATAAATTGTCTTTAAATTGAAAACAAATGCACCAGAAAATTTTTTGTTTTGCCACTAGGTATCTTATATCAAGGAAAATATAGCAAGTAAAGTAGCCAATTAAATGACAGCAATTGCAATGAAATAAAAGTACCATACATGTTTAATATGACTATGTATTCTACTACATATATATGCTGGTCTTAATATTATATTAACAAAATGTCAATCAGTTACACTGGTAAATGAAATGGGATTTTAATGGACAGACAAAGCAATATGTGCTGAAACTCATCAAATCTTTCTATGTACCATCAGCTCATGTTGGTTATATAAGATAGAAAATATTACAAGGCACCACAAAGATATGAATATTATGTTTGAGTGGTGAGTATTGTTTTCAACACGAGAAAATAACATTCATATCTTCAAGCTAGCATGTAATGTTCTTTTTGTTATATGGTCAGAAGTCGAAACACGCCAACAGAGAACATAATATAAATCCCACAGGAAAACACACATTTTTCACACGTTAGATATTTTTTCATATTTTCACTAGTGAAAATACAGAAAATAGAGTGTTTTAGTTTATGCACCCATAACCATATAATAATTTTTTGTATACCTTTTCAAACAATGGTAGAAATTGTTTGTATTTATTCTTAACCATCATGAAATCCTTGCTGCCGTTTATAATACAGTGAAGATTTTCGTCGGCATCGTAATGGATCACGGACCTTGTTCCTCCAGAACTCATCCAGAAATTTGTTTCGTGCACAAAGTCACGAAATGTTCCACACAGCAGACACGAGGGAACCTTGGGGACATCAAGTGATAACTGTTAATAGTGTTTAAGTCGGCTGCCTATATTTTTTTATCAACATACTTTATAGATGGATTTAAACCTAGTTAAGTTGAAAAATTTTAAAATTTGCCTATCAGCAATGCATGAAGTACACATTATTTTGTTTATTCAAATGTAGTCACATGAGCTTAGGTTTTTAACAATTTATAAGTTCTTGTTCAGATAGCAGACAGGTGTTAGTTTTTCTTCAAATTCTTTTCAAAGTTCATTGTGTCTTATGGTGTTTTATTATATAAAGAACTGAACTGGTGTGAACTTTTCTTATGAAAAGAATTACAACTGACAATCATGTTGTTTCCTAGTATTTGGTGTTCATATTTGGGACAACTTGACTTTGACAATAATGGAATAGTGGATTAATTTCCATTGAATGAAAGAGGAAATGCCATAATCTACGATTCCGTTCGTGCAGTAATAAAATTCCAAATTTCACTTGTATGCAGATGTAGATGCTAGTGGACCATTAGCAGTGTTGAGTTTTATTACAAAGTAGTTTTATTACTATTCAATGTGCCAACTTACCAACTTTGTTCTTTGTCTAATCACGATTAGACTGAAATGGTGATTAAACAAACAAAAAAGGCTGCAAGTAGATGCGAGAAAGGCGCAAAGAGCCGATTCAGTCTGCTCAATGCCCTATTTTATCCCTAGTCTTATTACACAGGTATCTAATACTGTACCTGAACGTCCGCTCTCATGGGATCCGGCAGTACAGTCACTGCATATATATCCTCTTTTGTATACCTCTCGATAAACGAACTCACATTATCTCTGCTCGGCTCCGTTGTGCGATCCTCTCGTTTCACCTCCAGAAGCAAGTCCAGGTCTCCAAACGTTTTAACCAAATAGTTATCCGTCCATTTCGAAATTGCAGGGCTATCTGGAATTGCCTGCCTGTATACCATGGGTTTATGAATTCTTACATACTTTTTCCAGAAGATCCTCGGATGTAGAAAGCCATTTTCCTCTGCGACGTGCCCGTCGGGAGCACGGTGATAGCCAAACGGTTTCAGATGGCCAGCTGGTACCCCGGACAATGGATCGTGCACGAACTTTGGTGGAAATTCGGCGAGAGATGTCGCAATTAATACCACACATAATAGTAGAATGTGCCAATTCATATTTTGACGAACCAAATTCTTTTTTCCCTTAGCGTTGACGAAGATCCTACTCGCTGGAGAAGGTTCATCTTTGTTAAAACAGCTGAGTCCCCTTCAGAATTTATTTCCTTCCGTAAGAAACGTGTCAGAAGTCAGAACCAATGGTCAGAACTCAGGAACCAGTGAACTTTGACGATCACTGAATGTGACAAGTGTCCGGCGATACTTCGTGTAATATGCAACATACAGGTAATTCGAATCTTCGTTATGGCAAGTATACTGATTGGCCAATAGAAATACTGATTTCTGATCACGTGACCCTATTTAGTTTGGGGCAAGTTTCGAAATCGCCGGTCACCCTCTAGCACGAGGCGATCATTTGATTCATTTTCTTGTTGGGCGTCCTGTTGGGCAAAGTGTGGATTTCTTGCCAAATTCTGAAGCGAATTTGAAGAAGAAATGCTCAACTTCAATACTTGAGTAAAGCTCCAAGCTAGCATTGGGGTATTAGAATGTAATTGCTATTTAGCCACGAAAAAATACTTTGTAGTTTGTGTTGCAATTTGCGACTTATGAGATATTCCTGATATTTTTGAACTAAGTTTTGCTGTTTTAAATTTGTCGTTAAAGAGCGAAGGTATGGCAAAATATTCCAAAAAAGTGTTCGCCGGCAGCTTCGAAGAACATGGCGATCAAAGACGCGCTTTCTTTCTCGAATTTAAAACATAACCCCAACGTCGTTCCCAGCCCAAGGCCACTTCCCTTTTTGTCATTGGGCCCTGGGAACGAGGTTGACATAAGCCGACATGCACAAATAGGTGTCGCTGAAGGGGCCTAAATATGTTTACTAATTTAATGAGATTTCAACAATTTTACCAGCAAAATGAATTGAGTATATCAGACCAACTACTGAAGACCTTGCATTTAGGGGGCTAGATAGTCAGAATTCATCAGAAATTTTATCTCTCCACCATAAAATGTTTTATAGTGAATGCTTGAGCTTCATTTCAGGTCATTGCACAGCTTTATGCCTCTATAGCACTGTTCTTTCAAAAAGAGTTTCTTCAAAGTTTGCCTGAACATAGAAATCATGTTTCCCGGTTGAACTCAATTATAGTTATTAGTTTATTTGCATAAACTCCACACCTGATCCATGATAACAATTTCTCGGGGTAGAAGAATAAAACTTTGCGAACTATGAAAACAACCGGTATAGCCATGCAATGACCTAAACTAAGGTTTACACGTGCACATTCTGAAAGTCGAAAGAAGTAAAATGTCCATGATATAGACTATCGAACCACCTTAATTAAAGTACTTGTGTTTGTTTGATTTATTTCAGACTTTCAGTGAAGTCTTTAGACTTCTATTTCTACAGTTTGTGAGCCAGGAATGTCTTAATAACTATGTACAATCGAACAACGATGGGTTAATAACTGGGTCAAATTCTGATCAGCCATTTTAGCCCATAGTTTATCACATCAGTATCTTGCTATATAGAAATATCTAGGATTACAATCCCGATGTTCTGCAGAACTCTTAACTTAGAACAGGAACATTCATTTGCCATGACGAGTCCACTGACTTCAGGTCAGGCGTCAACCCATCATCTCCAACTATAACGAAAGGAAAAAAGAAAAATATAATTAGTTTTTCGTAAATTTAAACGGCCAGATATTTTTTACTTTGGAACTCGGTAGCTTCACTTCAAGTACATTCTAACACAGCTCAGCAACGTCCAATGCAAACTGTGACTTTTCAAACTTTTTTACAGGGAAACCAAACCAAAAATTGATATGATTAAATGTTTGGTAAAACTTTTTTAATCAACATGCAATAGCGGTATTTCTGCAGTAAAAAGAGTGCTCATTTTTTAGCATTGTTAAAGGCTTTGCCGTTCTTGAGTGAAATGCGTACTGTAAAACAAAAACCCCTGAAATATATTTAACGTGAAGTTACAGGGTTTCCGAGTAAAACGTATCAGGCCGTACCACGCATGTATCAAGAGCAATATTAGTTCGCCTTTTCAGTCCATTCCTATATATGATTGTCTATGGTTTAGCAACGTGCTTAGTTTGAAGCATTACCAGGTCATCGACGTCTTCAAATTGTTCCATCGGTGCTTCCTCAACTTTAACATCCACATCTTCTAAGTACTGAATCATGGAAGATAAAAGGGTATTGATATACTGGGTGGGAAAAAATACGGCACGTACTGTATGGTACGAGCTAACAATATAAAATCATAAGAGTGTATATATTACATTTACCAATCTTGCTGTTTCTTCTGAAACGTCAACATCACCACATTCATCTTTGGTTATCAGCGTGACTCTCTCTAAACACATCAAACATTTGTACATTTGCATATTGTATAACATTCAGGTTTCATACACAGACTAGTGAACGTACCTTGCTTCATTCGCGACCAAAACGAAGCCTTATTGCGAAGCTGTTCTTTTAAATCTTGAAGGAACTTGTTGAACATTTCACCTTCTACCGCCTGGAGGATATTTTGGATAATTGGCAAGGGTTGGCTGTACGAAAGGTAAATAACGCTATCCACCGGATAGTGACTTTCAAACATGTTCAGTAACTGGTAAAACCCTTAATATAGTCCATCATTTTCCCGTTAAAGTCACTTTTTATCTCTTGCAATTTTAAAATGCCTCGTTAAAATTTTTCCAGTTGGAAAAATCACTATCTGGGGGATAGCGCTGTCCATCTTTCGTACAACCAACCACAGATATTGGACTAATAACAAATTTTAAAGCTGTAATGTGATTGACTGGACCTTAATGGACTCCTTTCGCAAAGCATTAATACACGACATCGCCTTGTTGTATAACTCATCTTTGAACGAATCCATTATGAGTCGCTGGATACGTTCCTTCATTTGTTTTGAGGCTGAAATGACATTTAACCACTCAGTGCTGTGAAAAAATCGTCCAACTGACCTTGATTTCAATCAAATATTATATCAAAATAAACCTGGAGTTAATGGACCATTCCCCAATCAGACAAACTTTTAAATTCAAAAACAATTTTAGCACAGTTGGAAAAACCATCCTAAATTTAGTGAAATTGTGAAGTTTGGTTGCAAAATATTGTGAAATGTCGAAAATATAGTAATACAAAGTTTGGAAATTTTGTATACTTTTGCATTACGCGGGGAAAAGCGTTACCACATTTCCATACAAAAGTATAGAAAATTCGCAAATTTGACTATATTTTCCACATTTTACAATGTTTTGCAACCAAACTTGACAATTGTATGAAATTTCGGATGCTTTTGCCAGCTGTACTAATTAATTTACCGAATTCAAAAGTTCTTTAGTAGGGGAATGGTCCGTTGCTACCATTTTTTGAATGGGAAATAAATTTCTAGGATCGGGAGTTTTGAGTTTGTAATGCAATGTTAACTTAACATGAACGGTCTTGCTCTATTAAAAATGCAGTGGCTCGCCTTCTGCTCGGCTATATTCAGTACAACAAGGCCGCTCGTGCTGTAAACATTACATAAAACCCTCAATCCTAGAAATATATCTCCCAATCAAAAAATAGGTAAAATAATCCGTAAAAAATCCTTGTTTAGTTTCTCAGCAACTTTTCTCGTTCTCCAGGTATTCATTTGTGAGGTCATTAATATTTTTTTATCGGATTATTGATAAAAACCTTTGAAGCAATTGTAACATCCAATTTTTTGGTAACATACTTCGTTTCTGAAGTATTAGTCAGGGAGGCAGAGGTCATTTTACCTACCTTCTCGAGGGACAAATCCATTTTGCTCTTAAATTGTCCGTTACATGCCTAATATAACAATTCTGAATGTTGTTTGGCCCAATTTATCTTGTGGGCTTCGATCAACACGTTTTTCTTCAGTTTTATTATAAAACTATTATGTGGTGAAAAATAGCAAACTTTCAAGTTCATTCATTTGAAAAATGACTTGTATCATCAGAAAGCTTATAAAAAACAACATATAAGACATCATTATGGACACCCTGGTTTTTCAAGCTGTTTTCGAGTTATTGCTGCTTCAAAACGGGAAAATGTCCTAAAATGACGCTAATTTCCTGGGCACTAGTCTGAAAATAAGTTTTCGAACGCTCATAACTCAACAAAAATGTGGAAAATAAAAGTAACCATAATAATGTGTTATATGTAGTTTTTTATTACCTTTTTGATAACGTAAGTGGTTTTTCCTAGAAATAAGTTCGAAATTTCGCCTTTTTTGACAATAATATAGTTTTATAGAAAATTTAAGAAAAAACGTGTTGGCTGGAGCCCACAAGAAAAATTGGGCCAAACAACATTCAGAATTGTTATATTAGGCATGTAACGGACAATTTAAGAGCAAAATGAAATTGTCCCTCGATATGGTAAGTAGACATGTATTTTTGTACCTCTGCCTCCCTGACTATATTGAAAACAAATGATATTAGGCATCCGCCATCTTGTTTTATGATTATGCCTATTTTACGACGTCACAACCTGGGTAGACTGTATAAAACTTGCTGTGAATTAGTTAAATCTCAATGAAATTTTCTTCAACACTTAAATCGCAATTTACGTAAGAAGTATATACATACAAATTCAGTTGGATTTGAAGAGAAAAATTCTTTAAGAGAAAAAAACAATTACCCAGGTTGTGACGTCATGTGGTTTTTGAATATCCATGATGGCGGATGAGCAGTGTCTTCGTCTTTCTTTGTCCTTCAGTATTTTAGAAACTAAGCATGTTATCAAAAAATTGACAACGCATGTTACGGTTACTTTAGAGGTTCTTCAATAAGTCAATGAAAAATATATTGCTGTTTCCCGAAGTTCAGGAATCAGACCGTCGCACTGCACACGCGCAGGTAATTCAATTCCTGCCAGAGGACTCATACATAGTTGAGGAATTATTTCCAACAGTTCCTGGCTTGAATTTCAAAATGTGTGTTTGATGTCAAGTCTAAATGGTGGCACATTTACCGTTTAGAAAAAATATGAAACAATATAGCACCTTCGCTAAACCTGTCTACATCTTTAAGGCTGACCAAATAAACGAAATCTCCAACCGGATCGACTGTTCCAACCTAGACACAAACACTAGTTAAGTGTATAAATGAACGTGTGTATAGGGGAGTGGAGGAAGGGAGTGGGGGAGGGGGAGAGTAGGGGGGAGGGAGGGGGGTAATCTCAGAGTAAGTCCAGCGGTGGGGGGAGTGGACCAAAGGAAACCGGAGTAATCGCGCAGAGAAAAACAACGAAAAACCTTAAAAAACTGATTAATGGTCATTACTTTTTGAATCTCCGACTTCGTTAAATCTCCCATGCTCAGAGCAGAGTCGCCGTCGGTCAGTTTTTGTCGTTTCACTTCCTGGCCGTCGTCGTTCAGACCCAGGTCGACGCTAGGAAAAGACAAGCATTACGCAAAGGATAACTAAATCGGTTCAACTTAATCACGTTTAACTTAATGAAACGAGGGTAAATGTATTTAAACTAAAAATTTTTTAAACCTAAATTGTTACCTCCTCTTAAACACGTTTTCCTCTGCTTCATTTGGCTTCTTTTTCTCAACAACTTTGAGCGGGAAAAGGCCCTGGATAAAAATACGAATGAATGTGCCGTAATCGCAGGTATAGTTAATTGTTACTGCAGAATACCAAATTCTCAGGATAACTAACGAAACTTAGTAGAATCATACTGGCACACTATTGCAAATGCAGTAATTTGATTGGCTACTCTACTCGCTATCTATTGCTCGATAGATTGGGAGTAGCAAAACAACAATTTTTTGTGTACTTTTTTATTCAAAAACAAGTTGTAATAGTTTCGAGCTTCGCCCTTATCAACTATCACCGCATAGAAATCTCGAGCTCGTAATCTAATTGTTAAATAGAAAACCTCACGAAAAGAAATAAATCCGAAAAAATGCAAACGAATAATTATTAATAAAAAATTAAAAAATAATAAATAATAATAAATAAAAATAAACAATAACTTAAAATACTAAAAACTGATGAAAATTAATAAAAAAATAAAAACTAATAACAGGGATAAATGGGGTAAAAAATGATAGGGATTAATAGGTATAAATAAGAATAAATAGGGATAAAAAGAGATAAATGGAGAAAAATAGGGATAAAAAGGGGGAAAATGATAAAATATGAATAATATTCATATGAATAACACCATGTAAAAGTCCCGATCAAGTAAAAAAGAGCTTTAACGTTTAGAGAAATTTTGATAACTTTGCTAAAGAATGGTGCCTAACACAGCTTCAGTTGTTAGCGTATTGTGCCCGATCTGAAAATAATATGTATTGTGGACAGCGTTTGGCTGACGTGTAAACGCTCTGCTAAACGTTTACTTAATATGTATTTTTTTTGTGCAATAGGATTAATGTCATTGTATTTGCAGCAGTCTTCCCGATACCGGCTTTTAAACAGTGTTTTAACCCTGTCACCCCAGCTAGCCCAAAGATTCAAGATGACATCACTATTGGCAAATAGTTTATAATTCGGTTGATAAAATTAAAGACGATGAAACCAGGGGATAAAAAACGGACTTCAATCGGAAAGTATAAACAAACCTTCAATTTTTCAACATGAGGAGCTGCTTGAACTTTAACATCGTGCGGTTGTTGAATCGAACTGAAAAATAAATGACACAGGATGCAACTTTGGGTGGCTCGACAATTGACAGAAGTATTCACAGCTCAAGCGATCAGCGCGTTGTGCTTTCTACCCCTTGACTAACGTACCTCTTTATAACAGGGTCCATATCGGGCAAGGGTTTTCCGGGATTTAATGAGCGATGCACGATGCACTATACAATACACAAAAAGAGAGTTAGAATTATACCTGACTGTCTAAGTTCAGAGATGGATACAGCGTGTTCTGTTAGCGCATAGACAATCTAAGTTGAGTTGTGTGAGTCTTAATCATGTGTGCCACCCGCCCTTCAACATACAAGAGTAATACATGATCATACATTCAAAGAGCCATAGGAATAATGAAAATATCAAACACGATACTCTGTTACTGTACATGCAAATGATGCAACAGATAGGGACAATAGTTTGGTACTCTAGTCATGGTCACAATCACTGAATTAATGGCATAAAGTTTCTACGCTAGTAACCAGATTTATGTTCAATGACCCCCCCCCCCCTGTATGTAAATCAATCCCTGCTACAGAAGAATTATATTGCATCGAAAGAACAATAGGAAGATTGCATATTTTCTTTGCGAGTTTCTTGTAAATTTTCAAACTTTAAGATCTATGTCAAAATAAGCAATTTTCTAATACCTGAAAAAGTCTTTGCCTGTATGGATTAAATATTCGTTTAGGCTTCAAAGCTTCCTCGGCTTCCTCGTCGGAATCACTGAAAGAATACCAAGTCAGTTCCACAAAAAAATAGATGCATATTAATCTGCTCATTAAGAGTTTAGTCGTCACGAAAATATTTCGTGCACTTAAACTGGATAAGACTCGCTACCAATCCCAGTTGACTCGATAGCTCAATTGGTAGAGCGGCGGTCTAGAAACCCGAAGATGCGAGTTCGAATCCCGCTCGAGACAACGAATTTTTCGTTGTTCTCTGCAGTGTCAGATTAATATGAATCCAGTTTTTCATATCTCTGAGAATGGTTCTGAATTAGTATACAATACACAAGAACAACATTTGTCATTTAATAGAAAATGTGAAATCACGCATTATCGTAAATACTGAGTGTCAAACCTCTTCTCCTTCTTAAGAATTAAACTGTCCACAAAATCGTCTACAGCTTTCATCTGTTCATCTAAAATATAAAACAAAAATTAGGTATATTACCACTAAAATTTAAAATTCTACAGTTAATGTGAGTAGTAAATTTCAAAACGATTTTAAACGAGAAAAGATCTTGGGTCCGTTTGCAAACTAAGTTGAATTGCGGTATCCACCGGATACTGATTTTTTCAAGTGCCGCAAAAAGACACAACAAGCAATGAACTTGCAAGAGATAAAAAGTGACTTTAACTCTAAAATGCTGGGGCCGGTTGTATAAAACTCTTAATCACTTTTTTAATCACTGTTTTGTAGTTAAATAGTGATTAAGTACAAAATACGTTGTTCTGATTGGTTGACGTTTTCACTAATCATAGTTAACTTTAATCACTTTTTTATACAACCGGCTCCTGGACTTGGCTTCACCAGACACTGAGCACGTTTAGAAAGTTTGAGAAAATCACTATCCGGTAGATAACGCTTTTCACCTTTCGTTCAAGCGACACCGGCTAACTGTATCGTTGATAGCATCATACCCGTAGGATCTTGCTTCGATGTCGAAGGCAAGGAACCGAATGTGAACTGTCTGACGTCTTCAGCAAAAGGTAAAGCCGTGAATAACAAACACTAAAGGGAAAAAGAGATATTAAAACTGCAAGCTGTCATCAATTTGTGCTCAAACTGCTTATACCAAGCTGTCAACTCTAACCTCGTAGTTTTCTTTGATGTGTGGACTGAGAAATCCGATTTTCGGCGCGGCTTTGTTTCTGTACACATATCTGACGATGGCGACCATGTCGGACTCGTACAGAGCGTGGACGATTGCCGAGAGACCAATCGCTGCAGGCTAATAGATTGTTTGATCATTAGTATCGCTATCATATCGATTATAATCGTCATCACAATTATGATCATGTTATTACTATCAAACACGTAATCAAAATTATACCAAAGTTATCATGATCATTACAAATCTTATACCATTATTGCGTTCCTTATTATTTCGCTAACCTGATTTCGAGATTTCTTATAAGCTTGATATATAAAGCATATTGAAAGCCGTTGGCACAATCATTTACTACAATCATTAATGTCACTATCATCATCATCACAATTATTTGCAACAATTATCATCAGATGGTCATCACGATTATCTTATATCATCATCAATTTTATCTTATACAGTTATCATAGCTATCATCACCACTATTATCTAATACCATCAATATCATAATCAATACCCTGATCACAATCAGAATTATCCATCTCATCATCATCAACATCATCATCATCATCATCATTATATTCCCCAGGGATAATCTATAACTTACCTGGTCTTCAGGTTGAGGAACAAACGCCACGACACTGTCGCCCATGTAGTGTTGCCGTTTCACCTGAGGTGGTGGAGAGAATGTTCATGGCATTGCCGAGGCTTTTTTGATGTCTTAAACTAGCGCCTCCTCATTAGTCTTACATGACTTTTCTAAAGGTGAGGTTCGCGGAGGATTATGGGAAGTTGAAATTTAAGAAGGAAAGTCTCTGTCATATGCGTTCAAGAGAGCGATTTCTTTAACACGGCATGGCGTGGCGATACCTCCGGTATAGATATTCGTGACATTCCGTCGCAAAATTTTATCGTAGATGGCAAGTGAAATTGTTTATAATTACTCTTATTTTGGAGAAAATGTACATGCTTTTGGGATTTGCTATAATTTGAAAGAATTTACTATGCAAATTCACCATCTTGAAAACATTATATGGGCTTCAAGGCACCAGTTATAACTTATAAAACCAAAAAGCCTCTTCAGAAAATTGAAAGCGCAAAGATCGGGAGCCTTCAATTTAAACAGGCCTTTCAAAGTAAAAACTCTACAAACTGGTGACAAATATCCAATCATATAGTGGTATTTACTGCATTGTGTTGTCGCATCAGCGTGAAATCCTGGGATTTAGCAGGAATACTAATTCTTTAATAGTCCATTCCAGTGGAGAACTCGGCTAGCTCGCAGAAAGTGCATATCAATTAAGTCATTGACGATGGAATATTTACTCACACAGGACGACGGTGAAAAACAAAGCACCTCAAGACATTTGCTAGCTTCCAGTTTCATACTCTCCTGATCGACATTCAAGAACGGAACCAACGTTTTGCCGTAACGAAATCCTAAAATAGTTGGGAAGACAAACGAATTTCAAGCTAGTGCATGTTGTACATGAAAGCGAATTTCAAGCAACTGCATGTTCTACAGGAAATGCTAAGGTAAATTATCGCTATTAAAACAGCATGGCGATATATACTCTTACCCAGACGCGTATCTTTGAAGCAGTTGTAATGTCTGTTGTTTTTTGATAACTTTTGAAATTTTTGATAACTTGCTTTTTTGGAATATTGAAGGACAAAGACACTTATACTCACCCGCCATCTTGGATGCTAAAAAATCCATGACTTGAAGAAGCAGTTAGCAAATATATTACGTGTTAAAAATCCAACTGGATTTATATGCATACATTTCTTACGTAAATTGCGAAGTTTTTTGCGAAATCGAGGAAGTTTTTCAAAAACTTCGACGTCATAATTGTTTACATATTATACTTCCCACATGACGATTTCACCGGAAAAAGTGTTTGATTTAATGAGGAAAAGTCACGTTTCAAATGTGAACAAAAGCTTAAAATAGTTCATGCATCATGCTTGAATGTAAATGGCGGTAATTATACTTAACGATAAGCCAAAAAGAAAATAAGCTACCTTATCACTTAAGAAATACACCAACCTTTGGCTAAGTCTTCTTTTTCAACTTCAGTTTCATCTTCGTTTTTCAAATGATAAGATCTCTGGATAACAACCCCCATGTTGCCTGGCTCAGGCGAAGCTTCTGCTGGAGCAGATAACTTCTTCCACGGATCTGGCTTTTGTTCCTTTACCTAGCAGGGTGAGGAGTAGAAAATAATCTCTTCCAGGGAGCAAATATGAGTGAGGAATAAACTTTCCTGCGAACATGAAGACCATGCGTTTCTCCCATCCAATCACTATTCTCATTGATATCTACTCACTGATTTTTTTTTGTTATTGAAATATCTTGGTACATCTCAATTCTAAGGGGATGATTATATGATCCCGCTTACCCGGGACTAAATGAAGCGTAAAATGATTTTGAGGTATTGAAAAAAGTGATAGTTTATGATATGAAAAATGTTCAATTCCTGATTGCTCGAGATTTTTTTTCTGCCGGAATACGAAATAAAAAAAATGGTGTTGGCCATGAGTTCTTATAAAATATATCTTTTTCACTGATCAATACTTTCAGTGACTAACTTTAGTTGTGTTGTTTCATAAAAAAGATTTAATTCAATTCCAAAAGATCATTTTACGACTCATTTAATCCCGGGTAAGCGGGATTATATTATCAGCCCTTAAGCGTTTTTAAACATGTTCAGTGACTGGTAAAACCTTTATTACAGAGCAATGTAAAAGTCACTTTTTATCTCTTGCACGCACATTTAACAACATAAAACCGGTGTCATAGTTTTTAATGCCCTTTTCCAGCAGTTGAAAAAATCACTATCCGTTGGAGAGCTATACATTTTGCACCTTTTGCAGAACTAATTTTTGTCATTAATTTCTAAGAGTCTTGCAAATCCACACTCTGTCCAATTGTATATAAACTAACCCTAATGTAACCGTAGACGTTTATTTTGATGTTCGACCCGATTTGAAGGGGACCACGATAAACTGTAGTTTGCCTTATTGCTTTCTGTTCAACGAAAGCCAACATCGGAAGCACATCGCTAGAGAAGAAAATTTATCATTTATTGAAAAATAAATTAAGTATATGCTGCGCTTTTTCTAATTGTAGTAAATAAATTGTAATTAATATTGTACAACTGTACTCCAGCTTTTGAGAAAATGAATTCGCCTCACCTCAATGTAAATGTTTGTCCGTCGACTTCGCCCAAAATATGTTTGATGCATTCTTCACCAAGTTTCTAAAATAAATTGTAGAGATATCAAGTATCGTTTAGAAATATTGATCAAGAATGATAACTCTTGTTCTCGACAACTCTTGCTCTCGCTACAGAGTTTATCTATTCGTAGACCCTCGCTTGCTTTCATGCAACTCTTGTGCTCGTTTGACCAGGACACGAGAGTCGAGAAAACTCTCATACAAACTCTCGCTTGTCAACTCTCATCAACTCTCATGCAACTCTTGTTTTCGTTTGACCAGGACATAAGAGTTGAGAAAACTCTCATGAAATTAACTCCCGTTATTGTTCTCGTCAATCTTTTGTTCCATTTAGGCCAAAGGATTGAGACAAATTTGGTCTGAACTCTCGCTTTCCAACTCTTCCGCATTCTTTGTCATAATTGTCTACTCAGGACATCGTATACCTGTTGTGCTGACTTCGGTTTACGATCAGGAGCGCCAACATTGTTCAGAGGTGCAGGAGTATTGGTACTATCGTCGTCATCATCATCACCATCATCATCATTGTCATATAAGTTTGGACCACTACGGAAATTTAATTTCTCCTGGTTTACAAAATATCGAACTAACTTTGCTAGTGACAACAGCGCAATTACATTAACGCATAAAAACATATATACTAAAGATATCCCATTACCTGAAACGATATATGCAAAATATGGCGTCTCGTCCGAAGACCCTTCCTCAAATTTTGATTACAGGTACACCCCGTTTTGGGTAGTGAAAGATTACGCGATATCCTCCGCATGAAGTTTAATAAATCTTTCCATCATTCACCGCGCCCTTACTTATTAACTGCAAACTTCATGTAAGGTCAATATAAGAGCTTATATCGAGCTTAAGGAAGCTCTGTAGAGGAGACGGGATTACGCCTTAGTTAGACTAGTATGTTTTTGTGTAGTCTGTGATTTGGCAGATGCTAGAACTGATGTTTATTGTAATTATTCCTTTAAAAGACAGCCACCCAAAAGATTTAAATAATAACAGAACACAATCATACATACACAATTGTGAAATTAGTTTCCAGATTCTTTATACCATCAATAATGTCCTCTATACCATCATCTCCAAATGGTGAACCAAAGTTTGAAAACAGCATCATGTTTTTTTCGGCAACTTTTTTACCTCTGTAAGAACGGATTAGAGGAAGAAAATGCTTAATTGTACATACTGCAAAACAGTGTCACCATATATGCATTTTTTTACTAAAGCTGCTTAGATTTTGTGGGACTACCCTCCTGTTGTAAACATTGCAAATCTTTAGAGCTGGGGGGGGGGGGGAATATCCAAGCTCATTCAGCTAGATCTGGTCAAAAAATATACCAGATCAGGTCATGCTGCTGCCAAATGTATGCACTGCCAAATGAAGGTACTGTGTTTCAGTTCAAGTGAAAGCACTGAGCCAAAAAATCCAAAACGTTGATCAATAAAGTATGTTGAGCTGCTTATCCATGAAGATGGAGTTAATTCAACAACAGAACTTTACTCAACCTAAAGCTTGCTTCTGTTTGTTGCAGGTCATTCCCCAACCCATGTGGCATGGTATAGTTTACAGAGGAAGGGGGAGGAGAGAGGGAGTGGGGGAGGGAGGGGGAGAGGGGGGGAAGGGGGGAGTGGGGGGAAGGGGGAGTGGAAGGAGGGGGGAAGGAGAGAGTGGCAGGAGGGAGTGGGGGGGCGAGGGAGGGGAAGGAAGGGAGAGGAGTACGGGGAGGGAGGGGGGCAGGTTAGTTCATCCGACACTACTGTTTAATTACTTACACTGTGGCATCATTTAACAGACTCGTTGCTACAACAATTGCATCAACAACTGGCATTCTGTTAAGTTACAACCACTAATAATTTAGTTACATTCAATAAAACAGGTTGAGCTGCATCAAAACGTTACTAGGCAGTGTTATATTTCCATGAAATGCATAAATATGAATTTTGACTGAACTTTGTCTTGAACAATTAAAATTTGAATTAGGATACAATCTGCTTCTTCATATCCTGAAATTAATATTAAAATGTTATATAAATTATAAGTAAATACTATTTGATCATATTTAGGGACAAGTTTTCTGTGGTGCAGGTGAAGCAAGCCCCCCTCCTCCACCATAAAAATTCAAAAATAGTTATCACTGAAACCAACAACACAATACTAGCAAAAGATGAACAAAGTCTAGTTGGCATTTTTATCAATTTATCCATCCCTCTAGAAAATCTTCCCCCCCCCCAACCCACATCAGGTGAGTACTGATTCACCACTGGTTATATCAGTTATATATAACAGCATAAGCCTGATGTATGATGCAAATGGAAGTAGTATAATTTTGCCCAGTTTCAAAACAAAGAAGGCTGTGCACCACTTCTTGAAACTTTCATTTATTGTTATGAACTTTCCCGTATTGTTTTCAGACTGGAAAAACTGAATGTGTTAAGGAAACATGTCCTAAATCTATGTTTTTGTATCTACCTGGTACAATCCCATCATGGACATATTGCAGGAGTTCCTGGTCTGGGACAGAGAACTTTCTGACAACTTTGACATTTTTGTATCCATCAGATTCATTAGCCAAGTCATTGTCTGTCTCTGCAATTCATAAATGGTGTGGTTGCATTTTGAACTGTTATATTATTCAATTGGTAAACATGATTTACTAACTCAATAAAACAATGTGTTTCAATTCAAACCGAGCGAAATTTCGATTTTCAACACTACTTACATCAGTGGGCCCCCTTTCAAACTTTCAAAAGGGACTTACTGTAATCTACCTTTAATATACAACTGACAAACCACAAAGTCCTGAGTACTGAGGCATCTTGACATTGACTGTTTCAACAATATTCCTTACATGAAAACCCCACAAAACCTAATGCATGAGACCATGCATGACTTATTCCTAAAATATACTTTCATTACCCTCAGTTCCAAATAGTACTATGGCTACCTCATCTTTTGGTGCTGTAAACATCTAGAAAAAATTAAGTAAAAAGAGTGGCTTTCTTCTTAACTGCAATGTGGATGAGATATGACAAGTTAAAGCCAGATAGAGTCTCAAAAGTAAATGCTCCTCAAAGGTAAGCACCCATATATCAAAAGTGTGAACTCAAAGAAATTTTGCAATACACGCCAGAGAATCTCAAAAGTTCAAGTTCCCCTGAAAAGTAAGCACCCTTTATAAGGCCACTAATTTTCAAAAGCAGATTTAATGAATATATATATATATATATATATATATATATATATATATATATATATATATATATATATATATATATATATATATATATATATATATATATATATATATATATATATATATATATATATATTAAACCGTGTTTATAGATTGCCAGTAAAAACAAAGATAATGGATTTTGGAGGCACTGTTTTGATGAGTTTTTTTATATTCACACTTAACAAAACTGTTATGTCAGACGCAGTGTAACAATTAACTAAGTAGACATTAATTATATAGACATTATAATTATCAATTAATTCATATCATGTTGCAAGTTGCAACAATGTACAAAAACATCTAGAAATATACATGCATGATGGACTTATACCTTTCTTGTCAGAATCATCTTGATCGCTTTGACTGATGTTTCCAATGGCGTCTCCTGATTAGGTGCCCCTTGGGACATTGCCGGACCAACATCCAAAATGAGTACGAGAAATGTCTGCAAATAAAAGCAACAAAATCAATGAAAATACCGTTTTAAACCGATTTACATAAAATACCAGTTGATCACGGACTTGAAAGGAGAGAAATCGCAACGGAAATCTTGTATAAACAGTGATAATTTGGGGTAAAAGTAAGGAGAGTCAAGCAAAATGCACTCACTTTGGCCGCCATCTTGTTTTCGTTTTTGGGCAAATTCAAACATGCCCGCGCTTAAAATGACGTCATTGGAGAAAACTGAGGTGCCTGTCTCACTTGTAGTCTCACTTCAGTGTGCTTGCCACAGTCCACTTATATATTTTACAGCACAGTTTTGTGCTTAAAGAACTTTTCACGGTAATCAACAGAGAGATAAAAAGGTAGAGATAAAAAGTGACTTTGACTAAAAAATTAATATGTGTTTTACCAGTTAAGCCCCATACAGACGAGCAAGTTTTCCTTGACAAGTTTTCCTTGACAAGTTTTATTTACTCGTGTGTACGCGAAAAAATTGACAATTTTTCCTCGACAAGGAGCCTGATTTAAAAGCTAGTCCTACCAGCTTTTCGACAAGGAAACTTGCTCGTGTGTACGTGCAACAAGGAACACTTGACAAGGGAATTTTTGTTTACGTACTTAATTCATGCGGCCTCGTAAAAGTTTTCAGGAAAAAATATTATCAAATTTCGCGTACACAGGAACAAATAATGTCAAGGACAACTTGTCAAGGAAAACGTGTTCGTCGTACAGACGCGTAAGTGAACTCGTTAAGAAACTTGTCAAGGAAAACTTGCTCGTCTGTACGGGGCTCACTGAACAGATTTTTAGAACGTTTGAAAAAGTCACCGATGGATCGATAGCGGTATTAAATTCACCTTTCGTACAGCCGACCTCAGTCCTTTGAATTAGTCCAAAAATAGACTTTTTTTAGTCATACTTTAAAGGTTTCAATCGTCGGAGAAAGACTCGAATTTGGAATAAGAGGACAGAAATTTTAATCACTGACTTTAAAGTGATTAATTTGACTTGTGTACTGGTAAATGAAATTATGTACAGTGATAAAAAATAATGGCACTGTTTTGTCACATTCTGTCGCTTGCAACTAACTACTATCCATGCATCCAGTGTAGTAAAATATTGCAACCCAAAGTATCAACATGATGCTGAATGTTTGCCACGGTTGACCGTCATAGACAATTTTTCATGTTTTTGTTCACCGATGTATTTATTGTGCTAATAGCAGAGAAGCTTCAATCAAGTGCAGCAATTCTGGTAGAAAACTTCTACTGGCTCATTAACTTTCTCCAGGAATAACAGATCCTTTTTTCTGTTGTGCATGAATAAAATGTTCTTATAACAATCGCTGGGATGACTATATACCTATCTTTGTGAAACCACGCTATTTTCAACAAAAATGAAAAAAACTACAACTTTTATTTCATACTTCGAAAAATATTTATTAAACCATTAATTCAATTAACATCTTTCACCAATACAATTTAAGACTTTTTACATGCAGAATTAAAGTCTGTTAACTAATAATCAACTGCAAGATTAATCACAACAATTAACAGCGGCAAAATATGTGCAGGCAAGGCTGCAAAAGTACTTATCTAACGTTTCAGTGTATAAAATATTATATTAAAAATAAAAATCATGTTTTAAGATCTCTTTCTTGCAAAATTGTACTGTATGGTTGTTAGACCTGGTAACGTGGGCAGTGCGATTTGCTGGGTCGAACGGAATAGTAGTTGCAGCATTTGTTGTGCCTTTTGTCGTAGTAATAGTAACCACAGCAAGCATGGCTGGCCCGTTTGTCGTGCACTTTACCACAGCAGCAGATTTGTGTTGCAGGATTGTAGATCAGATTGCCACAATCTAAAGGCATTAAGATGGAACCATATTTATAAGCTTATCAACCGATATCTATTTAAAGTAGAGTCTTACTTTCATACAGAGAAGCAAAATGGTTGCTTTTCACAAGGCTGTAAGATTGAAGTACGTTAAAAACCAATAAACAAATGCTTGAAAATTTCGATGTTTTTTCACCGTATGCAACTCAATTTCAACTTGGTGCAAACCAAAACCCACAGGCAAACTAACATCGTCAGTGGTTTCGGGCTTTTACTCTAAAAGGCTTCCCTTAAGAACATTTGTAAAGAACGAAACAGCGAACGCCGGAAAGAAATCACGAAATACATTTACTCGTTACGTTTTTTCGTTTCCCTGTTTCAACTAATTACTTTGCTTTTTCTTTTTGTTGTGTAGTGATGCCCTACCCTTAATTTGCTTCTTTTTAAACAGTTTTCGCAAATTACATTGTTGCGGGCTTGCGGCCATGGCAAGGGCGTCACTAGAGCGTAAATTGGGGGTGGGGAGGGGTATATTCATGTATTCGCTTACTACCAGAAGATCGATAGCATATATACTTGGGTGGTGCTGAATCAAGATCCCTTAGTTGTGTACGAGAGACTCCACAAATGAAGGCTTACCAGCCGGAGATCACCCGGCAGTTCCGGGATAATTCGCTCCCTGATGAATATAAAATCGAATTTACTTACAATAGTATGGACAGTAAGCGAAGTGGTATTTACAATCCCACGTGCCACCTTTTTGACAGTCGCTGGATGAAAAGACAAAAATAGTTTAATGTTAAATGACAGAGGAAGCGAGAGAAAGTGTGTGTGAGAAAAAGAGTCGAATGGAACAGAATGATTAATCTCATTACCACTTCATACAGCCACATCGTCGAGAGACTCCTGGCTTCATCCAGACACCGATTTCCCAGTGACAATCTGGAAGGATGCGAAGAACGCTCAGAAACTTTAAGCACACAAATACTAAACTGTTATATGAAGAATATGGGAGGATTTTACTGATAGAACCAATATAGTAACACTGAAACAACAACTAGACTGATAGAAATATCCAGTATAATATAAAGTTAGTTTAGTTTAGGTTTCCTCCTCTAGTAACACTGGATTAAAATGAGATGATCCTCACTGGAACTCTAAGAAGAACAGTTTAGAACTGATAGAGCTATCCCGTATAAATAAAGTTAGTTTAGTCCAGGTTTTCTCCTGTAGTAAGACTGGATCAATAACTGATCCTTACTGTACCTCTAGGAAGAACAGTTTAGAACTGATAGAGCTATCTAGTATAAATAAGTTAGTTTAGTTTAGGTTTTCTTCTGTAGTAACACTGGATCGATAAGAGATGATCCTTACTGGACCTCTAGGAAGAACAGTGTAGAACTGCTAGAGCTATCCAATATGAATAGATTTAGATTAGTTTCACAAATGTCTTTCTACATTCACTTACATCCTCTGTGTTTCTCTGCGTCAGTATCACCGGCCATCATATCTACAGGATGTTCTTTGGGCGGTTCTACCTCGCCTCCAGCTTCCTCGCCACCCTCTGGACCAGGATATTCTTCTACAGGACCAGGCTTTTCTTCTACGGGACCAGGTTGTTCTTCCTCAGGACCAGGTTGTTCTTCCTCAGGACCAGGTTGTTCTTCCTCAGGACCGGGTTGTTCTTCAATAGGACCAGGTTGTTCCTCAACCGGACCGGGATGCTCTTCAAGGGGACCGCCCTCTTCTTGGGGAGGCTTGGTTGTATAGTGTTTATAACTTGTATCATATTCTGCCGAGCGATAGATGGTTTTTTTACCTGTGAATAACAATGATTCGCTTTTGCTAAACCGTCACGAGAAACGAATGGTTTCTGACGGTTTGTAGACTGACAAAGTTGGGTTTCTTCGGGTAATCTAGTTTGATCCTTCAATTGACAAGTGTTGGACAAGTTTTTATATTTGGCATCTTCGAACAAAGTTGGTGAGGTTAAAACCAATATGGAACCAGCCGTTCCAACAAGTCTGGCATCAAACCTATGTGTTTAGAAGTTGATGACAACAAACTCGTACAGTTATGACAGTTATCGCGTTTGTACTAGTCTTGAAGCTACGACAAGCAGACAACTTAAGGAAATACAAAAGAAAACAAATTCCGACAATAGACATTTTTTTATTCCTGGTATTCAAGAATAAGGACGAAGTATTACCGACTCCATCGAAATAAAGACGAAGTATCACCGACTCCGTCCTCCTCTTGTTTTTTCTTGAATATCAGGAATACAAGATGTCTATTTTCAGAATTTGTTTTATTCTGTACTAGTCTTATTGGATCAATTTGCATTGTAACAATTGCAAGTCTCTCAATGTTTGATTGCAACTCGAATTGCACAGTGTACGTTAACCCTACAACTCGCTACGAATAAAAAGTTGCGCTCTTTTGAAAGCATGTTTAAAAGCCTACGAAGAATGCATGCGACAGTTACAGGCAAAGTTGAAGAGTGTAATTCGGCCTCTACACATGTTGACGAAAGTCTTCGAAGTGAAGTCTTCGAGAATACCAGTATGAGAGTATTACCAACCATTTGCTGCTGCAAGGCACACCACCAGACCAAAAAGAATTGCAGTTGTTAATTTCATTTTCAATGTACTGTATGTCTTCAATCCCTACCAAAAATTGTCTTCAAATCTTCTTTCTTTTTCAGTCTTCAAGAGGAGAGGAGTCGAAGCGATATGATTTTCACCGTGTTCGTTGCCTCTTTTATATTCCTCGATTCAAACTTTTCGGAAACGATAAAATGCAGCAGTAAACCTTAGTCTAAATGACATCTTTCAGTTTCTCTGTTTCGTGTTTTCACGACAGCTGCAATGGCCGCACGAACAACAGCAACACCTTGGATTCGGAGTTGTTCGGAAGCGATAACATGCAAAATGTCGTAAAATATCATTGCTTCTTTAAAACATCTTTCAGAGCCATGAAATTCGTGCACTGTACAACCCAATGGCGTTGTATACAATAATGTATCCGATGTTAAGGAAAAATTCTTACCACACTTGGTCTGTGATTTGCCGCCATCGGTTTGTGATGATTCTTCATTGCGCCCTAATGATCATCCTTTCCTTGACTACTTGATATGTTTGTAAATTTATATTTTAGGTCTTTGTCTGTGAAGTGACTGCCTGGTATAGTAATGGACCATTCCACAATTAGACAAACTTTTAAATTCGAAACCAATTTTAGCACAGTTGGAAAGAGCTTCCTAAATTTTGTGAAATTGTGAAGTTTGGTTGCAAAATATTGTAAAATGTGGAAAATATAGCCCTGTAAAGTTTGCAAATTTTGTATACTTTTGTACTACGCGTGGAAAAGCGTTACCACTATGTGGAAATGTGTTAAAGTTTTGAGCTCTTTGATGAAACAGTACAGAACTGATAAAACTATCCAGTATAAATAAAGTTAGTTTAGTTCAGGTTTCCTCCTGTAGTAACACAGGATCAATAAGAGATGATCCTTACTGGACCTCTAGAAAAAACAATTTAGAAATGATAGAGCTATCCAGTATAAATAAAGTTAGTTTAGTTTAGGTTTCCTCCTGTAGTAACACTGGATCAATAAGAGATGATCCTTACTGGATCTCTAGGACGAACAGTTTAGAACTGATAGAGCTATCTAGTATAAATAAAGTTAGTTTAGTTTAGATTTCCTCCTGTAGTAACAATGGATCAATAAGAGATGATCCTTACTGGATCTCTAGGACGAACAGTTTAGAACTGATAGAGCTATCCAGTATAAATAAAGTTAGTTTAGTTTAGGTTTCCCCCTGTAGTAACAACGGATCAATAAGAGATGATCCTGACTAACTTGACCTCTAGGAAGAAAATTTATCTCAGCTTACCTATCAGCTTACACAATTCTATAATTACATCTCGTAAATCGGACAAGGATAATGAAGTGTAATAACTGTAATGTCAACATTTTTATTTGAGTGGGATTGGAATGTACTATTTTTTTATATTTAGTTACTATTAATGCTCATACAACAGACTTAGATTCAATGATATTCATAGAACGGATGTTGTGGAAATATTAACTTGTATGTTTATCAGTAAGAGATATTTATTGATCAATATGCGTTGCTATCATCTAGGCAGACACGAATCGTCAGAGAGGATAAAACACACGACAAACATAAGCCATTGTGTTGGGAAAGCATTATCAAGTACAGTGGCTAAGCAAGATCGCGTCACGGCCAACTCTCATCTGAATTTGGTTTAGAATTTGGTTTAATGCTATACGCAATGTAGTAAAATGTCCTCCTGTAGTAACCACAGAAAAAGCTGTTACAAAAAAGCTGTTGTAAAGCTGTAAAGATCCTTGCAAAAAGCTGTAAAGTACGACGATGCGTTATGCGATATGCATGCAACATGAATAATGTCTCTGCTAACGTTCGTAATGTAGGCACTGCATGCAGTCAAAAATGCACTAAGATAGAGGTCCTTTCACTGGCTGAAACGATAAAAAATAATACCTAACTTCACCACGAATAAAATGCTTTACCAGCAGACAACGTTTAGAAATATAAGGAAAAAATACTCTGAATAATAATGCCATCCTGTAAGCCCAACATGATGTGAGCTATTTAAATTATCGTGCACCACTATAATTTGTGCCTTGTTGCATTTAAATAGCTCATATCTTCAGTTTACAAGATGGCAAGAATTTTTGGAGTATGTTTTTATAGTATAGCTACATGAATAATCTTCATAGATTTTAAATTAGTAAAGTATTGTTCGACGATAGTTTGTCATTGACCGACCAATAAGACAGCGAAGTCACACCACACAGCATATTTGCGTCAGTAACCAACACAAAGCTGTAGAAAAATCTTTTGTATTCTTTAGCTAACTCCAAGCCCGAGCCTTCGTAAAAGAGTAACTTACAAAACTATACAGACGCTTCGGCACTCGGAAACAACAAAGAATTTAAAGATGTTTTGTTTTGCAATCATGCAAACTTTTTAAGCAAAGCCTTTTATACGTCACAAACGACTTTGAAATGAACAGTTAGAGGCCCTTGAGTTTGGAAACAAAGGTGCTTGTACCAGACAAGGTATATTGTACAAAATCTAATACAGGAAACATAGTTTTCGAACGACAAAACGCTTTAGAAATGTTACTTTCAAAGGTCTTCAGTGTTTGTTGCTGTTTATTTGACCATTGTAGTTAAATGACAACGGCCCGCTGTCCACAACTAATTCGACTAAAAACACAAGGAGGTCCAAGCTGCGAGCTGATCGAATAGGTAGGTTATGACATTGTGTTGTTACATAAAAATACATGTACTTCGAGTAGTGTAATGTCTGAAGATATAATATACATACACGCAAAATACAGTTAAGAATCGCTTGGTTTAATATACGACCAGATCAACACCCACTATTAACACTGTAATCTCGTACTAAATATATATAATTAGTAAAGAAACATATATACCAGTATATTCTATACTATTGCAAACGCTGTGATTTGTCTGGCTGCTCTATTCGCTGTACATGTCTATTCCTCGATAGATAGCGAGTAGCAAAACAATAATTTTCTGGTGTATTTTCATTTCAGTGAAAATTTGTAGTAGTTTTTGAAGAAAATAGCCTAAAAATCAATTTCTTTAATCTCAGATTCTACTAAAGCGATCAGATTACTCGTTCTCAGTTTCTATGCGAGGATAGTTGATTCGCTCTCTTCATTTATCGCCGCATAGAAGTCTCGAGCTCGTAACCTGATTGTGAATTACAAAACCACCAAAAACGGTTAAATCATACCCCCATTTATCTTTTAAACGACTGAATTTAGGTCTTAGACATCAAATATGTAGTCATACATAAGTGATTGCCAGGCGACAGATTAATTTTTATTTTTGCTTTACAAAGTAATTTGAATTATTTTACAGTCGGAAAAATGAGAAGAAACCTTATCAATTTGGCAGTCCTATTATTTCTAGCTTCTGGGTTGGTCAGCGGCGAACGTAAGTATCAATATTGAAGCGATGTCTATTTAGATTAAGAAGTAAACTATATAGTTAATTCTGTCAACGAGTCTCACCTGATCGGAATTAAATCATGAAGAACTTAAGTGAGGCAATTTCAGAACCATCCTCAGAGATATGAATGACTAGATTCATATTAATCATCAGATTAATAAACTAGATTTATATTAATAATCAGATTAATAATATGAAAGACAACGTATCGAGACGTCGATATCGAGACAACGAATTTTTCGTTGTTCTCTGCAGTGTCAGATTAATATGAATCTAGTTTTTAAGTGAGGCAAACCTATGCAAATACAAATTAGCAGCACTTATACGAATCAAGCCTGAGCATATGTAGATTTCTATTGCTTAAAGTGTTTATTAGACGAAACGTATTAAATTTAGTCGAACATTTTCTTGATTGCATTGCAAAGAGCAGTTAAAATGGCCATATAATTAACGTCTTCGACTTCGGTAGAACTTTTGTAACTCTCTTGCTTTTAGAGATATTCAACTTTATTGAAGATGCAAATAACACAACCACTAACGTCGTACTGTATAATAAATGTCTATGAGATTGCTCACTTTGTAACGTATAAAAATCAACGAAAAATAACCAAACTACACTTGCATGTGTGCCTGCTACGATTAACATTCAGGTCTGGCAATTTATATGTAATAACTTAATATTTAACTGCTCTCTATAAATAGATTAAATGAAACATTTTAAAGTCATTATGCAGAATGGCGTCGGCGGTTGTGTATTTTCGTATCAAATTGAATATACCGACAAGCATAGCCATGCAGTTGCACAAATCCTAGCAATGAAGTTATAGCGTGATTTTATAAACTAGTCGCATTATTATAGCACTGCATTGAAGATCCGAAGATTACGGATCGAAAGCTTTGCGATAGTAAATTTAAGCGGCTCTTCCATAAAATTATACTGACATTAATTCGTGATGCAAAATTAGGAATAACCTAAAAAGTAATCTATCTTTGAAAGCAGCCGAAGAGGAAGGTCAAAATATGAGTGAAGGAGGACCGATGCCAGATGCATATATGGGAGTTAGGATAATTGAAGGCCCTAACGAAACGAATGATCGAAGTGTAGCAAAACGTGGAGATGTTCCTGTCGAAGATAAGAGTAAGTGTGGGCAGGAAAAATACAAATAATTTAGTATTCGTCGTTTGCACATGGAGTCCAGAACAAAGTAAATTTACTTTAATCGTTACTTCACTAAAGAAAAAAAAAACACGAACTACTCTTTACTTGCAAGGGAACACATTTTTGTTTAATATTTGCTTTTTTAGTTCATTTTTGACAGTTTTAGATTGCCTGTGTTAAGTTCAGTAACGATAGAAGAAAATATTTGTGCAAATGTGCGCACGTTTTGAAAAATCAACCAAAATGGGGGCAAACTGGAGACCAATTGTTGTAAAGGTCATGGCTAAAGGGGATGGACGAGAGGTAGGTTTCAAGATGGCGGCTGTTTTTCAAGATTCGTAAAACGAGAACGGATCAACAACCAGATATTTATAGCATTCTTAAAGCTTACCCCAACCCTTACCCTGAACCTCATCACAATTTAGGACTGCTATAAACGTCTGGTTGTTGATTCGTTTTCGTTTTAAGAATCTTGAAAAACAGCCGCCATCTTGAAAACCTACCTCTCGTCCATCCCCTTTAGCCATGACCTTGTTGTAAAGAATGAGGGAAGAGTATTGTTAACTTGTTTACTTAAAATGTTTTCAGGATGCCGCTGGAACGTACACGAACTACACAACGAAGGCTCAATTCTGCTATGTCAATGTTTGAAATGGTAAGTGTGATGATGAGTTAAGTCTGCAGTCAGCATTACCATAAAAAAATCTTTTTATATATGCTTGGGATATAGGCTTGTCTGACTGTTTTGCTGGTGGGACTTCCTTAGGTCATTTATCAATTTCTTAAATTCACACCCATCAAACTTGTCCTTTATTCTTTTTCTTTACAACAGCGTCTGTACAAAAACACGTTGGCTGTGTGATTATCACTTCAAACAGTGTCCATTCTTCCGTAAGTTTCTAGTTATAAACACGGTCTCTTTCCCTTTTACGCCTAATCCTAATTCGGCTATAATCCTAATGTTAACTTAAGGTAATGGTAACAAAAGATACTCCTAGCTTAATTGAAATAGATTTTTAAATAACTAACAAAGCCTGTTACAGCTTTTGATATCTTGGTTGATTCTTGTGATATTTCGGCTGAAACACGCAAGCTATGAAACTTGTGACGTCATGTAATGAGCTCAAGAATTTATCCAAGATGGCGGACAGCTCGCATGCATTGATCTGTATAATACTGGATCACGCATACAGTGACATCAAGTGAAGTCAGAATTTGGAGTACCAAGATGGCGGACAATCAGCATTTTCAATAGATAAATAAACTTCCTTATTTTAAGGAAATTTACGGAAATTGAAAACGCTGCTTAAAAGCTTACTCTTACACCCGCAAAGAACACTGGACCTGGAGTACCAAGATGGCGGCGATGACTTCAAAATTTAATTATGAATGCGTGATCCAGTATTATACAGATCAATGCTCGCATGTTTGATTCCAAGTATCCCATGAATCAAGCTTTATATGGAAAAGCTGCGAAAGCCTTTACTGATACTTTTAAAGGTTTATTCAAATGGATCAAATTTAATCCTTATTGCCAACTTCAGCCAACACTATACTCCACCCATTACGTTGAAATGGATAAGTTGGAATGCCTAGAATCCCTGTTCCCAAGCAAATATTTTATTTTTGCAGATTGTGGTCAGAACATTTTCAGTCCTATTACCCACAAGTGTTGCTGTGGTGATATCTACGCCATCAAACAAAACTGGAGTTGCTGTGGTTACCGATAC
Organism: Muricea muricata; assembly: GCA_963855995.1. NCBI lineage: Eukaryota > Metazoa > Cnidaria > Anthozoa > Malacalcyonacea > Plexauridae > Muricea > Muricea muricata. Next base: position 2,469,958 of record OY979726.1, on the reverse strand, counting down.
TATGACACAAAAGCTCAGAAATGCTGTTCTTTCGCCACTCTGCTACACAGGCAAAAGACCTGTCCTCGTTCCGAGGTCTAGCCGTGACGTGGAGAGAGAGAGAGAGCGTAGACTTGCCCATAGTGTAAAAAATATTTCGAAAGCATTTTCAGGAAAGAATATAGGCTAGAAAAGTGATATTTGTGAAGTTTGTAGGGACAAAACGTACTACATAATTCATGTAATGATTAAGTGTGTGGTTAAAATGAAAAATAGTTTATTAGAAGTTCTTCATTATTGGCTGAAAATATATTAAACCTAGTCTCAACCAATTTTTAAGATAAACATCACTGTCTTAGTTCCAAAGCCATAAATGTTTTGACTCGGCGAGCAAAAAAACAAACCAAACAGTTTGACTTTTTCACGCCAAAAATTTACCTGAAATCGGTGTTAAAATGACAAGTACAGAAATTATTGCGCTTAATAGAAGACAGAAACTTTAAACAATGAATAGGATTTTGTGGAAACACCACGTAAGTTTATTATCGCAAAGCTTTCTATCTGCAAGCTCGGATCTACCGCCAGCTTTGTGTACAACTCTTACAAAAGCACTCCTTCCCGTTTCTACCACGTTGCTAAGCCGTGTGATAAGACCAGCCTGTTTTAATCACTAAAATTGCTGGCTTCGATTCACATTCACTTCTGAGTTAAAACATTCAGTTTCGAAAGGATGCGTGTTTTTTACTTCACTTCGTGAACATTCACATTGCAGGCGGTGCGCTATATTTACAGAGAAAATATTCATGAATTTTTGTGGTATCAAACTTGAGTTTTGTATGACCATTTGGTCTCGTAAAGCCTATTTTCCACTTGGCGACTTTATTCGCGCGACGCGAAGCGAAAACAAGAATTCGGCAACATGATTGGTTAACATTGGTTGGCGAAAAAATTCGCCGCGAACTAGTAGAAACCGTTCCTACTTTTTTTCCTGTTCGCGCGAACAAATTCGCCAAGTGGAAAACGGGCTTTAATCAGTTATCAACCACAAAATAACGTTTGGTACATATTTCTAAGTGTAAATAGCGTATGTTTGAGATTGCTACGGGCTATTTCGCTTTCTAAATGCCATTCATTTCAAGTTACCACACGGAAAATCGTTTTCTATCAACGCAAACGTGCACGGCATGACCAAATGGCCAATCCAGCTTTGCTACGATCAAAGTCCCTAATCAAAATTCATTATATGTCCAATGAAGGTCCACTTATCAGTGTTAAATAAAGTTCTCTTCTCTGTAGTTCTCTTTTCAGAACTCTTTAGCACAGAACAGGAGATAAACTAAAGGCCACTCAAGTCACGAATGTCGCATTACGCATGTTCCATGTGCAGGTTCTGGCCAGTTAATGGACCTTTAACCTTTTAGACGAAATTTTGAAAAAATTAGAAACAGGCAAAAATATTACCACATATTAAAAGAGCATCCTAAACTTAGTAAAATTGCAAAGTTTGGCTGTGAGATGTTCTAAAATATGGAAAATATAACCTTGCGAATTTAGAACATTTTGTATACATTTCTATATATTACGGATGGAAAATAATTCCCACTTGATACCCTTGGGTATTCACTTCTCACGGATAATACAAAACTACAGAAAATTTGCCAACTTCGCAATGCTATATTTTCTATAGTTTACAACATTTTACAACCAAACTTTGCAATTTTACGAAGTTTAGGATGCTTTTTCAAGTTGTGGTAATATTTTTGGCTATTTCGATTTTTTCAAAAATTTCGTCTAAAAGGTTAAAGGTCCAACTGAGCTAGCTGTTTTGCCATGATTCTAACCAGTAAACTGCATTAAAACAAGCGAATATGTTGCACCGCAGTGGCGAGTGCCGCTACAGTTTATTTACTGAAACACTTCCCTACCGGCGTGTCTCATGAATAATAGCGGTCAGCGGACACCTCAATTCCTCTTCGGTCATGATGCTTTTTCGGCTTCCACGTTTTGCGTGGCTGTTATCATTCGGATTTGAACTTTGAGTTCAACGCAAGTGTCTTGTTCATCGTGGATCTGTTTAAATAATTTCTCGTTTTTCTCCTGTAATGACAAAGAGTGAAAAACAAAATGTTAACTCAATAAAGCGACTTGATCTTCCTAGATCGTCTTGAGCAGCGCCATTCAAACTTAACCAATCACATTAAAAATTGGTTATACGGCCAAAACCGCGCAAGTTGGGACTGGGAATTTGACAACAGACTCGTAAACTATCAACAAACCGATATGAGGATGTGTTCGCATGGCTTGCGACAGCTTGTTGACGACAAGTCTGTCGCAAGTTGTCAACAGACTTGTTGTAAGTTGATTGCCAAAACTTGTTATCCACAGGCTTGCTGCAAGTTGTTTCAACAAGTCTACAAACGACGAGTTGCAACAAGCTTGATTCAAACAGATTTGTTTAAACTTGATAAGATTGACCTGTTTGTCGCAACTTGTTGACAAGTTGGAGCAGCCGGTGGCGTTTTTGGTCGAGAAACCCATGGTTAAGCTAGCCGGCTTTCGAAAAGTCAGCCCCAGGCGACAAAAAGCAGAATTCGCGCAGATATTCACCTCTAGTTCTTTGTTATTTTGAACGAGTTCATTCATTATATCTTCCAGTTCGCTTTCGTCTTCTTCCTAAGTCACGTGTCAAGGTCATGTCACAAACATTTGGTAATCACTGGATAGTATGCTTCAGAATACTTATACATACCTGAGTGTATATGCAAAGGAGTGTAGATTGAACAATATAGTACTAAATACAGGGGGGGGGGGGTTAAGGAATATTTGGGACCGTAAAACGGCCCTCAATCTTGAATTGAATTTTGAAACTCAATGTTTTCACAAAACGTTCAGCGCGGTTAAAATGCTGTTTCAGTGAAATTCGTCACGGATAAAAATTACTTTTCAATTAGAAAGCCGAGAATTAGGAAAAATGGCTAGAATTAACTCATATTATGGTGATAGTCGTGTACATTGACCAGAACTCGCTCTTTTCATTTCAAATGACACACCTGCCCAGTCACTTTTAGGGGGGAGGGCAACCAATTCAGACCCCCAGTAGTTCACCTAACCTCAATATTCCCGGGGAAAAAACGAAGAAAAGGGACAATCCTGAAACAAACCCTGACTAAATACTGAGAATATAAGGTAGTAGATTTCTGAGTATCTTGCTTGTGTTGAAAGAAAATTTTCCCGATTTTATTCCCTTGTGAACTTACTTCAAATTTTTCTCGAGAATTTTATGTACGCGATCAGATGCAAAATTTCTTTCAATCTTTGTCCCGCGGTGTTTCAATCGCTGATAAAAAAGGATACGCTCTCGCTATTGTCTGAAGATGACGACGAGTTCTGGTCTGAAGTCACTCCGGAATTATTTGCTCGAGTTTGGTTCACTTCCGTTATCTCTTCCTATATACGGGAAATTACGACAGATTCAATCTCGCACACAGGCTTACAACTACACGGCCAAAAGTCAGGAGTTGTTGAAAACAGGATGCGACAATGGTGTTGATTGTTCCTGGCTGTCAACAATATTGTTCGAACAATATCACTGGGTTGATTCGGGCGCCACAACATTGTTCAATATTGTTCAAAACCAATAACAATGTTCCCCCAACAGCAGTGCTGTTGCCGCAGTCGCGGCCCAATACAACTAGCTGTGTTTGCACTGCTTGGACAAGAAGTTTAGAACGATTTGTTGAAAACTTGTAACGAAGTCCTTCTAGCAATAACTCTATCAAATTCTATCCCACAGTTCACGCGAACAAGCTAAACTATATCTGGCGAGTCTTGAACTGCTGTGACAAACGCTTTGAAATTTATCGCACAAACAAACCTCGAGTCTTTTTATTTCGCTTTTCTCGTTTTGAAGACGTATTTCCAGCTGTTCTCGTACTTCAAGTAATACCTAAAAGGATTTATATTTCCTAATAATAACTGAGTAACTCGTATCACAATCAAATCTTTGAACTGATATGGGGTTTAAATTATAGTACTTCATCCAGCATATAAGTTCGATTATGGCACACTCAACAAAAACGCATACCTTTTGTGACTTTGGTAAAATGTTACTCATGGGTTTAAATATAATTTTCATTTTGTGATTGTATCATAGCACAAAACATAAAGCCTCCACAACGAAACTAACCTCTTCCTCAAACCGCAATTCCATCTCCTCGACCTCTAAACGTTTCAGAGTTTCTGGATAAAAACATGTTGTAATTGAAACAGAGGTTGGACAGATATTCTAACACTTTTTACATATTTGACAACGTAATATTTGAATTTTTTTCTACAGGTTAAGCAAGAATCATCCTTTATTGATCCAGTGTTACTACAGCAGGAAACCTACACCAAACTAACTTTATTTATAGTGGATAGCTTATTCAGTTCTAAACTGTTCTGCCTAGAGGTCCAGTAAGATTCATCTCTTATTGATCCAGTGTTACTACAGGAGGAAACCTAAACTAAACTAACTTTATTTATACTGGATAGCTCTATTAGTTCTAAACTGTTCTTCCTAAAGATCCAGTAAGGATCATCTTTTATTGATCCAGTGTTACCACAGGAGGAAACCTAAACTAAACTATAACTTTATTTATGCTGGATAGCTCTACTAGTTCTAAGCTGCTCTTCTTAGAGGTCCATAATCATTAAGGAACACCAGCCCTCTCATTGATCTATCCTTCTACATGTCCTACCCTCTTCTTCGTCTTCTTGTGTTGGAGGTTTATTCTCTTCTTGCTTTTTCTGCTCTTCCACAACTTCCGCGGCTTGTTCACGCTTTGCCATACGTAACTGTTTAGGAAAGTAAGCCAGGAACATTAAGTTTCTTTACTAAAATCTTTTGTGAAAATAACTTTGACAAAAATGATAGCGATATGAATTTTGTATTATTACAACGTCGTTTCGATATTTCTTGCATCATTTTCAAGTTACAAGTAAGAAGTATTCGTATTACGTTTACTTTTAGAATTTATTTGCTTACGAGCACGCGGACCGTTAACTAAAAGTAAACATTGTTGTCAACATTAAGTTTAGGAACAGAAATCTATAGGTAAACGAGAAAATTTCAGCCTGACCATGCAGTTTATAGAACATAAAACGAGGATTAGACTGATATAATATATAATTTACCTTTCTCTTTAGCATAGTGACTTTTCTCTGCACTTCCCACAATTTTTCGTCTTTGTCTTCAGTCTGCGAATAAAACATAGTTATGCATTTTTAAAACAAATATCATAGAAAACAACGAGCTGTAAAATATAAAGGCCCAAACTGTTTTATTAAGTGAAAGTTCTTTGGAATGATTTTCTTAATCAGGGGCCGGTCGTATCAAAGGAGTTTAGCTTAAACGGTCGATAAGTGAAAAATATAAAAAAGTTTTCATGTTGCATAAACAAACCAGCTAAAAGTTATTGGATCTGAGAAGAACAATTATACATAAAACTAAATATTTATTCTATTAAACACATAATTTCGGTTCCGTACTACGTGTAAAAGTGATCTCCAAATTTTACTTATCCACCGTTTAAGCTAAACGCCTTTGATACACCCGGCCCCTGCAGTAGAATCCATAAACATGCATAATTTCGATGTGTACATTAACAGTGATTCACCCATTAATGATACACAACCACTAATTTCAAGCTTCGTGTGACTTTCTCTCAATGTTTACGACATATTTATCTTAGGGGTGTATATAATTACCAGAGAGGTTACACCCCCCCCCCCCCCCCCCCTTTCCGCTATTCCGAAGCGGTTCGAACTGCTACGGAAATACTCGTATTCCAAACTTGTTCCCAGGGCCTCTGTGGTGGAACGTGAGGTAGAAGGCCCTAGGAAAGCTGGTTGTCACATGACCAAATTTTCCAATATAGCTGGATATGAGAAATTATGAAGGCCTCGGTTTCTGTTATCTGCCTCATAACCCAAACCTCTACTTGAATAATTCCTCATATCCTGCTCGACCTCATTCAATATTTGCTATATATTATCACCTCCTCAGGAGTTATTTTCTTCATATCCTCGTGTAACCTAGCGAGGATCTCTTCTTGTCGAGCCAGTTCAGCTGCAATTTCCCTACAAAGCATTTATACAATCTTTGTTTAGAGGAAACACGCAACGATAGAAAATCAACCACGAATAAACAATAGACAGACAACGTATTTACTTACTCAGGTGTCGATAAACTTGAGATATCGACTTCGGGTTTAACTGAATGTTCGTACCTAACAATAAATGTAATTTGTTGCTGTTGTAATTGACATACCATACCATACCATACCATACCATACCATACCATACCATACCATACCATACCATACCATACCATACCATACCATACCATACCATACCATACCATACCATACCATACCATACCATACCATACCATACCATACCATACCATACCATACCATACCATACCATACCATACCATACCATACCATACCGTACCATACCATACCATACCATACCATACCACATCAAAAACCACATCACAACACCACAAACAACATAAAGCGACACAGGACAACACAACATCATATCACACACCACACCACATAACTCCACACAACACCACACCACACCACAAACGAACACAACATCACACCCTCTACCACATTACCCCACAACATACCCACCTAGTCAATTGCGTATCGCAAAACAATGTTGAAATATTATTCAACAAAACATTCAACACAGACTGGGCAATTCCAGTTGTTGGATGTAACACGATGCCAATACTTTGAATAGACATCTTGTTTTCAGCACCCTAATGAATAACAAGATATCAACAACTTAAACCATCACGTAACATCGCTTTAGACGGAATTAAGGTTCAGCGCTTTTTGCAACTCTGCTTACAGCATAAAATTACCTTCTGCAAAACATGGAGCATATGAACCATCAACCAAGACAGAATTGTTTTGTTGGGAACAGGCAGGTCGAGAATAAGCATTTTAAATTGATTTATTTTTTCTTGTCGATTTGGCATCGCTAAAACAAACAGCAGAAAAACAATGAGGAGGCTTTCAAGCTTTCAAGAGCAATTTTTGTTGACTACAACAAAGTATGGTTGTGAATTAAATACAGCGGGAAAATAGAAGTTTTGTTTCCCATATGCTTCCGAGTTGCCCACATTATTTTAGTTTTACGTTTTGGTATATGTGCAAGGAATGTTTTAACATTTCAACGAGCGTAAACAACATTTTAAAATTCCATTGAGCATGTTTCTAACAAAATATTTCATAGTGCACACTGAGAAACATGACAAAACATTGAGAGGAAACAATATTTCCACAACAATGTCAATCTTTCATTAAGTACAATTGTATAAAGTTCCCAATAGTCATTCATTTTCTCATGACGAGTGTAGTTTAGTCGAAATGCAAAAAAAATCCAAATGTTATCTATCTTCGGAGTATCAATTGTTTTACATTTTATCAAAATATTCAGTGGTTTCCGTAATGTTTCCTAGGTTGATCAAAATTTTACAAATCGTCGTTAAAAACTCTCTCCTGTTATGTTGCCTTAGTTAACGTTTCAACACGACGAAAAGAAAAACCCTAACCAACCAACCGGCTGCTTCCTCGAATCGTTGAGCAATTTCCTCTGGGAGAATTGAATCTGTTAACTCGCGTATAAATAGTTTGATAAGTCCCGCCAAAATGTTGGGCTCATATTCGTCGAGGTCCGTCGTCTTTCCTGTCATAACAAAACACGAAAGATGGTAAGTTTACTCGCAAATGGACCATTCCACTTTTAGACAAACTTTTGAATTAGGAATTTTCATTGGCACAGATGGAAAGAGCATCCTAAATTTAGCAAAATGGTGAAGTTTGTTTGCAAAATATTGTAAAATGTGTGGAAAATATAGCCAATTCTGTATACTTTTGTATTATGCGCAAGAAAGTGTACTCACATTTCGAAATCTGATTACACTTCTCCGCGCATAATACAAAAGTATGAAAAATTCGCAAACTTCACAGGACTATATTTTACAATGTTTTGCAACCAAACTTCACGATTTTGCTAAATTTAGGATGCTCTTTCCAGCTGTGCTAATGGATATTCCCAATTTCAAAGTTTGTCTAAAAGGGGAATGGTCCATTGAAAAGATGGCTCAGCTCAAAAAGAGTAAATCACTTATCGTAATTATCGAACTTACGCCTTTGGGGTGCTAGTGCAATGCCCTGACCACTAATCTACCTTATCTACGGAGGTAGCTGACAAGAACAAAACACCGACATCGCAAAGGTATATAGGTTCGATTCTTGTATTTCGATATATGTAAGATTTAACCCTTGTATGCACCTGTCAATCTAACACGTTGCACTAAAACACATAAAGTATGACAGTTTTTTTGTACAGTACGTTTAGCCGAGTGAGGAACTTGGCTATTCAAACCAATCATGCATGCAGACGACGACTACGTTATTTCCCGGGGTTTTACTTTTAGTTGACTTTTTATTTAATCTGGTAAAACCGGATGCAAGAGTTGGCGGTCATGCGATCTTGGTTTGAACTGAACACATAGTTAGACAAACACTGATGTTTTTCATTTTTCAGTGTCAAGCATATCTCGCCTGCGAGAATTTGTGAATGTCAACACCTTTCCTAAACTCTCTCCTCGCTCGGCCAACCCATGATATTAACATTGAGTTTAAGACACATTTCAGCTTAAACAGATATCGAGTGAATGGTCGAGTATAAACAAATGAAAACAGTTTAAACAGAAATGTTCCACCTTGATTGTACAGCTCTTTCAACATTTCAATCTTGGACTTCACGCCAGACAAACGGTATATGCCTTCTTGGGACAAACCTGAAAATATAAACCTGTAATTACATATAATTCTCTTGCGAATTAGAGGGGGTGGGGGGGGGGGAGAGTTGCTTCGTGCAGTTGTATCGGCAAAGAACTGATTTTCAGGGTAGGGTTGTTGGGCGATTGGTCGAGGAATGCTCCCTCCCTCTTCTGGAAGAACTTGTTAGCGGGACCAGAGCTGGCTTAGCGCTAATCATGAGCTAAAATTTAACCCAATGTTTTAGTCTCTGTATTTGTACACATCCGTTTATTTTTAAAGCTTCAGGAACCAAAGCTACTATTACTACCATTATTGATCTGAACAAACTTTATCAACAAAAACTTCTTGGGTCGGTTGTACGAAAAATGGATAGTGTTATCCATTGGATAGTGATTTTTTATCCTGTCTTAAAAATGCTTTTAAATGCAATTAAACTACATAATGCTTTCGCCAAATTATAAGTTCCCCCTTTAACTTTAAAATGCTAAACACTAGAGTTGACCATTCCAGTAAATCAACAATTTTTGGAAGTTTGAAAAAGTCGCTATCCGGTGGATAACTTTATCCACCTTTCGTACAACCGGCCCCAGGAATTTCTTCCTCAATTTGCGTTGACACTCGGTTAAGTTACTGTAGCTGGTATTTGAACGAGAGGCTCTTAGGGCTTGAGATCTCTTGTTATAGATGTTACTTTTCTCGGACAAACCTTTGTCTTCGATTTGCATAATGCATTCCCTAATGATGCGAGGCAGCTGCAGTCCATCTGGGAGCATACTTCGTTGAACTGCTTCTTCTAGCGACACGCCAAAAACAGGAAGTGCTGGATAAACGAATGACAAATGAACGAAAAGGGTAATTGAAATTTAAAGCAGTGATAAACGCAGCAACAATCAACTGCTAGATTAAAACAAATTTAAAAATATAAATATAAAACTATACATTAGGATAAAGTGCGCACAAGCAAAAAGGTAAATGGTCTTTAGTGCATTTTTTTCTATTCTATAACTTTTTCTATTTATATGCAATTCTTGGGTTTCACGTGACGTCATAAATTTCATTGGGGGTCAACTCCAAATCGATACACAGTCATCGGAGTGAAATAATTTTTCACTGCATGTATTGACCTTGTGTTCGGCAGCAAATATGTGCAATTTCGTGAGATTTGTTTACGCAAGTACAGTATAATAATCAATACATTTTGGGTTGACCCCCACTCAGATTTACTGCAAAATGTTCCAGTGAAACCCAAGAATACTTAACAATTGGCTTACGAGTACGAGATTTCTATGCTGCGATAGTTGATGAGGTCGAAGCCCGAATCAACTATCAACGTAAAGAAATTGAGAGCGAGTAATTTAATGTTTCAGTGACATCTGACGCTACAAGAAGAGAATTGACATTTCAAGCGAATTTAAAGCCCGCTTTCGACATCAACCGTATCGTTACGAAACGTAGCGTATTCTGTTGTGTTCAAACATTAGTTCTGCTTGCGTGCTCACGAAACAATAAAATACGACAACTGATCTCAACATCTCACCTTGTTGGTGTTTTGGGGATTCGCTCTTTTTATCTTTCTTTTTATCCTTTTCCTTCCCTTTTTCTTTCTCCACTTTTCCTTTCTCCTGTTTCTTGCTTTTGACTTTCTTTTTTTCTTTTTCCTTCTTCACCGACTTCTCTTTTTTGTTCTTTTTGCTTTTTATTCTGAATTTAAGATGTATCTTAACATCAGACCAGCTCTGAATAATTGACCGTCACGAAAAAGATGGCAGGGGCACATTTTACCAGAATTCATTGCGGTCGAAAATTGTTAAAAAAAACAAATTGGCGTATGTTAAAGGGCAAGGATAAGAGAGGTTGTTTCCTTTGTTTCGTTTGAGTTTTGTGTCCTCAGGTGTTTTTCTGGTTTTTCTTTGCTTGATACCTGCAATGCATTCTGGTAAAAATGTACAAGTTCCTATCTTTTTTGTTATGATCAATTATCTAATGTGTGACTACATCAGTGGCAAAGTCAGTCTGACATTTGGTCACGCAAATGCTGATTTTTCTGTGTTTATAGATAGTATAAAGAATCAATTTCTAAAGAAATGAATAATGATAGTAATTTAAATTTGCACAACATGACCAAATTGTCAGGCTGGCTTAGCCATATCTCTCATGTGGCCCAAGGAGGTGGGTCTTCCAAGAAACTAACTTTGTAACTTCCACAATGTCTTAAAAAATCAAATCATCTTTACAGCCCTCTGAAATCAGGCGGGCAACTGTCAGTTGCCAGCCAGAGAGCCAGGTGACCCATCCTTGTGTCACAGAGCAAAAATTTGCCAATTTTAAACTTGACCAAAAATGACCAAATATGATTTCTTTTGTGAAAAATTTCATTTTGGACAACTCAAAACTAATTTTAAAAGGTTTCAGTCAAAATTTCACCTATAGCTGGGTCATTCGTAACTTCACTTGATATATCTCAAAAAAACCCTATTGTTCACCAAGGAAAGCATATTTTACATTGATTTGAGAGAAAAAAACTTCTGCAGGGTTTTTTTTGTGAGGCTTTGGCTAACAGTGATCAAGCTATATGACAAAAGAGAAAACCCTAGACTATGTATTGGGCAAGTGCACAAAACAGAGAAGACAAAATGCACAATTTAAAAACTCAGGTGAACCAGACTGCTAGAATCTTCTCTAGCAAAAATATGTTCACACTTTTGTTCAATATGAAGTGTGTTGCACACATATTTGAGGGTACATTCCGATGGTATATTGTGATGTACAATTTTACGGCAAAAAATAGATTGGCAGCGACTGTCATTAATGGGATAACCACTACCATGAGTAAAATGAGACATTAGTTTGTTGTTTGAGTGGGGTTAAACGAAAAAGTCTCGCAGAATTTCTGTTTAACCGCTTAAACTAGAAACCCAATTTGGCATAAAAAATGATGCAAATTTTCCCCTCTGGACCTAAGCCAACTAATAGCTTGGCATGGAGAAACAGCCACTCTACTTAATTCCTGCCATTAGGTGAAAAACAAAGATCTGGCACTCAAATAATTCCAAGATACAAGGCAGTTTAGAAAGCATATATGCTTATATATAGTTATTACATATCTTCAATACAGAGATTGTATTTCTGATATCTTGAGCAAATGATCTCCAGACTACCCTGTAGCTATTAGTTAATAATGAGTGTACATATTAGCACAATTGCCATATATCATGATATTGTGGATGTGTCTGAGATAAAGCAATTTCTCTTTGCGAATTCAATATTAGCTACTCCTACACACAACACAAAATGTCAATTTTCAACACTGGCTTGAATCCTGGCCTCAAAAGATCGTTAACTAGCTTTCTTTTAAAGACGGAAATAGTTCCCTAATAGAATGTACAAAATATCAATTAATATATAGTATGAATGAAAAAATTATTATAGTTTCTGTACACAAATTCATCCCGATTGTAAACAATAAAAGATTGCAGACAAGCATTGGCAAATATTCCTCAGTAAGCGATCAGCCCTATACAGTGAATTAAAAGTCCTGAATCGCTTCAGACGAAGAGACGACCGACCTTACACTGGAACTTGAGGCTGCCAAGCTCTCATCGTCGCCCTGTGCCCCGACATCATCGTCGTCAGATATGAAAGCAAAGTACCCTTTGTCCTTTTCCTTTTTCCCGTCCCTTCGTTCGACTGTCTCGTCGACGTCTTGGCCCGTCCCGCTAAACATGATTGCGTCTTGCAGTTAATTTCGATCAAAACAACTCCTTTGGACAAAATGTTCCGCCATCTTGAGCTCAGTTCCCGTTTGCCGTTTCCGGTAAACCCAGCAATAATTGATATTCTGAAATTAAATAAAAATTTATTAATCCATAATCCTAATTAAGTCCCGATACTTACGATAATCGTTAAGATTACGATTAGGTTTTGATTTACAAGTTATGGTTTATTTATTTGTTTTTATTCATTTCGCCCAAATTACATGAATAATCAATTAATTACAATTATATTTGCATTCAATATATAGACTATAATAAATGTCGTACTATGGTACGACCATTTTAAAGATAATAATAAAAGCTTTTATTAAGATTACACATTAGATTACACATTGGATTAGAGATTAGATTATGATTGATTCTTTCGTGTTGCTTCCACATTTGTAGTCCTAAGAAATTTTTGAACAGCCCCACTATCAAATGGAAACATCAAAATCTAGTAACCATGACAACAATGACAACAACAACTTTCCTGTTTCATTACAACAAAAGTGATCGTCTAGCAAATTAATCGATTTTAAAAGCACGTTTTTGCGAAATCTCCTGCGGAAAAATGGTTGCAGATGGTAAAAATGACCTTAATCGTGTCGGATGGTTCAGCGAGATGGGTTACATTTCAATCGGGGATCCCTACAAGTCAAAAAGGAATGGTAGAGTATTTTGTGTTTTATGTTCGCACTCCTCATTATATATATTGGACGAGCTCTTTGGAAGAATTTAATTAATAATTGTAGCATGCATTCGAAGTTTATTAAAGTGTATTGTGGAAAATTATCAAGCTAACGTGATACATTGGTTAATTTAAGAACATATTTCTTTCGTTGTTGATAGCTATTAAAAGATTTGATGTTTGTATGTAGATTTTTGACGTATTCGTTCTGTTTACACGAATGACCAGTTGATTATTGAAACGTTCCAGTTCCTTAATAACTACAGTTAAGAATACTGTTTATAGTTGCTTGTAAATATAGAGAAGCAGATGTTTTTGGAAATTTGAGAAGAGTGGTGCACTTTCTATCATTTGTTTACACCCCCAAGGGTCAGGCAAATCTGCAGGGATTTGACAGATCTGTCAATATCCCAACCCTCCGGTCAAAAATTTATGTCAAATCTCTTGATTTTGGTTACAACTTAAGACATTGCAGATTTCTGAAACCTTAGCTTATAGTATTTTTGTTGCAATTTCACATTTAACTTCTATACCACGAAATGTACAAAAATGCTGGTCAAATTGACCAGACATTTTGGCAGACTGAACAAACAAGTCAACTAACTCCCAAATTCAGCAAAAAAATTGACAGGTTTTTAGAGCTTTGCCCCCCCTGTACAGGTTTTTGAGATATTCACCCCCCCTGTAATCACTGTCAGTTTGAACACGTGACACACAACTAATGAGTTAATTAACCTTCATTAAACTTGATAAACCTGTGTTTTATCAAGCTTTTAACGAGGCATCGCACAAAGGGAAACAAATGCTTCCTGGAGGCAGCAAAACACGATCAGCTCGACAAGATGGCTACTTTGAAAAACAGTTCACACGAATCATGGAGGCAGAGTCCTACAGTGATCCTGTTAAGAGACGAAGACAGGAGAAACTTAAACAATCCCGGCTAAACCTTGGAAACGCTTTTGTTCCAAGTAGCGGGGAAAAGCTTGCGTATGTGGAAAAAATTAATTGTAGGGATGGGTGTGGCTATATGTGGGTTCAGTGGGCAGGGCAACGTAAGGGAGGTCACCAATGTGACAGGCTTAGAATAATTGTTGATGGAAAACTAGTCACCTAGCTAATGGAATAATTGGGAATTCAAATTCACAATCAGAAAATAGTATAGAATGAGATTATAAAGTTAAGACATTGTCTTCGGATGAAGATACAAAATCTTCAACTTGGGGATCAAGCTAGATCTATCTTTGTTAATAGTAAATCGTTCGGAAACGTTTTGTTGTAGGTCCGGTGCCGGTAGTCATTACGGGACGTTTGCAGGTCCAGTTGAAGCATTCAGTCCAGTGAACAAGGCCAAGAAAGCTTACAAGTCGCCAGGACGTAATTTTACCACCAACCCTCCGAAGAAGGGAACTGGGTATGGTTATCTGGGCATAACCATTGGTCAAACGCCTAAATATACGGCAGATCCCTACGAGAGAGCGAAAGAAATCAGAAACGTAAGGGTGCTATCGTGGGTTGTAGAAACCCATCAGGTCCAGTTATTGACATGGAGTCGATTTTTAACTTTAACCCAGGGGTTGCGGAGTCTGACGACCTTATAGTTAAACGAGAACCCGCAAAGCGCACGTTGAAATTTGGTTGAAAATGCGTTGATACGTCGACAACGTGATGTCAACGTTATTCTGACGTTGTTTTGCAAACGTTGGTTCAACTTTAGCAAACAGACGTCGATAGAACGTCCATTCATGGTTGATTATATGACGTCCATTTCACTCGTAAAATATGTTATAAACAACGTAGTCTTAACGTTGTCTCGGCGTCACTGAAAGTAACGTTAATTTGCATTTTCAATCTCTTTTAACGTCGAATTAACATCTTGAAGGTGGTTGACAAGGTCGTGATTTTTCTCCAGTTGCAATAGAACATCATTTAACCTTTCGTGCGAAAGTCCAACTTAGCGGGAAAGTTAAAGTACTAGCCAACTAATTAGTCAGCTGCCAGGCCAGCTAGAAACGTGTGAAAAGAGCCAGTTTGTAAGGAGCTATGAAAAACTAGATTCATATTAATCTGACACTGGTAGAGAACAACGAAAAATCCGCTCGAGACAACGAAGTTTTCGTTGTTCTCTGCAGTGTCAGATTAATATGAATCTTTGTTTTTCATATCTCTGAGGATGGTTCTGAAATAGAATCGAAATACTGCGCGTCCTCAAAGACAAGTGTTAAGTCGTCAAAAAATATTTTGTGCACTTAAATTGAATAAGACTCGCTACCAATCCCAGTTGGCTCGATAGCTCAATTGGTAGAGCGGTGGTCTAGAAACCCTAAGATGCAAGTTCGAATTCCACTTGAGACAACGAATTTTTCGTTGTTCTCTGCAGTGTCAGATTATTAAGATAAATCTAGTTTTTGTAAAGAGTATTTCTTTGCATTTAGAAAGACCAAGATATGAGCATCAAAGTCCGTAAAGGCGGTGCGTTCCGCTTGAATCTTCATCCGAAGACTTATTTCGATGGAAATCCGTACAAGTCAGATAAGCGTATGTAAATTTGTACATTAAAGATGTCATGCTTTTCCTTCAAGAGAATAGAAATGTTTTTAACGGGAAGTCATTAACACTTTATTTAATCTTATTATTAATCTCTATATTGTCACAGCTCTACCACCACTGAAAGAACCCAAAGCTAAACCAGAAATCGCTAAACCTTTCAAGCAAAGCTCGCCAGGAAAGGAGGTATGGGCATCTACTGAGTTTAGTTTAGGTTTCCTCCTGTAGTAATACTGGATCATAAAAGATTATCCTTACAGGATCTCCTGGAAAAACAGTTTGGAACTGATAGAGCTATCCAGTATAAATAAAGTTTGTTTAGTTTGAGTTTTTTCCTGCAGTAACACTCGATCAATAAGAGACGGTCGTTACTGGACTTCTGGAAAGAACAGTTCAGAACTAATAGAGCTATCCAGTATAAATAAAGTTAGTTTAGTTTACTATAAACTTTAAGGTTTCCTCCTGTTGTAACACTGGATCAATAGGAGATGATCCTTACTGGACCTCTTGGAAGAACAGTTTAGAACTGATAGAGCTATCCAACAATCCCTACTTGGCTAAGAATTGTAAAATGAAAAGTTTAAAGAAAGTTACTAAAATATACATTTAATTACTTTTATTTCTGTTATCAGATTGGTGGTTGCAAAGCGGGATGTTTCGAGTCATATCCTTCACATTCTGACGATCCCTACCAACCCAAGAGATCCTCGGCAGATGGTTCCGTAGCCAAGAAGATATTCAGACCTTCTCAAGGACCAAAATCGACTCCGTTCACTTCAGTAATAAAACAAAATGTAGACAGGTAGGTCGAAGACTTGCGATATCATAACTAGGCCCAAAACTTTAGTGAACCAAAGTGTGTCCAAGTTATACTGAAGCTTTAAACATGCACGTCATGGCTAGATATTTTCATTATAACTATACAGCAAAGACTCAAATTACATCAACTAAAACAGAAATAACTAGACAACAAAGTCTACTTTCACGCCTTGCTTGATTCATGAGATACTTTCAATTTAATTTAAATGGATCAAATTTAATTTTTATCACCAATCCCCTTTAAGTTTATGTTTTGAGCTGCTGCGCTGTCTAGTTATATACAGTATGTCTCCCAAAAAAACGCTATACCTTGAAGATAAGAATATAATGTGTACGTAATTGTTGAAATTAAAGGTACAATATTTGAAAAAAATCCAATTACCAAGGATTGAGATCGTCAATCTACTTCAGGGGTCGTCCTAAGAAAAATTTAAAACTGCCCATTTCATACCTCCCTTCCCTTGGGATCTACTGTGTACTGTTGGAACCAACCCCCAAAGAGAGGTGCATGGACAACTCCCTGCAAAGTGAGGTTCCAAAAAAGGATTCCAACACAATGAAAACACATTTTGAGAAACGGAAAAACTACTTGAAACCTAAAAACTTTAATCACTATATATACTTTTGATTGTTTTATAGATAACATATTAATTAAATATTTTGACACTCAGGTTAATTGATATTCATTTTCCCCAAAACTCAATTTTTTGAACTGCCAAGTTTAGGTTGTAGAACTAACCATTTTCCAGCTAGAGCTGCCCATTTTGAAAATGAGAGGCCCTAGGATGACCCCTGATCTATTTTGATTTGATCTCTTCAGGCTACAGTTCATTTTTGCATGTAGATTGCATTGGTTTGTCTTCAATATTTTGTGAATTACGATATCAAAACCTCATTAAATTTATGTATTGTTATTTTTGCAGGAGAATCAACGTAACCAATTTTCGCCAAGCTGGTTTGATAAAGACGTAACGTCGAGAAATGCCATTATGTAGAACGATTTAAAACGAGTGAAAATTTTGTAAATTACTTACACTGTGCTTTCACTCATGTGTAATAAAAGTTTATATATAAAGTTTGTAATAATTTATGAAGACACGAAGGTAATTGCTACCACCAGTGCGGAGCACTGGACGTTGTTACGTTGGTTCAACATTACCAAACAGACGCAGGGAACTCCATAATTATATAGAGTTCAGCGAACAGACGTCGATATAACAACCGTTTATGTTTGACTATTTGACGTCGATTTCACTTGTGAACGTCGTTTAAATCTAAACGTTGTTTCAACGTCAGGAAAGTATTTTCAACTTTTTTCAACGTTTATTTTAAAGTCGAAGGTAATTTAAAATGTTTGTTCAACATTTAAAGAGGTACCATGATGAAAAAACCCCGTTTATCTACAGTTAATTTCAATCAAAAATCGTTTGAATCTTCAAGATGCTTGCAGTCTCTTAATATCTTGTCTTGTTCTCGATATATTCATGTTATAACGGCAGCAAATTTGTGACGTTGTCTTTTCGCGCATTCGAAATGAGATTTAGTAAACAAAGAATATCTCTAAAAAAGGCCGTCAGAATTTACGCAACTTTTGCACATTTATGCACTGACAACATTCCTATACTTTTCTATTTCTGGTTTTCCATCATCTATCTGGAATTTATTATGCATAAGGTGACATGTTTTAAAAAAGGGAATGTCTGGATCGCGAGAACGAGACAAGTTGGTGAAAACCAAAAACGCCTTATTCCTTTACTTTGATATTATGTGTGATTGAGATAAAGACAAGATAAACGATTTTTCAACCTAGTGCCACTTTAACCAACGTATTTTTTCTCGCCGGCGGAACTGTGGTTGTGCAACTATAGTATATACTCAATACATAATTATCGTGCATTTACATATAAACTTCAACCTCGATATTCTCTCGGTAGAAACGAGGTTTATGTTTAAAATGTAGTATGTATGTCCGATACGATACATGTTTTTTTTTCTACATTAAGATTACACTGCCACTACTGCTACAATGTCTTTCAGTATTCTTCTATTCAACTTTAAATTGATTCGCTCAACACTGACTTGGATCACACACCTCTTTGAGTACAAGGCGTCCTGCCATTTGTATCTCTGTCATGCAGTTTCTCCTAAAAACATCAATTCTTGTATCAGTCGACTCTTTCCCCCCTCCCTCCCCCCCCCCCCCATCAGAGCACCTTGGTTTGCCGGTATTGGTCATGCACATACCTATGGGCATGCAGCATTAAACCACGAACCGGAAGTGAGATTTACCTTAGCAAAAAAGATGGCGACATGTCAATTTTACTAGAATGCATTGCGGGTATCAAGTAGGAATACCTGGGAAAAGATGACAAGAAGCAAAGCTAATGGATTGAAATTTTAACACAAGTGTGAAAATAACCAATTGTCTTCTGTCTGTACTTCATAATACGTTAATTTGCTTTTTTAAAGAAATGCATTCTGGTAAAATCGACATCTGCCATCTCTTGTGCTAAGTGAATCTTGTGGCAATATTTATTTGTCAGCTTTGAGAATGTTTTATTTCCTCTACAGGTACAGCTCAGATCGTACATTTGATTTCATTTGATTTGACTTTATTGACACTCCCCTGAAGGGGCTTTTGGGTGACAGTGATAGCTACGTATATATACATAATATATAGCAATTAATATGGTTACTATTTTGTCCTAAATATACATATGAATTAAAATATAATTATTTGAACAATAGAAAAATACAACACACATTACAACAGACACGACAACAGTGACAGATATCAACATGAAGGTCAAGTCACTACAGGCAACCAGCAAGTTCAAACATATTCTTTCTCATTTGAAGCAGTTAACAGTACATACGTCTTGCAGAGCTAGTGGTCTATCGTCATTTAAAAGGGCAATACTTACTCCTGTCCATCCCGTTGACTATCGCGAATTGTCTCGACAAAAAATCCGTCTGCATCCATTTCGGTAAAGACTCGATTATCTAATGAAATGGTTTTATTTCCCGCCGGCGCTACAACCATCAACTTTCCAGTCTGAGTATCAAAGACCATCTGTTGCGAGGGCAAATCTTCAATCTTCCCATTAGCTGTGTTTACGTATTTTCTACGTTTACCGTCTGCGTCAGTTATCGCGAGTCCTTCAACCAAATTTGCTTTCCTGGAAGCCATTAGCCCATGCACCAAAGTTGCCAAAAGCCGTACGTGCTTGTGTATATCAGGCCGGAAAGTAGACAGGTACAAAGTTACAGCAATTAACGACCAATAGCGAGAACTACTTCCAAATCTTCGTGCTTTTTACTTGCACGAATTGCGAACCAATATCTAGAAGCTCTTTACTTTACAAAGAACAAAAATGACTTATCACCATATTTTACTTCGCCCCATGCTATGCATGCAGTTTTCCAGGAACACTAATGAACCGAAATGCGGGGCACTTCCGTTAAATTCGTTCGCAAAAATTATACATTAATATATCGAGAGACGATATTTACTATGCCGAAGCGTTTCTTCTGTGGTCAAGAAGCATATGGAAGCATATAGAGCCGAGAATTATCAGAGTTAACTGAACTAGAACTGGAATTAACTAATAGCTGTTTTTCATGCGAATTATTTTTATTCAACAAAGAGCATATATATTACATGGCTACAAAAGAATTCGAGCAAATTGAAAGTTATCAACTATATGTACACGATACATCACCAATCATGAATATTATACCTACAGTGCCTACTAAGTATTCACAGAGGCCGGTGTTTAAAGTCGGTAAACGAAAGCACTTTTCTACCCAAGAGTTTGACTGTTACTGAATAACCAAAAATCTTGTCTCAAACAATAGCAGTTTTAACTGTATGCATGCATGTAATAACTCTTGGGCTAAACCGAAAGTAGTCCTCTCCCTCTCTACAATTCACTTGCCAACAGTTTCCAATCGATCTACCGACAACCAGCGTTTCTAAAACAACGTCAGGAACTGAATAATGTTAATGAAACTACGAGTATCAAAGTATTTTTAACCATACATCAACATTCTTTGCCTGGTGGTAAATTTTCTACGAGCTTGTACATTAAAAATAAAAGTTTAATTGGCAGAATTGAATATGTAGGCTAATCAATTCACTTGCATGCCGAATACACGAACTATTCATTAATGACGGCTACGGTGGCCATTCACTCTCTCATCTCGCCTAGAAATGTGCTCAAGCATTTTCCTGTCATCAAATATCCTTCGTATGCCTCTAGCCAAAATCTCCCCTTCATCACAACTTCATAAAGAGTGGAACGATCTGTCCAGCGACTTGTACGATAATGACAAATCTGTAAGAACCCATCACGGTAGCCCAGCGTATGTTTCTTATTATCAACACCCCAGCGAGGCATTGGCTTCGGAGACGAACGCACGACCTGTGTTACAATGTAATGTTGACATGACATTGTCAGGATTGTTGGAAATCACTACTCAGAATCTACGTAGCAACGTTAATCAAAATAAAAATTGAAATTCTTACCATATCCGGGACAGAATTTGGGAAATCTGAAGTACCATTACTGGATTTCAGATAAATTCTTAGGCAGTATTTGTGGCCATTGTTGGTGTTCAATAGCACTTCGACTTTCGTGTCGCCTGTCGGATCTATCCACGTAACTTTATCGGAGAAAAAATGTTCCAAAACTCGTTTCTCAGTCGCCAGACGATTTCTCTGAGCAGGGGTCCAAGGCATTGTATCAGAAATATTTAGCTTTCTTCCTCCAGTTGTTGCAGACAAAATATAACTAGCTAAGAGAGCAAAATAATAAACTTCAAGAAGCAGAAGGCTTTCGCTTTTCCAAGTAATGCGATTCTCAGAAACAGCAATTGACCCATATAGATTATAGACGTTTCCTAGCAACTAATTGTGAGAAGTGAAACTAAAAAGAAATCATATATTGCGTTGATCCGGCGGTGAATATCTGTCTAGATATTCCATCGATACTTCAGTTCTTAGCTTTGAGTATAACTCCCTGGAAGGAAAGATAATTGATTGTAGAGTTCAAATATAACGCTATTATGGCAGAAAATTTCAAGGAATGCTTGCCTGTTTACGACCACAAAGGCAAAGTCACTGAGATACTGAATACAAGAACTGGGAAACTAGAAACGACATCAGGAAGAGAGAAACTCGAATTCAATTTTGATTCAGGAAAACTGGGAGTGAGAAAAGAGCGAAGAGGAATCCCGACTGACAACCAGATTCAACTGGGCATGGCTGAAGATGGTTTTTTTTAATTAAAGCGAAGTATTAGTCACTATTAGACTATTAGCATAGTTTTCCTGTGGAAAAGCAATAATTATTGTTA
The DNA here is from genome assembly GCA_963855995.1 of Muricea muricata. Classification (NCBI taxonomy): domain Eukaryota; kingdom Metazoa; phylum Cnidaria; class Anthozoa; order Malacalcyonacea; family Plexauridae; genus Muricea; species Muricea muricata. The sequence continues at coordinate 2,447,967 of OY979726.1, read as the reverse complement.
TTTGAGTAGACCTAGGACAAATATGTTTAGTTGAACATTTGGTGACCACCGTACAGCGTACACGCTTAGCCTACAGGAATTGACGAACAGAAAGCCAACAAATAAACAATTCTTTTTAGGTGTAGTTGCACACTTAGTCAAACAATTTGACAAAAATCCCAGATAAGAATATGATTACAATATAACATAGTTTACTTAGTATGGTAACTTTATTGAGCCACTTTGGACTCATGATCATCAGACAAAATATTTAGATATACCAGCATACAAACATACATTAGAAGTGTGCTTTACACGACGAGTGCTGTGCATTGATTTACGAATTAGACTTTTGACTGAACAGAGAACAATTTGTCACAGCCAGATCGAAAAGTATTTATAAAAGAATTTGCTTGCTTGAACTCTACAGGGAGACTGTTTGTCCGTTTCATGTTTCTGCACCACTATAAGAAATTTTTATGTAGTTGGTGAGAGAACAACAAGTTAATTTGTCAACAATTTCTCTCACCTTAGGCGAGGTGATTACAAATCTTTATGTTTTAGTATAAATTTCCAGGTGTTTACAAGTAATAATCAAGACAACTTTACAAAAATTCAATTCAAATTTATTACTGTATAAAAAAAGCAAAATCTATAGTCACTGGTCAGTGATTGTCACTTCAGAGACAGCGAGTCTTGACCAATAAGAACGCAGGAAAGTCAATAGTCACCTGGACATTTACACTAAAAGAGAACAGACCGAAACACAGTTGCATTCGACAAATTTAGAGCGAAGATATTCAGATCAGAAGATATCGATTTCAAACTAAAAGCATAATGGACTTACGAATTTGGCACAGTGTTTCCAGGTTTCCCCCATCCTCTTTTAAGAGACTATGAGCATCAGTGTCATAACATGGGATTAATTGTGAGTAAAACAACCACTAGGAGTCTAGGACTATGGGATTTTGGACACTATGATTTACTTAAAATTGGGGTAGGAAATCGGAATACAACCCCCCCCCCCTGTTAAGAATCCTGGTTGCAGGCAGCTAGTGTTAACGTACACATGCCGGAGGCAATTGATTTAGAAATGCCATCAACATGAACAGACCATGAGAGATGCTCATCAGGGGCCAGTTGCTTAAAGCTGGCTTAGCGCTGGACCTGGATTAATGTTTAACTTAAGGGGGTCCAATAGTAAAAAAAAAATTTGTGTGTTTTAATGCTATGCAGTTCATCTTTGGTCAGGTGTTAGGACATGGTACCACAAACATAAAAATAAGTTTTTGAAAGTTACCATTGCCATGGTTACCATGTTAATTACTCCCTGATGGTGAAAAACTCATATATTTGTAAACATGATATCTCAACAACTATGAATGATAAAAATCTAAAATAACTTTATTTTAATAGTATATCACACGCTCTTGGAGATGAACCAGAACTATGGTGATTGAGGCAAAAATAAATTTTTTGCGGACAAAATATTGAAACTAGATATTATCGAGATGATACTGACTATCATAACTTGGATGCTATTGCAAATATTTTTATGATTCTGGTTTATCTCCAAGAGAATTTAACACAGAACACGCACTGAAAGTTTGAAGTCAATAGCTTACATACTTCTTGAGATATTGCGCATGCAATAATGGCGATTGGTGGTTTTTGGCAATTTGAGAAAAACTGCTTTAAAGTTTTTGCATGCATTAGAATAACATTAATCGAACAATGCTATGGAAAAGCCCACAACAGAGTAAACCAATTGCATACCATTATTTGCTCTGGGTAAAATCATGGTTTTACCCTAACACGGTGTAGAATTTGCTGAATTTCTCCGTTTATAATTCATTTTGTTGTTTGAAATTTTGGATATGTTTAGAGAACGCCGTTAACAATATTTTTTAAAATTTTTGAAAACCGAGGAATTTTGAAATTATTTACTGTTGGACCCCCTTAATGTTTTAGTTTCTGTATTTCGCAGATTGATCAAACAAAACAACAGATTCATGAATTTAATAAAGAATTGACAGGTTTTTCGGATCTTCACCCCCCCCCCCCCGGTAATCATTGTAAGTTTGAACGTATGGCAGACAGATGACGAGTTAATTAACCTTCATTAAACTTGATAAGCTTAAGCTTTTAACGAGGCATCTCACAAAGGGAAACAAATGCTTCATGGAGGTAGCAAAACACGATCGGCTCGACAAGATGGCTATTTTGAAAAACAGTTCACAGGAATCATGGAGGCAGAGTTGTACAGTGATCCTGTTAAGGAGAGACTTAAACAATCCTCGCTAAACCTTGGAACTGCTTTTGTTCCAAGTAGCGGGAAAAACCTGCGTATGTGAATAAAATTAATTGTACGGATTGTGGGTAGATATGTGAGTCAAGCAAGGCAACCTAAGCCCCCTATCCCAGTGTGACAGGCTCAGAATAATTGTTGATTCAAACGGAAATGAAATCTTTGGGAATACATCAATTGAAAATATGAACTAAATAAAATAAATTCCTGATTCACAAAATGATTGCACAAGAAATTTATGTATTGATACAGAACGCAAATTTAATATATAAATCGTTCAAGATGATGACATAATGGTTCCAAGTTCTTGGTAGGACTATGACCAGTAATATCACGGCAAGAACGTTTATACATAATCTTTGGAAGATACGGACAAGATCTTCAAAGATTATTGTCAAAACATAATAGAATTTGAAAACATTCGTGCAAATTTTGTTTATATAAAAAAAATTTGTAACAGATTTCAAGTATTTCTTTGCATTTAGAAAGAGCAGGAAATGAACATCAAAGTCCGTAAAGGCGGCGCGTTCGCTTGAATCTTCATCCGAGGACTTACTTCGATGGAAATCCGTAAAAGTCAGATAAGCGTATGTAAATTAGTACATTAAAGATGTACTTTGCCTTCAAAAGAATAGCGAGATGTTTTTTAACGGGAAGCCATTAACTAACTTTACTTAAATTAATCTATATACTGTCACAGCTCTACCACCACTGAAAGAACCCAAAGCAAAACCAGAAATCGTTAAAGCTAAGCAAAGTTCACCGGAATGAGTCGACTATTCATTCTTGCACTTCTGGGAAGAACAGACAGGTCAGAACTGATAGAGCTATCCAGTTTAAATAAAGTTAGTTTAGTTTAGGTTTTCTCCTGTAGTAACACTGGATCAATAATTGTAAAATGAAAAGATAAAGAAAGTTTACTAAAATATACACTAATTTAATCAGATTGGTGGTTGCAAAGCGGGATGTTTCGAGTCATATCCTTCACATTCTGATGATCCTTACCAACCCAAGAGATCCTCGGCAGATGGTTCTGTAGCCAAGAAGATATTCAGACCTTCTCAAGGACCAAAATCGACTCCTTTTACTTCAGTAATAAAACAAAATGTAGACAGGTAGGTCGAAGACTTGCGATATCATAACTAGGCTCAAAACGTTAGCGAACCAAAATGTGTCCAAGTTATACTGAAGCTTTAAACATTCCATGGTATTTCAATTAATATTAATAAATAACAGTTAGTAACATAAATGACAGTTATCTACTCCGATTTGATCTCTCCCAGCAACAATTCACCCTTGCATCTAAAAATATATAATAGATTTGTTGTTGTGTTTACAGGAGAATCAACGTAACCAATTTTCGCCAAGCTGGTTTGATAAAAACGTCGAAAAATGCCGTAAACTAGAACGCTATGAAACGAGTGAAAATTTTGTAAATTACTTTGTAAATTGCGTTGTGCTTGCACTTATATGTAATAAAAAGTTTATTTACAAAGTTTGAGAACTCATGTGGGTATGTCCTATATGATACACGTTTTTCTACATGAAGTATTACACTGTGACTACTGCTTCAATCTCTTTACACTTCTTTTCATCATGTTCAACATTAAATTGATTCGCTCAACAGTGTCTTGGATCACACCTCTTTGAGGACAAGGTGTCCTGCCATATGTGTCTCCGTCATGCAGTTTCTCCTAAAAAAATCAATTCTTTAATTAACCACTTTGCTTTCCTCCCCCCCCCTGATCACCTTGGTACCAGCATAGATTAGGGATACACATGTACAACTGGGTATATTAACCCAATAGTTGCTGTCTCAGGGTTTATGTCATATCTATACGCATTTCTGGGAAGTATATTAGCTCGAATTTCAGTAGCATACTATTGCAAATGCTATCATTGAATCGGCTACTCTATTCGTTATCCATTCCTCGATAGATAGCGAGTAGCAAAAGAATAATTTTCCTAGTGCATTTTTTCACAGACAATTTGCAATAGTTTTTTTAGCAAAATGACTTAAAAATCAATTATTTACCTCAGATTCTGCGAGTCAATCATTATCTCAGACTCGCTCTCAATTTCTATACGTCGATAGTTGATTCGGGCTTCGCCCTCATCAACTCTCACTGCATAGAAATCTCGAGCTCGTAATCTAATTGTTAAACAGAATCTTGCATGTGTACTCGCCGGAAATGAGCGTGCGTATGACGTACCCAAGCCATCGACGTAAGGCAATAAATACCCCAAGTTGCACATCTATATCCTTAATATAAGCCGGAAGTAAGACTTCCCAGGCAAAATTTATACACATTTGGTATATGAGCGACATATGAATTCGAATCTTTGAGATTTTACACCCCCATAGCTTGTCTTTAATTTTGTACACTGGCTGAGAATTCAGACATTTATTTCTAGAAAGAATGTATCAGTAGTATACATTGGTGGTGTTTATACGAGAGACGGATAATTCGTCTGGACAAACTTAGGCGAAAATTTTAAGTTCGTCTGATAATTTGTCTGCGTATAAACACAGGCAACAGACGAATTAAACGTCCAGACGAACTTAGCAGTCAGTTCATCTGAGTAGACGAACTTAAGCTGTTAGTGCGTCCAGACGGATAATTCGTCTGCTAGTATAAACAAGATGCAGACGAACTTAGTTGGACGATCAGAAACAGCATAACAAAACTCAATAGTTCGATGCAACATTGGTTAAAGGTTAATTCGTCTGATTAGTTGGTCCAGCATTTATACTTGACGCATTAAGCATGATACGCGTAAGTTCGTCCAGACGAACTATCCGTCTCTAGTATAAACACAGCTATTGTATAGTTCTCAGTGGCTTCAATCAGTTGTATCTTTAGCACTAAAACTTATATGTAAATCTATTTGTGTATAAAAGCGAAAGGTGAAATCGCCAATGGCAGCTAGCTAGCAAATCCAAACATACTCTTCGTATTTGAGTCAACAGCATATACGTCATGATATAGAGCTATACAGCATATCAGCGTATATGTTTATCAGCATATAAAATAATATTACTTACTGCTGTCCATCCTGTTGACTTTCAAGCGTTGTCTTGACAAAAAATCCGTCTCTATCCATTTCGGTAAAGACTCGGTTATCTAGTGCAATGGTTTTATTTCCCGACAAAACAACCATCAGCTTCCCAGTATGAGTATCAAAGACCATCTTTTGTGAGGGAAATTCTTCAATCCTCCCAGTTGCTGTGTTTAAAAATCTCCTACGCGTACCGTCTGCATCGGCTATTGGTATTCCTTGAACGACATTTGCATTACTGGAAGCCATTTGCACATACGTGTATACACGACAAGAAAATATGAAGTGCAGCCAAGAGGAATACTGAGCAATCCTGGTCCGAATCGACCGTTAAAGCTATTTAATATTTAAAGGACAGAAATGGCGATCATTTGGTTTCGACTTCGCGTCTTGGCCCCATCATGCACTTCCGTCACACACAAATTTCAAAACTGATTTTGTTATGGAGATTACTTCCCTGGCTCTGTGAAATGGGTAGATCCTACAGGGGACGAAAGTCGAAGTTACACTGAAAACAAACAACGACAATGGATACACATTGAGAATTTACATTGAAGATTTTCCTAACTCAGTACCAGATATGGTCGTGGTCAGTTCGCCAAAGCCGATGACTTACTGGGGCTGCAGCTCTACCAATCATACCCTCGGTAGCCGCGATGGGTACTTCGAAATTTGTCACTACCACGAAAGTCAGTGGACCGATCGCTCCTCGTTGTACGAAGTCGTGATAATAGGACGAGTGTGGCTGGAAGCTTATGAAGATGCACACAAACATACGCACAGGATGCTCCACTGTGTAAAAAGATACACAGAGACGCCGAATCTGGAAAGGGCCAGGGGGGGGGACATATGTTGAAGGGCACTTAAGAAACGAAAATGTTTGTTTTGATGTGGTATTTCAGAGACTTTATTTACAAGTTCTTTACCACACACTTCTCGCTAACAGCCCTCGACTCGTGCGTGCTTTTGGCGCTCGTACCAGGGAGACTGTACAAATTTCTGACCCGTGGACCCCTGAGCACTGTTAACAACATCAATTCTAGTCTCTAGAAGCGTTTTTGGAAGGCGAAGCGTTTTAATTGATTGCCGATAAATTTGTTTGGCGTGGCAGTGGGAAGATACCCATTGACATGCATACAACAGTTTCGCAAATTGAAACTTTCAAATTCAAGTTTAAATGTGATACACTTGTTGCACTCCGCTCTGTTTGCCAGGGGCCACTTGTATCAAAGGCGTTTAGCTTAAACGGTGGATAAGTAAAAACAAGTTTGCATGTTGTATAAACAAACCAGCTGAAGTTATTGGATCAGAGAAGAACAATTATATATAAAACTAAATATTTACCCTATTAAACGCATGATTTCTGTTCCGTACTAGGTGTAAAAGTGATTTTTAAATTTCACTTATCCACCGTTTAAGCTAAACGCCTTTGATACAACCGCTCCCATATTATATGTTTTGCTCTTGATACGACGAATAGAATCAATGTTGTAAACGTATACCTGCATGTGTGACAGCGTACGGCATGACTGCATGTCTTCCGGGAATTGGGCTTCCGGTAACATTCAGTTCGAGTTCTTGGAAAACGAAAGCATAAACAGAGTGGAAGGGAGAAGAATGATTTGAGCAGCAAAATAGTAAATTATGCCTTGGACTCAAGCTCAGAGAGACAGATTAGCAGCAGAGAAAAGCGTACTGGAGCATTACTTCCCTGGCTGCGTGAAATGGATTGATCCTACAGGCGATACGAAGGTCGAAGTGGCGCTGATGACAAACAACGACAATAAATACACATTGCGACTCTACATCGATAATTTTCCCAATGCAATGCCAGACCTGGTTGTGGTCAGTTCGCCAAAACCGATGCCCAACTGGGACGGTAGTTACGATAATCACACCTTGATAAAACGTGATGGGTATTTGAGAATTTGTCACTATCACGAAAGTCAGTGGACCGATCGCTCCTCGCTCTACGAAGTCATGATGAAAGGACGCGTCTGGCTTGAGGCTTATGAAGGTCACATCAGAACTGGACAGCCTATGAATCACTTTCTGAGAGAGATGGGTGGAAATGCTTCAGAAATAAATGAAAGCGGTACGTCGCGTGTGAATGAAAGCCGACAGTTGGAAGATATGATTCAATTTCAACGCTCTCAGTCAGACGAAAATCAAGGCTGTCTTCTTTTTTAACGAACTCCCACGTATATTATGGTCCATATTAGATCAAACTGATAATATTTCAAAACTGATAACTTATTAAACTGATAACATTTTGAAATAACATAATTTATTCTATGATAGGGGTATTTTTTGGGAACTATTAAAAACACTCGTGGCTGCCGTACGCCAGTACATCCGGGACTTGACTTTTAATTGAAGTTTAGCATAGTTTTCCACTAAGGAAAAGAAGGTTACAATTCCATGACACGCAATAATACAGTCACGAAATGAGCACAACCAATCAAATTCGTCGTTCTTATCAGAACGACCAATCAGCCTGTATTATTGCGTGTCATGGAATTATAACCGAAAAGGAATATATAGAGGATATTACACGGTGGCGCGAAGATATGAATATTAATTTCGAGTAGTGAAAACAATATTTTACGAACGAGCGCAGTGAATGAGTGTTTTAGTTTACGGTAAAACACCCATAACCATATAATAATTATTGTTATTTTGGTAGACCTAGGGCAAATATAAGTTTAGCTAAATACTTGGTGCCACTGTACATCATATATTCAGTTCGATATATATCTTTTATTAGGCCAACAAGGGCTTCATTCTGGAGTCTTGTACCCGAGTGCTTACTTCCGGTGATGAAGTGAGCCTGCATTAGTCCTTTGTAATCTCAGCGGTTGTCTATCTCATGCTTAAGTTTTCGGCTACTGGAATACAGGGTTGACGAATGTTCTAAACCTGCATTCCATATATGCAAGTTCCAAGTGATTGTTGACTCTGAAAGCAAAGTGCGTCCTTGTAATAATTCCTTATTTAGTTTATTGCGTGCAAACGAATAGCGAGCTTGGCAACATCGTCTCTAAGAGAACAGCCAAAAACACCGAGGCGCGTTCGACAAATTTGGCTTAAGTTGATAACACAAACTCAGTTTGGCTGGCTAATTCTTCATACATTAAAGACCAGGCTTGATAATTCTTTATGCTCAACCTCATTGAATAATTGTTGAGTAACAACATCAATTTTAACAGTATACCTATATGTGTGACTCCATAAGGAGTACATGCTTCTTCCGAAAATTGCGCTTTCCGCAGTTCCAATTCTTGGAAAACGAAAGCAAAAACAAAACAAACGGACATCAAAACAGAGTAGAATTGAAGAGGAAAAAGAGTAATTTGTCCAGTAAAATAACAAATCATGCCTTGGACTCAAGCTCCAAGTGGTTTCGCTAAACCCGTTCACTTTTAATTTACCCTAAAGTATACGTACAGCTACATAAAGACACTGATCAGGCTTTGAACAACCAACGCCTTTTAACCTAAGCAAACCTAAACCTAAGCAAACCTAAACCTAAGCAAACCTATTTTAAATCTAATATATTTCAAAGATTTGTAGAAGTTTATCTTGACCAGCATGCAGTTATTCTCTCATCTTGCCCAGAAATGTGCTCAGGCATTTTCCTGTCATTAGGTATCCTTCGTGTGCTTCTAACCAAAACCTCCCCTTCATCACAACTTCATAAAGAGTGGAGCGATCTGTCCAACGACTTTCACGATGATGACAAATCTTTAAGAACCCATCACAGTAACCCAGCGTATGTTTCTCACCATCAACACCCCAGCAAGGCATTGGCAGTGGAGACGAACGCACGACCTGTGTTACAATGTAATGTTGACTTGACATTGCCACGATTGTTGGAAATTACTTCTCAGAATCTACGTAGCAACGTTAATAATAATAAATTCTAACCATATCCGGAAATATTCTACTCATCGTCTCCTGATTTCAGATAAATTCTCAGACAGTATTTGAGGCCATTGTTCGTGTTCAATGGCAATTCGACTTTTGTGTCGCCTGTCGGATCAATCCACGTCACTTTCCCGGGGGAAAAAAGCTGTCCAAAGTTTGTTTCTCATATCCCAGGCGATTTCTTTGGACAGGTGTCCAAAGCATTGCATCGAAGTCTGAGCTTTTCTTCCAGGAAGAACGAGCTCATACATTGTATAAACAAACTTCAGGGAACAGAAGTCTTTCGTTTTTAAAACTAAAACAATTCAGCATTCTAGGTCAAGGGGTTCCCGGAAACGACAAATTGACTCCACGCGACAGAAATGAGACATCTAATGGGGAGGGGGGGGGCTGCATTTATGTGAGTCCTACAGAGAGATCCAGCCCCAGCAGTAGAACTGACTTTTATCGCATGTTTACAGCCCTAGATCTAGGACTGGCTTTCTCTCACAAGTTGCATTTAATGGCTTCTTTGCAACTCATTATTTTTTGTCATGCAAACATAGTTCTACACCAAATTTTGAAGTATAAGTCATGTTAGCCATGTGAATATTGGAATATAAAATAAGAAATGTGAATAATCGTTTAGAATTATATATTTAAGGCAAAAAAGATTTAAAAAATTCATTTTGACATTGATTTGACGGCTTTTTTAGCCAGCCCTGCGAGGAAGGCCAGCCCTCCTTGTTGTTCTTATATATGGGTAGCTTAGGCTACCCCTCATTACTAGGAAAATGTATTAGCAAGCGAGACCTCGTCTATACGAGGAGTAGCCCTCATGCACAGTATGGGATGTACAGTAGGGTCACCGAATTTAAGTTTGTGTGTTCACGCATATCACATTACGCGTGTCATTAGCATTATGCCAGCCAGCCAGTCAATTTCATTTTCAGGCCAATAAGAACGCTGAACTGGCTGGTGGCAACCAGTAAACTGCAGAATGATAGGGCGCCGAGTTGCACTGATGAGTGACCCTACTGTCCACTCGCTATGATGTGCTTCATGTAAGGCTCATATTAGTCATAATATATTAATAAACACCCCTCTAAAACAGGTCTGAAATCGAAAGTAGAACTATTAATTGCAGAAGCAAGTTTACACTGAAAGCCGTGTGCCATATCAACTCATACATCTAAAATGAGTCGTTCCAATGATACCAAAGTTGTCCAAGAAGCAATGCACCAAACTAAAACAGACGGTACTCTGCCTAACGCATTTAATGCTCGTAATGGAAAGTGGGAAACCGCTACGAACGGCAACCGACAGGAATTAGCTTTTGACAAAAGCAGTGGAAAACTCATTCTGAAACAAAATAATGACAATCCGGATTCTGTCGTTGCGATTCCTATGGCAGCTGCTGGTTTTTTCAGCGATAATATGGGTAAACCGCGTAAATTTACGGACAGTTTTAAAAAAGCGGCGCTCACAACGAATTGTGTATTCGCAAAATTTGGTAGACAAAATTTGGCAATGTTTTCAGGTTCGACCGAAGACGTCACAAAATGAACACAGGCAGCATATATCTTATAATTTTGCTTTATATAGCGAACTCTTAGCCTAGCTGATGTTATAATAATCTGATACACATATATATAGTTCTTTAATTCGCTAGTAGTTTTAGCTTGGTATGTTAAATTCTTATGTGCACAAAACGTAGTATTAAATGACAGCTTTGGCTCAGCAGATGTGTAAATGAAAAACAGTAAAACACTGCTGTAATAAAAGCTATAGGTTCACTACCACGATGTGAGAATAAAAGCTAGCAACAACATTAATCATAGTCTTTAAAGGTGTTTTCGGAAGGTGAAGCGTTTTAATAATTCATTATCGATGATTTGCTTACGGGGAATACATCCACTAACACGCGTAGAGTTTCGCAAATCGAAACTACCAATTTAAGTTTAAATATGATACACTTCATTCTGTTTGTAAGCTGTTTTATATTAAATGTTTTGCTCTTTATGCGACGACGAATTGAATCAATATTATACACCTGTCTGCGTGATTGTGTACACCTTTGGGGAATTGACCGCAACGAAAAAGATGGCTGGGATACATTTTACCAGAATGCATTGCGATCCGAAATCGTTTCAAACAGCAAATTGACGTATGTGGGAAAACAAGGATAAGAGAGGAGGTTTATTTTCTTTGGTTGGTTAAAGTTTTCTGTCCATGGGTTGCTTGCTGCCCGCAATTCATCTGGTAAAATGTGCATTGATGCCATCATAGAAAACTCATCATTTTCGTTGCGGTCAATTGGCTTCCGGTATTGCGAGAATATTTAATCGAATTCAAGGAAAACGAAAGCATAAACAAACGAAAATAATAAACTATGCAGCCTAAATCGAAAGAGGAGCAGTAATTTGTGCAGTAAAATAATAAATTATGCCTTGGACTCAAGCTCAGAGGGAAAGATTAGCAGCGGAGAAAAGCGTACTGGAGCATTATTTTCCTGGCTGCGTGAAATGGATTGATCCTACAGGAGATACAAAAGTCGAAGTGGCGCTGAAAACAAACAACGACAATGAATACACATTGAGAGTCTACATCGGAGATTTCCCTAACTCAATACCAGATATGGTCGTGGTCAGTTCGCCAAAACCGATGCCTAACTGGGGTGGTAGTAATGAGAATCACACCTTGGGTAGACGCGATGGGCACTTAGAAATTTGTCACTACCACTACAGTCAGTGGACCGATCGCTCCTCGCTCTACGAAGTCGTCATGAAAGGACGAGTCTGGCTGGAAGCTTACGAAGGTCACATCAGAACTGGACGGCCCATGAGTTACTTTCTACGAGAGATGGGTGGAAACGGTTCAGAAATAAATGAAAGCCGTATGTCGCGTCTGAATGAAAGTCGACAGTGGGAGGATATAAATATAATTCAACTTCAACGCACTCAGTCAGAGCAGAATCAAGGTTGTCTTCTTTTTTAACGAACTGTCACGCACATTATGGTCCAAATTAGACAAAACTTCTGTATATCTTCGCACACTACTATACTAAAAGCGTCGAATGTTTCAGTGTTTCCACTGTGTAAGGATTTACACCAAGACACATAGGCAAATTTCAAGGAGGTTAAACCCCTACTATCTTTTTCTTAACCTACTGAATTAACATAAAACTATTTCAGGGCGACGACCAGGAAATACTGCTGTTTCGTGAAGGGCATTTTGAACACTTTTAAACGTGTGTTCTTGCGAGGTCTAAGATTAAGGTTAGGATTAGGGTTGGAGTTAGGATTAGGGTTAGGACGCTTTTCAAATTAAGATTATATCTTTTAACCGGTTCTACCTAAGGCGTCACAAAATGAACACATATTGCTCAGCAATAAAGGAGGCAGCATATGTATCTTAAAATCTTAAAATATAGCGAACTTTTAGCCTGTCTGATGTTATAATAGTCTGATGTTTCATTAATTCGCTAGTATCTTTAGCTTAGTATATTAAATTCTTATGTCACAAAACGTAGTATTAAATGAAACATATGTGTAAATGAAAAACAGTAAAATACTGCTGTAATAAAAGCTAGGTTTACTACCACGATATGTGACAATAAAAGCTATTAACAACACCCTCTTTAAAAGTGTTTTCGGAAGGCGAAGCGTTTTAATCATTCATTATTGATGACTTTGTTTAGGTGGAATCACTGGTCGAATGCATCAACTAACACGCGTACAGTTTCGCAAATCGAAACTACCAATTTAAGCTTAAATGTGATATACTTCACTCTGTTTGTCAGCTGTTTTATATCATATGTTTTGCTCTTTACGCGACGACAAACTGAATCAATATTATACACATGTATGCGTGATTGTGTCTATAGGGAAATGACTGCAACGAAAAAGATGGCGAGGGAACATTTTACCAAAATGCATTGCGGTCCGAAATCGTTTCAAACAGCAAATTGACGTATGTGGGATAACAAGGATAAGAGATGGGGATTACTTTCTTTGGTTGGTTAAAGTTTTATGTCCATGGGTTGCTTGCTGCCCGCAATTCATCTGGTAAAATGTGCATGATGCCATCTTTTTGTTACGGTCATTTGGCTTCCGGTATTGCGAGAATATTTAAATAACAGATATAATGACATCACGTTCGAGTTCAAGGAAAACGAAAGCATAAACAAACGAAAATAATAAACTATGCAGCCTAAATCGAAAGACGAGAAGTAATTTGTGCAGCAAAATAATAAATTATGCCTTGGACTCAAGCTCAGAGGAAAAGATTGGCAGCGGAGAAAAGCGTACTGGAGCATTACTTTCCTGGCTGCGTGAAATGGATTGATCCTACAGGCGATACAAAAGTCGAAGTGACGCTGATGACAAACAACGACAACGAATACACATTGAGAGTTTACGTCGAAAACTTTCCTAATGCAGTACACCAGACCTGGTCGTGGTCAGTTCGCCAAAACCGATGCCTAACTGGGACTACAGTTCTGCCAGTCATGCCCTAGGTAGGCGCGATGGGTACTTAAAAGTTTGTCACTAGCACAACAGTCAGTGGACGGATCGCTCCTCGTTATACGAAGTCGTGATGGACGAGTCTGGCTGGAAGCTTACGAAGGTCAGATCAGAACTGGACAGCCCATGAGTTGCTTTCTACGAGAGATGGGTAGAAAAGGATCAGAGATGAATGAAAACCGACAGATGGAAGATATGATTCAATTTCAGCGCACTCAGTCAAACGAGAATCAAGGCTGTCTTCTTTGCTAACGAACTGTCACGTATATTATGGTCAAAATTAGACAAAACCACTGTATATCTTCGCATACTACTTATAATAGCATCGAATGTTTCAGTGTTTCCACTGTGTAAGAATTCACACTAAGACACATAGGCAAATTTCAAGGAGGTTAAACCCCCGCTATCTTTTTCCTAACCCATTGAAGTAACATAAAACAATTTCAGAGCGACGACCAGGAAATACTGCTGTTTCGTGGAGGGCATTTTGAACACTTTTAAACATATGTTCTTGCGAGTTCTTGTGAGGTTTAAGATTAAGGTTAGGATTAAGGATGGGGTCAGGATTAGGGTTGGGACGTTTTTTAAAGACAGCTTTAATTTGAGTAAGAGACTATGCTGCCTGGGGACAAGATAGTCAAGATTGACCGTAAACTTGTACCAACTTCGGGGCTACTCCGTTCACTAGCTGTACTCTTAAGTATTTTGCGTTTTGCACTGGAGAGGTTCGGCAATGTTTGTAGTTTGCTTGTATGTTTGAGTTAAATGTGTTTAATACTAGAGAAGTTTGACGGTTATGCTACAGCCGGTATCATGTCTTGCGTAGATACGTTTACATTTCCAATAAAACTATTCATATAAAATAAGCTGTTTGTATCGTTCTATATCGCGTATGCGCCAAGTAGCAAAATCAAACATGAATAAAAAGTTGGAAAAAACCCCGCCTGCCCGATTTTTGGAAAACTAAAGGGCGATCACTAAATATTTTTTATGTGGCCTAATGTACACTATAAGTAGAATCGTACTGTAATTTGATTGCCTACTCTACTCGCTATCTATTCGTCAATAGATAGCGAGTGACGAAAGAATAATTTTCGTTGAGACTTTTTCTTGTTGAATCTCTGTTTCTATACTAAAAGAATTAGATTACTCGCTCTCGATTTCCATAAAATGATAGCTGATTCGGGCTTTGTCTTCATCGATTATCACTTCATAGAAATCTTGAGCTCGTAATCTAATTGTTAATTAATATGCAACCAAAGGTGCAATTAAACTTTGATATAAAATGGACTAATTATGTAAAAGTTCTAGCGATCAATAATATTTTTGAAGTGGATAGGGGACGTCGTTAAAGCAATGCTACAATCATCTTGGAGACGCTGAAAAAAGGTTGAAATACATATTGATCAAAATTACTTTCCTAATATTAAGATCACATTGTTAATCTCATCTTTCCTATTTGAGACCCTGTTATGGGCGTTTTGAATAATTCGTAATCCTACTTAAGTACTAAAAATGTTCGTATCCAAAATATCTATAAATCAGCGCATCAGCTGGAGAACGATCTCAATAAAAACTAAACATGTCCAAAGTGATATATGTATGCCCTATTTTTCACTATATATCTGATTATTTTAAATAAAATGAATTGACGAGACCATGATAATCAATAATTCTTAAATCCTAAAATCTAGTCTAAATAATCCGTAATCCTCTTTTGGCTTCAAAAAATCGTCAATCCTTCGTAAAATGCCCAAGTAATCCAAAATCCTAAAACCATAACAGGGCCTCACATTTCAACGTTGAATAATCGACGTCAAAATACGCGGTTGATGAGATTTCAAGAGACATCTACGTCATGTAATCAATCATGAATGGACGCTAATGTTGACGTCATTAGTGAAAGACGCAAGTGACGTAACGACCCTACGACTCGTATGCCGACTCGTACAGACGCACTTCATCAGTGGTATGACACAGCCCACAAGGCCGCCGAGAGGGTTAGGAGTAGGATTACGGAAAGTTTGTGGTTCGAGGGAACTGGAACTTTCAAATGTTTTTACAGCCACTGTACGTACAAATTGCTACACATTGCATTGCTTATAAATTTAAAAATTTAATTTCGTTATGTATCAAGATTTATAAAAGTAAAATCGCAAAAGCTTGCACTGCGGTCAGACTTGACGCAGCCGAGTCTAAATCCTAGGCGACTCTGAATGATCGCACCAGAAGTTTAGTAAGTTTAGTTCAGAGGGATTTTATAACTTCATCACAAATTAGAATTTGACCATGCATGCTGCCTCGTCCCCAGGCGCTTGGTAATAGAACGCGCATTATGTATTATGTTTACATGACGTACTGCGTTGCGGCGTGAGTGCGCAAGGGACGATGGGATGTGCGTGCGAAGGCTAGCGCCTGGCCGATCTTGTAGCTGTCATGGCGGACAACGAGATCTTCGAAGAGCAAACATTGAAGAATCCATTCGATTACGACAAGCGACCGGTTCATGTGGCGTTTTTAAAAAAAAGTTGCCATGAAACATTGTCATACATTCATACCTTGTAAAGATAATCCCTCAACAGCCTGGTTGACATCCTCAAGTGTTGCCATATTGACTTCATTAAAAAGGTCAAACGGCGTTAAAAATTAATGCGATTATGATCGCATGTTTGAAAAGTATGCAAATAAGATTGAATATAACAGCGTCGAAGAAAACAGAACGAAAAACGGACCGAATTTGCCGAAAAACCACGATTTGCAAGAAACAGACGTATTTTGCAAGAAACAGAACAAGATCTCCCAGGCGCTCCGCAATCTCCCCTCCACATCCCATCGTCCCTTTCGCACTCACGCCGCAACGCAGTACGTCATGTAAACTGTCTACATAATGCGCGTTCTATTATCAAGCGCCTGGGGACGAGGCAGCCATGCATGCAAAATTCTTTCGCATATACCTTCGCTAGAAACTTCGAAGTTGTGCCTTTCAGGCACGTATTTGTATATTTTTACACCGAAATTACACCCATGTATATGTTTGTATCAAACAATAGCAACATACTACCATTATATACCCTGTAGTTACTACATTAAGTATATTGTTACATTCTTGAAAATTAGTAAAAATTCGAGCATACGTGACAGTACGCTAACAAAGAAGACAGCGTTGATTCCCGTCTGACTGAGTACGCTGAATCACATCTTCATTCACAGGTGACGATCCTTCTTCCCCCATCTCTCTCAGAAAGTAATTCATAGCCTTTCCAGTTCTGACATGACCTTCGTAAGCTTCCAGCCATACTCTTCCTTTCATCACGACTTCATACAACGACGAGCGATCGGTCCACTGACTGTCGTGATAGTGACAGATTCTCAAATACCCATCGCGCGTACCAAGGGTATGACTGGTAGAACTGTAACCCCAGTCAGGCATCGGTTCTGGTGAACTGACCACGACCAGGTCTGGTACTGCATTAGGAAAATTTCCAATGTAAATTCTCAATGTGTATTCGTTGTCGTTGTTTGTTTTCAACTTCACTTCGACTTTCGTATCTCCTGTAGGATCAATCCATTTCACGCATCCAGGGAGGACATGATCCAGCACGGCTTTCTCTGCCGCCAATCTTTTTTTCTGAGCTTCAGTCCAAGACATAATGTACTTTTTTACTGGACAAATTACTTTTCCTCTACTTTCGATTTTGTATTGATCTCGTTTGTTTCAGTTTCGTTATTCTAAGAACTCGAAGTGATTATGCATGATCATTCTATCTGATTATTGTCGCAATTTCCGTTGCGTTACTGTATTAAAATTCCCCAAATTCAAACTCACGCATATACCGTTAGAATAATGATTTAATTCGTCGCATCAAGAGAAAACAAATGAATGAAACAGCTGATAAACAGAGCGAAGGGTATATATCGCATTTAATCTTCATCTTTAATTTCGATTTGGAAAACTGTATGCATGTCAACGGATGTCTTCCACGTCAACAAAGTTATCAATTAAAATACTTAATCTCTTCGAGAAACCACAATCACATATTGTCATTATAGCTTTTATTTTATCAGTTCGTGTTCAGTGATGACTAACAGCAGTTGTCGATCGCTTATTACAGTAACAGCACGAACTGTGAAAAGTACTAAACCACCAAAAGTTGATAAAGCATGAAAACCCCCAAAATTTCCATAACAAATATTACGTTTTACAAGTTTTACGATTATATCTTAAACGTTATGAGAAATGTTCATTATATGATAAGGAAAAGTAAATGCAAGCAATGTGTTCCTTTAATAACATTTTGCGTCGTCTTACTCAGAGCTAGGCTCTGTCAAGTTTTATGATGAAACACATCTTCAAACAAAACCAGCCAGCTGCAGCCATCTCAATTGCCAATTCTCCATCCATAGCTTTCTCTGCTGACACCGCCAACAGCTTATGCGTTTTCGGATCAAACACCAGCTTTGTTCTAGGCCCTGTGCTGTTTGTACCAGTACCAGTGCTTTCCCATTTTCCATTTTTTAGATTAAAATTGCCAGGAAATACTGCAGTTTCGTGAAGGGCATCTTGCACAGATGTTGGATCAGAACTCATGTTTATACGTGCCACAATACAAAGATGAAAGCAAACTTCTCTAACTACAAGACCATTGGACCATAAAAAAACAACAATTGCGAATCACAACGACGAGAGATCAGCCGTTCTTTGTGGGTTTGAGAGTCGTTTAAAATTTATTTAACGTATTTTCACTTTTTTTGAGCGGAAGTTTGTTGAGCAGATGGCGTTTACCCGAGGTCCTGGGGACAAGATTGTTGTAAAGAAAATGCATGCAAATTCATATTAAATATTGAGTTATTTTATGCTACGTGATCAGTGCGTGTGACATTCCTTATGTAATTTTACGACGATTTTACTGGGAAGCTTTACGGGGATATTTAGGGTTTTGGGGGATAGTAAAAATTGTTGTTATTGTAAAATTGCGTTGCCTCTGAATGCTGAATTATGTAGATTTACTAAGTAAATTCGAATCCGTCTTTATAATTGTCCTTTGATTTTCCGTCAACTTGTACAAACTTCAGGGCTACTCTGTTCACTGTTCGGAGTACTCTGGATTTTCGTATATGAATAAATAGTTCATTATTATAATCCTTGGCAGCCAGAGGCTGAATTAAGTTAATTATTTCAACATTAAGACCCCGTTCACACGATACCGGTATGTGACTCTGCTGGTAAAAAATCATTACGTTTTCAACTGTTCACACGATACCGGTAGAGTTATATCGCGTTTTGGTGTTGCGTTCACACGAAACCGGATCAATGTCGGATTTGAGTTTGTTTGTTTTTCTTATTTGAAGTTTAAGCCATTGCTGCTGACCATTTCTATTGCATGTCACGAAGATGTTCGATTTCCCGCCACTCAGTTAGTCGTATTAGTATTAACCGTAATGAAACACTTACGGTTAGGCGTTCACACGGTAGTCTGACGGTAGAATTTCACTACGGTTTCAAACTTTTACGATACGTATACCGTTTTCAAACTCTTACGGTTAGCATTACGGTTTCAAACAATTTCATACCGGCATCGTGAGAACGCAACCCCTAAATGTAAGAATTTCATACCGTTTTCAAACTCTGCCGGTATCGTGTGAATGGGGTCTAATATACATTATTAATATGGAACTATAAAGATGCAATTAAACTTCGAATTAAAACGTACTAATTATGTACGAGTCTAGAGATCAATACTTTTTTGAAGTGGGGGAATGTCGTTAAACCAATGTCTACAATCACCTTGGAGACGCTGAAACAAGGTTGAAATACATATTGATCAAAGTTACTTTTCCTAATATTAAGATTACATTGTTAACTCATCTTTCCTATTTGAAACCCTGTTATGGGCGGTCTGAGTAACCATAACCCTACTTAAGTACTAAAAATGTCCGTATATCCTATTTTCGTAAACCAAAACATTCCTAAAGTAAAATCAGCCCATCAGCTGGAAAACGACCTTAATAACAACTTAAAAATATCCAAAGTGATATACGTATGCCCTATTTCTCGCTATATTTGGTTATTTTAAATAAAATGAATTGACGATCGAGATCATGATAATCAATAATCCTTCAATCTTAAAATCTAGTCTAAATAATCCGTAATCCTCTTTTGGCTTCAAAAAATCCGCAATCCTTCGTAAAATGCCCAAGTAATCCATAATCCTAAAACCATAACAGGGCCTCACATTTCAACGTTGAATAATCGACGTCGAAATACGCAGTTAATGAGATTGCAAGAGACATCTACGTCATGTAATCAATCATGAATGGACGCTAACGTTGAGGTCATTAGTTAAAGACGCAAGTGACGTAACGACCTTATGACTCGTACGCTGACTCGTACAAACGCAGGCAAAGTAACAAAGTATTGGCTTCTCCCCACCCGTGCGTATCAAATGTTACAGATTCTCGGTAATGCCACTGCTATAATTATATGAATACGGAGTTCTTAGAACACGTTGTGAACATTCTTGGTTTAAATACTCTGGCAGTCTTGCGAGCCTATAGTCTTGCTTCAACATATCGAAATGAGCTCCGATCCGAAGGCTGTTCAGGACGCGCTGAGCGAAAGAGCTGCCTTCCCAGGGAATTTCAATCCAGCGACCGGAAAGTGGGAGTCCGTCGATGGCAATAAGAAACTCCGAACAAAACTGGTATTTCATCCAGAAACCAACAAACTCATGGCTGTTACAGCTCAGGACGCCGCGAGTAATGTGGACAAGGCTTTGGCTATTGAAATGGCAATCAGTGGTTTTTTTCAACCTTTACGTGTCGCCCGTGCTTCATCGCGAGGGTATTGATACGGCCATTTGGGAAAGTCAAGGGGTGTTGTTATTGGACCAGACATGACGGCAGATGAATATTTCTAACCAGGTTTTCCTGTGTCGAATTAATTTTGTCAACAACATGAAACTCGATCTAATATGTACAGTATATCTCGTTTTTTTATATGTGTTTGTCGCTCACGGTATCATATTTGTACTGATCAGACTTTGCGGCATTGATGGAACTTTTCAGATGCAAGTATTTTACTATAATATGGGTACTTGTTAACAACTTCACTCTACTTCTGTATCACAATGCGCTGTTATTAGCTGTGGAATTTTACCAATACGTTCATGCTGCAGAATTCTTTGTAGATATAGACATAATGAAACAATTATCTAAACATTATCTAATACATAATCTAATATGTTAGTGTCATATGGTTATGCTACAATTTTCCAATACAATTTTACCAATATTTCTTACAATACATAGAAGATGTCCAAATTGGGAATTTTTTATTTTTCATTTTCGAAAGTTGTACACTATGTTTTAATTTGTTTGTCAGGAAAGCAATTATGTCTTTGATTCCATCTCTCTCAGAAAGTGATTCATAGGTCGTCCAGTTCTGATGTGACCTTCATAAGCCTCAAGCCACACTCGTCCTTTTATCACGACCTCGTACAACGACGAGCGATCGGTCCACTGACTGCTGTGATAGCGACAGATTCTCAGATATCCAGCACGTTTTGTCAAGGTGTGATTATCATAACTACCATCCCAGTTAGGCATCGGTTTTGGTGAACTGATCACAAGCATATCTGGTATTGCGTTGGGAAAATTTTCGATCTAAATTCGTACAGTGTATTTATTGTCGTTGTTTGTTTTCAATTTCACTTCGACTTTTGTATCGCCTGTAGGATCAATCCATTTCACACAGCCAGGGAAGCAATGCTCCAGTACGCTTTTCTCTGCTGCTAATCTTTCTCGTTGAGCTCGAGTCCAAGGCATGATTTGATTCTGATTTTGGTTTGTTTACAATCGCAAAAAGACGCCAAAAAAGCAGGCAGTTTTTATTAAAGTATCATGAAAAAGTATCACGAAACATATAGGTGTGTACCGGATATATCCTCTGCGAATTCAATATGAAGACAAACTGAAAGTAAAATTCCAATAAAGAGCAAGTCAGTCCGAAGTTTCGAGTTCTGAATCGAGGAACAAATTCCTTTCCAAACCATTGTCAATTGACCAATCAGAGGCCTACTCCAGACTCGGGAAGTCGCGATCTTTGACCTTTCGTTGTTTACGGAATCATCAAAGAAATTCCCAAAACCTCTGCGGAGGAGAGAGTTTGAAAACAGCGGAAAAGTTCAATTCGGAATAAGTGTTATTCTCTTGCTAGTTTTTTTTTGCTCGCGCGCAGCAAGAAGCAAGCTCTGTGTAATTTTGGCAAGAAATGGATATATATAACTATGCACGAGGACAGCCGAGAGGAAAGCTTTCAAGTTTACAAAACTGTAGCAAAATTGAAAAATGTTATTAAACATTTGCGGACAGTCAGTTTGATGACCTAACATCGCTTCCTAATGAATATGTTTGTGTACAAAACGTCAAAAGCATTAATGAAAAAAGCACCTTAAAATAGGTTTCCTACCAGGCGGACAAAACTATATATTGAACTCCCAGAGTATAAGTGGCGTAGCCAGGGTCATTGTTTTGGGGGGGGGCAAGTAGCGAGCGGTGAAGGCATTCAAGGGGGTCCGCCCCCCCCCCCAACTTCTACACGGATTTAGACTTTTGGAATGGTCTTGAACACAATTGGGGGGGGGGCAGTCGCCCCCCTTCACCCCGCCTTCTTAATTACGCCACTGCAGAGTATGTCATCAAACCAAGGGACGCAACACCGGGGACGAAACAAGCATCTTGTCTCAAATTCTATAATACAACAGGGTCCTGTAGAGGGGAGAATCTACTTCTATTTCCCAGCCCAAATTTTGACTAAATCCCATTGTCCAAATGCACAAATCCTACAGTCCCACTTGTTGACTTGCTTAAATCTTAATCCCATTCCCATTTTTATTTTTTGGCCAATGAATCCCAGGCCCATTGCATAGAATCTCCCTTTTCCCAGCACAATATAGGCAATTACCAGCTTTGCCCTCATACAACATTCAAGGTAAAGCGATTTGCGGAAAAATAATTAATATCTAGCATATGCACCCAGTACACAAACTAAAAAATATTCCTCGATATATAAGTGTTCATGCATTCCCATACAAATAGAGATTTACGCGAGGTAAACGGGTGAAGTAACAATCGTATTTTCACTGCGGAGAAGCGAATAAGCGTTTTCATTGGCCGTACGATTTTGCTCACAGGGGGGGAAAATCGTATTGTAATTTTGCTCACAGCATGGCCGTCGTGTTCGGGAAGGCGCGAAAGGATTATCTGGCTTCTATGTCAAAAAGAAGGAGAGTTTTTCGAATAAAAAACATGAAACGGAAAGAAGAACAGCCTTGACTCACTATTTAGGCCAAATAACGAAGAAATAAATGGTACGAATCTGTTTTGAGACTTTAATATTTTGTTTCGACATTTTTCTTTCTCAACCCGTGCATAAAAATCGTACGCACTCGCCAACCATGCAGTAATCTCTATTTAAATAACGGTTTGTAACAGTGACATTCTCTATTGGTTTTTACTACAGTATTATATATCTGCCTCTATGGCAATGTTATATGTGTATCAGTAAACGTTACGTCAAAATAATATATATAAACCCCTAATTTCGTGGTTCGAAAACTTTTATATATGAACCATAAGATCATACTGTCCCTATTTTTGGCTCGGAATACAAGCTCTGTCTTGGACCATAAATATTGTCTTAATCGGAAGTGAGAAAGCTTTAAAGTCTGCTAGGAGTTTATATCGAAAGTGCTTTAAAGTAAACCAGAATTTTATTTCATCTCTCTCAAGAAGTAGTTCAAAGGTTGTCCAGTTCTGACATGACCTTCATAAGCTTCCAGCCAGATTCTTCCTTTCATCAGGACTTGATACAACGAGGAGCTATCTGTCCATTCACTTGGATGGCAGTGGCAAATTCTCAAATACCCGTCGCGACTGGACAGTGTATAACTGACAACACTGTCACCTCAGTTGGGCATCGGATTTGGTGAACTGATTACGACCATATCTGGTATTGCGTTTGGAAACTGATTTCCAATGTAGACTCGCAAAGTGTATTTATTGTCGTTGTTTGTCATCAACGTCACTTCGACCTTCGCATCTCCTGCAGGATCAATCCATTTCACACAGTCAGGGAAGTAATGATCCAGTACTTTTTTCTCTGTTGCTAATCTTTCTCTCTGAGCTTGAGTCCAAGGCATGATTTGTTATTTTACTGGACAAATTGCTCTTCTTTCGATTTTGTTTCGATTTCGCGGTATTGCCGGTTTGTTGTTTGTGCTTACGTTTTCTTAGAACGCGGACTGAATGCTTTGAATTTGTGCTCTGGGAAGGGAATTAATCATTCATGCTTAAAACTTATCAATTAGTAAGTATAAGTGATTTAGTAGATTCTTCTCTGTTGCTAATTTTTCTTTTTGAGCTGGAGTCCAAGGCATGATTTAATTTTTTGGTTAGTTTACAATCGCTAAAACTGCCCATAAAAGCAGGCAGTTTGTGTCAAAGTATTTAAAGATATAATTATGTATCACAATTAGTATGTGATGGTAAAATTTGCGTTATTCCGGATGTGCAAGTCAGTCGGAAGTATCATTGTTCTACTTCATAGGTGGTGTGACACATACCATACATGGTTCCCTCGCCGAGAGGGTAATTAGGGTTAAGATTAGAGAAGGTTTGTGGTTCGAGGGAACTGGAACTTTGAAATGTTGTAACAGCCACTGTACATACAAATTGCTACACATTGCATAGTATCATTGTTCCACGTCTCACAGACAGGTGGTATGAAACAGGGCCGCCGAGAGGGAGGGGGTAGGGGGGAACTTCCCCGAGGCCCCCAATTTGAGAATCGGGGGAGTGTACGGCATTAAGGGCCACGTTTAGAGGTATTCTTAACTCTTTGGAAAACTGTCCACCTGTTTTTAGTCCTGTCGTTTAAAAATAATGACGTCTTATCGGCCCAGATATAATTTTGCCCCGGGCCCCGCGAATTCTCTTGTACATTATTAAAACTGATGAAGATCACAAATTACAGGTCGATACTCCGAACCTGCTCGCTCTAGGCCTTTTGCTCCCAGGCAGATCAGCAGATAGTCAAGCTAGCTCTCTGTTTTGGCAGAAAGAAATGAAACAGCTAATTGGCATGTTGACAACGACTGTGAAAAAATCTTTCGAGTTTAAACTGTAGAGAAAATGTAAAATGTTATTACATGAGGATTGTCAGCTTGGTGTCCTATTAAAAAAACTACTACCAGCAGACAATTTTATAAAATATAAGAAAAAACATACTCCGAAGAAAAACATCTGGTAAACTCAAGATTCAAGATTTAAAACAAGACAAGAAATTGTCTTGTTTTTTCAAAAGCTCGAATCTTGTGTCCTATTAAACATTTCTTAAATATTGTACACAAAAGCGGGTAAAACTATGTTGAACTCACGGACTTCGTTAACCAGTGATGTCAACCAACCAAGGAATGGAACTCGTGGATGGACTTCCGAGGATAGAACTCCGGGAACGGAAGTCAGGGATAGGAACAATTGTCTTGCTTCAAATCCTGCCATTCAACATACTATAGTTAAAGCGTTTTCCAGAAACAGCACAATATTAAGCAGTAGCATTAATTTAAACAAATGAAATCGATAGGAAGTCGTATTGGCCATTTAGGTCAAATATTGAAATAACTATGTAATCGTGATGAATTGAGAAACAACGAAGGTATAAACTTAAACATTCGGCGGTTTAGTTGTTTCGATGTATGCATTCATTTCAGAACAGTGTTTTTAAACTAACGATCTGTGTAAAAAAGAACTGAGAGGGGAGGGACGGTTACCAATTTACCATGCCCAAAGTGATGGAATATTAATGATCACCGAGAAATTTAAGTCGTGGAAACACGAACAGGAAATTCTTCAAAACCGAAAGTATAAGTAAACCAACACTCAGTATTCAGTATTTTACATACACGATTCAAATAGACACACGTAAAATGAATCGTTCGACTGATAGTGAAAAGGTTGTGCACCAAGCACTTCATTTGACTCGGAATGATGGTACTCTCTCTAAAGCATTTAATCCACGCACGGGAAAGTGGGAAACCGAGTCTAGCAAGCAGGAATTGGCGTTCGACCCACAGACCGGAAAACTTCTCGTGAAGCACACAAATGTTGACTCTGCTCTCGCGATTCCTATGGCCGCTGCTGGTTTCTTTATCGTTCGACGTTCGTGTTCATCTGGCGATTATGTGACCTCATTGAATTGATTTTTAAATTAGCAGATTTTAAATGGGACTTATGGATTGACAGACGTTAGTTGATTAAATTGGCATAGTATGCGGGGTCTATAAGCCGTCACAAAGTGATGAAGTTATACTACGTGTCATCTATTCATCACGACCTAACGACAGTAACGTTGCCATTGTCGGAAGCCTTTTAAACCATGACTATTTCGTTACTTAAACAAAAACAATACAAGCAGTATTTAATAATCGAGAACGTTTTGAGTGTAGGCCTTTCGTCTGGAAGTTGGTATAAAACGTCAAATTATACCGCTCGTATTGTTTTATAAGGTAGTTAAGATCCTATATTCTTTTGTCAGTTATGTATCTATGAACTTTTATTAGCTTGTGTCTTTACTTTTTGTTGAACTGCTAGCCTATGCGCAAAATTTGAATGATAGACACATATGGTCTCCCCATACTTTGCAAACCACCAATATATAACTAATATTTGTAAATAGAACTGAATATATATAAATTTCTGCACGATACTTCGTGAGGTGAATCCGTGTTTATCAATGGTCGAGATAGTATTATACCAAGAATTTTATATTCGCGGAAAAGCGTCATCATAATTGCAAGTATAGCCTGATATAGCTATAGTTTCGAAGGTGAAAGGTGAAATCTAAAAAAAACTGTGAAATATGCGTGCAATATATTTGTTTTGAACTTTAATTATAAGCAAATGCTTTTGCTTGTTGGAAGGCACTTAAAATATCAAGTCCGCTGTCGCTAGAAGTAAGCAGCCGAAGCCGGTGACAGGACAAAACAAAGAAATCCAATGGCAATGAAGCGCGCGACATAAACATCGCAGTGAACTGTAATACAACTGGAACGCTGACTCAATACAAAAGTTCAGTTAATGGCTGAAGCCATGTTAGTTTTTTTGAGTTTTGAGGCGCAATACTTAACGCCAAAGATCAGACCGTATATCAAATTGAAGCTATTAAAAAGTTACATTTAATATAAGAAATTCAAGACTTTATACAAAAAAAGAAATGCCTTAAAAAATACGAAAACAACGGCAATTTTGTGAAAATACAGCAAATTTCCCTTCAAAGTTTAAGGTGTTTTTCTTTAACCTAAAGCCTCAAAATTTTTACACCAAATACAAATCTTTAATAGCTTTCATTTGATATACGACCCATTTTGTGACGTTTAGTATTTCAACTCAAAACTCAGAAAAACTGAATCAAATTAGCTTCAATTTTCCCCCCTGACTTATCGTTCCAGTTTACTTGAAACATCGACGTATATAAAAGGCGCTGTTACACAATGCAAATTTCCTTGGAACTTGCAATTGCAATGCAATTCTGACTTACGCTGATGTTATGATTTATGTACACAGTAGTCGGAAGAAACTATGGTCATATGCCAAAAAATTCACAGCACTTCTGTTGTAATTCAGCTCTTAAAGACGATTGTTTATAAAGGGTAGGCAACTATAAAACAGAATGTCAACCAGACTCGCGATTTGTTAGTTCTGTATTTTAAATAACATCGCCTTAACATCAGATAAAACCATACAACAAGATAGTTATAAAAGTAAAGTACAAGAGGAATAATTTATAGAAAGAGGAATAAGGCATAACATATTATTTGGTGCAGTCAAGTGCAAAACCGATAATCATATATTCTCAAAAGAGGAAATAGAGCTTTCTTCCTTGAAATCTTAATGAGGGCTGAGGACTCGTTCCATAACTTTGCGCCGTTTTACCCTATAGATTTCTATTTAAGTATTCAGTTTTTGCGTTCGCGGCAAAATTAGATGTTTTTCTTTATTTCAAGCCTAATTCTCATCCACAATCCCGATGTGTTTCGCACTGAACAGCGACAAAAGATCCGCTAAAAACTGTCGTGGCAAAGTGAGTATTTAATTCTAGATGTATATTTTCTTTTCTTCGTCGTATTCATGTGTGGATCTGTGTTGATTTACAGATTTTATGACACGACTAAAAGTCCTTTTATTGATAAGTTCACAATAGTTACGGCGATTGACTAAATGGAAACAAGGTTCATAGAAAGCGAGAATGATTAGGTTATGATTCCCTGAACTGATGTTCGAAGAATTCCATTTCCGGAACGCAACGGTTGTGGTCGCTTTAAATTTCAGTTTTGAGTAAACCAAGGCGCAAACAACAAATCGGCGAAACCTCAACATTAAAAAAGAGGCGAAAGAAGAATTATAAATAACAAAGCATGCCTTGGACTGCAGCTCAAAGAGCCAGATTAGCAGCAGAGAAAAGCATACTGGAGCATTACTTTCCTGGCTGTGTGAAATGGATTGATCCTACAGGCAATACAAAGGTCGAAGTGACGCTGAAGACAAACAACGACAATGAATACACTTTGCGAGTCTACATTGGAAATTTCCCTAACTCAATACCAGATATGGTCGTGGTCAGTTCACCAAAACCGATGCCTAACTGGGGTGGTAGTTATGCCAATCACACCTTATCGAGACGCGATGGATATTTGAGAATTTGTCACTACCACAACAGTCAGTGGACAGACCGTTCCTCACTGTACGAAGTCGTCATGAAAGGACGAATCTGGCTGGAAGCTTACGAAGGTCACATTAGAACTGGACAACCTATGAATTACTTTCTAAGAGAGATGGAGGAACGTAATTCCTGTAGTCTTTGTTAGTGAACTGGTCGACCGACAGAGGTTTGGTACATTTTAGAAATTAGTCACATTACCTATATACTATATAATTATACTACAATATAATAATTATACTATAATTATACTGTTCTATGTGCTGTACTATATTGTGTTGCCAAGATTAATTGGTTGTGTCTGTATGGCGGAATAGTTAACAATTATTCGCCGAAGGCGAGGTGATTATCGGGGAATATTATACGAGTTGCGACAGGACGAAGAGCTGTGCTTCGGCGAAGGGAGCCGAAATCTTGTATAAATCAACGGTTTTAGCATCATGACTTATACTATTTGTCAAACATACGGAACAAGATATACGTAAAAATGTCCAAACTCGCAGTTTTGTTCGGGTTTTGATAAAGAGAAGTTCACAAAACATAAATAAATATTACAGTATGTTCTCTTTCCATTGTCATACTCATACATGTACATACTGTATTTCATACTGACATATGAGTATGAAGAGCTTATGGATTTGTATATAGTATTACTTCGACGTTTTATAATTATAAAAGCAACTATGAAAGCATGAATCAACCGATGCGTTAATAGTGTACGTTCACAAATTTTCGTAACATGAATCAAGTGTAACATGAATCTGTCACATGAATTAAGCAAGTGTTTATCATCAAAGTATATTATATTCATGCCTTGCATTTCAATGTTTACATGTAATTTTAGTAATCAAAAATTTGGTTTACGATGAAGTTTATATTGTTAGCGACCGTTAATGTATGTGAATAATAAAAGCGCGGTAGCTTGAGGGCTTAGATATGTGTGGAAATACATATACATGGGAATTGGAAAAAGGGACGACAGTCATGGTCGAGCCAGCAAGCCCGAAAGCAGTGCATTGTGGTTGGCGAATCCATGGAGATTTCAGCTCACATGACAACATAACGACTAGGATTGCTGCCTTGCTCGCTTGCTGCGGCAGTAATAACAAAGACGTGGAAAAGCAATTGATTTCGTTGAAGCAGCAACGCTTCGCAGTGGTGGGGAGTAATCTTTGATATTGTAATTTCATACCGCTGATAAAACATTTCAGAACTTACGGTAAGCAAATCCTTACGTTTTATCCACAGTGCCGTAACGACGATGCCATTAATATTTTATGCTACAGCTGTCTCAGACTGTGCATAACTACTCATATTTTATATCAAGACACCTTTTATTATTTACACAAAGATTGTTGTACTTTTGCACGTGTCGCAATTTCATCTTTACTTAAAACTCAATGTCCTTAATAAGCGCTCGAATAATGCTACATAAAGTTAAAGTAGTTAATTAATGAATATAAGAGGGTTTCACTCAATAATTTTACATAGGATAATCTTGGTGGTTAACTTTACACATATTGCCGCTTTGTGCCTTGTCAAAGCGAGCAAATTTCGTTAAATTGTATATAGCTAATTCAATATAGGTTGTCCTTTCAAACCTTAAACTCTAAGCACCCAAAGCATGATGGGAACACAATTTAAGCAGCTTAGAAAGCATGTATGGAGCCCATTTTTTTAGAGACATGGTAACTATCCCCCAAGAAAACATTCCACTCACAAATAGCTCCAATATGCAAATCTAAAACCTTAAAATTTGTCCACCATCATCCTTTGTGTGCTTAGAGTTTAAGGTTTGATAGCACAACCTTTTTTGAATTAGCTGCATAGTGCTACCAATGACAAGGTAAAAATGCATATGATGAATATTTATTATTTAACTCGATCCGATATTTCCATTTAGAATTGACAACCAAGTTCTAAACGTATCACGTGACTGAAACCCAGGTATTTGGACAAAATGTAAAAATACGCATAGTGTTTATAGAAATATACAGACTCTTATTTTAATCGCGTGTCGCTTTATAGGGTCAATTTTCAACAATATAATGGCAGGCCATGATCTTGAGGTTGGTTGTGCAATTGAGCCGCATAAAATAGAATTCCATTTGAAAGCGAGCACGGAAGTAGTAAAATATGCGGTTGGTATTGGTGTTGTTTCCATTGGTGCCATCTACTGCTACCCAGAGCTCAAATCTGCTGTTCTTGGTGTTCTTGAAAAGGTCATCGGCAAAGTTCAGGATGTCACAGCAGGTTCACTACATTTTTCACTCTATTGTAACGACTCCCAATTTCTGGAGATTATGAAAGATTATGAATCAGGCAGAATAAAACAACGTTTAGAAGAAGAATTTTTGAAAGTTGGAATCAAAACCACAGACCTGGAATTGGAAATTGAAAACATGAAAGAAATCGAAGAAAGAAAGAAAGCAATAAAATTGAGGTACTACAGAAAGAATGAATGCTGATTTCAGCTAACTTTCACTGTAAAATTCCACATCGAAATACTCCTGCGCTTTTTAATCAACGACTGTTGTTATGTACCAAGTTTCAGAACTCAATTTCCCTGTTTTCTCATTTTACAATGCAGTATCATGTGTCTTGTTTGTATTGTTGCTTTTTCTCCTTTTTGACAATTAGTATATAACATATGCAAAGTACTTGTTTGCCATCATAATTTTGTGGAAATACCATGCATAATAAATTAAATTTATCGCAAAGCTTTCAAATCGAAATGTTAAATATTCAAAGCCTGGAGCTTTCGCTTTGCGATGACAAATTTACGTGGTGTTTCCACAAAATTATACCGATATGTATATTCAGTATGTAAACATACTAAAGCACTTATTTACTGATCCCTCAGAACAGGACTGAAGTTGAAAGAAAGACAGCACACCAAACAATCCAGGTACTAGAAAACAAATGGTGATCTCAGTAAGATTCTAAACATTGTTACGAAGTTTGAACGTTTATTTTGGAATGCTCGAGTCAATTTTTGAACAAAGACATTCTAAATGTTACATAATCGAAATTCACCATTCTAAACATTAAATAATCGAAATATTGTTTGGCTTATATATGGATTTTTGGTTTTCAAAGGGTTTATAATTATAGGAGGCCACAGTAGAAATTTTAAGAAAACTAATTTCGACGAGTTCATTATTTTTACGTTATTATATTTTTACCTTTCCAAACATTCTCTATCATGTAGCATGTGCCCTAGACCACACCTGGTTTGTGTGTGGCCTGTGCAATGATCTCTAAAAAGTGTGAATGCAACGGAATCCCACCCTAACGTATTACGGGTTTGTGTAAAAATCGTGTAAATTAAGTTGCTATCCTCTTTTTCAGAATTTCACTAATTTACTTTCTTGAGATATTTCATCTTGAGTAATATGCAAGTATCATACTTGCATACAACACATGCACAGTGAAGTTTTTATTGCCATACAGCCTTCTCTTACAGCATTTACGATGTCTAACTTTCTCAGCAAACCAATACGATTTGAATCTATTCTTTCAAGGTCTGTGATGTTACATTATGCACTGTGATGTCACAAGCACGACATTGGCATATTATTAATATGAAATATCTATAGTATTATTAAAATGAAATATCTGAAGAATTCTACGAAAGAACTTATTGGCAACTTATGTTGAGTTATCGTTGCATATGTAATTGAAACAACAAATTCATAAATTTTAGTACCCCTGACCATTGGACTCGAGCTCAACCAGAGAGATTAGCAGCGGAGAAAAGCATACTGGAGCATTACTTCCCTGGCTGCGTGAAATGGATTGATCCTACAGGAGATACAAAGGTCGAAGTGACGCTGAAAACAAACAACGACAATGAATACACATTGAGACTCTACATCGATAATTTTCCCAATGCAATGCCAGACCTCGTTGTGGTCAGTTCGCCAAAACCGATGCCCAACTGGGACGGTAGTTATGATAATCACACCTTGATAAAACGTGATGGGTATTTGAGAATTTGTCACTATCACGAAAGTCAGTGGACCGATCGCTCCTCGCTGTATGAAGTCGTGATGAAAGGACGAGTCTGGCTTGAGGCTTATGAAGGTCACGTCAGAACTGGACAGCCTATGAATCACTTTCTACGAGAGATGGGTGGAAATGGTTCGGAAATAAACGAAAGCGGTACGTCGCGTGTGAATGAAAGCCGACAATTGGAAGATATGATTCAATTTCAACGCTCTCAGTCAGACGAAAATCAAGGCTGTCTTCTTTTTTAACGAACTGTCAGGTATATTATGGTCCATATAAGATCAAACTGATAATATTTAAAACTGATAACTTCTTAAACTGATAACATTTTGAAATAACGTAATTTCCCAATAACATACTCCTATCATAGAATAATCGTAGCCTCCGTACGCCACTACATCCGGGACTTGACTTTTAATTGAAGTTTAGCATAGTTTTCCACTAAGGAAAAGAAATATATAGAGGATATTACACGGTGGCGCGAAGATATGAATATTAGTTTCGAGTAGTGAAAACAATATTTTACGAACGAGCGCAGTGAATGAGTGTTTTAGTTTACGGTAAAACACCCATAACCATATAATAATTGTTGTTATTTTGGTAGAGAACAAATATAAGTTTAGCTAAATACTTGGTGCCACTGTACACCATATATTCAGTTCGACATATATCTTTTATTGAGCCAGCAAGGGCTTCATTCTGGAATCCTGTACCCGAGTGCTTACTTCCGGTGATGAAGTGAGGCTGCATTAGTCCTTGGTAATCTCAGCGGTTGTCTATCTCATGCTTAAGTTTTCGGCTACTGGAATACAGGGTTAACGAATGTTCTAAATCTGCCTTCCATATATTCAAGTTCCAAGTGATTGTTGACTCTGAAAGCAGAGTGCGTCCTTGTAGTAATTCCTTATTTAATTTATTGCGTGCGAACGAATAGCGTGTTTGCCAACATCGTCTCTAAGAGAATAGCCCAAAACAACGGGCCGCCTTCGACAAATTTGGCTGAGGTTGATAACAAAAACTCCGTTTGGGCTTGATAATTCTTTATACTCACAATGTGAATTTCAACAGTATAACTATATATATGCGTGACTACATAAGAAGTATATGCTTCATCCGAAAATTGGGCCTTCGCAGTTCCAGTTGTTGGAAAACGAAAAGCATAAATAAGGGAGAAAGAGTAGGAACAGAGAAAATCACACTGGAGCATTACTTTCCTGGCTGTGTGAAATGGATTGATCCTACAGGCGATACGAAAGTAGAAATGACGTTGAAAACAAACAACCACAATAAATACACTTTTCAACTCTACATACAAAATTTTCCTAGCGCAGTGCCAGATATCGTGGTCAGCTCACCAAAACCCATGCCAAAGTGGGAGGGTACTTTTGGCAATCACTTGTTTCTCATCATCAACATCCCAGCGAGGCATTGGCTTCGGAGATGAACGCACGACCTGTGTAACAATGTAATGTTGCCATGACATTGTCAGGATTGTTGGAAATTACAGTACTGTCCAAAAGTTTTAGATCACCTCATTTTTTGCTTTTTTGTAACAAGGCCTATCTAACTCAAAATTGAACCAACTACAATCAAACTGTTACATGTGATCGAGCAAAACGTTATCGTTTTTTAATTGTTAATTTTTTTATCTGATTCTATTGCAGAGGTAATAGTGTTCCAGAAATAAATAAAACCTTTAGTACGAAACGTGATTGCAAATTCGATCATTATTGAATCAGCTTAAGAAATCTTATATAACATAACACATTACAAATCTATATCTTTTGAGCAGCGCTTATTGATATTCTTCCTAAAATTAAAATTTTTTGCTCCTTATACAGGGACTGCGGAGCGGGGTGGCTGGCTGGGCTAAAGCCCCACCAATAATTTTTGTTCAATACACATGTTTGCATTAAAAATATAAGAATCGAGACAACAACTATATGCTACTTCATGATGATTGTTGAAATTAGAAGTGTTTCCAGGCATCTCAGGGCTCTTGATTTCAAAAGTTTCCCCTCTAGATATCTCGCACTTTCGGTGCTCGATTAGCCCCACCAATAAAAAACCGCTCCGCGGTCCCTGTTATAACGTCCGCATGTTAAAAGAATTCAAGCAAAATGGTTTCAAGCACAAAGGTTTGAAAGTGGCACTTTTTTAAGACACCTAGATTTTGTCCAAACGGAAAACAGCATGTTGTATCAATAGTTTTTATTTTTTCTGGAATGATTCAATGAGTTTGCTGTAGTGTTATTGTGAAAAAGATTAATTTTTATGAGCTGTACATTGTAAAATATAAACTTGGGGGAAAGTAGTAAACCACACTTATTACAGCCGAACTTCCAGTTTACAATGTCCATTTTTTCGTAAGTTGTAGATAACAATTTGCTCTATCACATGTACAAGTTTCATTGTAATTGGTTCAATTTCGAGATAGATATGGCTTTTGTTATAAAAGCAAAAAATTAGGTGGCCTAAAACTTTTGCACAGTACTGTACTTGTCAGAATTTATGTAGCAACGTTCATCATGATAAATTCTTACCATATCCGGGACAGAATTTGGGAAATCTGAACTGTCATCGTCTTCTGATTTCAGATAACTTCTCAGACAGTATTTGAGGCCATTGTTGGTGTTGAATGGCAATTCGACTTTCGTGTCGCCTGTCGGATCAATCCACGTCACTCTACCGGGAAAAAACGCTTTCCAAAGTTTGTTTCTTATATCCCAAGCGATTTCTTTGGACAGGTGTCCAAAGCATTACATCGAAGTCCGAGCTTTTCTTCCAGGAAGAACGAGCTCATACATTGTATAAAAAAACTTCAGGGAACAGAAGTCTCTTTCGTTTTTAAAACTAAAACAATTCAGCATTCTAGGTCAAGGGGTTCCCGGAAACGACAAATTGACTCCACGCGACAGAAATGAGACATCTAATGGGGAGGGGGGGGGGGCTGCATTTATGTGAGCCCTACAGAGAGATCCAGCCCCAGCAGTAGAACTGACTTTTATCGCATGTTTACAGCCCTAGATCTAGGACTGGCTTTCTTTCACAAGTTGTATTTGATGGCTTCTTTGCAACTCATTATTTTTTGTCATGCAAATTCATAGTTCTACACCAAATTTTGAAGTATAAGTCATGTTAGCCATGTGAATATTGGAATATAAAATAAGAAATGTGAATAATCGTTTAGAATTATATATTTAAGGCAAAAAAGATTTAAAAAATTCATTTTGACATTGATTTGACGGCTTTTTTAGCCAGCCCTGCTAGGAAGGCCAGCCCTCCTTGTTGTTCTTGGCATACTGCATAACCCGGACTCGGACTCGGACCCAGACTCGGACCCGGACCCAGACTCGGACTCGGACCCGGACTCGGACCCGGACTCGGACTCGGAACCGTGAAAAAATTCGTTACAAAAAGAATTCGTAGTTGCAGGGAAATACTTTTTAAGAATTACTATGGTGTTACAAACACAGTTTTCCAGCCAATTTGCAAACAATTTGTAAAAATCTATAAGGCTTATATGTTCCTGATTGTTTTAGGCTCAACATTGAGCTTGGATCTGACTATATAGCAGGTAAATATTAAAGCCTTTCATACAAGATCTTCCATTAAAAATTAACAAAATGTTTATCAGGATAAACGAACGTGCCAGTGCAAAGAAAGTATTATTTACAATATATGAACTACGAAAAGTTAAGGTTAAGTTTCCTCTTCAGTTCCCTCTTGTGCGATTCTTTTAAAAAAGGTTGTAAATCAGGAGGAATTTGTACCAATCCGGGCACGAAAAATGCATTTTTAACAGCAACGCAGTTCGGATTGACATGAAAATATACGTTAGACAGCTCGCTCGAGATGACTTTTTCTCCGTTTTTCCAATATTCTCTCCTTGCTCTGCCGACAATTACTAAATCTTTACATGGGTAAAATAGCGCATTTGCGCGTTCTTTTTTACAAGTGAGGCAGTGAGCCATACAAACACGAAATACTTTTATAAATTTTGTAACTAACGCATCGCTTGAAAGCTTGTATAATCTTCTGTGGATGATCGCACGTATTGCAATAAATTCTTTGGACTTTGGAGCCTTGCAATACATAAAAGCGCCACCCAAAGCTTGTCAAGGTGTTGTGTTTCAACATATGGTCGGTTAAAGTTTTTGTATCGCTAATATATTTCCTGTGCGAAAATTGGGCGAAATTTGGAACCTTATAATGCGTAATCATCAGATTCCAGATGATGACAAAATAAGGTCGAAACGTTGAATCAATAAAAATGTTGTCGTTTTTCGTAGTAACAGTAGTTGTGTATAATGCGTACGCTTGTCAAAGTATTGTGGTCCAAGAAAATAGCGCATGATGCCGGCAAAATGATATGATGCGAAAATTGCGCGTAAGTGCAGAACTTGCCTTCAAATAGCTTAAGAAGAAGATCTTGTATGAAAGGCTTTAATATTTACATGCTATATAGTCAGATCCAAGCTCAATGTTGAGCCTAAAACAATCAGGAACATATAAGCCTTATAGATTTTTACAAATTGGTTGCAAATTGGCAGGAAAACTGTGTTTGTAACACCATAGTAATTCTTAAAAAATATTTCCCTGCAACTACGAATTCTTTTTGTAACGAATTTTTTCACGAGTCCGAGTCCGAGTCCGGGTTATGCAGTATGCCTCCATTTCACACAGCCAGGGAAGTAATGCTCCAGTACGCTTTTCTCCGCTGCCAATCTTTCTCTTTGAGCTGCAGTCCAAGGCATGATTTAATTTTGGGTTTGTTTTATAATCGAAAAGGCTGCAATTAATGTGCTTCTATCGAGCAAAGTGCCAAAACAGTAAGATATTTGCTGCATATATTTTCTGTGAAATTCAATCTCTTAGAAGACAAAATGAAAGTAAAATGGCATCAATCCGGAAGTGCAAATCAGTCGGATGTTCCGTTGTTTAACTCTTCAGGGATGGGTGGTATGACATGAATGACCTTTGGTCTATGACTCAATGTAAGATATATTTCATAAAGAGCAGACAAAATTACGTTAATTAAGCGTTGAACCAACGTTCAACATCACCTTCAAGAGGTTAAATCGACTTTGACAAGCGATTGAAAATGCAAATTGACTCAACGTTATTTTCAGTGACGTTAAACAACGTTGAGATTACGTTGGTAATTGTATCAACCATAGTCCAACGCTAAATCGACGTTGAAAGATCGTTCAGATTACTAGTGAAATTGACGTCATATAATCAACCATGTACGGACGTTCTATCGACCGATAAATGAGACAATTACAATTCAGTAATTTCAATTCTATTTCTGCAGGACCATCCTCAGAGATATGAAGAACTAGATTCATATTAATCTGATACTGCAGAGAATAACGGAAAATTCGTTATCTCGAGCGGGATTCGAACTCGCATCTTCGGGTTTCTAGACCGCTCTACCAATTGAGCTATCGAGTCAACTGGGATTGGTAGCGAGTCTTATCCATTTAAGTGCACGAAATATTTTCGTGACCACTTAACGCTTGCCTTTGAGGACGCGCAGTGTTTAAATTCTATTTCAGAACCATCCTTAGAGATATATGAAAAACTAGATTCATATTAATATGACACTGCAGAGAAAATTCGTTGTCTTGGATAAGACTCGGTACGAATCCCAGTGAGGGATTAATATGAATGTAGTTTTACAATAGCACTTATGCGGGTTTTCCCTGAGGTTATTGTCCTCACCACCAAGCCTCGTATTGACGCATACATGAAAGCGAGACTTGGTGGTGAGGACAATAGCTTTAGGGAAAACCCGCATAAGTGCTATTCAGTAAATCTCGCGCCTTGAGATTTGCGCTTCTGAGCATGTGCGAAGGAAGTCAGAATAACCAAAAATGTAAACAAATATAAATGTAAATGGCGTCGGTTACTATGGGACTGTTCAAAATTTTATTTCTTTTCAACGTGGTGATTTTAAAGTTAACTGTTGGTATGTGTTGGCCCGATTATATGTAATGCTTCATGTCCTTTAGATAAATATAACGTTTGCAGGTTTTTTGGGGGTTTTTTCAGCGATCAAATATATACTATACTTGTTGACATAGTAACGCGATCAAGATTCTAACAACCATGTACTATCAATTATAAAATACAAACTGTGTGATTTAAAAACGAATTCTGCTTTGAATTTTACGCTTTGATTTATGGAATGGACTGACGAGGAATTGAATTGCCTCTATGTAGTTCTTAACACGATATTGCAATTTATATTTCTAATTAACTGTATCAATTGCATCTTTTAATAAACCATTAGGTAACAATATATCTGAACGTACTATGTTTGTTAAACGGCAAAATCCACCAGCAGAATGATAGAGTGCTCAATGGATATTTAAGATGAACAGTCATGTAAATTAATTTCTTGTTCACTTGTAAGATGATCATAAATCCATTTACTGTGCTGACCTATTTCGCTAGAACTGCATGACTTATTGGTAAATGGACATAAAAGTTCAATCCACGAATTGTGAAGAATTTAAAATGAGTTCATTACAAGTATACATAAAAGTATAACCTTGTTATTACTAACTTACTTGATTGTTGCAAAATCATTTAGATGCCCATTACCCATCAATCAACCCTAAACAAATTGAGATCTCTGATCATTGGGAGAAGGATGGAGTCAGTTATCGAGAAAAGCAAATTAACGAACTTGTAGTTAAACAAGGTGCTGACCATTTGCATTTGATTTGTAAGATTGACCCACCATTACCTCTAACGGAAGAACATTTTGAGTCGAGAGACGATTTGGTGAGGTTTGAGAAGATATATCCTGAACATTATGTTCTGAATGGTATGAGATTTTGGTCAGATGGCCAAGGTATTACGGCTATTACCCTCGACATTGGTCTGGTGGAATTGTTTGGGACATATGCGTGCGTCTATGGAAACATGAGAAAAACTGTTGATATCTTAGGTGGGTACGATCGATTCATGTAGAATCGGGGCCAGTGCTAAAATGTTTATTTTGGGGGTACATTCATATGTTCATGTTCTGCCCAACAAAATCAACTCTTCCCCCGCCCCCAATTAACACTCTTGTGCCTGTCCTGTGTTGAATTTTAGGACAATATATAGGTAAAGATTGAATTGGTACCAACCTGCTAAGATTAAAATTTGTTACAATTTGTTTTGTAATTAATTAGTGGCTGTGGAAGATTGATAATTGGGGGGGGGGCATATTCATATATTTGTGTTTAACAGCACCCTTATATACAATTTGATTTGAAATCAATTGTTTTCAGTCTCTGATATATTATGGATATCTCCCCCCCCCCAATTATCGATCTGCTGCAGCCTGTTTTTAATTTTTGAGTTCTTGATACATGGTTCATCCAAGCACTTCTTTTTGTCAGTCTAATTTAGCCAGGTACATATTATAAACAATATCGATATTCTTTTTGATAAACTGTCATATAATTAACTCTTTATAGTTTATATGCCCGCAAATTTGTATTGTCTTGGTAATGGAACTTTGTTTCCTAGTGTTATCCCCCCGAACTAGTTTCATACGTGGTTTGAATTTGCTCTTATATTTGACTTTTGACATTATAAGTTTTGCTGTTTTGTTTCAAAATGTACTGTATTTTTTTGTGGTAAATCGTGAAGAAGTACTTAATTGATACGTTGCAAACGGTTTCTTACCTTGAAATTCTTTAACAAAGTTTGCTGCTGTAGTATTTGTCATTGCTTACAATGCATATTCCTTCGTTTGTTTAATCAAAGTTTAGTTTCGTCAAAAGCACATAAATAATCAAAGCAACTTTCATTGGTGGCCATTTTGAATCTTTCCGAAGTCCTTTTCAACCAATCACAGGCCGCCAGTTTACCGGAAGTGATGCTGGTCATCTAGACAGCGAAGTTAATTTAATTTCGTGTGCTGTGATTGGTTAATATCTGCCAGTTCGTGTGAAATGCTTGGTTTTGGTACCGTGA
Source organism: Muricea muricata (assembly GCA_963855995.1). Classification (NCBI taxonomy): domain Eukaryota; kingdom Metazoa; phylum Cnidaria; class Anthozoa; order Malacalcyonacea; family Plexauridae; genus Muricea; species Muricea muricata. Next base: position 2,407,424 of record OY979726.1, on the reverse strand, counting down.
AATGTCAGGCACGACTCTCAATGAAAACGCTTCGTGAAATTACTGAGAATAATAGTCCATCCATTGTAAGGCCTTTCGGATGTTGACACATATTGAAGAATTATAATATATATATTGAAAGAAATAAGATCTCTATATAAAGGAACGTGATATAAACTGTTACCAAACAGTATACAATGTTGATAAAACGTGTAGCTACTTTTTTGAGGGACGGGAATTGTGAAAGCTTTTTTTTCCCGCCGTGGAACGTGATATCCACCCCCCTCCCTTCACCACCTTTTTACCTTAAAAACCGAATGTAGCCTTACTATTGAATAAAAAATAATGCTCCATTTTATCCATGTACTCTAGCGGAAAATGAAGAAATGGTTAAGACTCTACCAGCTCCTGTGAGTCTGGAACACATGGTGTCGTCTACATTTATAAAGAAATATTTTATGTACGATACCATTTTCAACAATTCTTTTTATCCAGTAAGTTTTTAAGTAAATAAGTTCCTTTTATGTTTGCATCCGGTGATTATACTTTGATTAAATTACTAAATATTGTAGTTATAGTTGACTTGATGTATAAAAATTAAATGAGTTTAGCCGTATTGAAAGCTAGGTGATTTATTTTGACTATTTATTTGACTATAGATTAGTAACACCTCGGAATTTCAATGTAAAACAAAGGATTCCGGATTCGGTGTTGCAAAATCAGGTAAGCCAAAAACGAAAGATGAACCGGCCGCAATCCACCAAATAGTGCTGTTTTTCAAACATTCTTCTCATGTTCGGGAACAGGTAAAAGCCAGATTAAAGCCCTGTTCATCATTTTCGAGTTAAAGTCACTTTTTCATCTCTAACCAGTTAAATATGCTTGGTGTCATTGCTTTTTATATTCCCTTTCTGCGGCAGTTGAAAAGTCACTATCTGGTGAATAGCTATTCGCCTTTCGTTCAACAGGTCCCTGCTTAATGTACTATTTTGGGCCTCCCTGGGCTATTTTGGCAGAACTTTTTTTTTAGAAAAAAGGTAATCTAATAATAGGAAATCTCGAAGAGGTGAAATGAAGTATTATTAATCGGTTTAAACTCCATGGTTCTTTTCTCCATTTAGTTCACCGATTGACCCCGGCAGATATCACTGTGATTGCATCTCTGGGTGATTCTTTATTGGTATGAGCAGAATCAAGATAATCAGAAAACATAATTGTAGATTAGAGAGGTTCAGATTGGCTTCCAATATACCTCTGCCGCTACCTTCATCTATCCTTCAGCCAATCAGATGTACCGGGCCTACCTGATTAACCAATGAAATTGTTTAAAAATCGGGAAAAGGTAGCGGTAGCGGAAGTCAAATCTGAACCTCTCTATAGACCACTTGCAGTTACGTCACACATCGCGTTGCTATCGGCCATATTGGAGGGCAAATTTTGTTCTGTGTATTTTCAACAAATGCAAAAAGCACAGTTGCAATTCAAAAATGAACATACGTTCACCATATTTCATTAAAAAACACGTACGCCGCGCGTACATTTAATTTTCCCCCAACATGGCCGCCAAATTACGAGATCGTTGCGTGTGACGTCACGCGCAAGTGGTCTATTGTTTGTAAGAAGGAAGTATTTTAATGACATTCAATGTTTTTTGCAATCCAAAAAATATCTTTTTTCGCAGAGACTGTTCAGTGCCTTTTTTTCATCAATGCAATTGTTTTAGATCGGTTTGGGTGCAAGAGGGACAAGAATGGCTGATTTCTTTATGGAAGACCGTGGCATGGCATGGAGGTACTGTACTAGCTCTACTTTTCAGCTAAATTAAATCCTACTCCTTAATTCAAACAACTGTACTTGCGACTTCTGTGTTACTAGTTCTACGTGTGTTACAGTTCAAAACAATTCTTCAAATATATATAATACTTTGCACACGACATCACAGTGGGCATCTGGGTCCGGTTGAATAAAAAAATAAAGTGACTAAGGTTAACTACGATTAGTGGAAACATCAACCGATCAGAATAACGTATTTAGCACTCAAACACTATTTAACTACAAAAAAGTAAATAAGAATGTTATTACAACCGGTCCCTGAAGGACAAATATGTTCAAATTTGTTTTGATAAAATTTTGAAATTTGAATTAACTATTAAAGAACTGTTGCTTCGCTTGTTGTCGCTATTGATCTCTTATTGTAAACAGCGCTATATAAGTATTAAATTATTATTAAATTAAATTATTAAATTAAATTAAATTGTCTTTCAGCCTAATGCTTGCATATCTAATGTTAATCCAAATTGGGCCTTTAGATAGTGTTTCAAGTTATGATTGCACATTCTTTGCCAAAAATCGTTTACTTCATGCCTTGGATGTAACAAAACAGTACGTCCGCCAAATTTGAAAACGCCGCAACAAGATTTTGAGGCAAGTTCAGGGCTCCCCTTGATAACAGTGCTTACTGTAGCGCTGACGGGATTTACCCTGATAAAATAGGATAAAATAAATTGGATCAGTTCAGTTCAAGTAATTTCTAACCAGAATTTCTTTCCCAAAAGCCCCAAAACTAACAATGTGTTGAGACCTTCATTAACAAAACGAATGCAAACTTAGTTAACGTGAACTCAACAAACTTCTGAGCTGTCTATGACGAAGTCGTCGAAGTTAAATGTTCGTAATTTTGGGTTAGGTTTTGTCGATCAAGCTCATTTAACTCTGAATACAATGCTGGTGATGGTGGCGAGAACGCCTTTGTTTTCTCTGGTAATGTTGGTACCGTTCTGGGGGGAACTGGTGGTGGTGGTTTTGATGGTGAGGTGTCTGGTGATTTGACCGATAGTGCCCCTGCTGGTAGATTTGGTGATGGCGAATCTGTGCCAGCCATCGATTGCGTGGAAGGTAGTGACTTTGCTGATGGTGTTCTTGCTGGTAGGTTTAAAGGTAGTAAACTGGCAGAAGCCGTGGATGGTGGTGTTGTTAGCGAATCCGACAACTCGCTTGATGACTTTTCTTTATTTTCTAAGAATGTCGTTTCGATACTTGGTATCTGGTAGCTGGCCTCACGACTTGACATTGTATCACTCGGGCCGTGTCCTTCGTTTTCTAGGAATTCTACATCTATTTCGGGTAACTGGTAGTTCGGGTCGCGATCTTCTGCTTCAGGATCCAAACTTGATGATGGTCGTTCTGATTTTGATGGTGTCATTGGATCTTGTGTCGATGATGCACCAACTTTGTCCGTGTGATCAATCTTACCGTCCTCAAAAAATTCCTTGCTTGTAACTTGACAAGTTTTGTCCTCTACGGCGACATCAAATGGTGGAGGTAACGGTGGTGCCACTTCGGTTGATGGTGACTCCAATTTTGATGATGGTGTTAGGAGATGCTGTGTCGCTGGTGACGTATGTTTTGATGGTGTCTGATAGGCCGACGGTTCCGCTACGGATTTTCTATGTTTTCGAGGTGGTTTTAATGGCATGCTTCGTTCAGTACCTGTCCTCTTCACTTCTAGGTGGTTTCGTATCTGGCTGGTTGATTCTGTTGGTGAAATCACTTCACATTTTGGCGACAGCGCTGGACTGGCGGGAAGGTCATTGTACGTACGAACAACTCTAGGATGCTGGTACTCGCCTGGTAAATTGGCATCACCATGGGGACTAATTGCCTCTGTGGGTGAACTTACCGTTGACGAGCTATCTTGGTCATTGTCTATCAAATTCACTCTCCGAAACTCAGACTCAGATGGCGGGTTGATTCTTTGCATCGATGCCATATCATTGTAGCTATAATTCGACTGCATCTTGGGCTGTTGGTAACGCGATGTACCGCTGGATTCACCATACTTGTTTCTACAATCACCCGACCCCGATTGACAACTAAATTTGCCATCGCAGTCGTTGTACATCGGCTCCATTCCAATCCTCGGTTGTTGGTAGTACGAACGTTTCATAGGTTGGCCGAGGTGGACCACTAGATTGGTTCTGGAATCCATCGAGTTAGACCTGATGGGGGAACAGAGATGACAAATGTGGTTAGAATGATTTCCGTACGCGGGATATTCCGGGTGTTTTAAGGGGAGGGGGGTGCGTTCAGAGGGTGTGGAAGAACTTGTAAACCAAGAACTTGTCTTGATCGTTTTAAGATGGAACGTTCATTCTGTTAGGTGTTTATTCTTTCGTCAAGATCATTGTTGCTTCCTGCTTTATCACTTCAAAACTAAACTAGCCCCTCCTCCCCTCTCCAACTTTTAATATTAGTTTCATCGTAAACAATCAAGGAAATAGACTGGAAACGCAGGCAAAAGCGTTGAGATAATAAGATGGTACACGTGTGATATGGCATGATACACTTTAATTTTATTTGACTCTAAATATATTCCAAGACTTTACACATTTCAAGCAAGAACGACGTAATGTACATGTAACAGTCGGCTTTCAAGACTTCTTTTGTTCTAACAAAGGTATACACTGGATTCTATTGGTCTTTTTGAATTCACAAATGTTACCATTGCATTGCATGTTGGTTGGACAGTGTTTACTAATTCATGTTGATTTGCGGCCATGGTTATAGACATTGCCGTTCTTGTCAAAAATACATAAATACAAAGTCCTGGAATGTATGTAAAGTGAAGTTACAGGGTACTTCCAAAGTGTGTCAGGCCATGTCAAAGTGTATGATTAGTATTGGTTGTTTACTCATGCACGGTACCATTCGTCCTGTACCTTGGCTGGTCAAAACGTCCAATCGCTTCGAAAGCATCGTTTCCAGCACCTGGCACTTCTTCATAGAACAGATTAAAATCACCGCTTTCTTGGGTCTCTAGAGCTTCCTGTGATTGAGCTGCTGCGAAGGAACTGGGCTTGTTGCATCGTTTGCGAAAGCAAAACAATAAAACTGCAAGAACGGCACACAGCACGATTCCGCTTGCAAACGAGACTACAACAACATACCAATCGCGATCGTAGTCCACACAGGTACATTTTCCTGCAAATGAAATGAGCAATGAAATGGTTTTTTTAGTTGTCCGAGGGGGTGTTCATATGAGAAGTTGTCTCGGTTACCGTGAAACATTTCGTCGTGTTTACTAGCGATATCTCGCCTCGATCTTCATTCTTCAGTCATAAAAATAACTGAAAAGTTACAATTCCTTCATATGGGGGCGAAACGTTTTCCCGGGTAACGAGACCTCGCTAGCGCACAGGCGAGATCTCGTTGACCACGATAATTTTTGTCCCTTGTGAACACAACTTTCCCGCTTAGTAGGTAAACTTTCTGCTTAGCACACTTAAAGTTTACAAAATCTACGCCACAACGGGAAACGTTACCACGTACCCTAACCGTGATTTGCAATTGAGCGTACACCGTGCGTTTTTTACGTGTTGGTTTCGTTGTTGGCCAAAATTTTCATGTTGCAATGGGCGGAACTAATGTTACTACTGAAGGCAGGTCTTAGTAACATTGGTTCCACCCATAGCAACGTGAAAATTTTGGCCAATAAACATCGAGTTTCATAATACGAAACAAACTCGTAAAAAACGCACCGTGCACGCAGTAAGTGCGGTAACATTTCTCCATATGAACAGAACAAAATTGACTTGGCGAAATGTTTTCTCGCCAACCGCGAGATAACGTCTGCTTATATGAACAGGCACTGAAACGGCAATATGTATATGATATACACGAAAGATGTTGAAGAGCCAAAATGGCGTGATTCTTACCTTCTGCTTGAGTAGATAATAAAATTAAAACGACAGGAACGCTTGACAGTATAGGAGACATGTCCAGTACGGCAAGTGAAATTCTGAAACACAAGTTACTCGTAATATTACCGTGATATTACTTATTATATGTTTGAGAGTGTTTTACCATAACTATTTATCGTTGATTTAGTTGATTTCACTGTAATGTTCCGAACTTCGTTGCGATGGTCAAAAGTTCTTATCAGAATTCGCGTGCCGGTTTGTAAACAAAGGTTGTGATTGGTCCCTGAACTCAAAGGAAGCCAATCAAATGCTTAGTTTACAAACTGGCTTGCGAATTCTGAATGAAATTTTGAACTTCGAAAGGAACTTCGCAACGAAATTGAGAATATTACAGCGAAAAGTGACCTGAAATCAACGATGACTACTAACAATTTTCATATCTTCACAAGTGATGGTAGGAAAAATATATACAACGCGTTCACGTTTTCTTGCGGGACCATCACGAATTTGTTTCCCGCCTTTTATTGTGTTTTTGTCAAGCATGCTGCTGCTTGCACATACAATAAAAAGAACATTACACTACAAATTAAACAGTTATAACTCTTGACGTTTTCCTGAAAAATGCGAGCAAAAATACACTGAGGTAGTCATTTCCCAACAATAATAGGAAGTGTTATTTTCAATTCTTCCTCCCTCCCCCCACCTTTTATTATATTTGGCACTTTTGCCCATGTGGTTAGTGGTATAGCTTCCCTTTTCTTGCAACTATTTTCCTATATGCATCTTTATCAGCCAGAGCGCGTCAGCCAAGCGGGCTAATTTCAATTTCAATGCAATAAAAGAAAATATGAAAAACAGATGCTAAATTATCTATTGTGTCTAAAAATAGTCATGACATTTCGATCTTGATATAGTCATTCGTAAATATAGTCTTGCTATAGTATTTGTAGATATTTTGGAAAAGTCCTCAAAAATGTGCTGGACAATTTTTTGTGCCACAAATTGGGGCATTTCGGCTCTAATCTAGCCTCATGCCATTGAATCGCAGGGTTGCAATTGTGTTGTTATTGCTAATACTAAAAAATGGACCAAAATTTTACATTTAATTTGTAAAACATTATCAACTACAATACAAAGACAAAGCGTGCGTTTGTTTCAACTGTGAGCTACCTGTACAAGCAGTCATTTTGGTTATATTATACCCAGTTTATACAGGACATTACAATGCATTAAAATTTTGCTGCTTCAAGGATTGTTTTTAAAATTGTGACGAAATAGCAGAGTTAACAAACCTCCAAATAAGGATAACACTAAGACTCGTTCTATAAGTAAGATACATAGATACCTTTCCCAGAGCGTTCAATGTTGATAAATAAGTTATTAGTCGTTCTTTAAACTGTTTGCAGTGCAATTCTTTTTGATATACAAGCTACAAAGCATACCCCAGACTAGAGTATAATTAATTTCTTTGTGGCTGGCTCACAATGACAATGAACTTAATAATTATGCAGAATGTTCGTCCAAAGAACGACTTCTAAACTTTTGTTTATAAAGGCATTCACACCAAATGATCATTTTAACTATTAAAATTTTGTCCTGGGGTATATATCTTCTCATGGCAGTACACTTAAGATTCTTCCTCATATAGACAAAGTTATAATCAACCTTTGTCACATGAATTTGCAAACAGTTGGTTCGTACAGGCCAATAAAAGTAAAATTGAAGGTGCTTCAAGGACTTTCAAGCCCACATATCCGGAACACTCTATAGTTGTCAAACAATGCTGTAATTGCAACTTAAATAAATTTGAAGCAGCATGAACCACTTCGTGCAATTTAACTTTCAATGTCAAATAATTATCCAGAAACTAAAGCAAGGCGACCAAACGTCACGCTTTAATACCTATATTCGTTTACACTTAGTTCATTTTCCGGTTGCTTGAAGTGGTTTCGTCGAGTGTTCAATTTGTGAGAACATTTGCACAAAAACGTCACAATAGCGCAATCCAAAATTAGTTCTTTGTTTAGCACGCTATAATTGTGAGCTGTCCAAATGTGGATACTCCAGCAAACAGCCTTGGACAGGTTCAAGATCGATCAATAAATTAGATCGAACGAGAGGTATATCGGCTGAGCAAAGCTACTCGTGCCTGTTTACAGCTCAGCCGATACCCAGCTCATCGTGTGCGCGTGGATTTTACTGAGTTTTATGCCTCATGCAAGCTTTTCTCGCGTACCAAACACGTACGTTTCGTTTGCACGAGGCACAAAACTCAGTAATATCTACCCGCACACGGCGAACTATCGGCTGAACTGTAACCAGGTACGAGTAACTTTTGTCCAGCCGACCTAGCTCTCGTCGCAAGGTTGCCAGCTTAGCTAACAGCTCTCTAAAGAGCGATTTCGGATGGTTTCAGCTCCTTTTTGGCTGTCCATAAATATATAAATATCTATATAAATCGCTAGTGGGAAGGTGAAACAACAAAACGTACCGCTAAATTGTGGTCCTTCGTTCAGTAGTTCATGCGATATATTCCCAGCAAAGGTAGCCGCCAACTGCTGCAACTTTTACGATTCAGTTTCAATTATTCACGAGTCATGACCTCACCGTGTTGCTTACGAACTCATTTAAATGCTTCTATTATCGTGCGCTTACGAAAATATCAAAATACAGTAAACACAAACGAATGAACATGCCGTTGGCAGGTGCAAACACCTTGTCAAGGATATGTCACAATCAAGGGAAAAGGGGCGTATCTAACCTTGCCTTGCGAGATCGGACCTGCTGTTTGTGCTGGACTGCTAAAACAAGAAAGTTTTACCAAAATAGTGACTGAGCTGTGCAAATGTCCAACGCATTCATGACCAGGCAGCTGTGATATTTAGTCAATTTGCTACGCAAATATTGCCTTCTTTTTAGACCGTGACAACAATGAGCTTCTAAATTACATAATAACGATTTAAAATTTGCATAGCGTGGCCAAGTCCTCTGGTTGGCTGCAACATTTTCAACATTTTTTTTTTGGTAAAATGTTAGTGATAAACTATTCACCCCCCTCCACACACACACGCCCCCCAACAAAAACTGAGGTTAATTCGAATCGAATGGCCCTTACTTTATATTCTCAGAATTTGTACAATCTACTTGCATAGCCACAGGGCTTACCTTACGAGGACAAGAGAGTGAGGGATAAAGAACGTTTCAAAGGACTGTATAATATAGGCGACAGAAACTGAGCGGAGTGTCAGCTAGTCTCTTTTGAAGACATTTTGTGTAATTTAGACGAGGATGCATGTTTTTACATCACCTTGTTATAAATTTATACAGCACAAAGCAAAAAAAAACGACTGTTGAGCTTAGTGTATATAGTTGCTTTGGTAATTTTCTTTGTAATATGAAAAGCAATAAAAACAAAGAAAAATATGCGTATATGGCTTATTAGCGAACGTTCCTTATCATCTCAATTCTGAAGAGTCCTACGTCGAACGGACAAAGTATGAGCCAGCTAACACCCAGGTTTAATAAATTGTTTGTATAATTTCATTTTGTAGCAACGGCGGCGACGAAAATTTGCAACGTCTTTTCACTCTGCCGAGTAAGTAAAATATCGCTAAGAAATTATCAGCTGATTTGTCATTGATTGATTGATCGATTAAGTGAACAATGACTGATTGTAAAGATCATTGTGAACTCTGTAATCCATATCGTGTTGATTTCATTTCAACTGATTTGATTATATCGATCATCAATATACATATTCCTAGTAAATATAATTCTTTTCCTGTTTAAAGACATCATAAAAAGCTACAACCCAAAGCTCAGAGGTTATTCAACGAACACCGCAAGACACTACGAGAAAAACTCCGGGTTAAATTTTGCCACCGTTTCAGCAACTACGAGGTTTGAACTATGTTTTTAACATACAAAATGATCGACCAATGTTTGATCGATAAATACCTGAAGTTTTTAACCAAAGGTACTGATTCCTTGAAGCCTGATTCCTCAAAGCCTAATTCCTTAAAGTCTGATTCACACTTGTTGTGAACTTCTCATGCATGTGAAAGAATATGTGAACGAACTAAAGTATAGAACAAATATTAGTTTGCTTTTACAATAGTATAGAATTGACTTAATCACATCGGCCTGAAGAAGACATCGTCGATTCTTACAATGTTTGTAACAGTTAATAAGTAAATTTTGAACTTGAGCAAGCGAAATGAAATCTAGTACAGTAAAGCTAGAAAGAGATTCTTAAATATTTAAATAAGTTCCTCTCTGTTATCTGTGCTGATAGATTTAGTCCTTGTACACAGCATTGGGAATGCTTCAATTATGTTTGTATTATTTCGCAATAGACATTTACAAACACAAGTGCAGCAACTTATTTTTCAAGTTAAGCAGGATAAGGTAAAGTCTGAAAGATGTTTGTTGGTTGCAGATCCTCTTAACTGCAAACCACTTCGAATGTTAAATGTCTCCTCTCATTTTCTTGTAGAAAATTGATTTTGAACGCGATTGGAAGGTGGTGAACATCATGTCAGGGACAAGAGATCTTTGCAGACTCTGTGGAAACATGGTATTGTTTAATGTTGCCAAACTCATACTTCATTTCTATTAGTTTAAAATTGTTCCCTCTTTGATGTTAACTACACAGATCTAGCATGCGCAATTCGAATTGAGTTTTGATATCGTATTATTAATATATGTAATTCGTATTTCGTACAGAATGAAATTACGCCAGATGAGTACATTCAGTCTCTTATAAGGACTCTGGACGCTTTACAAACAAAGGTGAGTTCACTGCAGTGTGGTAAAGACTAAAGTCGATATTTTTGCACAAGTTCAGCAGCTGCTCCTCAAAGCAAGAAATTTCATCTGAATTTTCTTCTGTCCGCTAAAACTCAGTCAAATCCTGCCAGTTAACTATACCTAAATAATTTACTTGATTAATTCGACCTTGAAAAATGTCCAAGTTCATTTCTTTTGTAGCTACCGAAAACATTCGTCAATCTTATGTTACCGCTGAACGTGTCCTCTTTGTACGATTTAGCGTCTCGTGGTCAATGCATGATGGGAAATTGGTAAGATAGTCGTTTCGAACAAAAGCCATCATAGGATGTCTGTGATTCGTTCAGAAAAAATGCAATGTCAAAAGTTCATTGTGTTTTAAGGCCTGTTCAAACGAAGCGAACATGTTGGTCCAACATCACCCAACATTGTTGGATGCAACATGTTGGCCTCGTTTGAACACCATGTTGGAAGATGTTGGCTTAATTTTAAACTTGCTTAAAATTTCGTCCAACATCATGCAACATTGTTGGCCCAACAATGTTGCATGATGTCGGCTTCGTTTGAACAGGCCATTATTGTTATGACCAACTTCGCGCAGTTTCTTTTAATAAAAATAAAATTATCACCCGCTAAATATTTAAGGCCTGTTCAAACGAAGCCAACATCATGCAACATTGTTGGGCCAACAATGTTGGATGATGTTGGAGGAAATTTTAAGCAAGTTTAAAATTAAGCTATCATCTTCCAACATATAGTGTTCAACGAGGCCAACATGTTGCATCCAACATGTTGGTTTTGTTTGAACTGGCCTTTACCTGTCCGATGTATTTAAACATCCAAAAATCCCGATTTGTTCAAACACTGGAACTTAATGGTCGCCCCTGAATAACCCGATTGTGTTTTCAGGTCAATTTGCCCATGTTTGAAAGACGAATCTATGAGAAAAAAGATCTCCAACTTCTACGAGGGTTACAAGGTAAAAAAAAATGCGGTGGTAGCCAGTAAAGAAGTAAATTTAATTCTTTACCTTACTTATAAATAGGTAAAACCAATGAGTGCTTAATTGCTGAACACAAAAAGAGCTAGTTGCATTAACAAAAACCTTCTACAGAATTGCTCTTCATGTAAGCAAAGTGTTTTCGTTGATATACTCTTTTAAATTTAGACTCTTGTATACGAGTTGATCGACAGTGGCGTGTACGACGGAAGCGACGAGTTCACGGTGGTTGTTCAACCTGTGTTTGAAGATTTAGTTTTTGATGCCGTTCAGGTAACATTCACGGAATCTCAAACTTTTTCCCTGTAATGAAGACAACTTAAATTAAATTTCTGAGATGCACTGATATATAGGTGCACTGATAACGTTGCAAGTGTCGGCAGTGCAGTCAAAAACACACAAAAGTATGGGATTTCTCATTATACTTGATACGATATAAACAGAATTCCACGTTTTCAAGGAAGCCCTTCGTCAGGAAGTTATCAACTATAGTCACTATGATCAGTACCAACGTCTTGTCAATTAAAGGGGCTTTGTTTGAAACGTCGAATTTAGTTTCTCTCGTTTCATGAAGGTAGCGAAAGATCAATGACAATGTTTTTGTTTTTCTTTAGGATCGTGATCTGTTCTCGTTGGACTGCCTTCACTTTTCTCTCAAAGGAAATGGTTTCGCAGCAGCAACCTTATGGAACAATATGGTAAAAATCTGAAGTTGATCTTGTTTCGTGATGTACAGGATGAGAACACATAAAGACATCATAAGAAGCCAGATTTCTCTATTAATTGGCCGGAATTGTGAACTACACAGCCAGAAATGCTCAATTTGCATGACCTTGCAGTCATGAAGTCGATATAAGAATGCGTTCGCATCGCTTCCTCCAGCTTGATGATAACAAGTCTTCTGCAAGTGGTCAATAGGCTTGATGCAAGTTGATTGACGAAACTTTTTATCAATAGGCTTGATGCGAGTTGTCGAGATTCAACAGCTTGCAGTAAGTTTGCAAACATCAAGCTGCATCAAGTCTGGTAATCTTGATGAAGAGACTTGATGAAGACAACAGGCTTGATGCAACTTGAAGACAAACTTGCATTAAACCAATAAAATCCACAACTTGCATCAAATCTGTGGCGTTTCTAGCTGTGCACGACAGTTTCACTGTCGTCACCCTACGATGCAATAAAATCGAGTTTTACCGGTGTTTCCCCCCAAAATCAGTCATAACTGTCTGCAAATCTGTACTGATAAATGTCCAGGTAATCTGAAAACACGGAAAATTACTGACACTAGTTTTCGAACAGAAATTCATTTTTCATGCCAAATTAGCAAATTTCTCATTAAATATAATTTACTTCGGTTCATAATTACTGGTAAACTTATAATTTTCTTTACTAAACATGATTACAAAGCTTCAAAAAGTTTCATAGAGGAAAATAAAAGATTCACGTGATTAAAAACAACAAAATGAATTTCTATTCGGTAGCTAGTTCCAGGCCTTTTACTAACGGTCAGATCAGCTAGGTGATATCACAGTTCTAGCTTGAATGTCTGCATATTGCACTTCAGTACCAATACATAGTTATTAAATCTTATTCTAGTTCGAGCCAGTTGACAAAAAGTTGTCAAGATGGAACAGACAGAAGGAAATTAAATGCCCCGTTGAGGTAAAATTGTTGCTCTAACTGTGTTGCTAAGCATGTTACCAGGGTCGCCACCAATCTATACCAACAAGCTTTGCGAGTGGTTGGTTATAACCATGAAAGACAATAAATTATAGAAATTGGTTTTCTAAAGAACGAATCACAAACAATGATGACTTTTGTTTCGAAAGTCCAATCACAAAGCTCTATCATTTTAGGTTGGTATTTACCCTGTTATCAAAATTTTAACAACAGATATTATAGTCACTTCAAACGCTCTCATCGTAAAAAACATACTGTTGTATATGCCTTGTTAGGTTAAACGTTTTTTTCTGCCATTAGGATTCGCCATTTTTATCTACGAGGATCAACAGTAAAACCGAGGCCGAAACGGACCGAACTCAGGACAGCAAACACGGAATGTCTCCGGCTATTATTGTCACGTTAACTATGGCGGTAGTTTTCGCCTTGGCAGTCATTGTTGCCTTTGCGTATTTAAAACGAAGGCTACGAACGCCAATTGCCAAACTAAAGTTTAGCAACAAACCATGGCTGAAGTACAGCATTTAGCACAAGTATAAATATACGTAAAGGTCGCTCGTGAGTCGTGTAGCGACCCTCAATCTTCACTGTCCGCCATTTTGGATTTTTGCAGAGGAATCACACGCGCAAATACTCCAGTCAAAGAGAAAATAATTATCAGTTTCTGCCTCGTTTGAATAGCAGAATGCCCGATAACGTCTTAGTTGCAAAAATTCTGAGTGTTTTGAGCTAAGTTTAATTTCTTCATTCAATGGTTAAGGCGTTGTGGGTTGTTTTGTTATTCGAAAGGCAAGACTTTTGCATGTGAATACTATTTCCATGGAACAACGGTTTAATTTGCAAAAATAATTACTGTCGATGCCTCTGTACAGGCATAGTACTAGCATGCCATAAATTAATTTGGAAAAAGACAAATATTTTGTAAACTGTTTTTTATTGTAATTATAGTTTTCTACATAATATTTTCATATAATAATTATTACCTAGATAATTCCTTGTATATTTGCACAGTGATTATTAATCGAAGTATAATTTTGTGAAAACACTGCGTAAATTTATTATCGAGCTTACGGATCGAAAGCTTTACGATCGTAAATTTACGCGGTGTTTCCAGAAAATTATACTTTGAGTTTTCTACATGTCTTAATAAGTAGAACCTACATTAAATAAACTATTCTATGAATTCGTATTGATAAATACTCTACGCACGTAACCTACTCTACAGTCTACGCTCACTCAGCCCAGCATAATATCCTTATAACACGGTTTTTCTAACTCGTTTTTATAACACACTCTAACTTTTGCCTCGTTTGAATAGACCTTCACCCCCCCCCCCCCTCCCCGCTTGTCACTCTGCTAATGTTGGTCATTGTTGAAGCTCTAACAGTAAGCACTAACCCAATAAGGTTAGTCGTGAAAACATGTAACAATTCAAATCTGTTCTTCAATTCACATCCCCAACTTCCTGTATGCACCTACCCAACAAATCACTCACCCACCTACCTACCTACCCACAGCACGCTTTGCTACTACCCACCCAACCAACATGTCCGCACCCACCTACCCAACCAACACACCTCTATCTACCTACATGTACCTACCTACCCAACAAATCACCCACCTACCTACTCACTGCTGCTAAAATTCTAGTCACTCATTTGCTTTGCTTTGCTTTCCTGTCCATGCGAGGACCCGGGATCCTGTTCACCATTATCTGTATCTTGATGCCCGTGCACAATATTCTTGACAGCGTAAAACGCCTCGTGAAAACTACTTGCAAAAATATACATCTTTTCTGTCATGAAAATTTTAAACTTTTCAACTACCGTCATGTTTGACCAAGCACTTGCATTCTTCTTGTAAGCCACTGAAAATAGAAGACTAAGCGTTGTAGTACTGTTTACTGTCGTGGTTTGTGTCTGAACTACCTGAAAAAGATGTCCCAAATGTCGTGATCCAGTGTAGGTAGTATTCTAAAATAAATATGCTGTCGTGGTTTGTGTCTGAACTACCTGAAAACGATATCTCAAACGTGGTTGTCCACTGTAGGAAATATTAAAGTAGTATTCTACAATAAGCTCTCGTAGTTTGTGTCTGAACTACCTGAAAAAGATATCTCAAACATAGCGGTCCAGTGTAGGTAGTATTCTACAAGAAGCTGTCGTGGTTTGTGTCCGAACTCCCTGAAAACGATATCTCAAACGTGGTTGTCCACTGTAGGAAATATTAAACAATAAGATGTAGTTTTAACTGCCTGAAATAGATCTTAAACGTGATGGTCTAGTGTAGGTAGTACTAAAGTATTCTACAATAAGCTGTCGGGTTTGTAGATGAACTACCTGAAAAAGATACCTCGAATGTGGTGGTCTAGTGAAGGAGTGGAGGATCGTGGGTAGTAAACTGGTAATCTTTTCAGCACGGTTTTGTAAACATGAACACGATAAAAGCTACGTAAACGCGGTCATATACCCTCAGCTAGTGTCTGTAAATCTAAAATATTCCCCAACTTCAATATGCGGTGGACGAACTAGTGGGTCACTTACTTCGATGTTCATGCTCCAGTTCTTGTAAGGTCACGTTATTAGCTAGTGTACTATTAACGTACGTGTACATCCAACAGGAGGGCACCTGGGACACTGTGTGTACAATGTGGGTATCATTACTTTGCACCGTATGAACTTCGTTCTCCCTCAATGTCACGTTGTGCCCCCCTTGTTCGACGACCACTGTCCCTTCCAATACCGTTATGGTGGTATTCATATCCTCCTTGACAAAATTCTCAAGATTCAACCCGGGAAAATCAGCTACGAACACAACTTCCGTGAAATTACTTTTTTGAAACGTCTCTTTCTCGATCTCGTCAAGTTTTTTACGCCAAGGTGACAGGTCGATCATCAGGGGGAGCACCCATTCGACCTTTTTAAACGGGTCCCAAGGGGCCTTCACGATGTCCACGCGAGGGTCGAACATGCGCTGCTGAAAGCGACCGTTCATCGAGCGCCAGATATCAAAGTATATCGCGGGCTCGCTGATGTTGAGTCCGGCATGATTACGTAGTTTCCGCGCGAGACACGTCGCGTATTGCTTCATCATGTCGGGATGCGAGGACCACCTCTTTCGACGCCGCGAACCGCCTGCAATCCAGACCTGAAGTAAAAGTTTTATAGATCAGGGGCCGGTTGTTTAAAAGACTGTTACACCCAACGAGCTCTACATAATTACTAGCTGATCTGACCGTGAGTAAAAGGCCTGGAACTAGCTACCAAATAGAAATCCATTTTGCTGTTGTTAATAACTTATATCTTTTGTTTTCGTTCGTGTAACTTGTTAAAACTTAGCAACTGTTTGTAATAAAGAAACTTATAAGTTTGCCAGAAATTTAGAAACAAAGTAAATTATATTTCATGAGAAATTCGATAATTTGGATCGAAAAATGGATTTTTTATTTGACAACTAGTGCCAGTACTTTTCATGTTTTCAGATCAACTGGTATACATAGATAATACATTTGATAATACTGGAATTTCTACTGAAATCTTCTTGTCTGAATCACTCGTAGTTTTGGCTACTGTGGTTTTGGTAAACACGGACGTGAAGAAATAATGCAGCTTTGAACAACCGGCCCCAGGTGTAGGAAAGGTGGACAGCGTTATCCACCGGATAGTGATTTTTCAACTGCCACAGAAAAGCATAAAAAGCAATGACACCAAGGATACTGAACTCACAAGAGATAAAAAGTAACTTAAGCTGGGTGGCTTAATATGAGTTTTACCAGATACTGAACATCTTAAGAAGGTTTAAGGAAATCACTATCCGGCCATGACGGAAATCGCCATCTTTCCTACAGCCAACCCCGGTTTGTGCAGGTGACATGACCATAGCCTAGCAAAATTGACAGAACACGTTTTTGCAACATACCCCAGGAATCAGAAAATTCGATTTGTTTGTTGCCATGTCAACAACCTCAACACGAACATGCTGTGTGCTCCACGAGTGTACCATCATATCCCATGAATACCCGTAAAGTCCATTTGTCCACGCATTGTACCCCTAAGGAAAATAACAGACCGTATTGCTGAACTACATATATGGTAATAATATAAAACTATAATAAAAAACAAGATCCCATTCCAGATATGTTTATAGAGATCACTGCCAGAATAAAACTAACCTGGGTTATAAAATGCGACCAAGGCAAAAACAATTGTACTATGACGTAAAAACTTGCTAGGCCAATCAGAAACGTTTTCTTGATGTAAAAATACCGTTCTTCGCATTCGTCAGCCCGTTGCTCGGCAACACTATTGTCGTTCTCAAACCCCTCGGTGAATCGCACGTTCACTTTCGGATCATCTCGAAGCGGGAGGAAGTACGCGAAACACGCAGGCATCGCGCGCGAAAAACGTCTTGGCCAATCAGAACGGAAGAAGAAAGGCATCGTCGCGAGCATCGTCCAAGGAAACATACCAATGTGAAACATTTGGGAATTCATTAAATGAAACATGGCGCCAAAAAATACACCAATCGGACGAGTTTTATCAAACAACAACAAAAAGCCTTCGGATAGGTCGAAAATGAGTCCACAAATGTGGACCATGTATAACTCAATGAATTCGTTCGACACGAAGAAACGAAATGGATCGAAGACCCATTGTTTTGCTAGACCTGTCATTGAGTAGCCAGACATCCAGTCCATATCCAGTTTCTTGATTCCAGCGTAGAAGTACACCAAGAAAAGCTAAAAGAACAATATGATCAGTTAAATGCACAGAAAAAGCATACGAATTTTCATTGCCTAAACGCACGAGCAGAAATTTGTCGTTTCGAACGTAGGCCCGGAATGTAGAATTTCTGTGCTCAATTTGAGTGGGCCAGAAATTTTACAACAGCTCCGTGCACGAAACTTTAATGTTAAAAGTAACTTTGACGTCATAGATGGAAAAAATGTCGGGTGTTGTATTGCTGTTCCAATTATCAGAAAATTTGCTTCAGTCTAAGGCGTTCAAAACGTCGTGCAAAGCTCAAAACAAAAAAGTATTTGTGCATGCTTAATTTATGCATTTACCTAATTTGCATACAGCTCTCAAGAGAATTTAATTAAAATCAGAACTTTTTCATGAAGAAACAATTCTTATTAGAAAAACACAAGTTCGTGTGGCGTTTTGAAGGACGCAAATCACTTGAAATTTTTAACAGCATTAAAACGCCTACCAAATGACTCGAAATTTATACATATTACATGCAATATCATATTTATACATACAAATTATCACGTTTATACATACAAATATATTTTTTTATAAACCCTATATTAGGAGCTGGAACCTCGGTAAGAAAGGGGCTATGCTTATATACTTTGGTTTTCTAACCTATGAATATAAAAAAACAATGATGCTTTTTTTTCAAGAGTCTAGTAACAAGACCTGATGATTTTACATTGGTATTTACTCCCAAGAAATTGTTTAAGGGTGGAATTTGTACAGTGTATTTCTTAGAGCACTTGCAAACAGAGGGCTGTACCACCACCCTTTTCACAACAGATGAAATTGTCTATTCTAAATTCTCTAATTCTCTAAGTCGCTATTCTCTATAAGCTACTTTCTATAGTTAGTAAGCTATAATTCGCTATTCTCTAAGCTACAGTAGGCCCTTCCGGAGCGACAGATTACCAATAGAGCAGACATGTAGTCATACAGCCCGTAAGAAATTTTTACGTCTCTTTAATACTATACCTGAAATTTTATAAGCCAGTAATTCCACTTTGGTACACAGGTGTTTCTTATGGATTCGTTAAAATACCCGTCAATTGACCTAAGAAAACGAATCAGGGAGAAAAATTACTAATTAGCAATTAGATTACGAGCTCTTTGCGGTGATAGTTGATAAGGGCGATATAGAATCTGAGGTAAATAATTGATTCATAAGCCATTTTGTTGAAAATAATACTACATATTGTCTTTGAATTGAAAAAAAATATGCCAGGAAAATTGTTGTTTTGCTACTCGCTATCTATTGAGGAATAGATAGCGAGTAGAGTAGCCAATCAAATTACAGCATTGCATTAGTATACTAGTATATGATTGTATAATCTTGATTAGCGAACATCGGTTTCTCACGCATAGTGCCATAGTCACTTACCAGTATCTATTTGCGTCAGTCATCAGAAGCATGATTGATATGAGACCATAGAGATATGAGTGGTTGTTCCAGACTCCTTTGTCCAAGAAGAATACGTACCAATATGTCACGACAAACGTAGCACAGCTTAAACGGTAACAACAGCCTAGACAAATAGGCAATACACATAACTTACTATACACATGTAATATTTAAGAGTCCTGGATTCTGATTTGCCGACTGCGCTCCCTAACAAACTACACGGACTATATTTTCCACATTTTACAATATTGTGCAACCAAACTTCACCATTTTACTAAATTTAAGATGCTCTTTCCAGCTGTGCTAATGAATATTTCTAATTCAAAAGTTTGTTTAAAAGGGGAATGGTCCATTTTTACACATTCGACGCATACAAATTTCGAGAATTCACTCAAGCACTCTTTGAAAAAGCTTTAAATTATTAAAAAATAACAGCCAAAACAGAAAATACAGAAGCAATATAGTGAAGATTCAAGATTTGTGGAGTTAAATCGAAAAGATAAAGACTGGTAAACTTTCTACTTAGAAGAGGAGTCAAAATTTTTGCGTTTCAAAAGAGCCGACTTTGCAGACTATTAAAAATAAAAGACGAATTGTAGCTGAACCAAGATGACAACCACCATTCACGGGCGGTTAGTTTTTAAAAAATTGTGTGTCTTAGTTAAGTTAACACGAAAATATCGATACGAAATGGATTTAAAAACGTTTGAAAAGTTGTTGCCGTTGTTTAGTGCCCGTCGCTAACTCATTGGCGGGAGTTTTGTTTATACGTAAATTACGAACATATACCTACATTATAACATTACCTATGGCAATTTCAAAGGCCGCGAAAAACATGGCGAGATAAACAACGTACATCCAATCGATGGGCAGTGGTTTCAGCCAGTCAAATAATGGAAAATTGCACAGGGTGGGGTCGTCCCAGCGTTTTGCAATAAAGGACATCCCTCTCTCCTGTGGGATGTCAATCATCATTAGAATACCTAGAGTTTGGAGAAAAATATTTGGTAAGTGGGTTGCAGACTGTGTGGGTGGATGGCTAGGTAAGGTGGGTAGGGATGTAGGTGGGTTGCTTAATTAAGGTGAGGTGGGTGGGTGACTTACAGTGGGTGGCCAGGCACGGGTGTAGGTGGGTGGCTAAATAGGCTGGTGGCTAGGTAGGTGGATGGCTAGGTAAGGTGGGTAGGGGAGGTAGGTGGGTGGCTTGTAAGGTCAAGGTGGTTGGTCGGTTGGATTGGTAGGTGGGTGGGTGACTTACAGTGGGTGGCTTAAAGGACTGGGTGCCCAGGTAGGTGGGTGACTAAATATTGGTAGCTAGGTAGGAGGGTGGCCAAAGGTAGGTGGCTAGGTAAGCTTAAAGGAGGGTGGCTTAAAGTAGGTTGGTATTATGTAGTTAGCAATTCATCGTAGCAAATGTCGATTTTACCAGAATGCATTGCAGTCCGTTTAAAAAGGCAAATTAATTTCTTTTGAAGAACAGCATAGAAGATAATTAGTTAATAAAAACTTGTGATAATATTTGAGTTCATTAGCTTTGCTTCTCATCTTTTCCTAGCTATTCCTACTTGAAACCCATGCAATGCATTCTGGGAAAATCGACACGCCGCTGCCTTTTTTGATGGCTCTGGTGAGTTAAGATAAAATCAAAATCTAACATACAATAACACAAATTTCATTCATGTCTGTCTACTGCCAGAAACATCAACAACTATATTAACCCATAATATAGTTCCTATATACCTGAATTAACATACAAGGTTCAACTATATTCAAGTTCATAATAATTACCAAAGAAAACTCTAAATATTCCAAGATTAGCTGGATCTTGTGGTTCAGTGAGAAAAGCAACCATCCCTTTGTTTCCAGTTCGACTTTTTCTCTCCGAACTTGACAATGGAATACCTTTAGCATTTTGCTTGCCCTTCTCTTTATCAGGAAATCGATGGCGTAAATCTAATGGTGTGATTTAGAAAAAATATGCATAATCATAAATTATACGGCAGATGTCTTACAACTAAAAATGACACTGAAAAATTTCTATATGACTTGTAATGTTTTTAATTAACAACTTTTAACTATATAACACACAGCACCTGTGTAGTTTTCAAAAGTCGTTTTTACCAGCAACTGGGGCTGTGAGACAAGCTATTTTCATTGGATATAATTTTGTCATTTTATCATCTCAGGTCACCTTTTGCAGGGACCAAACTACTCATATGGGCCAGTTGTAGGCATTATTGTTTAGCATTGTTACACCTGATTTGTGCAGGCTCAACAATATTGTCATGAACAATGTTGGCAGCAAAGCACTGGTAATGTTGGCAAAATTTATCATTAACTGGAGCATTGATTTACATCTTCCTAAGTCTTAACGTTCCTTAGGAATAAAATGAACTTTATAGGTAAAAGCAATGGCCAAAATTCATTAGGAACAAGACAACTGAATCTATGACCAAACACTGCCCATTTACTCAGTCCAGGTTAAATTGGGGCTTCATGCAATCTCTGTACCCAAAGAAAGGTCCATATCTCAAGTATTAAACAATGCCAATGATAGAATAACTACATTTAGTACATTGGGTTAAAATATCATCGATGTGCATATTCCTGTCCGGACAAATTTGCTCGAAGATTAGATTTCTGCACGCTACTTGACTTAAAACTTGCTTAGATCTAATTACTTTGTTGCTAGCAAGACTTCATTTAGCACAAAGCAATTAGGTACAATGTTAATATTACACATTAATCTTACCTGCTTTGCTCATATTACGACTAATTCTAATAAACTTAATATTTTCTAGCTAAAGTTCCTCTCTTTTCACGCTTTCTTCTGTGTTGATTCACTTGTATTCTGACTACGAGTTCCTGTTTAATGTAATAAATTGTATACACGGGCGCCTGTTTCAGCAGAAATTAATTGCTAAACAAAAGGCAACTCTCAGTGTGTCAGACAAAGGCATCAGCTCACTTCAACTAATTATTTACATACATTAAGTCGACGCGGAAAATGCGTTGACATCAGGAACAAAGCGTTTGATAAACACTTCTCGATAAATTGCCTTCATGCACGTGTATTTCCCGAAGTGCTTTTATATTTTGCACGGCACACGATTGGCTTTATCCAATTAATTAACATACACATCACTGTTGTTATCACAAATTACTTTGCACGTTAATTTTTAGCTTTTTAGCTGCAAGTTGAGCTGCAAGTTGACTTATTGTTGTAAATTGTAAATTAAAAGAACATTAGAACGTTTTAACTTATAGGTCAGCTTACATGACGTCTAGAAACTGCGAGCCATTGTGGATGTGATTATGTGAACAAAAGCCCGACGCGGACCGCGGATTAGCGGAAAACAATTATTTTTCTGGCGCAAATCGGATGGGAAATTTTTGAAAACCGTCGATATCCAACTATAAATAGTTTTCAGCAGCATATACAGCAAATAATATAATAAAGAATTTAACATATTTTGGAGAAATACATCTTGTAAACTCAATACTTGAGTTAAAAACAAGAAAGACAGAAACTGCAACATTACGAGAGCTTGCAGTTTCTCGTTCCTTCACCACGCGAAAGTTTAGATAAATCTTTTGGCTTAGGGACGTTCTTAAAACCACGATATTCTTGCTCGAGTTGCCGCTCGTATGTTCCAAACCATATGCAACTAGATGAAATGTCCGAGTACTCCAGTATTTGCCGTTTCGCTTCTAGTTTTTTAACATTATTCTGTAAATAATGAATACTCTGATAAGCTGTGACTCGTTTTTCCTCTTAAACTCTTCACGACTTGGTTTCACCATTGAACAGACGGTTACAAATAGACTGATAAGTGCAATAAAAAATATGACTCAAATGATTCGTTCGCATGTCTTCCCTGTTTGTTTGCAAGACATTAATTTCCGTTGGGAATCCGTACTGACAGACTTACAAGAATATACAGTATCCCAGGCATGTAAATACCTCAACAGCCTAAAGTAGGACTGAAAATTATATTTTATCACTATCACTGACATAGCTCAAATATAAGACTAAACAAACTTAAAAAAAATCACTGTAAACCTAAACCTAAATTTGATATTTTTACTTCTTTCTAGCAGGTTTTTTGCTTGAAAACAACTCGAAAAGTAATGAAAATTTACCACAGTATGGCCAGTAAGAACTACGCTGTTCAAAAAATCCCAGGAAAACAAATTTCTCAAACTCGAATTTATTCAGGGTGTATCAGTAAAAAAGCTAGTGCACTCTTAAAATAACAATAACACGCCTGCCTGTGTATGTTACATATCTTGTGTGTTAAGTAACACACCAAGCGTTCAAAGCCGGGTGAATTTAATATTTAAGAAACGCAGTTGTGCTTTTTATCCTATACGAAGGTGTGTTACGTAGCATCCCTGCGGATAACAACGCATTTTCTAAGTAACACGTAGCTTCCTGGTTCCCACTAAGTTACAATTATAACAAAAGCGGCTCAAAAATAGCTCTTATTGTTTTTTTTTAATATAAGTAGGGTAAAATCTGCAATGTGATTGGCTAATGTCTTTGACTGTGCATTATGCTGCCATAAATGCACGGTGCTACATTTTGAATTTTTCGGGTTTTAGGAAAATGAAGGAAAGTAAACAAAAACTTTTTTCGTATTTAAAACTTCTATTGAATAGAAAACCACATGAAAAACTATGGGTCGGAAGCGGCATGAAAACAACGTTTTAAATTTCCTATTTAATAAGCATGGTTAAAATAGCAAACTATTAACAGTACCTTCAAAGTAAGTTAAATAAAAGCAATTTTAATTTTTTTTGCGAGTGGCTAGTATAAAATTAGTAACTGTCGTACGTACCATATTTCGTTAAACAGTCTACAGCTCGGAATACGATACCTTCAGAGATAGAGATGTGTCTATGCGATGAAATACGAAAGAGGGCAAAAATAACGAAAACATCGGCGGAATTGGAAAGAGAAAATCGCATTTTGAGGAAATATCTGACGTTTTCATTTATCTTGTCTGGATTTCAAATTGCGCAATATGAGTGGAACAGTACGAGAAAACAGACGTGAATTAGAATTTCGAAAAGAAATATTTGTTTTACACCTGCTGTTTGGCTGATTTGTTGATGTTTAAGCGTCCCTAGTTTATGCAAATAAAATAGATATACAAGAAAACAGGTGAAGAGTAAAACACTTGGAAATCTACTTAATTTGAAACACTGACGCACCACAGCAAAAGGGAAAACAAATCCAATGAACATATATTCTTCGTAACATTGCTGACCATACCTTTCCAGACGTATTTCAAGGTAAGAAAAAGTGAAAAACATTTATTTTACTAGTTATATTGTTGGGAACGTTTAAAAGTTTGCAGTAACAAATTATCCTTAATAAACGGCGATTTTGTCGGCCACTGAGGTCAAAGATACTAGTATTATATCTTTGATTAAATTATTTTAGCGCCTATCTCAACTTCGAAGAAGTCGTACGCGTTTGCATGTTGATGCGCAATGGTTGATTTCGAAAGGAAAAAGCATTAATATTAATTAAAGCAGTTATTATGAATATTTAAAAGCGTTGCTTTAGAAATTTAAATTGAAAATTTAAACATTTCAGAACAACATATTGTGCTTCTGACAACTTTAGGCCAAGTTTTTAGTAATGGCAAAATCACCAACAGCAGCAACCGGGAGAGCTCTTCACGCTAGTTTCACATGTGGGGACATGGCATTCTTAATCAGCACTGACAGAACGGAAGTAGCAAAAGAGTTATGCGACAGTACAGTTAAACTTGGTACACTTGGTGCTGTTTGCGGCATTGCTGCTATCACTCGTATTGGTCCCATTCGTACCTTTGGTACGATTGGTCTCCTCTATATCTATCCTCGAGTGAGACCAATAATTAACGGTCTCCTTATTAAGGCGTTTGGCGGTGACAAAAGAGAAGACCAAGAAGTTCGAGATATCAAACCAGGATCTCTACATGTTCTGCTGCGTTGTTTCACAGAAGCAAGATTCCTGGAGGTCCTAGAAGATTATGAATCGGGCAAAATAAAAGAACGCTTGGAGGAAGAATTCTTAAGGGCTGGCATTAAAAACGAAGGATTGAAAGTCGAGATTGAAAACATGAATGAAGTACAAAAAATAAAGATGGCTATAGAAGAAAGGTATATACACCGTTTGTTGATGCACTCATTAATGTTTATTTTAAAAGAAAGATAGAGTGAAGTAGAGAAGTGACATAGAGAAGCAGTAAGACATTTGTGATTATTCTTACTTGAGCCATCTTTCACAATCTTTCCCTTTAGCAATCTTTCACAACTCGTGCATAAAAATCGTACGCACTCGCCAACCATGCAGTAATCTTTTATATACGTTACGTATAATTCATATAGAAGATCGTGCTGCACTAAAGAAACGACCAAAGGCAAAGGAAAAGACAAAACTACAAAAAAGCAAGATATTTTAACTGATTAGAACCAACTGTCAGCAAGAAAAATTAAGGTACTTGCTTATTATGTCATCTACATTATATGTCCTTAATATCAACAATGAATTATGCATGCAGGATTTAAAAGCCTACAACAGCTCAATATCTTGTTACCAATATTGAATGAGCCTGAATCAACCCGCAATCAGGTGTAACAGTGTCGAAAAATGTTGTTGACAACCAGGAGCAATGCTGCCTTCATAATATTGTGTAATCATGTTTCATCAACTTTGAAAGTTGGTCATTTTTCATTTTTGAGCACGTTTACTATCCATGACAATAACTGTAAGGTATAGCACTTTGTAGCTATATGAACCAACTGTAGCATGTATTCACTCTCCCTCAGCTATCAAATTTCATGTCACATTAATTTCTTAGCTTGGGTCCATCACACAAAATAAAAGATATTGAAAGATCAGCGTCTTGAAACTTGGGATAAGGATTAAATATGTACGGATAGTCATGTTTAATCGGTATCCTGGGTTTCAAGACTATAATCTTCTGATTATGTTTTATTCTGCATGTTTTGAAATTGTCAGTTGGTACTGGGATTTTTTTATGATAATTTTATCACATTTCTTTTATTGATTAGGAAAAATCTTTTACATAAATTTGCTCAACGAAATACTCAGTATGGACTCCTTCATCAGTAACAGGATGAGATGTTTCACCTCAAGCTGGATGCACATCTAAATCTACTGATATTGTGAGATTTGAAATTTTTTGGCACTGAAATAGTAACATGGCCATGCATCAGCTTAACTTCCTATAATTCAAGAAGAAAACATTATATTATTTACTCAAACTTTTTGTTGGCACTCTGAGCAGCAATCTAGAAAACGAAATAGCAAAGATGCAATCACGCACTAAATACTTTATTTATGTATAGAGACATGTGAATGAATTCTTTGAAAAACTACAGTATTTAAAATAAAATTGCGTATGTAATTAGTTAATTCGTAAAAGAAATAGAAACTTTACTCCTTTGTAAGTTTTTGAAGCACTTGTAGCAAGTCCGTGAGATAGAGAATGGGCGGTACTCAGTGAGAGTGGGACCGCTCCAGTTGGAAGCTTCGGAGTCTGCAGACTGGCTTGCTGAACCCAGTCAGTAAACTATATAAAATGGCGCCACGTTGCACTACTTAATTTTGCCGTGAGTAAGATAAATAGTAGCCTGATGTCTCCTTATGAGTCTCACGCAATGCAACATCGCATAACGAAGATACACCTCAAGAAATTTGTTTTTCAGAAAAGCTGTTCCAATGAAAATAAGGGTAAAAATTCGTATCTGTACAAATCATCAACGCACACAAAGAAAACCAAAATAGAAAAATTCTGACATCTCACAACAGTTTGCCATCACCTGCTGTTTGGCGTACACTGTGTCTTTCTCGGTTGATGACTTCACAAAGATTTAATTTGAAATGCAAATGAAGAATTTGTTGACTATTCCGAAGTTGCCAACGCATCGCATTCGTATACAGAAATATTTCACATTACTGTTTTACACAAGTGATGACACGCTTCCGAACGTGTGTCAAGGTAGGCTAAATCTTTTCAATGTTTCCTTTCAATGTTTTATGCAGAAAAATTTAGAAAAGAATTTTCCTACAGTTATACAAATTAATTTTACCGGTTCCCTGGAATGCATGGCCTTCATGTCAAGGGGGGGGGGTATATAGCTCATTCCGCTCACCTGGGATGGTAATAAACTTCAATAAAATTGTTTTTCACAAAAACCTGTTCTAAATCAGATAAAAATAAGGATAAAAACCGTATTCCTACAAGCCATTAATGCACACAAATTAGGAAAACCAAAATAATAGTTTTGACAGCTCACATCAGTTTGCCATTACCTGCTGTGTGGTATGCATTGTGTCTTCCTCGATTCATAGTCACAGACACTAAATTATTCGTAAAATTACTTAGAGGTTGGTTGAAACGCCAACGCTTCGTATTCGCAGAGAGAGCAATCTTTGACATCATACTCTTTATAGCTGCTGATAACACTTTTCTCATTTCAAGGTAAGCGAAACGTTATCTTTCAATATGTATAGACGCGAGGTTGTATGTGTGTAGGCTACAACTTTTGACGAACGTTTAAGAAACACGGTTTAATTATATGGTTCTGCTTGATGCTGTTACCACACCCCTTAATTCACGACACATTTTAACGCTTTGATATTTTTAATCTTTTCATACTGCTGTTTAAATGCCCTACATACAATATGTAGCAGCATCTTTTGGCAATACTATACAGTGCTGCCTACATACAATGCTATATCACGCATAATACACGCTAGTTTACAGTCAATAAACCATACAGGTTAAACTACTAACTTCTTAATTTGTCTTGTTTCATTTTCAATTTAAGCGTCAACTTGGTCAGAAACAATGTCTTCACAAGCAGCAGTAGTAGGTTTTGGCGGTCCTTCTGAAGATGAACAACCAGCTGGAGCTGTTACTGTTGACATTTCTCCCGAAAATGAAAACGCAACACAACCTGCCTCTGGCGTTCCCCAAAGAGATCAAGGAGCTGTTGATAATGACATTGTTTTTAAAGATGAACAACCAGCTGGAGCTGTTGCTACTGACATTTCTCCCAAAAATGAAAACACAACACAACCTGCCTCTGGCATTCCACATAGAGATCCAGGAGCTGTTGCTATTGACATTCCTTCTGAAGATGAACCACTTGGAGCTGTTGCAACTAACATTCTTTCTGAAGATGAACAACCACCTGGAGCTGTTGCTATTGACATTCCTTCTGAAGATGAACTAATTGGAGCGGTTGCTACTGACATTCCTTCTGAAGATAAACAACCACCTGGAGCTGTTGCTACTGACATTCCTTCTGAAGATGAACTAATTGGAGCTGTTGCTACTGACATTCCTTCTGAAGCTGAACAACCACCTGGAGCTGTTGCTACTGACATTCCTTCTGAAGATGAACCACTTGGAGCTGTTGCTGCTGACATACCTTCTGAAGATGAGCAAGCAGTAGAACCTGCTCCTGGATATCAAGGAAATTCTATTTGGTTTAAGTTGAAAACTGGGGCAATAGAAGCAGCAGAAGTACTTCCTGATTTATACAGATATGGACGTGCCCTTGGTGACTTGTGGGATGACCCATCGTGGAGAAACGCACTCCATTCAATTATTCAGCTGGTCTTTTTAGCGGACAAAATTCGGCGAAAAACCGGAGAGATACGAAATATTACCGCTGGGTGTTTACAATTTGAACTTTGTTGTTTCACGCAAGAAATATTTCTGGAGACTTTAAGAGATTATGAATCAGGCAAAATAAAAGAACGTCTCGAAGAAGAATTTGTAAAGATCGGAATTAAAACCAAAGGATTGGAGGTGAAGATTCAAAACAGCGAAGAAGTGGAACGAACAAAGACAGCTATAGAAAAAAGGTATGCCCGTATTCCTTAGTAAATGCTTGTTGAATGTCTTAATTGAAAATGTTAATTGCAGGACACCATTCGCTAATTCCATTTGTTTACCATTTTATTCAAAAACGTATGTAAGGATCACGCAGTCAACTTATGGCCTATAAGCCAAATTATTGGTGGGTGTATCGTTTCAGCATTTCGAAACATGCACCACGATTTTCAGTTCAGTGTACGAAATCGTTTCTCTTAGCAGAATGTGGTAATTATAGACCCATTTCTGTTATATAAAGTATAGCTAAAAAGTAAAGTACTTGCCAAGAACCAGTCTGGCTTTCGCCCTAATCATTCAACTGCAACTACGTTATTACACTTAAAACAAATAACTGGCTAACCAATATGGATAAAGGTTTGATAAATGGTGTCGTTTTGCAGATCTTAGGAAAGCATTTGACACAGTCAACCATAACATGCTCTTATCTAAACTTGAACGTTCGGGGTCCGAGGTACTGCTCTGCAACGGTTTCAATCAGATTTATATGAAGAAAAACAAATTTGCAGAATTAAAAATAATGTTTTAAGTGAAACAGAAATACACTGTGGTGTATCGGCAATTGGGTGATAAGTAACAAATTAACTTTAAATATTAAAAAACAGAGTTCATGATTATCGGATCACAACCCCCAAACCTCTCCGAAACCCCAAAAATGTTATATGATGGTTATCAGTTCAAAAGAATTCAGCAAAAAAAGATTCTTGGCCTTATAATTGATGATCATTTGTAATAGAACGAATGGAATAACGAACAATGCAAAACAATCCAAAACAGTGTAGCTCTTCTACTGAACGCTAAAGATTTTAAAGGTTTCGCAAGAATTGTAAGTCACAATGTATAAATCATTGATGCTACTATTTTTCAATTATTGCTCAACCGTTTGGCATGATAATAAAAGCTCTCACATTAATAAATTATTCAAATTACAACAGAGAGCTGCACGAATATTAACAAATTCAGACTATAGCATTAGATCTACCCGAATTTTGAAACCATTCAATGACCAATCAAAACAATAGTTGATAAACGAGAATATACAATTACTTTATGGTTTCCGTGTTTGGATGGCTTGATCCAAACACGATTTTCGGCCAATCAGAACACGCGTTATATAATGTTATTTTATAATTAATAATAATTCATAAGCAAAACACAAAGCAAATCAGAGTAGTGAAGGAGTCTTAATATGTGATAAAACACACGTAGATTTTTACAAAACTGTTGCTTGATTTTGTCGGCTTATATAACATCCATTTTAAAAATTCTTTTGCAAACTCACAATTCGTGCTTTATCAGAACATAAAACGCTCGGCTGTGCCTCGCGTTTTATATTACGTTCGGACAGTTTTACTACCAAGTTTTTTCAGCGTTTCTGCACAATTACATGTTTATACATAATGATGTCCTCATAGGAAGGATTACGAAAGAGAAGAGAAGAAAGAAACAATGAACTCGGAAAAATTGTATAATATATATAATATATATATATATATATATTGTATAATATATAGAATTGATATTGACCCCTTCCACCCACAGTGATCGACTTTTCAAAGAAAATTTCTCGTAATTGTGGAAACCCTGTCTTCAGTTAATTGTTGGGCTGTTCCTGCATTTTTCGATACAACTGTTGCTTTATTGGAAATAATTTATACTCTAAAATAAACAATTTAAAACAAATACTGTAAAGGAAGCTGAAAGTCTTAGTCGAAAAATTTGAAAAATCTATAAATTCTACCTCGTAGAAGATCAAGCCTTGCAAAGACAGAAAGCGAAGTGGAAGCTACGAAAAAACAAGATTTGCCTGCTAGCGAAAAGAGAAAATTGTCTACTGAAAAGGAACCAGGTATTTACTACAGTAATTGAAACGAATTTTAACAGAAACAGACTGCAGTACATCAATAACATGTTAAATATTAAATATATAACATATACAAGTTATCTGCTATTGAGAGTATTGCTAACTAAAGCCGTCGACTTTTTAACCAACTTTGATAATGCTGTTTACCTATATCCCCTCACGTTAGATTTGTCACTGTATATTAATGAAGTTTTGTTGCTGTTTAATGGATTTGTTTCCTTTGTAGTTTTTTAAGCTTTAAAGGGTCTATACGTTTCGCGCTGGTAAAGGTCGTAAAGCTATACTATTATCTCACGTAACCAATTAGGAACAAAATAGTAAATGATTTTAGGCTAAGTTTTAAAAAATTAAATGTTTGCAAAATATGAATTTAATTTCTTTTATTGATTACATAGGATTCCCCGTAGCCACGTTGGACAAATCAAAAGCAAAAGAGAATTTTACGAGGGTCTTCCACCTATTGCTAGGAAAAGCAACCGATGCGTTAAGAGCTGTATTACAAGCAATACATCCGCCTTCAACTTTGGCTACGGTGTTACATGCCAACAAAGCTGACTTGCAGAGCTTAAGACACGGCGGAATGATTACAAAAAAGCAATGGGTCTTGCTCTTTCCAGCATCGGGCGCTGCACCAGATTCAAATAACTTTGACATAACTTTACTGATCACTCTACTTAGAAATATCTGTAGATTACCTCAACCAGCAACAGGATGGGCTGAAATGCCTCCAGCCGGGGACACATCAATCTCTGCTGACATTGTGAGAATCAAACACGTCAAGGACGAGGTTGCTCACAAAGCAAACGATCAATTAGATGACACAACGTTTGAGTCATTGTGGCAAGAAATTTCACAACCTTTGGCAAGGCTAGGAGTTCTTCAAAAAGATATTGATGAAATAAAAAAGGGTCCTCTTTGTCCTGAAGAAGGTATTTTGTCTGATGTGAAAAAAAAGAGACGAGTGAGTAGCAGTGGCGGATCCAGGGTAAGTCAAAATAAAATATAGCAGCTCAATTTTAAATTCAAAATAACTTTATAACAATGTCATAGGTTATAAATTTCAAAAGAATAAAATCTAACCAATGAAGTTGCTTTGAAGGTATTTCAAAATGTAAATATATCCTAGAATGAGCTGTGGTAATTTATTTTGACTGACGCTAGATCCGCCACTGGTGAGTAGCAAGTGAAGTTCGAAAAGAGTTCCCAGAAAACTAAAACCTGACGAATGGGAGCCAACAAGTTGATTTTCACGTAAGTTGTGTGTTATTCATGCATGTGGCGATCAAGTCGTTTTAATGCGCTTTGTTTTTGTTTAAACGAGTTACAAATACTATGCTGTAAGAACTTGTCGCTCACCAGCAAATATGTAGCCTGATGAAGCCACTATAAAGCCTTCTATGTATTAAAACTAAGATGATAATAAGGAAAACATTTATCCATTTATATTTATTTAGCTGCAGGCGTAGCTATTATATTTTGCTACGAAACGATTGTAATTTTTCAACAGCTCGCTCTTATATTTAAATTTTTTGCCATAAACATTTAAGGTCGCCAGTAATTTTGAGGAAACACCACGTACATTATTATCGCAAAGCTTTCGATCCGTAAGCTCGGTTTTTCATATATCGGCGCTAATTATGCCGTCTGATGAAGATTCCAGCTTCGAATCGAAAGCTTTGCGATACAAAACGGGCAAATTCGGCCATTGCCACACTTGCACTGTGTGCAAAGCTGTGCAAAGCTCATACTTGCAACATATTTGCACAAGGCAAATTTGATGCAAATTCGTTTTTTCGTCCTGTGATAGGTCCTATGATAATTTGATAATTTATTAAAAGATCCATCTTATGTGAGAAAAATACAATGGATTAACAAGTTATAGTACTACTATATTACAGTTAAAAAAGTACATAGTCAATAATTGACTCAATTACATTATCACAGTATATCAAAAATTTAGCCATTATTTACAGCAACGAGGTATAAATGAGTTATGTCGTTCTGTACTAGAAGATATTTGATATTCCCTAGGATTTCTTCGCAGTTCATAAGGGTTCATATCTTGTCTGGCAAAAGCTTTTGGCACGGGTGTTCTGGATCTTTACATATCTTTTCAAACTCGCGACTAGATGCTTTGTTTCTTCTAGTTTCTAGTGTTGGTAGGAAGTCGCTGTCCAAACCTAATATACGCAAGCTTCTTCTCTGTATCTTTTCCACTTCATTTTGCAAGTATCCTGGCAGGCCACACCAAACTGGGCTAGCGTATTCTAAAATGGGTCTAATCTTTGACGTGTATGTCGTAAGTCCGACTTCGGTAGGTAAATGAGATTTCATACATTGCCTGAGATGAAAGAGTCTTCTATTAGCTTTACGAGTAATTTGCTCAATATCTTCATTCCATTTCAAGTCGTCTTGGCACCAAACACCGAGTAGTTTAAAAGTTTTTACTCTTTCGATAATATCATCCCCAATTTGAATTAGAGGTGGTTCTTGAACAGAATCAGTGAAACATATCCACATATCTTTAATTTTTTTGGATTTAATTCCATTTTGTTCGTTTCTGCCCACTTACAGACATAATCTTTTGCTATTTGCATGGAGCTGGACTTGCCTTGTTCGACTAGCTGGTCTTTAGTGCAATCATCAGCGTATTTGGTTGTATCTATATCCAAATCAACAGGAATTTAGTTTTCCAGATCATTTATGTGTATATTAAAAAGTGCTGGTGAAAGTACAGACCCTTGCGGAACGCCACAAGGACAATTGGCAATTGATGATAAAGTCCCATTTAAATTTACCTGTTGAGTTCTGTTCGAGAGAAAACTACTTATCCATAGCCAAAAGGATTTATTTATTCTCATATGTGCAAGTTTTTCGAGTAAGATGTTATGGCTCACCAAATCGAAGGCCTTACGGAAGTCTAGGAATATAGCGTGAACACCTTTTCTGCCAGAGAGAGAATTGTCTGTGGCGTCATACCATTTTTGAGTGATAGATATTAAGGCGGATACAGTGGACGTTCTCTGAGTAAACGCATGCTGGTCATTTTTAACCTTAAGATCCGGACCATTCAATTGGAGTTGAATTTTTTCTATGATTTTGGCCATCTGCGGGAGAATAGATATCTGGCGGAAGTCATTTTTAATGTCGCATGGGTTTGTGACCTTAGGTACTGGCGTTACTAAAGCATGTTTATACAAGGTTGGATAACGGCATTGACTAATACTACATATAATAATGTCATGTATCACAGGTCGAGGTCTTCCGAGAAATGCTTAAGTATCCAAGCCGGGATATCGTCTACCCCGGTCGCTTTCCTTGGGTTTAAATGATTTAGATGACTTTTGACTTGACCAATCAAAGGTTGTCGAGGCGGTGTCTCCTTGAGCAAGTGATTAACTTCATCAACGTCTACTTTATTTTCATTTCTCAGATTTGCCCAGGGTTTGGTGAACGCAGATTACAATTTTTCAGCAGTTTCTTGGATTTCTATTTCAGGGATGCGCACCCTAGTGTTGGTGTCATTTGCTCCAATAAGAGCATTGATTGTCTTATACTACTTTGCTGGGTTGGACGATCGTAGATCCCTTGCTTTAGAATTATAATACTTAGCTTTGGCTTGAGATATTAGCTCTCGAACAGTGTCACATAATTGACTGTAACGAACTAAGTCACCTCTGGCGTATGCCCGTTGCCGCTGTTTAATTTTGGCTTTGATATAACCTGTCATCCACGGTTTATCTGATTCATGGACACGGACCATTTTCTCAGGGATAGTTTCATGCACTATCTTCGTCAAGATGGAATTGAAATTTCCTACTTTCTTGCTGTCGATATCTTGAGCTTCATATACTGGTGTCCAGTCTTCCTGAATAATTCTCAGACTAAGAGCGTTGCGGTTACTAGTAGTCAAGAACCTAATTCGTTTGGATTTAGCGGGCGTCTTCTGCATCTCAGCTGGGGTTAGAAGTAGGCATTGATGGTCTGAACGGCCGATTGGACTGGGTTAATGGTATGCATATTAGTACCATATTGATCCAAGATATTATGACCTCTAGTTCGAGCCGTTACATGTTTCTTTAAATCAAAGCGATTGCACAGACGACATAGGCTTAATTTATTAAAGTCCCCTGCAATAACAATTCCACTTGATGGTCTATTGGTAAGGAAGCTATCAAGGCACGTTGTAAGATATTCCGTCATATCGTTATTGTTGTCAGTGGATTGACCTGGAGGATGATACACTACTCCAACAATTATTGAACTATGAGGTCTTGGTGTTCTCGGGGGCTTCAGTAATAACCATAACACTTCTTTATTACTGACTTCAGCAGTCACTAAGCGGGTAACCGGTATACTAGAGTGTACATAGGCAAGCACCCCACCACCAGCGGTGGCTCTGTCCAAACGGAAGTTTTTAAACTCAGGGCCAATCGTTATTGCTGAGTCAGGAAAGGCTTCGCTCAACCAGGACTCGGTAACTAGGACTACTGTTGGTTTGTTTATGGCAACAACAGCGGATAGTTCATCGATTTTATTACTTATATGACATGCATTTAATAACAAAAAGCAGGGTAAAATATTCGTCGGAGAAAGTAGGGCGACTTTGGGAGTTTCAGTGATGGAGACTTTTATAAGATTGACACTAGTAAGATGCTTTGTCTTCATCGAATTATCAACGTTTCTTCGGGGTCGGGTAGTGATTCTGACTGGTATATTATAGGTTAGTTAATTCAGAGGGACTAGTTGGCCTATGGTCATTTAGTAGTAATACCTGTACCATTTGATTTTGTCTCTCCTCTTCGACTGCTGGCGAAAACCCCCATTTTCCCCCATTGACTGCGCTATTTACATCATTACGATAGCCACTCTCTCTAGGTGGTTTAGTCTGTTTTACACGAGAAGTCGTACATGTTGGAAACTGATCCTTGAAAAGGGGTTGCTGGTTACTAAATGAACAAGATCTAAGTGGTTTGACCAATCTTTGGTCGGTCGGCGAAGGATGGAAGGAGGTCTGTTTCGTAATCACTGTGTCCAAGAATAATTTTTCTTGCTTTTTATAGAATGAACTTGCTTGGCCTTAGCGCACGCATCAACTACAGCGGAGTCAAGATTGGAAGGCTCATAGCAAGTTGTTGGCGTGGGAAATTCATCTCTGATACGATACTGTCTGTTTGACTATTGTTGTCTTTATTTAGGTCACCCACGCCTTGTGTACCTATCTCTAAATTAGCATTTTCATAGCTATAGTAATTTGCTTGTTTAATATTCTCATTAACTGCTGGTTTAACTGATATATTATGAGCAAGATTTTGAGATGCTAATTTTAACGAATCTCGATCGTTTTCAACTTTTGTTAACTTCTCCTGAAGAGTTGTAATAATCATATTCTTTTCCTTGAGAATCACAGAAAACTCCCCGAGAAACGTTTCAAGTCTAACATCGCAAGGTATACGGCCACTTTCTGAGCTTGAGGGTGTAAGGATAGCGCCCATGGATTCAATGATTGCATTTATAGAGTCTATTATTGTGTTAGTTGATTCCTTTTGTCTTTGCAAAGTCGCTACCTCTGATTTGATATCTCTCAGTATCAAGTAAAGATTGGCCGCCCTTGGTGCAATCTCGTAACAACTGTTCATCTTCAAGCGATATGTTTTCATCCGTGACCGTACCTACTTGGTCTGCTGTATTTGTTTGTAAAATATCCAGCCACAATTTCTTCAATAACTCGCCTTCTTTACTGTGAAATATCAGGGAGTTATGTTTTCCAGGGTACCAAGTCATAACGAAATCGAAATTTGAATCTCTAAACTGCTTTGCCGTGCCGCCAGGCGATTTCCATTTCTTGATCAATCCAGCAACATTTTCGACAAAATTCTTTAATGAACGAAGATCATGCTGTCATTTGATACGAGTGCCGTTGTAAATTAAATAAGCTTGGTCATTTAATAGCTTAATAGATTCCGAATCGATATGAATAATCACGATAAAATTTGTGTCATTAACTGAGCTCGGTACTGCAGTGTTACCCGCCATGCTTTGTGACTTGCAATCATACAAGGAACTCATGTTAATTTTATTACTATCTCACGTGACCAATTAGTAATAAACTTCAGTTTAAGCATTAAAAATGTAAATTTTTGCAAAATATGAATTAAATTTCTTTTATTGATTAGGTGCAGTGATCGGTCCCTCAGCAGTGAATCTTGGCAGAGTGTCCCGACTATTGATTGATAAAGGAAGTGTTGCGTTACGCAATGTATTGCATAAAATACACCCGCCTTCATCATTAGCTGCAATACTTAAAGCCGAAAAACCAACTTTGCAAGTAATGAAAATAAGGAGAATTTTAAGTCTGCACGCGTGGGACTTACTTTTTCCAGCATCGGGTGAAGCACCAGATTCAAAAAATTTTGACATAACATTACTGACCGTTCTACTGAGAAATATCTGCAGATTACCTCCACCAGCAGCAGGATGGAATACAATGCCTCCAGCCGTGGACACATCAAAGTCTGCTGACATTGTGAGAATCAAATTGTTCAGACATGAGGTCTTTGGTCATATAACAAGTACCCAAATGGATGACGCAAACTTTGAAAAATTGTGGAATGAAATTTCAAGACCTTTGATCAGGTTAGGAGTTCCTGAAAAAGATATTGACGAAATAAAGGATGGTCAACTCGTTGCTAAAGAAATGATGAAATGGGTAGAAAAATTAGAAATGGGCGTGAAGGCCAGCATGCCAGATGAATTATGAAATTATAAAATTAATGAAAAATGCCAGATGAAGTCTGTTTACCTGTTTATCATTTTTTGATGGAAGCTTCAGCAAGGATGCCTTTGACATTGCATTACTTTTTATAATTTACAAATTCGCAACAAATACTGTAATACAATTGTAATACTGTAATATAATTACTGTAATACAAATACAACAGTAAGCTTACACTAATAAGCTATTTTTTAATGGTGTTTCCTCGACGTCGATTAAAGATTAAAAAAATTGTCGTCAGAGAGATTTAACTACATTAATTAACACCACGTTTGTTCTAACCTCAGACTGAGGGGAATGTACTATGTAAAATTTGCTACTGCGTACTTGGGCACGAGTCCTACGGGGAGTGGGGTATACCCCGGCAAATTTACGAAATTGAGGTCTTTACTGCAGAAGCATTTCCAACACTCTTAGAACACATTTTGAGACAAATTTTAGGTTTGCAATGTGATGTGGGAAGGGATAAACTACTTGAAACCTAGAAACGTTAATTGTTATGCTCGTGTTCGTTTGTAAATAATCAATTACACTCAAATTTTTTAAGAAAGTAAATTTTGGGGGAGGGGAGGAGGCATTTCCCCCCAGATCAGACCATGAACTTTTAACATAATTATATTTGTGATCATTCTTTTGTTTGGATACTCCATGTCATGGTTATCGTTAGCACCTGACGTCACTGTAATAAATTACTTGTGTTTATCTGTATTTACTGTTACTGTGTTGATTCTACTTTATAGTATACTAAAGGTCACCTCAGAATAAAATAGAGCAGGGGAATCCTCCCAAATGAAAAATCTTTGGAGATTTGGGAGGGGGGGGGGCTCCCACTCAACCCCCAAAACCTTAAATATCCCTGATATTTTTGAATGAACATTGGTCAACATAAAAAACGAGTTGTAGTGTTGTTCCGATGAGTTGGCAAACTATCTTTTCTATCAATTATACGTGAAATAGTGTGTGTGTGGGGGGGGGGGGGGGGGGCGAGGAAATTCCTGAAACCTGCTTCTGACAAGAAGGTGCTTTGTCAACTTGGTTCATGTTCTAGCAGACTAATGCACGAAAAGTTTGGAATTCAAGAGCATATTCATGCGCATCATCATGAACACCATGTCCATCAACACTAAACCTACATTATCAGGTAAGAAAATATTAAAGAACAATAGATACTATGATTTTACACTTACATTTATAATGAACCACACAACGAATTGCAAGGAACCGATTTGTTGGAATTGACAAGCAATGAAATGTAAGTTTTAAACTCAGACGAAAGTTCAAGCCTGTTGTTCGCTAACTCGGCAACTCATTCTTCTCTCAGTGTTTTGTGTTCAATTATTCATTATTTTTTGCACTCAAAAAGCTTCTTGTTTAACTTTATATATCATACATAACAACAAGCAAATATACGGCTATATCAAATATATCAAAAGAAGAAATTTGCTTCTCATTCATGTTTTAATACATACAAGACAGATAAATGCAAATAAGGAATAGTATGCATTTTAAAACTTCAAACAGAAAGTGCCGGAAGAATAAAAAATGGGATTCTAAAAACTCATAACAATTTACAATAACAACTGCCCGCGTTTGGTATGCATTGCGTGTTCTTTGGTTTATCGTCACGTAGCTACAAATTAAGTAAGCTGCGATCATGCTCTATACTATGTTTAGAGCCTGATACAATCCTTAATCCGGTCGCGTTCCGCCCACACGATAGTTTTACAACAAAAACAACAATCTAATTATAGTTACAGTGGCTAAATATATCTTATGTAATTAGCTTTAACCAATCAAAGATACTCTTGCTAAAAATAAGCCAATCAGGTTGCAATAGCACAGACTTTTGATAACATTTGTATCAGGCCTTTATTCAAATAAAGGCTTGATCGCAGGCTACAAATAAAGTACGAACGAAATACTTGAGAAGCCGCTTCAATTCAGCCTCATATACAAGCGCTTTATGTGCTTTTAAGACAGTCATGTATGAAGATCAGCTAGAAAAGTAGCGTGCGCGGGGGAGTTTAGGCAGGTTTTGAAGATCCGTCAAGCTTCGCTATTCTAAGCACCCCCGCGCGCTCGCTACTTTATTGACTGATCTCTCTCTATAAATCCGCCTGGATACCATGCTGGCTTCAATTCAATACACCGACGTGTTACCTTTGTGTAAAGAAAATTCTAGTATAATGTAGCTGCATGCACCATCATTCAACACTACCGTTACAACGTTTTCCAACGCGTGATATGAATCCAAGAACTATATATTACTGTATCGAGGCAGGATTCAATTCATTTCAAGCATGTCAGCGTGTCAGCGGAAAGCTTTTGCCCTATACAAGTACACGAGATGGTCCCGTGTGCTTATTTCCAATTGTTCTAACCCAAGCCGCAACTCCTCAAACACTTTGTTGAAATCTTATTTATCAACTCTTGTAGAGAAACTCCTGGATTTTGCATATGAGTCACGATTTACGGGTTGTTACTATTTTTAGATTCTCAGAATTCGGATTAGGGTTAGGATTGGGGTAGGATTAGGATTAGGACTCGGTTTAGGACTCGGTTAAAGGTTAGAATTGGGATTTAGATTATGGTTAGAGATAGGTTTAGGGTTAGGATTGGGATTAAGATTAGGATTTTGGTTAGGATTATAATGCAAAAAGTCTAAAAATAGAAACAACCCCTAAAACGTGACAGGTATAGGATTTTGATATCACTGACTAATAAGAGCGTAAATAAATAATGCGACAGTGTTTCTAGCTCTGGGCCAGAATTAGCCAAAAATAACAAAAATATGTACTAAAAATATTAAATGAGACTCCTGTTTGTTTAGAATGAACGACGCACGAATCTTTAAAGTATTATTTATATATTAATTTCAACTGTATTGACTATCTCTGGTTAGTTTGTTCATTCAACGTTCACATTTTATTTGTTTTTTTCAGCTTGAATCAGATTTAGAAGGAATATGATACGCTAATGAGCTCCAGAACGTTCTACCAACGTCTTCGGTATCTAAAAAAGTAAAAAATGGAATTCATAAACTGCTGGGATATCTACTACCAATATGGTTAGTTGTTTTATGCAGACATCGCATGTTCAGAATTACATTTTTAAAAAAAAGATAATGAGGTACTGGGCTTATTTGAAGGGTCCTTACATTATTTGATTTTCCATGCAAAAAGATTTACAATGTTATTTTAGACAAGGCCCGAAATACTAGTTACAGAAAACCAACGATCAATTATAATATTTCAGCGCCAACACACATTATATATGAGCAAACATTTACTGGAAGAAATTTAATACTACCTCCTTGGCAGGTACTTCGTTTAGGGAGGACCGTTAGCCATCCTAAAAAAAACGTCGGCGGTGCAGGTAGAATCTGACTCAGTGCATAAACGTTTTTTAACCCCGATTTGCGACTATTCCACCGCCTTATTGTGCATATAGGGCATAATACAGGGTACTTAATTAAAATTGTTATGGCAAAAAAAATTCGTAACATGGCCGTTCAAACTTCCGAGCTTAATTAGACTGCTGCAAAGTACCGAATGAGAGTTTAGCTGACAGCTCACAAAAATAAGTTTTCTGATAACACCAGCTGTGTCTTCGTTGGTTGATGATGCCACGTCACGCACATATTTAATGTAAAGCCAATGAGAATCACAATGAAATACTTGGAAAAAGCAGTTCAAATTCGTTAAAACGCCAACAGCGAGACGTCGATCCGCTTTGGTGAAAAGAAGTCTTCTACATCACAGATAAACACTACTGATAACACAGGTCAGAATTTTTAAAGGTGAGTAAAACGTTTATTATATTATTTTCAATAATACATTACACGTTTGTATATGCTTGTTGGCGTCACTAGCGAAGTGATATTATGCACTTGCCGCAACGCTATTTCGAGTCAGAAGACTGCAAACAACATGTCCTCTCACACTTTACAGTTTAACATGAATCTAAAACTCAACACCCATCAAATTCGTTTGTTTTTTTTTCTTCTCAATTTCAATATACATAGAGCAAAATATGACTAATATTCAATCGAGCGAAACAACAGCTGTATAGAATTCTCTGCATATACAAGCACAAAGTCGACTATTTCCAGCAGTCTCGATACAGTTTAATGTATGTCACATAGTGTGATTTCCTGTTTTATATCGGAAATGGACTTCAAGAAAATTCTTATAAAAAAACCGACTCAAATTGAAGGAATTTGAAACTCAAAGAAAAAATGAAACCAAAATGGAATTCTAAATTCATTGCAATTCCCACACCTGTGGTATGGCAAAAATTTACTAGCATCCTCTTGGCCTAGTTGCCTTGTTTGCATACAACAATGCAAATGGTAATGAAACATCTTATAAAAATAGGTGCGCTACGCGTGCATGTATCTACGCTTTCCAATTCCAGGAATAAGATTGCTTGATTTTAAATAGCATTAAAACCAATATTGTTAGATTTTATTGAGAAAAATTAAGTTATATGATCAATGGCATGTTACATAATTTTCATAGTAAGTTAAGGCAAACATTAATCTCAAATTATACCAGTGGTTATACTAAAAGGTAAGCAGACCTAAAGGCCTTCATTTGAAATGAAAAATAGGACGGCATAGGTGAGAAATCTGAATGCATTATTTTATTCTGGATAGGCCACAAGTGACCTTTTTAAAATGCTGAAAAAGCAATGGATATATTTTAGCTATGACTTGGCATATTGTTCGCTAAAGACTTCAGAAGTAGCGAACTGGTTATTTAGTTTATGTTCAGTATTTAAGTCCAACTTTTTGTAAAATATTACTACTAGGTGTTTTGATTTGAGTATTATTTGGACTTATTATTGCATTGTATTAAATGTGAGATTGAATATCCGTGCAACATTTGTCCTTCAGTA
Organism: Muricea muricata; assembly: GCA_963855995.1. Classification (NCBI taxonomy): domain Eukaryota; kingdom Metazoa; phylum Cnidaria; class Anthozoa; order Malacalcyonacea; family Plexauridae; genus Muricea; species Muricea muricata. The sequence continues at coordinate 2,364,655 of OY979726.1, read as the reverse complement.
CATGCACAGCTACTATACTTTTTCTACGCAGCACCATAAGTGACTACGAGGCACTGAAATAAGCCAATAACGGAGAGCGATACAGCTGTGCGCTTCCAAGAATGTTATATTTATTAACAATGTAGCCAGTTGTCAAAACTGTGTTTACATTCCCATGCATTTACAAGTATTATTGACTAGCTTGTAAGATCTTTATAATCTCACAGCATCTCACACTTGTTTTCATATTTCAGAAACATTTGACACAGGCACAACTTGTTATAAACAAATTTTGAGTAAAGTCCGAACGCCATTTACATGTACATACATCTACACCTTAATAATGCCGCGAGTCTAAAACTAAGCTTAACTGCTCAGATTTACAAGAACTATCATAGGCGGCCCAAAAATGTCTAGAAATTTCGTGCACCCAAAGCGCGAGCGGCAGTAATATTATTATTAGTATTATTATGATTATTATTGAATTTCTCACAAAACTCGAGCATTACAGCAATTGCAAATAATTACATGTGTGACAGGAACAAGGAACAGAATTTTCATTCCAATTATTACCTCGTCCCTTATTGTAGTTATTGACTATATGAGTACAAACATATTATGTTTGTTGATATGGTACTATACTAAACATATATAGACATATATACACACATATTATACATACACACATATTATACATACACACGTATACTTACACATTAATACAAAACATTCTATGAATTATGAAGCTAGATTATTATGTTTTTATAACCGGAGGAAGACTGTTCCAAATTAAGTTTGGCTGTATCTATCGAATTATAGCTATCTATGGTATCTATGGAATCATATTGATATCACTTATAAGTATATAGATATTACATGTTAAAATAATTCATGTTGTTATATTTGTGCTAATTTGTCAGCAGATTCTTCGCTAAATTCGGAACCGGCAAATTGGGGCAAATTTTAGCAGATTGCGCCGTCTGATTAATAATTATTATACTGTAAACGTCTTATTGGGAACATGCTCGCCGAGCAAACACCTCGGCAAACACAATTGGCGTGTATCGCGATCGGCTCTAGCGTTCATAAATCCATCAACACTACCACACCTTATAATTTCAAAGATTTTATCAGATATAACGGCAAAAACATCTCTTCTTCCAAGTATAAAAAAGTCTATTCTTGCTCCGTTTTTGATAAAAAAGGTGACGAGATTCAATTTTAAGCTAATTGAGAGCCTCTGCAATAAATATATTGTTTTAAAATTTATTCTCTATAATTACAGAGTCCAACACCATCAATCAGAATTCTGCGTTCGTGTGCGAACGCGGCAAGTGCAAAATGCACGGTCTTCCTTGCAGGCCCACTAATCCCTGCCATCCATGGGCCTGCATGCAGGCTAATTTTATAATGTTTATAGAGATACGGCGTATAAGAATGGTGGACCTTTGAAAATATTCAAACACACCTACTTGGGCGTCCGTCTGTCCACAAGAAAATGTGCACAAGGTGCATTTCGATCTTTCCTTGCACAGCTCAGGAGACGTAAAAGCCGTTGAGTAGCCTACACGTATATAAAAGCGTTCTCTCCTGACAGGTTTGCCTTTTCACTGTCCGATTGTACTTCATATTCCTCACGTCGTTAACAACGTATTACTGCATTTTTTACTTAATGTCATTATACCTCCTGTTCAAGCCCTATTAGTCACCAGCGAGTTAACGCTCTGCGGAGCGTCTTGTTACATTACATTTTCATGGTTATTTTGCATCAATATTATTAAGTCGAAAGAAATGACGATTTAATTTCTTGCATTGTTCAATGTCTTGTTACAAACAAATGGTATTTAAATATAGCTAAGGCCTTTTAATTAAATGAGGTTATTTTTCTGGATTTAAAAGGAAGCATTTGATTGTGTAAATCACAGCACTCTGCTAAAAATACAATGTTTTAATTTAATTTAATTTTAAATACTTTATTGATAAATATACCAAAGGGAAGGTGCGGAAACGGGACCCAAGATGATTTTAAGGTATGATCCCATGATGCTAACGGAGTGACACATGGTTTAAATGCAAACGTGCACGATTGGGAAAATATATCGCAACAATATACGAACAATTGTGGAGTTCCTCAAGGATCTAATTTGGGACCACTACTACTTTTTTACATACGTCTGCGAGTATGTTGGCGGATGATACTAATATAACAACTAAGGGTTTAAAAATTATTAAGGAAAAATAAAAAATTAAGAAAGTTTGCCAAAGCTAAATTCAATCCTTTCCTTGATAACTAGCAAGCAGACTGATCTCAACATTTTCTCCTTTAATTGGTACCTATTCCAGTTATGCAATTACATCTTCCCAGTAACAAAATTTGCAGTTGCGTTTTGAACGTTTTGCAGTCGTTTAAGTAAATAAACGCATAGACAAGTACACAAACCAATTTGGATAAAACCAACAACTCAGCGATTTGACTTCTAAAAGAAACAGGTGCAATTCGATTTAGCTGCCGCAGGCAAGTCAAAGTAGAGTAACTCGATGTTATCGCCTCTTCCAGGTGTGTCCTCAACTTTAGATGTTCATTAAATTCAACTCCTAAGACTTTCCAAGATCGTTTACGTTCATGGTTTCGACCATTGATGCTCACTCAATTTTTCTAAATCTAAGGAGAAAAGATTGCGCGTTATCCATATATGTGTAGTTGAAAATATTATCACCTTTGTTTTATCGGGATTCGAAAGCAGATTGGAGCTCGTTGACCCGACGTGCGCGCGGGTTAATTCCCTCCCAATATCTTCACCAAATCCAACTTCTTCACCTTGCAGTGTTGATAAAGACTAGTATCGTCTGCATATCGTAGGTACAGTCAGACGACCCATCTTGTAGGTCTGCCATATATAGATTGAAAGGATGGATGAACTGCTGTATTGATTGTTTCAAACTTTCCATTAATCCACTCGTATAATTTCTTTACAGGATCTGAATTTGGCCGATAAAAAACACCCAATAACACATTGCTGATTTTATTCTTTCCGGAAATCTCAATGTAAATAATTATGCTCTACAGATGGCTCGAGCCTCGTTAAATCAGTTCTCTCTTTGTAGTTTAATTATTCGCTGATATAAACAACCACACTTTTCACTGTTTTTATGCCTTATTTTGTATTAACAGTAACATATACATGCAACATTCACCACGGTTCGTAAATGCAAATGAGTACCCGGAATCTTAGTCAGGGAGGCAGAGGTACAAAATACATGTTTACTTACCATATCGTTCATATTTCCACATGTTGAACGCGATAAAATTTCTTGTGGGCTTCAGCCAACACGTTTTTACCTAAATTTTCTATAAAACTACAGGGTGTATAAAAAAAGTAGACAAATCTGAAATCGCTCTCTTTTTCGCGAAGCGTTCCAATTTACGATGTTTTCTATTAAAATATATAGATTGTTTTGGTACTTAAAATCTAGAATAAACCGGAAAAATGAGAAATTTAAAACTTCAATACCAGGGGGCTTCTGTTTTTTACGGCAATTTAAATAGGCCTTGCGCACAAAACTTAAATGCTCAAAACTAATTTTGACTTCGTAGATGGAAAATTTGTCGGGTGTTGTATTGCTGTACAAAATTTCAGAAACTTTGCTTGAGTCTAAGCCGTTCAAAGCGTCGCGCGAACTTCCATATTTTTAGCAAAATTAGCTTTGTGCACGTTTAATTTATGCACTTACTTAATTTGCATACAACTCTCAAGGGACATTTAATTAAAATTGGAACATTTCTTCAGAAAAACGATTCTTACTGAGAAAAATATACGTTCGCAGGACGTTTTGAATGGCTTAAACTCAATCAAACTTCTTGAAATTTTGAACAGCAATAAAACACCTAACATATTTTCTATCTACCAACTTAAAATTACTTTTAAGCATTTAGATTTCCATTTTTAATATGTTTCAAAATGCGCACACCCCTGGGTTTTAAACATTTAAATTTCAGAATATTTTCATTTATTCTACACCGTTAGTCCCTAAGCAATGCATATTAATAAAAAACTTCATACTTCAAGCCGCTTCGCGGGGTTGAGAGCCGTTTCAAAATTGTCTACTCTTTTTTTATACACCCTGTATATTGTCAAAAAAGGCGAAATTTCAGATTTATTTGTAGGAAAAACTACTTACGTTATCAAAAAGATAATAAAAAAACTACATATAACTCATTATTATAGTTACTTTTATTTTTCACATTTTTGTTGAGTTATGAGCGTTTGAAAACTTATTTTCAGACTAGTGCCCAGAAAATTGGCGCCATTTTAGGACATTTTCCCATTTTGAAGGGTCATGGCTTTATAGGATACCCTAAAGGTCGAAATGTCGAGAGAGCACTGGAACCGAGTTGTCCCTGTGTTTTGTGTATTTCTCACTCACTGGGACTGTATCTACTTCACCAAATTTAGCTAAAGAGGGAGCGCGTAGCGCGACAATAAGCGTACTGTTTTGCCATATTAAAACTATTCTCACTCACTGGGACTGTATCTACTTCACCAAATTTAGCTAAAGCGCGAGCCCGAAGGGCGAGTAATGATTGTCGCGCTACGCGCTCCCTCTTTAGCTAAATTTGGTGAAGTAGATACAGTCCCAATAAATGAGAAATGTGACAACCCAAGAATGACCCGATATTGATAGTTATTATATGTATGGGGATACACAAAACACAGGGGCAACTCGGTCTCAGTGCTCTTTCGATATTTCGACCTTTAGGGTATCCTATAAAGCCATGACCCATTTCGAAGCAGCAATAACTCGAAAACGGCTTGAAAAACCTGGGTAATCGTAATGATGTCTTATATGCTGTTTTTTTAAGCTTTCTTATGATACAAGTTATTTTTCAAATGAGCGAATTTGAAAGTTTACTATTTTTGACCACATAATAGTTTTATAATAAAACTGAAGAAAAACGTGTTGATCGAAGCCCACAAGATAAATCGGGCCAATTAAACAACATTCAGAATTGTTGTATTAGGCATCCAACGGCAACGGAAAATTTAAGAGCAAAATGGATTTGCCCCCCCCCCCTCAAGGGGTAGGTAAAATTACCTCTGCCTCCCTGACTATCTAAATATGTGCAATTTGATGATTTCGAGGCCAGGTTTCAGACACCAAATATCAAATTTGCACTTTGAGATCAGATAAACAAACTCATCGAAAGTAGATAACAAATAGTGACAATTTAGATGACAAAATCATTTTTTTTCGAATGTTGATAAAGATAAACTTGGATATCAATAAATAATATTTGCTTAACACTTACACCGCACCGGCATGTGTAGTACGGCTCGACTTGTGTAGTTTGGGACCGACGTTTAGGGACTGTTCATATGAGCCATACTGGCCCGGTAAACCAATTTGTTCTCGCATTCATATGAGCCGGGCTGGCCGGGCTGGCCGGGCGTAACATATATAAACAGATTCCGCGCAGGATTGCAATATCGTCTTTATTTCGCAAAATAGCATTTTTATCATCAGATTTTAATCTGCTTCAGTAATCTTATGCTTTTTATACGAAATGCAGACATGTAATAATGCGATTAACAGCTAGGCTTAGCCGGTCTGGCCCGCTTGGGGCATTCATATAAGCGCGGCAATGCCGAGATCTCATCACTGTCAAGCGAGCTCCCGGGAAGGCGGGCTATATGAACACAATATCGAAATAATTTATAAACACTTTGCGAAGCGGGAAACCGAAAAAACAGCGCCAGCCCGGCAAAGCGGTCTAGCTCGGCTCATATATGAACAGCCCCTAACACAATAATATTTCGGGGATTTTTTTTTTTTGGGGGGGGGGAGGAAGGGGGTGCGCGTGCCCCTGAGTCCAAGGTGTTGTATACTGTGTAGTCGCTGTTATTCACTCGTGTTTCTCTCAATTTCAGCTCCAGTTTGTATAAAAGCAAATTAACATGGCCAGAATGGTAAAAAAGATGTTGGACGTTTGTATCGAAGTTAATAATATAGTTAAATTCAAAATAAAACTTGAGTCTATTCGAACTGTAACCGACTCCGCTGGCATAACAGAAGCATCAATTGGCGCAGTTAAAGAGGCCTTTGACGATAGTAAAAGAGATGACCAAAAATTTGGAGATCAATGGGAATCAGGATCTATACGTTTTGAACTTTATTGTTTGACGGATAAAAGATTTCTGGAGGTGTTCGACGGTCACAAATCAGGCAGAATAAAACATCGTTTGCGAGAAGAATTTTTAAAGATTGGAATTAAAACAACGGAACTGGAGGTCGAGATTGAAAACATGGAAGAAGTGCAAAAAAGAAAGAAGGATATAGAAAGGTATAGAAAGGATATAGAAAGGATAGAGATGTCAGTAAAAAGTTTGGAATTATGTTGAACCAGAAGCTTCGTGTTGTTTTTGCTGGGCATAATTTTACGCACGGAAAACTAGTAGAAAACACAAGAAAAATTCTTTTCGCACGGAAAGTTCTACCTAGTAAAAAAGGCTGTTAGCTATTAAGGAGCAGCCGATCCGAAGGTTGTAACCCAATATAATAAAATTACTAGTTACGACGATTGATAAATCCAATACTTATTGGAACTGTCATTTCATGCATATAAAATGAACCCTGATCCACACTCCAACCATAACCCTAACAATCCCAATAATTTATTGGAATGCAATAATCTGATAATAATCCTACTGGGTTACAACGTTCGGATCGAGTGTACGGAGCCAACTTCCGAACAATGATTTAGATTGTAAATTGAATTAATTATTATTGCTTGACTAGCTGTCATATCATTATTTGGAGCAATGAAGAGATTTGCATACACGACCGTTCTGGTTTTAATGTACAAAATGATACTAGCTACTCATAGGGGTATTGGCAAGAATTATATTTGAAGTCACCGGAAATGAACTATATTTCATAATCTCTCCAGAAAACAATGGAGAGTATGACGATATATAATTATCCGAGGCTCGCCATCTCCTGCGCAAATTTCACAGAATTAAACAAAACAACTAGAACAAATTAATTTTTGACGTGTTTTTTAATGTCATCACTAGCCTATATTTCTTACTCTATAACAACAGGAAATTTATCAATGTTTACCTGACATGAAAGTAAGATAGATTATTGATACTGTTACTTTGTAGGTATTGGAGTGCCTATCTAACGGAACATAATACAGGGTATTTTGAACACTTGAAGAGCCACGGAGTGGACAGTTGTAAACCAGAAAAGTGCCCAATGTTTACAGGTCGCGAGGCCGAGATCCAAAAAGTGGTTGCTCTTCTTCTGAAAGATGAAGAAATGGCCATTGTGTCTCTCCATGGTGAACCCGGTATTGGCAAGACTGCCATCGCAACCGAAGTGTCCCATAAGCTCAGTGAAGACCATAAAATTCCAGTTATTTTCTCTGAATTAACTACCGCAACCAACGAAGATGAAATGATTCGACAGCTTTGTCTTGATGCGGGTGTAAACTATGAAGATGATCCAAAAAAATCATTGATGCTCTGGTTAAAAAATGTTAAAAAGAAAATCATTTTGGTAATGGACGACATCGACAACCTGCTTGAAAAAGATCGTTCCTGTTTGTATCGTTTCATCCGCTTGCTGCTAAGAAATGCAGATTGTCAAATAGTAACGACCTCCCAATCGTCCTATCTAATTCCCCAGCTCTCAATTAGCAAAGTGCTTGTTGGGCAGATGGAAGACAAAGCATGCATGGAGCTTTTGAAGAAACAATGCCCCCAAGAGGACGACCAATTGTTGCGAAGATTGGCCGAACTTTGTGGCAAAATACCTCTGGCCATGTGCATCGCAGCCTCCCTCGTTGATGATTTTGAAGATTCTGATGAATTATTACAGTATTTAGAGAAGCAACCTATGAGGATCTTGGCATGCCCCGAGAGTGATCAGTACATTAAACGAGCCATCGAAATGTCTTATGAAAAATGTTCAGATGAGGAGCAAGAAACGCTTGTCCGCCTATCAGTTTTCGAGGGAAGCTTTACTACGGATGCCGCCAAAGTCGTAATTGAAAAAGACAAGTTAGATACGAGCCGTATTTTAAAGAAACTTGTTTCGCTAAGCTTGATGGAACAACCAACTAAGCATCGCTATTCCATTCATCTCCTGATCAAACATTTTTTAAAGGATGTACAAAAACGTGGCGAGGAAGAAAAACGGGCCCAGGCAGAAGTGTTGATGGTTGGATACTACCTCGAGTTGGGGGATCAACTGACCATAAAAAGTCATTCCGAAGAAGAATACAATGTGAACAAAGAAGCTTTAAAGTTAGAAGCACCTAACATCCAGAACGTACTGAAACTTTGTTCTGAGCAGAAAGATCCGAAAACCTCAGTCATATCTGATCGCCTCGCGAGCAGCAAAATTTACACCATTAACGCGAAATCCTTCTCACGTTTGGCTAGGACTATTCTACCGGGATCCATTGTGGACGAATTTCTACAAGGATGCGCGAAGATGGCCGAAACGAGGGAGCAGCTTCAAATCAAAATACAGTTTAATTGCTTGTTGGCGGGCCAAGGATACAACAATCAATTGACAGAAGTTTAGTCTGTGATGATGGTTTAAATACAAAAATTGAAGGAACAAAGAATGAAAATCAAATGAAAATCACTAAAAATATTTAAATGCTTACAGTCCTTTTACCAGCATGGACAAAGCTAAAGTAATCAGACTAAGCCTTTAGGTTAAATTAATTATAATTTGAAATGAAGTTTGAGTTTTTGTACAAATCAGCTTATCGGGGATCATTTTTCAACATCAAACCTAAATGGGCAAAGAAATACATACAACCGATTTAATTTAGCCGTTATAAAGGCAAGTTCTGTCAAGACAACTATTAATCTTCTGCAACTTAACAAGTTTTTGCTCATTAAATACGATTTGAAATTACTGTACAATAAAAGTGCTCCACACTAAATCACACTATCGACACTGGTAACGTTAGTTCGAGATAAGCTTCACAACAGCAATTTCTAATTTTCCTTGATGCTACAGTGCCATGCATTTTCTTTTCTAATAAATATCATTTTACTATTATTTTCAACATTCATCGACAATACTTTAAAGAACAAGTGCATTAAAGAACAATTAAATGTCCATGCACAATAAAGATTTTTCTATAATGAACACCGTGCAAATTACATGGATACAAAAACCTTTGCTTCCTTTCGAAATACAATTGCTGCTCACACCTACGAATAACAAGTGTTGTAAATAATGTTCCTGTCTACAATGTACCAGCAAATATTGCACATGTCTACATTTTTTGCACTGTAAATAAAACTTCTATCTATCTATTTGTAATTAGACTAGCCTCTATAAAAACCCAACGGATGGAGCTTGCAGACTCGCAGAGATGTGGATGGTACAGTTTAGGTATTGAACAATATGGTAAACTTTTATTTTGACAGTTATAATTTCTTGTTGTATAATATTAATTCTCAGTAGTATTTCCTTATATTAAATTAGCACTTAATTATTGAACTATTTAGACACTAGTTTATCCATTTATCGTACCAATTTTAGAATTAAAGCACCTGCTTGTTTTTGCGTAAATATAAGTGTAAATAAAGCATATAAAAAGCGATGATGATTATTATGATATGCGTGAGATATTGCTTGCTATATATAAAACATTACCCTTCATCGATCTTTCATGCATGGTGTAAGTAGTAGTATAGCATAGCGTGTTCGATAGTTTGATGACGTGCGTCGTTTCTGCTCGCGCGCGTTTAAATTTACTCGCGGAAAACTTCTCACGAGGCGGACATTTCGCGAAAATTTCCGTTCTTTTGTTCAGCTGCCAATGTACATGAGCTTGCATTATGCATAGTTTCTCCTCGATGCAAAGACTGCAACGTTCCCTTCCGAGTGATATGCGGGCGTGCGTTTCACGATTGACCATGATATTCCATGAGATTCCAAACATGTTTACTTAGAATCTCAACGATAACAATGTAAAATACTCAATTAAGTGGACAATACTTGCAAGATGCAATAGCTATTCGAACAAAACCAAACGACGTGTCTATATATGATTCAAAAATTGTTTATATTTATATATGCCAGGTTACAACTATAGTGAATAATATAACAGTGCAGCCACAAAAGATGGATAAATCGATCGCCTCAGTAAAAAAACGAATTAAATTTTAATTTGGTTGATTTGCGCTTTGTCAATTAATATGCATAGCAGCATAACCAAGGACATCATTAATTTTTATTCAAGCGAAATGACGCCTTTATAAAATATTTCATAAATATCCAAGCAGAAAGTCAGTAATTCCTTCCTTTCAGTATATAGCGCACACAAAAATTTAAGGACATGTTTTAATTACTTTTCCCGACTCAATATCGATTAAACACTTCAGAGATATAAGGCGAAATGGGGCTTATTCCCCACACACCGTAAACCTTGTGTAAATTTTGTATAAAAGCAGAATATTGACTTACAGAATAGTCTGAATGCAAAGGTCGCTGGTTCAATGTACATTGTGGCCAAGCCAAAAAACGTTTGGGTACAAATCGTCAGGTTACGGAAATAATCTTCACATAGGTAGTCATGAGTTTTCTAGTTATAGCAAATCCTTTGTCCCATGCTCACCCAAAGTTGTAAAAAATACATGCAAGTTAGGAGAGCCTAAGTTGTCTTCTAAAAATGACAAAATCTTCAAAGAGAAAGTAGAATGGGCTATTTTGGGAACTTGTCAAGAACTCCAATTAAGTTCTTTGTATTTCCTGCGCGTTCTAAAGTATTTTGATTTTTTTAAAAAATACTAAAACGGGTAAAAATAACGAAAATATCGGCAGAATTGGAAAGTGACAATCTGGCATTCACTGACATTTTCATTTATCTTATCTCCATTTGGAATTGAGTAGAACAGCACTATAAAACAGAGATGAATTTCAAAGAAGGATTTGAGTGTGTTTTACAGTTTGTTGTTTGGTTGTTTTGTTAATGCAAATTAAATAGTATCGCGTTCATAAATACACAGGTCAAAACAGTGAAATACTTGGAAACTTATTTCAGTTGAAACACCGACACTTCACAGCAATATAGGGAAAGAGCTCTAATCTATCAACATACACTCTTCATAACACAGCTGATAAAATAAGCAAAACATTTCTACATGAAACTGACATGGATGACACTTTCCTTGAACTTTATGCTTAAACGTTTAACACATTGGTTTTAATCGCTCGTTCTCTCAAACTGTCAGGCGTGTCTTAATAAATGTATAGAAAGTGGATGAGAGGTAGCCATGCTATTCTTCTGTGCAATTTTTTTACATTACTTCTCCTTACGTACACTCCTTTATACTAATAACTGTATAGAAAGATACAGATAGCTGTTTTTTAAGTGGATGCGATCATGCGAGGTAGCCATCGTTATATAAACTAATTTTACAGGTTTCCTGGAGTGAACAAGCTAATAATAGTAGCCTGATACCATTCAACATCATATAACAAGGTATTCCAAGGAAAATAAAGATAAGGGTGATAAAAATTCGTGTGCTTACACAAACACTATTACACATGCACATAGAAAACTAAAATAGAATATGACAAGTCACAAAATAGTTTACCAACACTTGTTGCTGTTTATATGCATCGCGTTCTTTTCGGTTTACTGATAAACAGATTAATGCAAATGAAGTATTTGTAAAACTGCTTTAAGGTTTATTGAAACGCAAACGCTCCGCATTTGAAGAGAAAAATCGTCAAATGAAGTTTTAAGCTATATTGGAAGAACGATAGATAAATGTATCGTCTCAGATTATTTTGTATTTGCTGCGCGTTCTAAAGTATTTTGATTTTTTTATAAAACACTAAAGGGAGTAAAGCGGGCAAAAATAACGAAAATATCGGAAAAATTGGAAAATGACAACCGTATTTTAAAAAACTATCTGACGTTTTCATTTATCTTGTCTGCATTTCAAATTGAGTAAAACAGCACGATAAAACAGAGATGAATTTCAAAGAAGGATTTGAGTGTGTTTTACATTTTGTTGTTTGGTTGTTTTGTTAATGCAAATTAAATAGCATCACGTTCATAAATAAACAGGTCAAAACAGTGAAATACTTGGAAACTTATTTCAGTTGAAACCATTGAAGGTTGAAACACCGACGCGCCACAGCAATAGCGAAAGAAATCTAATCTATCAACATACACTCTTCATAACACAGCTGATAATACATGTGCAGACTTATCTCAAGGTAAGCAAAACATATTTCTACATGAAACTGACATGGATGACACTTTCCTTCAATTTTATGCTTAAACGTTTAACACATTGGCTCCAATAGCTCGTTCTCTCAAACTGTCAGGCGTGTCTTAATAAATGTATAGAAAGTGGATGAGAGGTAGCAATGCTATTTTCTGCATGTGCATTATTTTTTACATTACTTCCCCTTACGTCCTCCTCCTTTATACTAATAACTGTATATAGCAAAAAATAGATAGCTGCTTCTTAAGTTGATGCGAGGTAGCCACCGCTTTATAAACTAATTTTACAGGTTTCTGGAGTGAACAAGCTAATAAAAGTAGCTTGATACCACCTTATATATCCGTGCAATTCAACATCACATAACATGGTGTTCCAAGGAAAATAAAGATAAGGGCGATAAAATTACTGTATAGAAAGATATAGATAGCTGTTTTTTAAGTGGATGCGATTATGCGAGGTAGCCATCGTTAAATAAACTAATTTTACAGGTTTCCTGGAGTGAACAAAGATATAAAGTTAAGGGTGATAAAAATTCGTGCGCTAGCACAAACACTATTGCACATGCACATAAGAAACTAAATTAAAATAGAATATGACAAATCACAAAATAGTTTACCAACACCTGTTGCTGCTTATACGCATCGCGCCCTTTTCGGTGTACTGTTAAACAGATTAATGCAAATAAAGTATTTGTTAAACTGCTTTGAGGTTTGTTAAAACGAAAACGCTCCGCATTTGTAGAGAAAAATTGTCTCATTAAGGCTACGTGCACACGGTGTCGTTTCGGAGCGTTTTTATTCCGAATTATTTCATGAAGCTCCCGACTTGTTGACACAATTTAATGAAAACCAGCATAAATCTCGTCTAAGGACAAAAACTAAAACTTCATGCAATCAGAATTGTTATAGTTCATGTTGTTTTCATTTTGACTGTTGTGAAAATGCTCGAAACGACCTCGTGTGCGCATAGCCTAAGTTTCACGCTATGCTGGAAAAACGTTTCCGAATTTATTTCAAGTTGCGCAAAATTTTTTACAATAATTATATATACACGAGTACATGCCAGACTACAACTTTGAAGTTTGAACATTTAACTAATTGCGATTGCGAGCCACAGATGCATGATGGATAAATGAATAGTCTTAGTAAAAAACGAATTAAGTTTTACAGAGTAAAACTTGAAACATTAAACAACTAATGATGAAATTTGGTTGATTTGCTCTTTGTATACATAGTAACATAGCCATGGACATCGTTAATTTTCATCCGAGCGAAATGACGCCATCATAAAATATTTCATAAAAATCCAAGCACAAAGGCAGTAATTCCTTTCCGGCAGTATATAGTGCAGACGAAATTACTTTGCCGGACCCAATATTGATTAAACGTTTCAGAGATATGAAGCGAAATGGGACCTATTTCCCATACACCGTAAACTTCGTGTAAATTATGTATAAAGGCAGAATATTGACTTACAGAATAGCCTGAATGCAAAAGGCGCTCGTTCAATGTACGTTGTGGCCAAGCCATAAAACTTTCGTGTATAAATGGTCTGGTAATGGGAATAATCTTCACATAGGTAGCCATGAGTTTTCTAGTTATAGCAAATCCTTTGTCTTATGCTCACCCTAAGCTGTAAAAATACACGCAAGTTAGGAGAGGCTAAGTTCTCTTCTAAAAATGACAAAATCTTCAAAGAGAAACCAAAATGGGCTATTTTGGGAACTTGTCAAGAACTCCAATTAAGTTCTTTGTATTTGCTGCGCGTTCTAAAGTATTTTGATTTTTTTAAGAAATACTAAAATGGGTGAAAATAACGAAAATATCGGCAGAATTAGAAAGTGGCAATCGTATTTTCAGAAAATATCTGACATTTCACTTATCTTGTCTGCATTTCCAATTGAGTGGAACAGCACGATAAAACAGATATGAATTTCAAAGAACGGTTTGAGTTTGTTTTGCATTTTGTTGTTTAATTTGGTTGTTTTGTTAACGCAAATTAAATAGTATCACGTACATAAATTAACAGGTCAAAATAGTGAAATACTAGGAAACTCATTTCAGTTGAAACACGGACGCTTTCACAGCAATAGCGAAAAGAGATTTAATCTATCAACATACACTCTTTATAACGCAGCTGATAATACATGTGCAGACGTATCTCAAGGTAAGCAAAACATTTCTACATGAAACTGACATGGATGACACTCATTTCCTTCAACTTTATACTTAAACGTTTAACACATTGCATGGTTTTAATAGCTCGTTCTCTCAAACTGTCAGGCGTGTCTTAATAAATGTTTAGAAAGTGGATGAGAGGTAGCCATGCTATTCTTCTGTGCAATATTTTTTCATTATCTCCCCTTAAGTACCCTTTTTTATACTAATAACTGTATAGAAAGATATAGAAAGCTGCTTTTTAAGTGGATGCGATCATGCGAGGTAGCCATCGTTATATAAACTAATTTTACAGGTTTCCTGGAGTGAACAAGCTAATAATATTAACTTGATACCACCTTAAATATTGTGCAAATTAATATCACCTTATTGGTTTTCCAAGGAAATTAAAATAAGAGTAATAAAAATTCGTGTGCTAACACATAAACACTATTACACACATAAGAAACTGAAATAGAAGATGACAAATCACACAATAGTTTACCAACACCTGTTCTTATATGCATCGCACAGATTAATGCAAATGAAGTATTTGTAAAACTGCTTTGAAGTTTCTTAAACGGTAAACGCTCCGCATTTGTAGAGAGAAATCGTTACATTCAGTTTCACGCTATCCTGGAAAACGTTTCCGAATTTATTTCAAGGTGCGCTAATTTTTTTATTTCAATCAACAGTATATATACATGAGTGCATGCGAGGCTACAACTTTAAAGTTTAAACATTTAACTAATTGTTAATGTAGCAGTGCAGCAACAATGACGCCATTGCAAGCCACAGATGGTAGATAAATATATGACGATATATCGTCTCAGTGAAAAACGAATTAAGTTTTACAGAGTAAAAATTGAAACATTGAACAGTGATGAAATTCGGTTGGTTTGCTCTTTGTTCAATATACATACACTGTAAATTTAATAGAGCTGAAACGACCCCAAATTTCGTTTTGGCCCCCTGAGGGCTAAAGCTGTTTTGGCCCTACCCAAAAGCCCTTCTGGCTTTCAAAGTCTGAAACGACATCCACAAGCCCGTTTAGCTCTACAGATTAGCCAATTCGGCCCTGCCACTTGCCATGACGATTCTGTCATTTTCCAATTCAGCCCCTCGCATTTTAAATCGGGCCCATGGAGCGAAATAGCCCCCTGACCTAGACCTATTTCGACTCCTTTAAAACGACCCTGATGGTGTACGTATCAGCCCTATATAATTGTCATTTTGGCCCATTCGAGTGATTCGACGTGCCACTTGCCATAACGACACTGTCATTTTCCAATTTAGCCTCTCGCATTTTAAATCGGCCCCATGGAGCGAAATAGCCCCCTGACCAAGACCTATTTCAGCTCCTTTAAAACGACCCCGATGGTGTACGTATCAGCCCTATATAATTGTCATTTTGGCCCATTCGAGTGATTCGACGTGCCACTTGCCATAATGACGCTGTCATTTTCCAATATAGCCCATCGCATTTTAAATCGGCCCAATAGAGCAAAATAGCCCTCAGATTAAAGCGAATATAAGCGACCCTCTTAGCGTATCTTTTCAGTGTATTAACCCTATAAAATGTCATTCTAGCATTCGTTTGCAAATTGATCGACTCGATCTCCGTGTTAAATCGAGCGTGAACTTAGTGACCTGATACTTTATATAATAAATCGACTTATAAACATGTATATTAAACGTTTATTAATTTACAGATATTTTGACGCAAAGCGCGATACTGACAACGCGTGATATAGCATTGACATGTAATGCGCATTTATAGAAGGTCCGATACGTTCTATGAGATTTAAACACACACAACATCCAAAATATAAGCTGAAATTTGTAATAATTATATTGTCACATTGCGAGACGCGTGTGCTGATCGACTGCCGGTGTCCAATTACTGTATTGCAACGCGCAAAGCTTCTCGGGATAGTGTCACCACACCTCGGCATTCCTCGCGGCCATATTTTTCAAATTCATATTTGAATCGTTTACGTCAAACAAAATGCTTTTTAACCAAGCTAAAGAGTAATTTTCAAGAGCATCACATCGGAGATGGATGCGTAACACTAAGGTGAGAATATAGTTATGTTTTATGTATAGATAAGGCCAATTTAAAATGAAATATTTCTCATCCTACGTTCATGAATATTTTGAGCATATGCGCCAGGATAAAATTTGAATTTGGCGCGACAATATTTGAAGTAAACGATGATTTGTATACAAGGTCTTACATAGTGACTCGGACTTGAAATTAGATTTTAATATTGAGATTAAGCCAACAGTGCCCGTCTGTGCGCCGATATAAAATTTGCATTTGGCGCGACAAGCCAACTGTATTAGATTCCCAGATGCTTATTTATTAAACATGTATTAATAATACAAAGCACGCTCTGAGCCAACTGTATTAGATTCCCAGATGCTTATTTATTAAACATATATTAGTAATACAAAGCACGCTCTGTGGCATAGCTTCAAATCACTCGACCTTCATTTAGTTTGCTTATTTTTATACTTCATATATTGGTATGGCAGTGTTCCACATTTCAGAATGCTGTATTTATATTGTATTTTTAAGACATGTAAATCAGTAAAATCACATAATAGTTTGCATTATAAAACTACACTACATGTATTATAATCTTAAAATATTACAATTGCTTGAACGTGTATATTTGTTATGGAAATATATTTTGAATTTGTATTTCTATGGTCTGTACTATGATATACATGGGCTACACAAGTCTTTGGGAACTTGCAGGGCTGTTGCGCAGAACAATTTCATGTTTTGGAACATAGTCCTAAACACGATGTGCAGGTGCGAAGATTTTGTGTAGGAACAGAACTGTACAGATTAGAAATCTGATTCTTCATATTCTTCCATACATGGAGCACAACACAACATGCATGATGCTTTCCATACATGCAGCACACAACATGCATGATTGAAAAAAGTACCAATTTAAATAAGATGAGAGAAATTCATGAACAACCACCCTATCCTCCATCTTCTGCTACAGATCTATATATAGCTTTACATATTTCTTCGCCAGATTTCCAAATTTACAGCTAGAGCTGGGAGCATTAAGAAATTGTCTATTTTATATATGACTTGATTTATCCTGACCACTTATTTAAGAAGCATTTATACAAATAATATAGAATACATGCAGTATATTGTATGAATCAACTTTGAATGAAACTTAATGATGGTAACAAACAGCATAACACTGACAAACCTGTGGCCCTCAATAGGTTTTCCATACATTGTATGAGTACAGTATTGTAAAATACATAGGCAATAAGCTGTTGTAAGATAATGTTATCCCTAAGGCCCACCACGTGCAGAAAAGCCTCAGGAGAAACTTAAAACTGTAGTAATTACTATAGGTTTTCACAGAAACATGTGAGGTGCATGTGCATACAGAATTGTCTATTTCTATATTTTCAACTTGTATGATACCAATACTTAACTGATTGCACAAATAAACTGGACATCCTAAAAAGGAATATCTAAAAGTATAATTCAATTGTGTCATGGAGGTTGAAGAGTTTAAACTATAGAGTCATCTAGCTGGTATTTGTGGGTATTTTAGTTGTTCTTTTCCTTTGCAAAATTTTAGCTCAAATCCCAACCTGGACAAAACATATTAAACTGCCCTATATGGTATACAGTATAACAGATGGTATGTACAATAATGTCTGATCTAAACTTTTACGTCTAAACAAATTTAACTTTTGCTAAGCATAGTTCATTACACAAAACAAACATATATTAAACCTTCAAGGTAAAATGCACCCCTTTCACTTGTAGGAAAGTTTCCTGTGATCTGGCAGGGTGTTGGGCTCAAGTTCTATTTTCTTTGTTGGGCAGTTATAAGCATCAATGTGAGGCAATTCCTGTGTAGATAATAATCACAAACCCCTATACCTCACAGATTTTTTGTTATTGCATAATACGATACCTCCCGTAATACATGTAATCCCTATGGCTATGCCATCCACTGTGACGTTGTTAATACTGTTAACATCTTTAGGAGTCTGAAAATCTTGACGAGTTTCTGGCACAGCCTCATCCTGTATAATTATTTATGGCAGTACGTTGGCATATTGGAATGTATATTCACGGCCATGTATTGGAGGACAACCATTTCGTACCATCACCAGTAATGCAGTGCGTGTTGATGCTCCCATTGTCTTGCTGGCAAGCTTGAATACCTGTATGTTGTACAGTATCACAAAGACAGTATGATCATGTACATGATTCTATTTGATGTAATACTTTTTTTTTTAAATTCAGTTGTCTGTGCTGTGTGCAACGAAATGTTGTCCAACGTTTTGTTGTTGCATCCACGAAAAAACCTTATATTGTTGATCTCAATGTAAATTTAGAGGCAAGTTATTAGCACACTTAACCATGCTTTGTACTTTATTATACATAATACAGTATAACTCAATCAGAACATTTTGCAATTGACATTTTGTCTGCTTTTAATATACGTCTTAAAAAGAATATTATAACTGTGTTCGTATGATCCTTCTTAATTAAATGGTCTAGATTTTATTATATCACTGTTATATTGTTGAAGTAGCGCTAGCATATTGCAATTTCTACTATTTAGTTTGCGATTGATACAGCCTAACGTTCGACACTTTAGCTGTTTAAGAAAAGCAGACTTTTTAGCCCCATGCCATCTAAAGCGGCGTAGAATCGACTCTTTCCAATCGCGACCCCACATATTTCAAAATGTCGCTAAAGTGGAGCTAAAACGGCCCTCATTATCATGAGCCAAAACGGCTATAACAGCAGTACTTTTAGGGGCAGAATCGACTCTTTAAATTCTGCCCTATTAATTTCAAAACGTCGCTATAGTGGAGCCAAAATGGCCCTCCATTTTAGGAGCCAAAACGGCTGTGACAACAGTACTTTTAGGGGCAGAATCGACTCTTTAAATTCAGCCCTATTTATTTCAAAACGTCTCTATAGTGGAGCTAAAATGGCCCTTTATTTTAGGAGCCGAAACGACCCTCACAACAGTACTTTTAGGGGCGGAATCGACTTTTTAAATTCAGCCCTATCAATGTCAAAACGTCGCCACAGAAGAGCTAAAATGGCCCTCTATCTCAGGAGCTGAAATGGCTCCCAATATCAGTACTTTTTGGGGCTGATATGCCTCTGAATGAGAGCCAATTTGACTTTTTTCTTTTTCAAAATAGCCCCGATATTTTCCAAAACAGCGCCACCTAAAGACCAAAACGGCAGTGTCGTTTTCTATTTTGGCCCTTCACGAGCGTTAAAATGGCCCTATACTAGAAGAGCCGAATCGCCCCTCAGGGGCCACCGCCTCATAGGCGCTGTTTTGGCCCCAAAAAAAGACCTATTTTGCGGTCAACGTTTTGGCCCCAATTTTTGGGTCGTTTCAGCCCTTTTAAATTAACAGTGTAGCAACATAGCCAAGGAGATCGGTAATTTTCATCCGCGCGAAATGACGCCTTTATAAAATATTTCATAAAAATCCAAGCACAAAGTCAGTAATTTCTTCCCGACAGTATATATAGCGCAGACGAAAATTTAAGGGCGTGTTTTAATTACTTTTCCGGACCCAATATTGATTACACATTTCAGAGATATGATGTGAAATGGGGCGTATTTACTACGTTACGTTATAAAACTTTCGTCTATAAATGGTCTGGTAATGGAATAATCTTCACATGGGTAGCCATAAATTTTCTAGTTATAGCCAAAGCCTTTGTCCCAGGCTGATTCTAAGCTGTAAAAAATAGACGCAAGTTAGGAGGGGCTAAGTTGTCTGCTATAAATGACAAAATCTTTAAACAGAAGCCAGAAAAGGCTATCTTGGGAACTTCTCAAAAACCCCAGATTCTTTGGATTTGCTGCGCGTTCTAAAGTATTTTGGTTTTTTTGATGAAATACTAGAGGGAAAAAATAACGAAAATATCGGCAGAATTGGAAAGTGACAATCGTATTTTAAGAAAACATCTGACATTTTCATTTATCTTGTCTGCATTTTAAATTGAGTAGAACAGCACGATAAAACAGAGATGAATTCAAAGAAGGATTTGAGTTTGTTTTACGTGTTGTTGTTTGGTTGTTTTGTTAATGCAAATGAATAGTATAGGTAAAAGCAGTGAAATACTACTTATTTCAGTTGAAACACGGACGCTTAACAGCAATATCGAAAAGAGATCTACATAATCTATCAACATACAATTCTTCATAATATAGCAAATTCAGATACCCATGTACAATCGACGAAGTCGTTATGGCTCAAATAATATAGTTTCGTTAGAGAAACTGAAGGTGGACGGACATTCTCAGTCAGAAAGTCAAGACTTTGGAACAGCCTTCCATTCGAACTGAAGACTATCACTAGCATAAACATTTTGAAAACATCTTTGAGAACTTTCTATGCTAATATTTTAAAGGATATGGTTCATCTTAAAGTATTATAAACTCTCTCTAGAACTTTATATCAAAATTGCTATCATAGTTATTTATATGTACACTGTATTTATATACTGTTTGTAGCTTTCGACTTTGATATCTTAATTTTGTATCTAAATTAGGAAGGCCGCTGGGTTATCCGTTTTTACAGTCATGCGTATACCCTCGATAATAAAGTTGATTTGATTTGATTTGATGTGCAGACGTATCTCAAGGTAAGAAAAACATTTCTACATGAAACTGACATGGATGACACTTTCCTTGAACTTTATGCTTAAACGTTTAACACATTGGTTCTAATCGCTCGTTCTCTCAAACTGTCTTAATAAATGTATAGAAAGTGGATGAGAGGTAGCCATGCTATTCTTCTGCGCAATTTTTTTCTCATTTCAATGTCCATGGCAAAGTTTTCTTACCGTCAGGAACCTAAATATTAGCCTGATGCAACGACGATTTGGGAAATTCTCTACAAACGTTGGGCACATTTAGGTGGCAGAAAATAACATAATTATCAAATATCGCATTTAATTGAATTTTTGTTTTTAATTTTTATGCCTTTAAACATTCCCTGTTATTTTATGTCCTGCAATAGCGAATTTCGTGCTCAAGCAAGGAATTCATGAATCTTAAATCTGGCCATAAAGCAAAGATGAGTTATAATCAAACATCTTTAAACATTTCGTAGCAAATCTGAAAAGGAAGATGACAGAAGACGCAAGCAATACAAAGAAAAGCAAAGATTCACTCGCTGCGGATGATAGAAGATTGTCTGGTGAGGGGAATGAAGGTATCCAATCTATTAGTTTTATTAATAGTATTATATGATATTATATATCTAAACTAAAACTCAGGTTTATATTCATTAAGAAACATAGCAAACCAAAACAGTGTTAGATGATTTGTTACTATATCATAATTAACAAACCTTAAAGTGCAAAATGTAAACAAAGCGCTTGTTAAGATGACAGACTTACACTATGCTTAAATACCTCCATTAGAGCTGTGCGGTTCCAGAAATTTCATCTCGGTTCCTTTCAATTTTTTCTGGGCTGAAACTAAAGAACCTCGGTTCGGTGTTGGTTTCCGTTATTTTACCCAAAGAATATATTCAAGGAATTTGCACAATAAATTACGAGAACTTCACAGTCAAAAACTTACTCAAGTTTAAATAAACAAAAAGTATCCATATATATATATATATTATATCACATCTCCTTTTATTTCCTTTTATGTTTTTGCTCTCTTTTGTTGAAAGTTTGCAGCACGTATATATAATCTGTGCACAACGTCGGGGCCAAGAACCCCCCCCCCCGAATCGACCAAGATTTTAGGTTAATCGTACAGCTCCCATCTCTATGCTCGTTTTAATTGCGTCAAGTTATTATTATCATTATTATTATTATTATTATTATTATTATTATTATTATTATTATTATTATTATTATTATTATTATTATTATTATATTATCATTATTTATACACGGTAAAATCTACAGTAGTTAAATAAAAATTAAAAACAGGAAAAACAACTAATACTGTTTTACAAGATTGCCGTGTGGGGGCTCGTCCGTTCATTGTAATACTTATTTACTGCTTCTTTAAATTTAGCCTGTGTTTGTAGCATTCTAATTTCTTTTTATCAAGGTTGCCAAATACCGTCTCATGCTAACTGGTTGACAATAGGAGAACTAATTCGTTCCATCCAAAAACCAGTCTCTATCTACGTTGATGAAATCGTTAAAGCATTCCATAAAATGCTGCGTAAGGATTTGCAAGAGTGCAAAAGACCTGCCCAATGCAGCAAGAAGACCAACGATCGCATGCTATGTGAATCGTGCACAAGCTGGTTAAGCAAGCTCAAAGCGTCACATAAAAAAGGTGAGAATTCCTTGTGGTTTAAAAACTGCAAAAGTTCCCAATGGTCTAAAGATCCATGGGAAGTGGCAAAATACTTCATGCCTCCTCTTGGATCAAATCCCAGTGCTGTAAAAGATGCTGAATCTACTGACCTTTCTTCCCTTCTCAACGTACTCGAATGGATGGACGCGAAATTTCTTGGTAACAATCGAATAGACGTGAATTTTGTGAGAAAACTTCGTTCTCAAGTGCGAAATATTTGGGCACATGCTGCACGACTAGAATTAACTGAAAACGAAAAGAATGAAAGTTTCTCAATTGCCATCAACTTTGTAAGCAATCTGGAGAATGTCTATCCTAAAGGTGAAAATGTTGAGTGCTTGAAGTATCTCGAAAATTTAAAGACCGACGGGGTAACCAAGATTCATCAATCTGAGCTGGACAGCTTGCTGTTATTGCGCGACTTGTTGGAAAACATCACAGAAGAGATGACGAATATAAAAGTCGAGCGTTCAATTGAAAAAGACGTTATGAACGAACATCAACAAAAGCTAGACAAGTTACAACGTGCACTAAAGGAATGTTCACGAAAAATGCGCGATTTTAAAAACTTTGCAGACGAACTGAAAGCATTTCCTGACGAAATTCATAAAATACGCAACCGCGTTGAGCAAATTCTTGCCAAGATAAACAAACGACAGAGAAAACAAGAGCCAAAGAGTTGCTTGCCAGATAAATTATCAATGTTTACTGGCCGTGAAGACGAGATCGAAAACGTCATTTCCCTTTTGACAGACAAAGAAATGGCTGTCGTATCGCTTTATGGTGGACCTGGCTTTGGTAAGACTGCTATCGCAATCCAGTTGTCCCATAAGTTAAATGAAGACCATAAGATTCCAGTTATTTTCTCTCAATTGACCACCGCAACCAATGAAGAAGAAATGATTCGACAACTTTGCATCGATGTTGGTGTTAACCACGAGGATGACCCAAAGTCATCACTGATCCTTTGGTTGAATAGTATTAAGAAGAAAGTCGTTTTAGTTATGAGCGATATCGACAATCTCCTTGATGAAAAAAGTCGTTCTTGTTTTTATAATTTCATCCGCTTGCTGCGAAAGAATTCAACTTGTCAGATAGTTACGGCTTCTAGAAGGTCCTATTTAATTCCCGAACTCGCGATTGGTAAAGTACCTGTCGAGGAAATGGAAGACAACGCCTGTATGGAGCTTTTGAAGAAACAGTGTCCTAAACAAGATGAATTTTTTCTGAAGAAATTGGCCGAGCGTTGTGGCTATGTACCTCTAGCCATGTGTATCGCAGCCTCCTTAGTTGACGAGTTCGAAGATCCTAATGAATTGTTACAGTACCTTGAGCACCAACCAATGAAGATTTTAGAGAATCCCGAGAGTGATCAATATGTTAAACGAGCTATTGACGTGTCTTATGAAAAATGTTCAGATACAGAAAAAGAAACGTTAATCCGTTTATCAGTTTTCGAAGAAAACTTCAATAAGGACGCCGCCGAAGTCGTAATGGAAAAAGACAAGTCAGATACGCGTCAAATTTTAACGACACTTGTTTCTCGAAGTTTGGTTAAACGACCAACTAAGAACCGCTATTCCATCCATCTCTTGATCAAACATTTCTTAAAGGAAAAAAGAACACTTGCAGCAGCCAGGCGTGCAGAAGTGTTGATGGTTGAATATTACCTAGAATTGGGGCATCAACTAACCATGAAAAGTTATTCCAAGGATGGCTACAAAGATGCCAGAGAAGCTTTAAAGCGGGAAGCGTACAACATCCACAACGTACTCAAAATTTGTTGTCAGCAAGTCCAAGCAAGTTCCGACATCTCCGACTGTCTCGCACGCAGTAAAATCTACGACACCTCGGCCAATTTCTTTTCACTCTTTGTCAGAACCATCATACCTGGGTCCATTGTCGACGAATTTCTTCAACAATGCGCTAAGATGGCAGACGAGAGGAAGCAACATGCAATCAAAATAAATTTCGATTGTTCTCTAGCAAACCCAGAACGTAGCACGACAATTGATGAGCATTTTACTTTTAATATGGAAGAAATCAAAAGAGAGTTCGAAGCTCACTCTGAAAAACTGAAGGAAGACCAGTCTCTTTGTGCCCATTATTATTCCCAGTACGGGAAGTATCTGTTGCGTCAGTCAGAAAGTGAAAACGGCGAAAAACAAGAACTGCAGATTGAAGCACTAAAACAACTGGAGAAATCATTGGAATTAAGAAACGCGTTAACTGGCACAGCCGAGGGGAAAGCTGATAAAATTTTCTCATTGTTACAACTGGGAAATACACGTGCGTCTATTCTGCATGATGCAAATAATTTGGAACTCGCAAAGAAACATTACGAAGAAGCTATACAACTGTCTGAGACAGATCTGGGTGAACACGATCTTACATCAGCGTGTTACCAAAGCTATGGAGATCTGTTTTTAAAAATCGAGAAGCCTGAGTTAGCTGAGCAATGCTACATCACTGCCAAAAACATGCGGGAAAATCTGGGCCTGGACGCGAGTGGGAAATACATTTTTTTGCTCAACAACCTTGGCATATGCTTAACAAAAAGCAACCGTGCAGATGAAGCTATTAAAGTTTTGGAAAGTGCTCGTAAAACGGCGGTGAAACTAGCTGAAACCGACAAGCCAACAGTTTGCAAGACAAAGGTCTACACATCGCTGGCGATTGCACACGATTTGGAACAGAAGGATTTTGAGGCTGTTTACTACGCCAAGAAAGCAATGGAATTTGGTCAAATACAAAAAACCATCAAGAATGACGAATATAAAAAACTTCAAGAAATCGTCCAAATAAAGTAAACGTTAGAAACTACCGATGACTCCCACATGCACTTTTTAAAATATTTTAAATGCCACGACCATATCCATAATCAATAGAATTGTAATTCATATTTACCATAATCAATACAATTGTAAATGGAACGATCAAGGAGAGTTAAAGGCATATCAAAGGCACAATGTAACGAATAGACAGTAGGGCCACTCAGCAGTAGAACACGGCGCCATATCATTATGCAGTTTACTAGCTGCCACCAGCCAGTTCAGCGTTCTTATTGGCCAGAAAATTCAATTGACTGGCTAGCATAATGGTTATGGGATGCGCAATGCGATATGCGTGGACACATTCACAAACTTCAAAGATATGGACGCAAGGTATTAACACGATGTTTAATGCAATGAATGGAACTTTGACGTAACCTTTTCCTACATTATATAGAAGTAGATACATTGAAGTTATAACCAATGAAACACGAATAACAGATTTCTAAATTTCTTTTAATTATATACAGTACTGTGCAAAAGTTTTAGGCACCCCGCTTTTTAGCTTTTACATAAAAAGTCATATCTAACCCAAAATGGGACCAATTACAATGAAATTTTTACGGGCGATGGAGCAAAACAATATTTGCAACTTGTTACTTAAAAACATGGATATTGCAAGCCGGAAGTTCAGTTATAACCGAAATGGTGATATACTACTTTTTTTGAGATATCATCATTATATCCATGTACAGTTTTTGAATAATTAATCTTTTTTGCAGTAACACTGTAGCAAAGTCCCTAAATTATTTTAGAAATATTGATCAATTTGGTGCAACATGCAGTGTTCAGTTTTGAATAAAATCTCTTCGTCTGAAAAACAGTCCTTCTCGAATACTCTTGGTACTCTATTTGTAATCATTTTTCTGCAACGCTTTAGCATGTGCAAATTATACGTAATAACAGCATTTTAATTTTAGGGCAAATATCAACAACCATTGGTCAAACTAAACCGCCTTATATAGCATCATATTATATTAGATTTTTAAACCTGGTTGCAAAGTGACCAAATTTAAATCAACGTTTTGCACTAAAGATTTTTATTATTTCTGAACCACTGTAACCACTTTGCAACAGAATCACGCTGAAAACTTCAACAAAAAGAGTTAAGTTGCGTGCTTCGTTTTTGAATTTGAGGACAAGTTGTAACCAGTACTTCCGATAATAGCTAAACTTCCGGTTTGCATTATCAATTGTTTAAAAGTAACTCGTGACAGATAACATTTGTCTCTACAACATGTTAAATTTTCACTGAAATCGGCTCTATTTTAAATTAGATATTAACTTTCACGTGAGAGGCAAAAAGAGGGATGCCTAAAACTTTTGCACAGTCTGTAAATACGCGGGAAACTGAGTAATATACACACACTAAGAAAAATGTACAGTTTTGCATGTAAACTTTACAATCAGGATTTATCAAAGTCCATCAAGATATGATGATTTGAAAACTTTGAAGACCTTTGCTTACCTCACTATATGTACAAGTCCTTTGTCACAACGTTATTTAATATTATCCCATTGTTGATGAACGTCAATATATCCTTATTGGATGATTGTACTATTTTTTATACAAAAACCCAATGAATTAAATGATGGTGATTTTTAAAAACACAAATCAAAAACACACAATGCATTTTCTTAAATTTAGCTTTTAAAGCATCACATCTTGATAGACGAGGTACCATGCAGGCGTGTAGTGCCGTAGTGATTACCTCACTTTCCCTAATTCATGATATAATTAGATATAATTGTATGTATTTAATTTCTTTTCTTAGCAATTTTAGTAGAGATATAGTGTAGAATAGTATATATTCAGGTTGTTAAGTAATTTGGTATGCATGGTTGCCGTAGGGATCTCTTTGTAAATAGCTTAGCCTACGTAAGCATGTTTATGTACCACATAATCAAATATATCTTTATATAACTTGAAATAACAACATGGTGTCAGGTGCGAAAAAATTTTAGCTAAAAATCATTAAAACATGCCTGAGCCTTGCTTCCATAAGCCTGGTCCGCTGATATTCGACGGGAATGTAGTCGAAAGTTGGAGACGTTTTGTGCAAGAATATGACGTGTTCATTGCAGCGGCGTGTAGCACAAAACCAAAGAAAAATTAAGCATACATTTTGCTTAACTTGGCCGGAGAAGAGGCAATTAATTGGACGAGAAAAGTCGTTGACTTATGCCTGGAGTTAAACCTGTTATTCGACCACTAGGACGAATTCCTGTGTCAATGCAAGATAAAGTCAAAACGGGCTGGAAAGAATGGTCAAAATAGGCGTGATAAAACCGGTCACCGAGCCAACGAGTTGGGTGTCCTCTTTCGTAGCTGTAAAGAAGAAAGGAAAAAATAAAATCAAATTATGTATTGACCCAAGAGATATCAATCACGTCATTCGACGACAGCGTTATCCGATGAGAACGATTAAGGAGGTAGCAGCACGAATTCCAAATGCAAAGTTTTCCATAGTCCTCGATGCCCCAATGTGGATGCCTCGATGTGGATTTTGGCAGATCCCTCTGGATTACAAATCATCGCTGAAAACAACGTTCAACACTTCGTATGGTAGATACCGGTTTTGGCGTTTACATTTTCGCGTTAAGTCGGCACCAGAGGTTTTTAGAAGGCGATGGATCATCTTTTCAAAGGCTATCCGTGTGAGGTTATCGTAGATGATATCCTAGTTTGGGAATCTACTGAAGCGGAGCATGATGCTTTTCTCATCAAAGTCCTAGATAGAATTCGAGAAATCAACCTAAAGCTCAAGTGGGACAAACTCAAATTCAAAGTGAAAGAAGTCGGATATGTTGGCCATCTCCTAACTGCAGAAGGATTAAAGCCAGTTAGAGAAAAGGTTCGTGCAATCGTAGAGATGCAGACACAACAAAATGTGAAAGAGTTACGGCGATTTCTTGGTATGGTACGGTACCTTTCTATGTTTGGTTCCACGGTTGAGTCAACTTGCTTTACTACAGCAACACCTCTTGCATGAAGATGTACGTTCGACTTGGGACGGTGCCCATCAAAGAGCTTTTGAAAACCTCAAAGCTGCGACTAGTTCAACACCTGCTTTACAGTTTTACGATCAGCGAGTAAGCCAGCCACGTTGACTTGTGATTCCTCGTTTGGCGGCCTCGGAGCAGCGTGTTTGCAAGATGGTCTACCGATAGCGAATGCGTCACGACCGTTGACAAAAACAGAGCAAAGTTATGCCCAAGCTGAAAAGGAGTTTCTCGCCGTAACATTTGCGCGTGGCAAATTCTATGACTACATTCTTGGGAAGAATGTGACAGTTGAATCCGCTCATAAACCGTTGGAGAAAATAATGAAAAAGCCTCTTTTAGCGACCCCAATACGGTTACAAAAAATGATGCTACAGTTACAGCGATACGATTTGTCGCTGGTCTACAAGAAAGGGTCCCAATTGTTTATAGCAGATACGTTGTCTCGTGCACAACTAAGTGAACTTGACGAGAAACAGCCTTCGATCCTGTGATGGTAAATTTGGCTTCAGTGATACTCTATGGATGGTCGGAAAGTGAGAGTGATGTTTCCGAAGATTTGAAGCCACATCTTTAACGTCAGAGATCATCTAGCTACCAGAGACGGTGTTATATAAAAGGGTGAAAAGGTCGTGGTACCAAAGTCACTACAAGCAGATTATCTGCGTCGCGTCCATTCGGGTCATGTCGGTATAGAATCAACCAAGAAAAGAGCTCGAGATATCTTATACTGGCCAGGAATGAACAAAGATAATGAAACGCTCGTTCCTACATGTTCTGTGTGTAATAGTTGCAAGCCACATCAGTAACGTCAACTCTCAAAATGCATAACATTCCTGAAAGACCATGGTCCCTACCGAAGAAATAGAAGACATCTCTTAAAAGTTCCAGAGCAAAACCGTGAACTTATCGAAGAAAGTTTGGATCTTGGTAGCGACGAAAATCCTGTAAAAACCGAATAATCCTCAAGTGCCGTGACAGAGAAGCATTCAAAAGTAGTAGTAACTAAAAGTGGACGTATATCTAAATTACCTAATCCCAAATATAAGGACTACCATGCGTAAGTGAACTGTATGACGTTGAGTTAAATAGTTGCATTGGTGGACATTACGATTGAGTTGAACAGTGAACTTTATATATTACATAGTGAAAAAATACGAAAAAAACCATATATTTAGGTAATTATATTCTTTACATTTAAGTATACTAATGTTACATTTATTCATAGCTGCTTATTTATCAAAGAGAGGATGTAGAATATTACATATTCAGGTTGTTCAGTAATTTGGTATGCATGGTTGCCGTAACTAGGTGAGGAATCTTTTTGTAAATAGCTTAGCATGTACAAGCATGTTTATGTACTTTATCAAATATATCTTTATAACTTGAATTAACAACATATAGAAAACATATACAGGTATAACGTACGGTGTAGTTTCTGTTTTACATCAATGTTATTACGCCTGTTTTACACGTCGCACTTCAATCGCGCCGAATGCAATTCAAACAATAAATAGCGAAGTGAGATAACTTATTTTCGTTTGTTTGAGCGGCAATCGACGCGACTAAAATGCGACGTATAAAACAGGCTTATGACGCTGTTACACTATGCAACTTGTGCCGCAACTTGTCTCGTAACTTTGTTGCGACACAAGTTGTAAGCGAAATTGCAAGGTGTAACATGCCTCGCAATCGCAAAGTCAGGCAACATTTTTGTTGCAAGAAGCATTGGATAAGTAAAATCAGGTCTTACTTTTCGCAACGATTGCCGAACGCTGCAATTCATTTTCTAGCTATTGCACAGTGCACTAACATCCCTCTTGCAACTTGTCGGGTAATATTTCTCTTGTGCAGCCAATAAAAACTAGCTGTATAAAATAGATCCCAGCCTCTACTGAGATTGCACGACAAGTTGCAAGAAACGTTGCACAGTGTAACATCCCTAATCATGAAACTCCAACTGTGCCCCTGTTTTTAGCGTGCCCTGAAAGAGTAAATCTTCGTAAATAACCTACATGTTGACTGTTTCGAGGTTTATTTAACAAATAGATAACATTTTGCCGTTGTTTGTTCAGTTATTATACAAAGACGATATATGATATCATAATGTGGTAAGAAAAAGAAAGTGGCCCACGAGCCACCTAAACGAGCGGGTCACTGATGTTCTTACCACATTATGACGTCATATCGTGTTTGTGTATCTGAACAGACAACGGGAAATGTTATCCATTTGTTTCATGTAATAAAAAAGTGATTTTTGCAAAAATAAAATTTGCAGGTTACGAAAAGGCTTTCACGCGCTATTTGATGCACGCCATTGGCTGTTGATAATTCTGAAATTCTGTGTTTGCCATGTCACTAAAATGGCATCAAATGTGCGTCTGTCCCCCAATAGATCACGGTTTTCGACCAATGAAAAGCCTGAGTGAACTCTGGTTAGCAAATATAACCGATGTATATCACGATTGAAGAGCTTTTCAAACAGTGCTACATCAATTTTAAAAACAAAGCGCGAATATTTGCCATTCGAAATATGACAACAAAGGGGTTTGCAATATCACAAAGGGATCTAAAATTCCCGGAACTAGTGGGGATTCCAAGAACTAGTGGGGATTCCAGGAACTAGTGGGGATTTCCGGAACTAGTGGAGATTCCCGGAACTAGTGGGGATTCGAGGAACTAGTACCGGATTCCGGGAATAAGTGCGAAAAATTCCCAACATCCTGCCGTGCCGTTATAAACAATAATTAATTTGCTCAGGCGATTTAAATTTGGGCAGTTTACATGGAATACACGAAATATTTTGAAGAACATCTTCACTTCGTAAAAAGTCTGTGAATATAAAGTCCATACGTGACAGTATATATATAAGCTTGCATTTGCATACCTGCTTTTGTTCAGGGAAGAAACTCGACGTTATACAGACCTTGTACTTTTGTAGCTTTACTAAATACTATAATGGCTGGTTGACACCATCACAACTAGGATTTTTTCTGAGTATTTCTTACAAATTCGTTAAAACTTATTCATGCACAATGTCTTCTATAGTCAAAGATACTCAGCAGTTTAAAGCTGCTTTAGTTGTATTTACTGAAAGTTATAGCAGCAGATTTAAAAGCGAAGGTTAAAAACCAACAGCAACAACCCGTCTAAGTATCTAGCCACTTTGTAACGTCAAGACTGTGAAGTATAAGGGGATGTTTAATTTGAAAAGTCAAACTTTCCTCTGACTCATTGCTAAGCCATTTTATTTCGGGTATAAACTATAAAGCGATGTTATTCAGATGATAGTCGCAAGAAAAAGACAGTGGACGAAAATATCGGAAGAATTGGAAAGTGACAATCGCATTTTAAGAAACTATCTGACATTTTCATTTATCTTGTCTGCATTTCAATTTTAAAACTGAGTAGAACAGCACGATAAAACAGAGATGAATTTCAAAGAAGGATTCGAGTTTGTTTTGCATTTTGTTGCATGGTTGTTTTGTTAATGCAAATTAAATAGTATCAGGTACATAAATTAACAGGTCAAAATCGTGAAACACTTGGAAACTTATTTCAGTTGAAACACGGACACTTCACAGCAATAGCGAAAAGAGATCCAATCCACCAACATACACTCTTCATAACGAAGCTGATAATACATGTGAAGACGTATCTCAAGGTAAGCAAAAACTTTCTACATGAAACTGACATGGATGACACTTTCCTTGAGCTTTATGCTTAAACGTTTAACACATTGGTTTTAATCGCTCATTCTCTCAAACTGCCAGGCGTGTCTTAATAAATGTATAGAAAGTGGATGAGAGGTAGCCATGCTATTCTTCTGTGCTATATTTTTTACATTACTTCCCCTTACAAGTGACAATCGTATTTTAAGAAAATATCTGACAATTTCATTTATCTTGTCTGCATTTCCAATTGAGTGGAACAGCACGATAAAACAGATATGAATTTCAAAGAAGGATTTGAGTTAGTTTTGCATTTTATTGTTTAATCGTTTTGTTAATGCAAATTAAATAATACACGTAGACATAAATTAACAGGTCAAAATAGTGAAATACTTGGAAACTTATTTCAGTTGAAACACCGACGCTTCACAGCAATAGCGAAAAGAGATTTAATCTATCAACATACACTCTTCATAACACAGCTGATAATACACGTGCTCAAGGTAAGCAAAACATTTCTACATGAAACTGACATGCATGACACTTTCCTTGAACTTTATACTTAAAAGTTTAACACATTGGTTCTAATCGCTCGTTCTCTCAAACAGCCAGGCGTGTGTTAATAAATGTATAGAAAGAGGTAGCCATGCTACTCTTCTGTGCAATATTTTTTTCATTACTCCCCTTACGTACAGTGGCGGATCTAGCGTAAGTCAAAATAAATTACCACAGCTCTTTCTAGGATATATTTACATTTTAAAATACCTTCAAAGCAACTTCATTGGTTAGATTTTATTCTTTTGAAATTCATAACCTATGACATTGTGATAAAGTTATTTTGAATTAAAAATTGAGCTGCTATAATTTATTTTGACTTACCCTGGATCCGCCACTGCTTACGTACCCTCCTTTATACTAATAACGGTATGGAAAGATATAGATAGCTACTTTTTAAATGGATGGGAGGTTTCACCGCTTTATAAACTAATTTTACAGGTTTCTTGGAGTGAGCAAGCAAATAATAGTAGCCTGATACCATCTTAAATATTCGTGCAATTCAAAATCACATAACAAGGTATTCCAAGGAAAATAAAGATAAGGGCGATAAAAATTCGTGTGCTTACACAAACACTATTATACACACATAAGAAACTAAAATAGAATACGACATCTCACAAAATAGTTTACCAACACCCGTCGCTGTTTATATGCATTGCGTCGTTTTCGGTTTACTTTTAAACAGATTAATGCAAATAAAGTATTTGTAAAACTGCTTTGAGGATTGTTGAAACGCAAACGCTCCGCATTTGTAGAGAAAAATCGTTACATTAAGTTTCACGCTATAGTAGAAACACGTTTCCGAATTTATTTCAAGGTGCGCAAAATTTTTTACAATATATACACGAGTACATGCCAGACTAAAACTTTGAAGTTTGAACATTCAACTAATTGCCATTGCGAGCCACAGATGCATGATGGATAAATGAATAGTCTTAGTAAAAAACGAATTAAGTTTTACAGAGTAAAACTTGAAACATTAAACAGTGATGAAATTTGGTTGGTTTGCTCTTTTTCCATACATAGCAACATAGCCATGGAGATCGTTAATTTTCATCCGAGCGAAATGACGCCTTCATAAAATATTTAATTAAAATCCAAGCACAAAGTCAGTAATTCCTTCCCGACAGTATATAGCGCAGACGAAAATTTAAGGGCGTGTTTTAATTACTTTTCCGGACCCAATATTGATTAAACGTTTCAGAGATATGAAGCGAAATGGGGCTTATTTCCCATACACCGTAAACCTTGTATGAATTATGTATAAAGGCAGAATATTGACTTACAGAATAGCCTGAATGCAAAAGGCGCTCGTTCAATGTACGTTGTAGCCAAGCCATAAAACTTTCGTGTATAAATGGTCTGGTAATGGAAATAATCTTCACATAGGTAGCCATGAGTTTTCTAGCTATAGCCAAAGTCTTTGTCCTATGCTGACCCTAAGCTGTAAAATACTACACACAAGTTAAGAGAGGTTAAGTTGTCTTCTAAAAATGACAAAATCTTCAAAGAAAAACCAGATTGGTTTTTTTTTGGGAACTCAGCTAGAGCTCCAATTAAGTTCTTTGGATTGCTGCGCGGTCTAAAGTATTTTAATCTTTTATGAAATACTAAAGCGGGCAAAAATAACGAAAATATCGGCAGAATTGGAAAGTGACAATCGTATTTTAAGAAAATATCTGACATTTTCATTTATCTTCTCTGCATTTCCAATTGAGTGGAACAGCACGATAAAACAGATATGAATTTCAAAGAAGGATTTGAGCTAGTTTTGCATTTTGTTGTTTTGTTAATGCAAATCAAATAATACACGTACATAAATTAAACGGTCAAAATAGTGAAATACTTGGAAACTTATTTCAGTTGAAACACTGACGCTTCAGAGCAATAGCGAAAAGAGATCTAATCTATCAACATACAATCTTCATAACGCAGCTGATAATACATGTGCAGACGTATCTCAAGGTAAGCAAAAACTTTCTACATGAAACTGACATGGATGACACTTTCCTTGAGCTTTATGCTTAAACGTTTAACACATTGGTTTTAATGGCTCGTTCTCTCAAACTGTCAGGCGTGTCTTAATAAATGTATAGAAAGTGGATGAGAGGTAGCCATGCTATTCTTCTGTGCTATGTTTTTTACATTACTTCCCCTTACGTACCCTCCTTTATACTAATAACTGTATAGAAGGATATAGATAGCTGCTTTTTAAATGGATGGGAGGTTCCACCGCTTTATAAACTAATTTTGCAGGTTTCTTGGAGTGAGCAAGCTAATAATAGTAGCCTGATACCATCTTAAATATTCGTGCAATTCAAAATCACATAACAAGGTATTCCAAGGAAAATAAAGATAAGGGTGATAAAAATTCGTGTGCTTACACAAACACTATTACACACATAAGAAACAAAAATAGAATATGACATCTCACAAAATAGTTTACCAACACCTGTCGCTGTTTATATGCATCGCGTCCTTTTCGGTTTACCTTTAAACACATTAATGGAAATAAAGTATTTGTAAAACTGCTTTGAGGTTTGTTGAAACGCAAACGCTCCGCATTACTAGAGAAAAATCGTTGTATTAAGTTTCACGCTATACTAGAAACACGTTTCCGAATTTATTTCAAGTTTTTTACAATATATACACGAGTACATGCCAGACTACAACTTTGAAGTTTGAACATTTAACTAATTGCCATTGTGAGCCACAGATGCATGATGGATAAATGAATAGTCTTAGTAAAAAACGAATTAAGTTTTATACAGAGTAAAACTTGAAACATTAAACAGTGATGAAATTTGGTTGGTTTGCTCTTTGTCCAATATACATAGCAACATAACCATGGACATCGTCAATTTTCATCCGAGCGAAATGACGCCTTCATAAAATATTTAATTAAAATCCAAGCACAAAGTCAATAATCCTTCCCGACAGTATATAGCGCAGACGAAAATTTAAGGGCGTGTTTTAATTACTTTTCCGGACCCAATATTGATTAAACGTTTCAGAGATATGAAGAGAAATGGAGCTTATTTCCCATACAACGTAAACCTTGTGTAAATATGGATAAAGGCAGAATATTGACTTACAGAATAGCCTGAATGCAAAAGGCGCTCGTTCAATGTACGTTGTGGCCAAGTCATAAAACTTTCGTGTATAAATGGTCTGGTAATGGAAATAATCTTCACATAGGTAGCCATGATTTTTCTAGTTATAGCAAATCCTCTGTCTGATGCTCACCCTCAGCTGTAAAAATACATGCAACTTAAGAGAGGATAAGTTCTCTTCTAAAAATGACAAAATCTTCAAAGAGAAACGAGAATGGGCTATTTTCGGAACTCCTCCCGAACTCCAAGTTCTTTGCATTTGCTGCGCGGTCTAAAGTATTTTGATTTTTTTATGAAATACTAAAGCGGCCAAAAATAACGAAAATATCGGCAGAATTGGAAAGTGACAATCGTATTTTCCGAAAATATCTGACATTTTCATTTATCTTGTCTGCATTTCCAACT
This sequence comes from Muricea muricata, assembly GCA_963855995.1. Classification (NCBI taxonomy): domain Eukaryota; kingdom Metazoa; phylum Cnidaria; class Anthozoa; order Malacalcyonacea; family Plexauridae; genus Muricea; species Muricea muricata. The sequence goes on along the minus strand of OY979726.1, from coordinate 2,328,299 downwards.
GAGTAGAACAGCACGATAAAACAGATATGAATTTCAAAGAAGGAATTGAGTTAGTTTTGCATTTTCTTGTTTGGTCGTTTTGTTAATGCAAATTAAATAATACACGTATATACATAAATTAACAGGTCAAAATAGTGAAATACTTGGAAACTTATTTCAGTTGAAACACGGACGCTTCACAGCAATAGCAAAAAGAGATTTAATCTATCAACTTACACTCTTCATAACGCAGCTGATAATACATGTGCAGACGTATCTCAAGATAAGAAAACATTTCTACATGAAACTGACATGCATGACACTTTCCTTAAACTTTATGCTTAAGCGTTTAGCACATTGGTTCTAATCGCTCGTTCTCTCAAACTGCCAGGCGTGTCTTAATAAATGTATAGAAAGTGGATGAGAGGTAGCCATGCTACTCTTCTGTGCAATATTTTTTTCATTACTTCCCCTTACGTACCCTCCTTTATACTAATAACTGTATAGAAAGATATAAATAGCTGCTTTTTAAGTGGATGCAAACTAGCCACCGTTATATAAACTAGCTTTACAGGTTTTCTGGAGTGAACGCAAGCAAATAATAGTAGCCTGATACCATCTTCAATATTCGTGCAATTCAAAATCACATAACAAGGTATTCCAAGGAAAATAAAGATAAGGGTGATAAAAATTCGTGTGCTTACACAAACACTATTATACACACATAAGAAACTAAAATAGAATATGACAATTCACAAAATAGTTAACCAACACCTGTTGCTGTTTATATATGCATCGCGTCCTTTTCGGTTGACTTTTAAACAGATTAATGCAAATAAAGTATTTGTAAAACTGCTTTGAGGTTTGTTGAAACGCAAAGCCTTCGCATTTGTAGAGAGAAATCGTTACATTAAGTTTCACGCTAAGCTGGAAAAAATTTACCCGAATTTATTTCAAGATGCGCAAAATTTTTTATTTCAATCTGCAGTATTTACACGAGTACATGCCAGGCTACAACTTTGAAGTTTGAACATTTAGCTAATTGCCATTGCGAGCCACAGATGCATGATGGATAAATGTATCGTCTTAGTAAAAAACGAAATTAACGAATTAAGTTTTACAGAGTAAAACTTGAAATATAAAACAGTGATGAAATTTGGTTGGTTTGCTCTTTGTTCAATATATGTAGCAACATAACCATGGACATCGTTAATTTTCATCGGAGCGAAATGACGCCTTCATGAAATATTTAATTAAAATCCAAGGACAACGTCAGTAATTCCTTCCCGTCAGTATATAGCGAAGACGAAAATTTAAAGGCGTGTTTTAATTACTTTTCCGGACCCAATATATATATTGATTAAACGTTTCCGAGATATGAAGCGAAATGGCGATTATTTCCAACACGCCGTAAACGTCGTGTAAATTTTGTATAAAGGCAAAGTATTGACTTACAGAATAGCCTGATTGCAAAGGTCGCTGGTTCAATGTACGTTGTGGCCAAGCATATAAAACTTTCGTGTATAAATGGTCTGGTAATGGAAATAATCTTCATATAGGTAGCCATGATTTTTCTAGTTATAGCCAAAGACTTTGTCCTATGCTGACCCTAAGCTGTAAAACACTACACGCAAGTTAGGAGAGGCTAAGTTGTCTTCTAAAAATGACAAAATCTTCAAAGAGAAACCAGACTGGGCTATTTTGTGAACTCCTCAAGAATTCCAATTAAGTCCTTTGGATTTGCTGCCCGTTCTAAAGTATTTTGATTTTCTTAAGAAATACTAAAACGGGTAAAAATAACGAAAATATCGGCAGAATTAGAAAGTGACAATCGTATTTTAAGGAAATATCTGACATTTTCATTTATCTTGTCTGCATTTCCAATTGAGTGGAACAGCACGATAAAACAGATATGAATTTCAAAGAAGCATTTGACTTTGTTTTACATTTTGTTGTTCGGTTGCTTTGTTAATGGAAATGAATCGTATTACGCACATAAATTAACAGGTCAAAACAGTTAAATACTTGGAAACTTATTTCAGTTGAAACGCGGACGCTTCACAGCAATAGCGAAAAGAGATCTATCAACATACACTCTTCATAACGCAGCTGATAGTACATGTGCAGACGTATCTCAAGGTAAGCAAAACATTTCTACATGAAACTGACATGGATGATTGGTTTTAATAGCTCGTTCTCTCAAACTGTCAGGCGTATCTTAATAAATGTATAGAAAGTGGATGAGAGGTAGCCATGCTATTCTTCTGTGCAATTTTTTTACATTACTTCTCCTTACGTACACTCCTTTATACTAATAACTGTATGGAAAGATATAGATAGCTGTTTTTTAAGTGGATGCGCGATCATGCGAGGTAGCCATCGTTATGTAAACTAATTTTACAGGTTTCCTGGAGTGAACAAGCTAATAATAGTAGCCTGATACCACCTTAAATATCCGTGCAATTCAACATCACATAACAAGGTGTTCCAATAAAAATAAAGATAAGGGTGATAAAAATTCGTGTGCTTACACAAACACTATTGCACACATAAGAAACTAAAATAGAACATGACAACTCACAAAATAGTTTACCAACACCTGTCGCTGTTTATATGCATCGCGTCCTTTTCGGTTTACTTTTAAACAGATTAATGCAAATAAAGTATTTGTAAAACTGCTTTCGCAGGTTTGTTGAAACGCAAACGCTCCGCATTTGTGGAAAAAAATCGTTATATTAAGTTTCACGCTTTTCTAGAAACACGTTTCCGAATTTATTTCAAGGTCCGCAAAATTTTTTACAATATATACACGAGTACAAGATATGAATTTCAAAGAAGGATTTGAGTTAGTTTTGCATTTTGTTGTTTGGTCGTTTTGTTAATGCAAATTAAATAATACACGTAGACATAAATTAACAGGTCAAAAGAGTGAAATACTTGGAAACTTATTTCAGTTGAAACACCGACGCTTCACAGCAGTAGCGAAGAGAGATTTAATCTATCAACATACACTCTTTAAACGCAGCTGACAGTACACGTGCTCAAGGTAAGCAAAACATTTCTACATGAAACTGACATGAATGACACTTTCCTTAAACTTTGCTCGTTCTCTCAAACTGCCAGGCGTGTGTTAATAAATGTATAGAAAGTGGATGAGAGGTAGCCATGCTACTCTTCTGTGCAATATTTTTTACATTACTTCCCTTACGTACCCTCCTTTATACTAATAACGGTATGGAAAGATATAGATAGCTGCTTTTTAAGTGGATGGGAGGTTCCACCGCTTTATAAACTAATTTTACAGGTTTCTTGGAGTGAACAAGCAAATAATAGTAGCCTGATACCATCTTAAATATTCGTGCAATTCAAAATCACATAACAAGGTATTCCAAGGAAAATAAAGATAAGGGTGATAAAAATTCGTGTGCTCACACAAACACTATTATACACACATAAGAAACTAAAATAGAATATGACATCTCACAAAATAGTTTACCAACACCTGTCGCCGTTTATATGCATCGCGTCCTTTTCGGTTTACTTTTAAACAGATTAATGCAAATAAAGTATTTGTAAAACTGCTTTGAGGTTTGTTGAAACGCAAACGCTCCGCATGATTTGTAGAGAAAAATCGTTATATTAAGTTTCACGCTATACTAGAAACACGTGGATGAGAGGCAGCCATGCTACTCTTCTGTGCAATATTTTTTTCATTACTTCCCCTTACGTACCCTCCTTTATACTAATAACTGTATAGAAAGATATAAATAGCTGCTTTTAAGTGGATGCGAACTAGCCACCGTTATATAAACTAGCTTTACAGGTTTTCTGGAGTGAACGCAAGCAAATAATAGTAGCCTGATACCATCTTAAATATTCGTGCAATTCAAAATCACATAACAAGGTATTCCAAGGAAAATAAAGATAAGGGTGATAAAAATTCGTGTGCTCACACAAACACTATTATACACACATAAGAAACTAAAATAGAATATGACAATTCACAAAATAGTTTACCAACACCTGTTGCTGTTTATATATGCATCGCGTCCTTTTCGGTTTACTTTTAAACAGATTAATGCAAATGAAGTATTTGTAAAACTGCTTTGAGGTTTATTGAAACGCAAACGCTCCACATTTGTAGGGAAAAATCGTCAAATTAAATTTTAAGCTATATTGGAAGAACGTTTTGAATTTATTTCAAGGTGCGCAAAACTTTTTACAGTATATAGACGAGTACATGCCAGACTACAACTTTGAAGTTTGAACATTTAAATAATTGTTAATGTAACAGCTAGTGCAGTAACAATGACGCCAATGCGAACAACAGATGATAGATAAAATGTGTCGTCTCAGATTATTTTGTATTTGCTGCGCGTTCTAAAATATTTTGATTTTTTTATAAAACACTCAAGCGGGCAAAAATAACGAAAATATCGGTAAAATTGGAAAGTGACAATCGTATTTTAAAAAACTATCTGACATTTTCATTTATCTTGTCTGCATTTCAAATTGAGAAAAAAAAAACGATACAACAGATGAATTTCAAAGAAGATTTGAGTTTGTTTTATACATTTTGTTGTTGAGTTGTTTTGTTAATGCAAATGAATAGTATTGCATACATACATAAATTAACAGGTCAAAACAGTGAAATACTTGGAAACTTATTTCAGTTGAAACACCGACGTGCCACAGCAATAGGGAAAGGAGGTCTAATCTATCAACATATACTCTTCATAACACAGCTGATAATACACGTGCAGACGTATCTCAAGGTAAGAAAAACATTTCTACATGAAACTGACATGGATGATTGGTTTTAAGAGCTCGTTCTCTCAAACTGTCAGGCGTATCTTAATAAATGTATAGAAAGTGGATGAGAGGTAGCCATGCTATTCTTCTGTGCAATTTTTTTACATTACTTCTCCTTACGTACACTCCTTTATACTAATAACTGTATGGAAAGATATAGATAGCTGTTTTTTAAGTGGATGCGCGATCATGCGAGGTAGCCATCGTTATATAAACTAATTTTACAGGTTTCCTGGAGTGAACAAGCTAATAATAGTAGCCTGATACCACCTTAAATATCCGTGCAATTCAACATCACATAACAAGGTGTTCCAATAAAAATAAAGATAAGGGTGATAAAAATTCGTGTGCTTACACAAACACTATTGCACACATAAGAAACTAAAATAGAACATGACAACTCACAAAATAGTTTACCAACACCTGTCGCTGTTTATATGCATCGCGTCCTTTTCGGTTTACTTTTAAACAGATTAATGCAAATAAAGTATTTGTAAAACTGCTTTCAGGTTTGTTGAAACGCAAACGCTCCGCATTTGTGGAAAAAAATCGTTATATTAAGTTTCACGCTTTTCTAGAAACACGTTTCCGAATTTATTTCAAGGTCCGCAAAATTTTTTACAATATATACACGAGTACAAGATATGAATTTCAAAGAAGGATTTGAGTTAGTTTTGCATTTTGTTGTTTGGTCGTTTTGTTAATGCAAATTAAATAATACACGTAGACATAAATTAACAGGTCAAAAGAGTGAAATACTTGGAAACTTATTTCAGTTGAAACACCGACGCTTCACAGCAGTAGCGAAGAGAGATTTAATCTATCAACATACACTCTTTAAACGCAGCTGACAGTACACGTGCTCAAGGTAAGCAAAACATTTCTACATGAAACTGACATGAATGACACTTTCCTTAAACTTCGCTCGTTCTCTCAAACTGCCAGGCGTGTGTTAATAAATGTATAGAAAGTGGATGAGAGGTAGCCATGCTACTCTTCTGTGCAATATTTTTTACATTACTTCCCCTTACGTACCCTCCTTTATACTAATAACGGTATGGAAAGATATAGATAGCTGCTTTTTAAGTGGATGGGAGGTTCCACCGCTTTATAAACTAATTTTACAGGTTTCTTGGAGTGAACAAGCAAATAATAGTAGCCTGATACCATCTTAAATATTCGTGCAATTCAAAATCACATAACAAGGTATTCCAAGGAAAATAAAGATAAGGGTGATAAAAATTCGTGTGCTCACACAAACACTATTATACACACATAAGAAACTAAAATAGAATATGACATCTCACAAAATAGTTTACCAACACCTGTCGCCGTTTATATGCATCGCGTCCTTTTCGGTTTACTTTTAAACAGATTAATGCAAATAAAGTATTTGTAAAACTGCTTTGAGGTTTGTTGAAACGCAAACGCTCCGCATGATTTGTAGAGAAAAATCGTTATATTAAGTTTCACGCTATACTAGAAACACGTGGATGAGAGGCAGCCATGCTACTCTTCTGTGCAATATTTTTTTCATTACTTCCCCTTACGTACCCTCCTTTATACTAATAACTGTATAGAAAGATATAAATAGCTGCTTTTAAGTGGATGCGAACTAGCCACCGTTATATAAACTAGCTTTACAGGTTTTCTGGAGTGAACAAGCAAATAATAGTAGCCTGATACCATCTTAAATATTCGTGCAATTCAAAATCACATAACAAGGTATTCCAAGGAAAATAAAGATAAGGGTGATAAAAATTCGTGTGCTCACACAAACACTATTATACACACATAAGAAACTAAAATAGAATATGACAATTCACAAAATAGTTTACCAACACCTGTCGCCGTTTATATGCATCGCGTCCTTTTCGGTTTACTTTTAAACAGATTAATGCAAATAAAGTATTTGTAAAACTGCTTTGAGGTTTGTTGAAACGCAAACGCTCCGCATGATTTGTAGAGAAAAATCGTTATATTAAGTTTCACGCTATACTAGAATCACGTGGATGAGAGGCAGCCATGCTACTCTTCTGTGCAATATTTTTTTCATTACTTCCCCTTACGTACCCTCCTTTATACTAATAACTGTATAGAAAGATATAAATAGCTGCTTTTAAGTGGATGCGAACTAGCCACCGTTATATAAACTAGCTTTACAGGTTTTCTGGAGTGAACGCAAGCAAATAATAGTAGCCTGATACCATCTTAAATATTCGTGCAATTCAAAATCACATAACAAGGTATTCCAAGGAAAATAAAGATAAGGGTGATAAAAATTCGTGTGCTTACACAAACACTATTATACACACATAAGAAACTAAAATAGAATATGACAATTCACAAAATAGTTTACCAACACCTGTTGCTGTTTATATATGCATCGCGTCCTTTTCGGTTTACTTTTAAACAGATTAATGCAAATGAAGTATTTGTAAAACTGCTTTGAGGTTTATTGAAACGCAAACGCTCCACATTTGTAGGGAAAAATCGTCAAATTAAATTTTAAGCTATATTGGAAGAACGTTTTGAATTTATTTCAAGGTGCGCAAAACTTTTTACAGTATATAGACGAGTACATGCCAGACTACAACTTTGAAGTTTGAACATTTAAATAATTGTTAATGTAACAGCTAGTGCAGTAACAATGACGCCAATGCGAACAACAGATGATAGATAAAATGTGTCGTCTCAGATTATTTTGTATTTGCTGCGCGTTCTAAAGTATTTTGATTTTTTTATAAAACACTCAAGCGGGCAAAAATAACGAAAATATCGGTAAAATTGGAAAGTGACAATCGTATTTTAAAAAACTATCTGACATTTTCATTTATCTTGTCTGCATTTCAAATTGAGTAGAACAGCACGATAAAACAGATGAATTTCAAAGAAGATTTGAGTGTGTTTTACATTTTGTTGTTGAGTTGTTTTGTTAATGCAAATGAATAGTATTGCATACATACATAAATTAACAGGTCAAAACAGTGAAATACTTGGAAACTTATTTCAGTTGAAACACCAACGCGCCACAGCAATAGGGAAAGGAGGTCTAATCTATCAACATACACTCTTCATAACACAGCTGATAATACACGTGCAGACGTATCTCAAGGTAAGCAAAACATTTCTACATGAAACTGACATGGATGATTGGTTTTAATAGCTCGTTCTCTCAAACTGTCAGGCGTATCTTAATAAATGTATAGAAAGTGGATGAGAGGTAGCCATGCTATTCTTCTGTGCAATTTTTTTACATTACTTCTCCTTACGTACACTCCTTTATACTAATAACTGTATGGAAAGATATAGATAGCTGTTTTTTAAGTGGATGCGCGATCATGCGAGGTAGCCATCGTTATATAAACTAATTTTACAGGTTTCCTGGAGTGAACAAGCTAATAATAGTAGCCTGATACCACCTTAAATATCCGTGCAATTCAACATCACATAACAAGGTGTTCCAATAAAAATAAAGATAAGGGTGATAAAAATTCGTGTGCTTACACAAACACTATTGCACACATAAGAAACTAAAATAGAACATGACAACTCACAAAATAGTTTACCAACACCTGTCGCTGTTTATATGCATCGCGTCCTTTTCGGTTTACTTTTAAACAGATTAATGCAAATAAAGTATTTGTAAAACTGCTTTCAGGTTTGTTGAAACGCAAACGCTCCGCATTTGTGGAAAAAAATCGTTATATTAAGTTTCACGCTTTTCTAGAAACACGTTTCCGAATTTATTTCAAGGTCCGCAAAATTTTTTACAATATATACACGAGTACAAGATATGAATTTCAAAGAAGGATTTGAGTTAGTTTTGCATTTTGTTGTTTGGTCGTTTTGTTAATGCAAATTAAATAATACACGTAGACATAAATTAACAGGTCAAAATAGTGAAATACTTGGAAACTTATTTCAGTTGAAACACCGACGCTTCACAGCAGTAGCGAAGAGAGATTTAATCTATCAACATACACTCTTTAAACGCAGCTGATAGTACACGTGCTCAAGGTAAGGAAAACATTTCTACATGAAACTGACATGAATGACACTTTCCTTAAACTTCGCTCGTTCTCTCAAACTGCCAGGCGTGTGTTAATAAATGTATAGAAAGTGGATGAGAGGTAGCCATGCTACTCTTCTGTGCAATATTTTTTACATTACTTCCCCTTACGTACCCTCCTTTATGCTAATAACGGTATGGAAAGATATAGATAGCTGCTTTTGAAGTGGATGGGAGGTTCCACCGCTTTATAAACTAATTTTACAGGTTTCTTGGAGTGAACAAGCAAATAATAGTAGCCTGATACCATCTTAAATATTCGTGCAATTCAAAATCACATAACAAGGTATTCCAAGGAAAATAAAGATAAGGGTGATAAAAATTCGTGTGCTCACACAAACACTATTATACACACATAAGAAACTAAAATAGAATATGACATCTCACAAAATAGTTTACCAACACCTGTCGCCGTTTATATGCATCGCGTCCTTTTCGGTTTACTTTTAAACAGATTAATGCAAATAAAGTATTTGTAAAACTGCTTTGAGGTTTGTTGAAACGCAAACGCTCCGCATGATTTGTAGAGAAAAATCGTTATATTAAGTTTCACGCTATACTAGAAACACGTGGATGAGAGGCAGCCATGCTACTCTTCTGTGCAATATTTTTTTCATTACTTCCCCTTACGTACCCTCCTTTATACTAATAACTGTATAGAAAGATATAAATAGCTGCTTTTAAGTGGATGCGAACTAGCCACCGTTATATAAACTAGCTTTACAGGTTTTCTGGAGTGAACGCAAGCAAATAATAGTAGCCTGATACCATCTTAAATATTCGTGCAATTCAAAATCACATAACAAGGTATTCCAAGGAAAATAAAGATAAGGGTGATAAAAATTCGTGTGCTCACACAAACACTATTATACACACATAAGAAACTAAAATAGAATATGACAATTCACAAAATAGTTTACCAACACCTGTTGCTGTTTATATATGCATCGCGTCCTTTTCCGTTTACTTATAAACAGATTAATGCAAATAAAGTATTTGTAAAACTGCTTTGAGGTTTGTTAAACGCAAAGCCTTCGCATTTGTAGAGAGAAATCGTTACATTAAATTTCACGCTAAGCTGGAAAAAATTTACCCGAATTTATTTCAAAATGCGCAAAATTATTTCAATCTACAGTATTTACACGAGTACATGCCAGGCTACAACTGTGAAGTTTGAACATTTAGCTCATTGCCATTTCCAGCCACAGATGCATGATGGATAAATGTATCGTCTTAGTAAAAAACGAAATTAACGAATTAAGTTTTACAGAGTAAAACTCTAAACATCAAACAGCGATGAAATTTGGTTGGTTTGCTCTTTGTTCAATATACGCAGCAACATAACCATGGACATCGTTAATTTTCATCCGAGCGAAATGACGCCTTCATAAAATATTTAATTAAAATCCAAGCACAAAGTCAGTAATTCCTTCTCGTCAGTATATAGCGAAGACGAAAATTTAAGGGCGTGTTTTAATTACTTTTCCGGACCCAATGTATATATTGATTAAACGTTTCCGAGATATGAAGCGAAATGGGGATTATTTCCCATACGCCGTAAACGTCGTGTAAATTTTGTATAAAGGCAGAGAATTGACTTACAGAATAGCCTTATTGCAAATGTCACTGGTTCAATGTACGTTGTGGCCAAGCATATAAAACTTTCGTGTATAAATGGTCTGGTAATGGAAATAATCTTCATATAGGTAGCCATGATTTTTCTAGTTATAGTCAAAGACTTTGTCCTATGCTGACCCTAAGTTGTAAAATACTACACACAAGTCAGGAGAGGCTAAGTGTTCTACTAAAAATGACAAAATCCTCAAAGAGAAACCAGACTGGGCTATTTTGTGAACTCCTGAAGAACTCCAATTAAGTTCTTTGGATTTGCTGCCCATTCTAAAGTATTTTGATTTTTTTAAGAAATACCAAAACGGGTAAAAATAACGAAAATATCGGCAGAATTAGAAAATGACAATCGTATTTTAAGGAAATATCTGACATTTTCATTTATCTTGTCTGCATTTCCAATTGAGTGGAACAGCACGATAAAACAGATATGAATTTCAAAGAAGCATTTGACTTTGTTTTACATTTTGTTGTTCGGTTGCTTTGTTAATGGTAATGAATAGTATTACGCACATAAATTAACAGGTCAAAACAGTGAAATACTTGGAAACTTATTTCAGTTGAAACGCGGACGCTTCACAGCAATAGCGAAAAGAGATCTATCAACATACACTCTTCATAACGCAGCTGATAGTACATGTGCAGACGTATCTCACGGTAAGAAAAACATTTCTACATGAAACTGACACTTTCCTTCAACTTTATGCTAAAACGTTTAACACATTGGTTTTAATGGCTCGTTCTCTCAAACTGTCAGGCGTGTCTTAATAAATGTATAGAAAGTGGATGAGAGGTAGCCATGCTATTCTTCTGTGCAATTTTTTTACATTACTTCTCCTTACGTACACTCCTTTATACTAATAATTGTATAGAAAGATATAGATAGCTGCTTTTCAAGTGGATTTAATCACACGAGGTAGCCATCGTTATATAATCTAATTTTACAGGTTTCCTGGAGTGAACAAGCTAATAAATTCTTAACCAAGTAACAGCCTACTTGAGCAAAAGCCACTTTATTTATTATCGAAACTGTTTGTAGCCCGCCACCATGTGTGCTATGAGCGAAACGCAGCGCATAAGCCAGTAAATATTACTTGGTTTGCAACCGAACTGACCAAGCGATAAATTACATTAAAAATAAGTTTTCCTCGGAGGTTTACGAATAGAAGCAGAAAGACTTTTCTTTTGAATATGCTTTTGTTTACCATAGACTATTACCTCGCACACTTTACTGCATTTGTTTGCTTTGTCTTTTGTTTGAACTTGTGCTTGTGCATAATTATGTTGCTACCGTAATTAGGACCAGGGTTTTATAAGCATAATTAAGTACGAGCTTAAGCACAAGACTCCAAGTGTAAGTTATTATGTTTCAGCAAAAGCAAATTTAAAGGAAAATTCTTTCTTTTTTGTCTTTAAAATCCTTAGAGTATAACATTAATATGCTTTGCCTTTGTTTTCTTGCTTATGCTAGCATGCGTCAATACTGTAGAGTGGCCAGGCTAAACGGGAGTTTTAGTTAATCTGTTGTTGAATTGCACTCGATACATGGAAAAATCCTACTTTTAAAACAAACCGAAATTGTCAATTCCACTAAAACATACCAACATCAATCCTGCAAAATCCGAGGAAAAATACCACGCTTGCGTAGGCCTTTTCAAGCCGTAGAAAGAAACCTACTGTACGACATGTACAGAAGGAACGGTGCACTTTGCTTTGGGAACAAACGCGGCGTTAATGGTAGGTATGTAGATTGTAAATAAAACTTGAAATATAGTATTTAAATTAAGAAATAAAACATTTAAGTCAGCAATTTCGTTCTCCATGATCACTTCGCGTGTTATTACAGGCGCAATAAGGCCTGTTATAGACGTAGAATTTTTCATGCATCGAATGACATTAAAATTGTGAAGACAAAGCAGAAAGAATATTCTTTTGAAATTGCTTTTGTTCTCTCGTAGTTTATGCTCGTAGTGTTATGCTTGTGGTCGTCATTATGTCGATGCTGATAACGCATACTTCACTGCGTTTTCTTATTTTGTCTTCTGTTTTAGAATATCAAATGCTTCAGTTCTTGTACTTTCCCTATTCGTGAAAAATAAAGACTATTTTAGATTTGTGACATCTGTTAATTCCTTCACGCCATATGTTAGTAACCGAAGTTTGCAAAATACGAACTAAAAGACTATATGCATAAGGCCTAGGCCTAGGGACCGGCGAGGGTATTCAGTCTCACTTCATACTGATTATAATACTTAACAATCATGTATTGTACGTAGAGAATTCTTCTCTTCGTATTTTAGATTTGCCCGCACCTACGAAAATATTGCGCATATGAGTACAACAACAAACTTTCACTAGATCAATCGATTTGTATAAAGTATAAATTTAAAGCATTATTTTACACGATACACACAGAAGACAGCCATGTACTGATCTACATCCAATTTATTCAGAACCATTGTTGAAAACCAATGGCAACGAAGTATTTTGCCTAAAGCATGCAAATTTAATAGCGACAACCAGTAAGAATTGGTGATTTTGCTTATACTATATCTCGATAATATATTAATGAGGCAATAATGAGTCTATATGTCCTTAGATGCAGGTCAACTAATAAGACTTGCAGAATAAGAATTTTCATATGTTTAAGTATTCATAATCATAGAAATAGGAAAAAGAATCAGAATGGATTTTTTAAAAGGCGATTTTCATACTTGTATCATGCGACGAAGCCGGCGGGCTTTTTGATCTGGATCTTTTCCTTTTGTCTAAATAGAATTAGAATTATGCTAGCATAATTATGCTTAATGCATGTACCGATCGCAAATTATATTACCCGTAAATGTTGGGCCAGCATAAACACCATTATAGTTGATCATGTTGAAAAAGTCAGTTTTTATATTATTGTGCATCCGAGGGCTTCGCGACCTTGAGCGGGATTTTTTCTTCATGCAGATTCAGACTATTATATGAAAATTTTAATAGAGGCAAATATAATTGTAAATTACATTGCTTATCAATGATAAGCTGACCTTTCTAATACACCCCCCCCCCCCAATATTAATATGTTGTTGTTATATGATATTTAAGAAATATAAAACATTTTCCGTGTTGATATACAGCTATATCAACACGAGTGGAAATTGGGAAAACTCGAAATTGTGTGTGTTTCACACAATTTCGAGTTTTCCAATTTTCACGAGTTGTTCACTTTAACAGAAGAGTGGCGGGAAATTTTCCGTGTTGACATAGAGTTATATCAACACGGCTCTTAGCCAATCAGCGTTCAGAATTTACAAATGCTATATTATAAATACTGATGTGTGTAATAATTAGGGACGGACCATTAAATTTTTGAGGGGGGGGGGTTGAGGGGGGAACTGATAAATTTAAGCTTTTTAGTATTTATTAGGCCGCGTTAGAAAAATTGTAGTTTGGCCTCTTTTGCATAGCTATTATTAGGTCGGCGTTAGATCATATAGAGTTAACGTACCATGACGTCACGGTTTTTGCAATACCTGAATTTAAGAGTCTAGAGGTGCTTGAAAAAAAATATCTTTGCATTAATATTATTGTCAATCAACCCCAAAACTAACCCTAACCCTAACCCTGACTATAAAGAAAAAAACTTAGAAAAAAAAACTTTGACTCAAAAGTATAAAATAGTCACCGTCGGGATTCGAACCTCAAACTACGGCGTGGAAAGACCTGTACCTAAACCACTAGGACACAGCACAAAACCGAAGAAACTGTGTTTGAAAACGGTATTTATAGTACTACTGGAACGTGTTTAATAAATATAAGAATTAATGACGTCATGGTACGTTAACTCTATATGATCTAACGCCGACCTTGCTCCAAGCATGCGCAGGACCTACCAACCCTGGCTCGCAACACTCTAGACTCTTGTAGTTGGAAGTTTCAAGTTTGTAATTGTGGTTTTTATAAATAGTGTGCAAGATAAGGATGAGTAATAATAATGGTCTGCTACATCTTCTCCTCCGAAGTGGGGATGATCCAGTGAAAGCATGGGGAATGTTTGCAGAATTTGTGAAAAGTACAGGTGGGAATGATGTGAACATAAACGATGATAGAGGCTTGTTTCACCTGTGGGAAAATTTGGATCCTCGTGGAGATGTTCTTTTTACAAGGAGTGCGTATGGTCCAAATGGCGTAATGACAGCGACAGTGGTCAAGATAACTGATGTTAAAGTTTTGGAAAATCCAATGAAGAAAAAATAGCCAGGATTTTAAAAAATATGATCTCATGTAATAGTATAGAATGAATAAGAATTGTAATTTAGAAATTCATGATGAGATTAAGAATTTTGGATATTTTGTTTGTCCTTTCTGTGACGAAAGGATGCTAGATAACAATTGTGTCAAGATAGATTAATCATGTTGTGAAAATAAAGAACTTATAAACGATAATGGAATGAATGTGTGTATGAGTTGTGCCTGATGTGGTGTTGTTGACTCTTATAATTACGCATTACCAAATGTGGATTTTTATGAGAGTAAGTATAGGTTAAGGCGAAAATCGATCTATCATCGTAAGTATCATATACAAAATACTATAAATGATATCTGCAGCCAACATAAATTACCGATATCAATTAGTGATAGAGATAAAATTCTACCTATTTTTAAGGAGATTGATAAAATACTTCCACAAATTAACGCCAATCGTAAGCAAATGATAAATATCAATTTTGTTTTGAAACAACTATTTCAGATGATGAATTTACCAGCTAAAAAATGTGTGTCTTTATCTAAATCAAAGAAAACAGCGTTGTATAGACAATATTGGAACAACGTGCTCTTATTAATAGGTGATCGTTATGCATGTTGATTATGCATGTTGATTATGCAGGTTCATCATGCAGGTTCATCATGCAGGTTCATCATGCATGTTCATTATGCATGTTGATCATGCATGTTGATTATGCATGTTCATTATGCATGTTCATCATTATGCATGTTCATTATGCATGTTCATTATGCATGTTCATTATGCATGTTCATTATGCATGTTCATTATGCACATTATGCATGTTCATTATGCAAGTGCATAACTGTACAGAACTGGCTGTTCTGCCATTTTCTGACCAGTGAATTGCATAAAATAGGGGGGGGGGGCATTTTGCATTGCTGAGTGGCCCAACTGTTTATTTGCTATACTGTACCCCTACTTTAAGTTCCCATACTTACTATAATAATCGCTATACTGTATAGCAAATAATAGCAGGGCCACTGAGCAGTGCAACATAAGCAAATACATTTTATCACCATTTGCGGTCATTTTAATACTAGAGAGGTTCAGCAATTTGACTTCCACCACCACTACTGCTACCTTATCCCGATTTTTAAGCAATCTGATCGGTCAGTTGGGTAGACCAAGCTCATCTGATTGACTGAAAGACTGATTAAAGCCGGTTTTCCACTAGCGAAATTTTTCGCGCGAAGCGACTTTTCTCTTTTGTCTAAACTCAATTAGTTTCGCATGGTTGCAGCTGAAACCTCAAGAACAAAGAGAAAAGTCGCTTCGCGCGAAAACATTTGCTAGTGGAAAACCGGCTTTAGGTAGTGGTATTGGAAGTCAAACCTGAGCCTCTCTACTATCTGAGGTATACAAGTATAAATTTACTCAATGCATAATTATTTAATAATTATAATAATAATATTTCTTTACCATTAAAAACAATCAAATCATACCTTTTGGCACAGCAAAGATTCATCCAAAGTTTAAAGATTCTTTTAGCGTTTAGGGTTTAAACCCAATGGGAACAGCAAGTAAATTTCGCTTGAAATTTGTAAAATAATCACATTTAATTTTTAATATTTTCTTGCAGTGCACGTTTTGCTCATATACTTCATGTTACACATATCCAAAACAAACAGTGGTCTCCGGATATATCTGGAGTTAAAACGAGATAATCACTGATTTAGTTTCCAGCAATAAATCCAGCCTCTAACCATCATTATCTCTAAACTATAACCGTAGGATTAGGGCTTTAATCAGGATTTGATTTTGCATATGACATCATCTGAATGTGCTCATTGTGTGACTAAATACCTAGAGACAGAAAAATTTAGGGGATTAACAAGTGATAAACAGGAAATGAGTCATCACTAATAGCTATTGTTTCAGATCACGAGATGGTTGTATGATTTTTTATCCAATCAGTTCACTTCTGAGTCAGCTTATAGTGGTTTACAGGTTTAGCATTTCCAGTTTTCTCACATTTCACACAGGGTTGCCAGATTGGCCTCTTGGAGGCCAAATAACTCAAATTTGAGGCTCGCAACAGCAGGGGTGGAAAAAAATATTTCTTTCTGGGACCGGAGAGACAGATCAGAAAATTTTCTGCCAATATTTGCGCAATGTTGCCCGGCAAAATGGTCGGGAAGTCCGGTATTAATAGTATTATACAATAATCTTTGAATGAGGATTGACATTATTGAGGTAGACTAAGATTTTTATGATACTAATTATCACCCTATGAGATCAAGTCATATGACTGTATTGAAAGTTGAAGTCCATACTCCATATGCCAAACATCAGCCTGTTTGTCTGTCTGTTCGCCTATCCATCTTTCTCTTTGTTTCTGTCTGTCTGTCTTTCTGTTTTCTTTTCTTGTCTTTCTGTCTGTCTGTGTGTTCACCTTATCACAAAAATTTTCCGGGAAAGTAAAAATTTTCTGGGACCAAATGGTCCCGTGGTCCGATACTTTTTCCACCCCTGCGCAACAGGATTGGTAGTTTGGCCTATTAGAGGCCAAATAACTCGATTTTGGCTTCTTTTTTTCTTGCTTGGCCTCAAAAAAAAAAGTTTGGCTTTTTGGCTACTTTTTGGCCTCTTTCTATTTCAATGCTTGGAAAATGTTTCGATCTTAGTTTGATTATATATGTTTAATCGTCATAATAATGTAGGTACGTATACTAATTGTGATATTAAAGGCATTTAGTATTCATGAGGACTTTTAAGTATATGAGGATTATTTAGTATTCATGGAATAAATTAGTTGTGCTACGCAGTACACTAGTCATCGCACTAGTTGTAAAATAAAAGCTGAACAGTGTCAATACCAGGGTTGGTAGGCTTTTGTGTATGCACAGAGCCAAATGACGTTTTAAAAAAGGCCAAATTTAACAAAATAAGGCCAAATTTTTTTTCTTTCCAAAAAAGCCAAAAAGTGAAAAAGAGCCAAATTTTATTAATGTTTTGACATGGTATCAATCAGATTTGGTCCAGCTAATTTCAAGTATTCTAAATTTAAGTTCCAAAGTCTTCAACTTCACGAAAAATGATACAGTTTATGTTGAACACATACACAAAATAACGCGTATTTACCCGAATGTTTTTAATTGTTTTTAATAAAAGTTTTTAATTTTCGTTTCTAATGCTATCAGACTATAGTTTAACTATGTTGTTACGCTTGCTTTTCTGTCTTGAAAAATATGTTGTTAAGTGTTATTGTTGCCATAGTTACCAAAATAGAGTGTCTTCTCAGCTTAAATTTAAGCAATTTTGTGTGCATGATTTTGAAAGAAATATAAACGATAAAAACTTGAAACAACTTTTTGTTTATTACCAAAGACAATGTCTAGGAAGTGAACCTAAATTATTTCATAACAATGCGAAAAGCACCTCTGAAATCAACAATTATATTCTTGAATGTTAAAACTGTGCGTTCAACATTGCAGTACCTTTGCTAAATTATAGAAAAGATCGCTTATTTTAGGTTTATCTCCTAGCGAAGGGATGTTACTACATGATCAGAAAGTTTCACATTTAAATATTGAGTATCAACCGAGTTATTGTGTTTGAAATGTGGAAAATTGGCCTTTTCAGCAGCCGGAGAAAATAGCTTAATGTTTCTTTTGCATATATTAATAGCTAAAGCTAAACAATGGAGCAGAACAATAAAGCGCGCAACAAAGCCAATGAAAGACTCCCTTTTGTTAAGGGTAAAATCATGGTTTTACCCTAACAAGATATACATTTTGCTCAATTTCTCTGTTGATAAATAATTTTTGTGTTTCAAATTCTGGAAATGCTTAGAGAACGTCATGAACAATATCTTCTGCAAATTTTAAAAATTGATAAATTTGGAAATTATTCAGTAGTGGACCCCCTTAAGGTATAATTATTCTTCTCGGCTAAAAAGAACTTGGCCGGTTTTGTTCATGGAATGTACAAACTTGTTATATATTTTCGAATTATTCCCGGTTTAAGCTAAGCGCTTTTGATACAACTGGCGCTGAATCGTTAGTTCATCATTAGCAAAGATACTCTAATATAACTAACGTGACCAAACGCCCATTTATAGCTGATCTCATGATGTTGATATTTCACGTCAGGTGTAATCTCAATGCCTCGACGTCAGTTCAACGTCGAAATATGCCGAGATTGACAACCTAATCTCAATGTTGTTTCATCGTCGACAAAAAAACACTGATCTAATTCGTATTTTTGACTTTTTAATGTTCGATTTCAAACGTTCGTTTAACGTTTAACCAGCGAAATTTTCTCCGCTAGAAAGCAAACCAGTTTGCAAATCGGTTTGCAAATCTCAGTTTGCATGAATATCAACGAGCGTTCTTTCACTCAATCTGTCGATTTTAAAACTATATTGAGAAATCTCGATTAAAGGAATTCCATAGTATTCATATCAACTCAAAAGTTTGTCACAGAACACTATATCGTAGTTACAAGACTGAGTCAAATCGAAATATATAAAATATACAAATGACTTACGATTTCAAAATTTTGCCCGTCTGAGTGCTAGATTCGACAACAGCAAGGTACAAGATGGCATCTTAGTAATTTGTAAGCCTGTTTGCCAAAAAATAAATGCAGTGAAGTTCGCAACATAAGTATCGACATAAGCACAAACATAAAACAATGACGGAATAACCAACGCTAAAATACATGTTCAAGTTTGAAAACTTTTTAGTCCAAATTTTATTAACAAATAAAACACTACAAATTTATTAAGTACATAATAACGAAGTTTGTCTGTCATTTTGTAAGTTAATTTTTGGGATTGCACGCTGACCATAGTTAACATTAAATCATCCGAGTGAGACGGGCCAAACTCAGCGCTAAGAATGAACTAAAAGTTAGGGCGCTGAACATCAAAGCCAAGAAGGAGCAAGTTTTGTAGAAGTTTTTAAAGGTAATCTAATGCCATGGGGAAGTTTCAAAAATAGCTATATAGAAATGCCATTTTTGGCAATTTAGGCACTTAAGTTGGAGTTTATTTTTATTGCAAAAATTAGCCAAATTTTGCACTTTTTTAACCAAAAGTGCATAGTGCATAATATATACCCTGCAGGCAGAGTACCTCTTAATCTTTTCTACCGAGAAGAGGAGAGAGTCTGCAGAAATCTTATATTTTCTTTGTTAAGCCACTTATCCAAAAATTTGGATGATGTGACACGTATTCCAAAGTGATACCAGTTTGAAACAGGTTTTAAAACTCGTTTTTAAATAATTGCTCACAGGAACCGGAAACAACTTTCTACACAGAATTAGCTTGGCTGCTTGGCAACCTTCGCGCAGGCTCAGATAATTTTATACAAAATTTCTGCAGTCTCATCTTCTCACTAAAAAGTTAAGAGATTATGCTCGCAGTGCAAATGTATAAAGATTTTCAAAAAAAAATGCATCAGTGGAAATTTAAATATTGATTAGCTGATGCATGTGAATTTTTAATATCTGTGCTTATTGAGGTCGTGTACAAATTTAATGTCTCATATGACGTAATTCTAAGCAATTGTAACCCCCCCCCCCGTTCCTACGTCACTGCATGGTTCAAAAGCAAAACAGGACTTGCATGGGCAAGACAAACTCAAATCAAATCTATGAGAAGTCGGCAAGCGACATTGTATTCTTGTTTGTTTGGGAAGATTGACGCTGGAAAAGTTGAAGAAGAGCTTTACCTCGCATGCAGGAACAATTATCATTGTTGCGCAGGACTGCAGGTATGCAAATCGCAACTGAAGAGCTTTCTATTGAAATTACGTAATGTCGCTTTGTAATTATCCAGCTTGGAATGAATATTCACACAGTACGAAACTTCAAATTGTTCGTGTAGATGATGCAACAAATGTTTCTTCCTTTACGCTAAAACTAGGTTAAACAGCCTGGTAACACGCACAAAACAAGATGCTCTGAATCGTATATGCCACATACTGTATATGTGACGAGTCACGTACACGAACAAATATTGGTAATTGTTAATTTTTCTTAGCCGCAAGAAGATTCGGTTTCCAGCAAAGGTATTCGCTGCATAAAACCTTAACAACTGCATGCCCTCCTGTACACGAGCAAATGAAACTCGTCAGATAATTTCAAAGCTATCACATACAATTTGCTCGCCGGGTAAACGAGGCTACACAAGGTCATGATATATATGATGCTAGGATATGACAGCTGTATATTAAATTTCATAACTTGAAATACTGAAGAATAATCAAGGTACCTTCTTCTATAAACGGCAGAAAATTAAATAACACAACTAGTTCATGAACCAAAAATTTACGACAATTTGTCGTGTTCAATGCGGGATGCCAGTGGTTTATATCTCATTATCCGTAATACAAGACGATTTGATCTATAGAAAATCTGTCTGAAAACGAGGTATGACAAATGAATCCTGGCTATACATTGTCATAGGATTTGTAAGCACACACTGAAAAATTTATAGGAAATCTTCGAGGAAAGTGAAAGTGTGGTAAAACTAAAATACCAAGAATCAGTACACAATTCCCGGAACTAGACGAGGTAAATTCCTAACACGCAGTACACCTGCTGTGCGAGAAGAAGCATTCTCGGGTCATGTTCAATGCAAGAAACATTTTCAAGGAAAAAATTCGTATGAACTCCATGAATGTAAAATCGTCGACATTAATCGCTACAGTATAAGCTTACACTTGTACCTGTTTTTGTTCAGATAAGCAAAACGTTACAGAACTTTTGATCCTGACATCAGTATACTTGTTTACTAGAATTTAACATAACGCATGCACCAAGCCGCAGAGTATTTAAATATAAATTTTAGAGCAAGTTCGTTTCAGTTAAATGGAATGTATACATTTCTTTCGCCAATTCTGATTAAAAATCAATCTTCAATCTAAATTTAATTAATATTTTATTGTTCGTTTGTTGTAAATTGACACGTATAAAGGTATGATCACGTATGATCAAGTTGGCTGAATGTGATATGCTTCTAAGTGTTCTTAAAGCCTTTATACTGGCCTGATTCTACTCTGCTTCGACGGAATGAAATGCTTTAACAATTTTTAAACACCTGCACATGTTGTGTGGCAAGAAAGTCTGGTATGTCTAGGGTTTATGCACATGTTTATCATAATTCACACAGATAAATGAAACAAGACGCTTGCTACGAGTTTACTCGAGCTAAAGAAGCACCTCTTCTAGTGGCGTTCTGGTATGTCTAGGGATAATGCACAGGTTTATCATAATTCACACAGATTAATTAAACAAGAACGATTGATGAGAGTTTACTCGTCTCGTCTAGTGGCGTAGCGTAACTGGCCCTGATAATGGGGTGCGAGAGTGCATACGTGTATTTAACAATTATTCGCCGAAGTCGAATAAGACGAGACACTAATGTGACTAAACGACCGCCACAAGGTACCATGCACACACGATCTTAGTACATAACATGTGGCAGGGGATCCGCGACAGCGTTATTAACCTATTATTGCGGCCCCGGTTAGCATTTGAAACAATCAATTTGATCATCTACATCGTAACACGAGTTCAAAGCAGACGTTATTTATGCATTGATGATTTAAAGGATGAAAAACTAGTGTGAGGAAATAATGCTGCCTCATCGACAAGGTGATCCCATGCTCGATCGGTTAATGTACGTTAATGTTTAATGAGACTCGATGACTTGCTCAAAATTCATAGACAACCTATCCAAAGACAGCAGAATGAATCGACTTTTGATTGAGAATAGACTATAGTTTTATTGCGTAACACTCATTTCAAAATTTAAATTTGAACTCCGATAACTCCGATTTTTTGGGACAACCTGTATTATTTGAAAACAGAAGGTACGTTAGTTTTAACAGGAGTCAAGCCTGTTTTATACTTTGCAAATTCAGCCGCCTCGAATGCAATTCAATCAACAGATAATGAGATATCTAACATAAAACAAGCCTCAATGATATTACTGTTAAAGCATTACTCTCACACTATAGTACTGCGGGCTCAATTTGCTGCTGGCTGCCATTTTGCCTGGGACATCATGATGAAACATTTTTACAATCCGTCTTCAAACAAAAGCAATCATTTACGGATCCCTGATTGTTTTACCTGACTAATACTGATAGTGAAGCAAATAAGATATTTTCGACATTTTTGTTTTCAACAAAATAAAACAGAATGTAAATAATAACAAAAGCCCCGTAGTGTGACAGTAGTGTGACAGTAAATCTTTAAGTATAATTTATTCACCAATTTTCATTCGCTTTTCACTAGCTAAATATCTGACGCATAAATGGCGGAAAGTGATGAAAAAGAAACCACAACAACAGAATCACTTGATGACAAGACACGGCCTACAGGTAAAAGTAGTACAATAGTTTGCTAGGAATAATTATTTTTGACATTTATACAGAAGCGTCATAACTGAAAAAGCCGTGGAATTCGATTTAACAGAGCGAGAATATTTCATAATAAATAATCACTATTGACTAAAAAGTGGAAAAACCATAGTTAAATTATTGACGTCCCTCACATGACAAAAATACTATTGCTGTCAAACCTGCACTTTGTACTCATCCTAACTTATGTATTTTTTATTACGTCAACGAAATGTTTGCCCAAGTCGAATTTAAAAAAAATCTTGTTGAATAAAAATATTAATTATTGCATACAGTAAAGAGGGGCGTATATTTAAATGATCAATTAAAAATAGGCCATCCAATGGGCAGGGACGGGAAAGGACCAGTGTGACCAGATCTGGTATATTTTTTACCATATCCGGTTGGATGGGCTTGGACTCCCCCCTGTTTTAAAGATTTGCAACATTTAGAACAAGAGGGAGCGGTCTCACCAAATCTAAGCAGCTTTGGTAAAAAAATTTGCATGTATGGTCACACTGGAAAGGACATAGTCCATCCATCGTCAGTATAACTTGTTATTTTCGGCTATCTTTTCAAAAAGGTTTCCACATACACATCTCCGAGGAACATGGGAATTGGTTGACAATAGGAGAACTAATTCGTTCTATCCGGAAACCAGTTTCCATCTACGTTGATGAAATTGTTGAAGCATTCCATAAAAAGCTGCGTACTGATTTGCTCTCCGTCGGGAAGTGCACAAACCCTGCCGACTGCAATACGAAGACCGATGAACGCAAACTATGTAAATCGTGCAAATGCTGGCTTAAAGAGCTTAAAGATTCTCATGAAAAGGGAAAGAATCCATCGTGGAATAAAAACTGCAACAGTTCACAATGGTCTGAACATCCCTGGGAAGTGGCAAAATACTTTATGCCTGCTCTTGGATCAAACCTCAGTACTGTAAAAGATGCTGAATCTACAGATCTTCCTTCCCTTCTCAACGTACTCGAATGGATGAAGGACGCGGCATTTCTTGGTAAAACTCGAGTGAATGTTGATCTTGTGAGGAAACTTCGTTCTCAAGTGAGAAATACCTGGGCACATGCTCCACAACATGAATTAACTGATGACGAAAAGAAGGAAAGTTTTTCAATTGCAACCGACTTTCTAGAAGATCTGGAGAATGTAGGTCCCAACAGCGAAAATTCAAATTGTTCAAAATATCTCGAGCACTTGATGCCCAAAGGAGTCACCAGCAATGTGGTTGAATGTGAACTGCAAAGCTTACTGTTGCAGCGCCAGTTGTTGGATGACATCAAAGAAGAGATAACAAATATGAAAGATGAGCATTCATCCGATAAAAGCGCGATAGAAGAACAGCTGGTGAATTTGGAACGGGCACTGAGTGAATGGTCAACAAAAATGTGCGACTTCCAAAGCTTTAAAGAGAACATCGATAAACAATTCAACAAATTTTCCGAAGAACTGAAATCGTTTCGTGGCATTCCTGACGATATTCATGAAATACGAGAAAGCCTCGTACAGATTCGTGATGATCTCGCCAAGATGAGCAAACCACAAAAAGTAGAACCAGTGACAACCAGTTGTTTGCCAGACAAATTAGAAAAATTCGCTGGTCGCGAAGCCGAAATCCAAAAAGTCATTGATCTTCTCGAAGCGGAAGAAAAGGCTGTGGTATCCCTCCATGGTGGACCTGGCTTTGGTAAGACTGCAATTGCAATCCAGGTGTCCCATAAGCTCAGTCAAGAGCATAAAATTCCAGTTTTTTTCTCTCAATTAATTACCGCAACCAACGAAGATGAAATGATTCGACAACTTTGTCTCGATGTTGGTGTTAACCACGAAGATGACCCAAAGAAAGCGTTGATGCTCTGGTTAAAAAACATCAAGAGAGGTGTAATATTTGTTATGGACGACATCGATAATCTACTTCGGGAGAGAACAAGTTTCTACGAGTTTCTGCGCTGGCTGCGAAAAAATTCCAACCAGCAATGTCAGATTGTTACAACTTCCAGAGCTTCTTTTGAAATTCCCGAGCTCTCGACTCAGAAAGTTCAAATTTACGAGATTGATGATCAAACATGCGTGAAGCTATTGAAGAAGCAATGTCCTCAAGAGGATGTCAATTTTTTACGACAATTGGCCAAACTTTGTGGCAATATACCTCTGGCCATGTGCATCGCGGCCTCCCGCATGAATGACTTCGAAGATTCTGCTGAATTATTACAGCACCTAAAGAAGCAACCAATGAAAACTTTGGAATGTCCCGAGAGTGACCAGTACATTAATCGAGCTATCAATATGTCTTATGAAACATGTTTAGATGAAGAACAAAAGATGCTTGGTCGTTTGTCAGTTTTTGAGGGGAGCTTCAGTAAGAGTGCAGCTGCAGCCATAATTGAAAAAGACAACTTCGACACTACCAATATCTTAAAAAAACTGGTTTCTCTCAGCTTGATCAAAGAATCAACCAATCACCGATATTCCATTCATCTCTTGATCAAACATTTCCTAAAGGATAAACAAGAAAGCGGAAAAGATGCTGGGGATGAAAAATCAGAAGCCAAGCGTGCAAAAGTGTTGATGGTTGAATACTTCTTAAAGTTGGGACATCAGCTGACCATGGAAAGTTATTCCAAAAACGGATACAAAGATGCCAGAGAAGCTTTAAAGCAGGACGCGTCCAACATCCAGAACATACTCAAAATCTGTTGTCAACAAAAAGACCCAACAAGTTCCGACATCTCCAACTGTCTCCAACGCAGTAAAATTTACAACACTTCGGCCAAATTCTTTTCACTCTTTGTCAGAACCATTATACCTGGGTCCATTGTCGACGAATTCCTACAACGATGCGCGAAGATGGCAGACGAGAAGAACCAGCTTGCAATCAAAATAAATTTTGATTGCCTCATGGCAGATCAAGAACGTACCAAAACAATTGGCAGCCATGATGACCATTTTATTTCGAAGATGGAAGAAATCAAGAAAGAGTTCGATACTCACTATGAAGATTTAAAGAAAGACACGCCACTTTGTGCCCATTACTATTACCTGTACTGGAGATATTTACTGCGAGAATCTGAAAGTCACAGCGGTAAAGAACGATTAGATCTGCAGGTCCAAGCTCGTGAATACATGGAAAAGTCGTTGGAGTTAAGTGAAGCGTTTGCAGGTACGCCCAGCGAAAAAGCAGACAAGGTTTTCTCATTATTGCACCTCGGAAACACATGGAAAATGATTGCTACAACTGAACATAGGCTTAAAACAATCGCATCGAAAATGTCATCAACAAAAGCAGAAAAATATTACAGAGAAGCTATAAAATTGTCTCAAGATGAGCTAGGTGACCACGAGTTAACATCATCATGCCACAAAAGTTTGGGGGACCTGCTTTTTACAACGAAAAAAGATAAATTGCCACTGGCCGAGACAGAGTACACTATTGCCAAGAACATGCGGGAAAAATTCGGCCTTGACGCTAGTGAAAGACATGTCTATTTACTCAACAACCTTGGCCAATGCTTGAGCGAATCTAACCGGCCAAACAAAGGTAATGATGTCTTGGAAAGTGCTCGGGACACGGCTGAGAAGCTTGCTGAAAACGACGAGCCGACAGTTTGCAAGACAAAGGTCTATGCATCATTGGCTATTGCGAACAACTCGGTTTACTATGCTAAGAAAGCACTAGAATTTGGCGATGTACAAGTACAAAAGATCCTTAAATATTATAAGGTGAAGAAACTTCAAGAAATTGTGAGCAGAAATGGTAGTACAGATTAGATGGATCACATGCAAGAACGTGATTAGGTAATCATATGTACTCAGTAAATTAGAAACAATCTTAACTGATCATATATGTACTCAGTAAATTAGAAACAATCTTAGGTAATTATATATGTACTCAGTAAATTAGAAACAATCATAGGTAATCATATATGTACTCAGTAAATTAGAAACAATCTTAGGTAATTATATATGTACTCAGTAAATTAGAAACAATCATAGGTAATCATATATGTACTCAGTAAATTAGAAACAATCATAGGTAATCATATATGTACTCAGTAAATTAGAAACAATCATAGGTAATCATATATGTACTCAGTAAATTAGAAACAATCATAGGTAATTATATATGTACTCAGTAAATTAGAAACAATCATAGGTAATCATATATGTACTCAGTAAATTAGACACAATCATAGGTAATCATATATGTACCCAGTAAATTAGAAACAATCTTAGGTAATTATATATATACTCAGTAAATTAGAAACAATCATAGGTAATCATATATGTACCCAGTAAATTAGAAACAATCTTAGGTAATCATATATATACTCAGTAAATTAGAAACAATCATAGGTAATCATATATGTACCCAGTAAATTAGAAACAATCTTAGGTAATTATATATGTATTCAGTAAATTTGAAACAATCTTTAAGTAATCAATCGTATATGTACTCAGTAAATTAGGAACAACCTTGAGTAATCATAAGTACTCAGTAAATTAGAAACAATCTTAGGTAAATCATATGTACTCAGTAAATTAGAAACAATCTTAGGTAATCATATATGTACTCAGTAAATAAGAAACAATCGTCGATGATCATATATACTCAGTAAAAGTACAAAATCCAAACTCTAGAAACCTAAAAATATCGTGATTTATCGGTGGTGAGCAGCCATACTATGAACCACCGACAAATCACGATACTTTTCTAGAACCGAGTTTATAAGGATAAACAAAAAAGTGGCCCCAAAAAAGTTATACAACCGGCCCCTGACGTTTAAAGTGCATATGACACGAAATATTATATTTTAGAACTAAAGGCTTCTTTCTGTGCTGATTATCGCAGTGTACCGTTTAATACGTGGCCGCGAGGCCAAAAACTGTCTTATGCCCGGGAACGAAATGCCACCAAAATGATGTCACTGATGAGACGTATTTTCATCAGCAACGTCATTATGACCTCATTTTGGTGCGAATTCGTTCCCATGCATGGGACAGTTTTTGCCTCACGGCCATGTATTAAAACGTTTAAATCCTTAGCATCATGTTTCTGAAAAATAAATTACACTGCGATAATCACCGCACAATGTATTGTATGATCCTAAAATATAATATTTGTGTCATACAGTATGCACTTTAAACACATGCATTTTAACAAAAGATAAAGTAATTGTCTCATTAAGCCCCTTTCAGACCAGCAAGCTTTGTATGACAAGGTTTTTATGACAAGCTTACTTTGCCAAGTGTAGGTGTGTATGCACAACAATTATTTTATGACAAGTTTGTCTTTGACAAGTTTAAACGTTGTTGGATCCTTACATAAAGTGTACAATACACCGCTGGCTAACGTACTATTGGGCTCAATTTACTTTAACAAGTTTTCTTTGTTGACCGTGCAGACGAAGAAGTTTTCACTTTGCCAACTTCTTCTATGACAAGTGAACTGGTTACAAAGCTAGCATGCAAGCTTTTAACAAGCGCAGTTGTTGCTACTTCAAAACACAGAATATTTCTCTGTTATGGTATCGCGGGCATTTGTTAGTGTTTACATTCTGTTCTATTTTGTCGAAAACTAAAGATAATGTTAAAAAACCTTCATTGCTTCAACACCAGTAAGAATCAGGTCAAATAATCAAAGATTCATAAAGGATTGCTTTGTTTTAAGACGGATGATTGATACTTTAGAATCGCGATGTCCGCCAGGTAAAATGGCCGCCAGCAGTAAATTGAGCCCGTCATACTATGGCGTGAGCGAATCTAGCACTTGATTGAGGGAGGGAGGGGTGATATTCATATATCATATCCGTGATACGCCCGACTGTTAATAAATTTCTCAGTTTGAATTTTGACATCAGTTTCATTTAAATCTAATCCAACATGAATATATGCACTCCCTACCCCCTCAACCAGATTTGTTTTACAAATGTTGGTGCAACATTTTATCAACAACCAAACGGTCCAGACATTGACACAACGTTCATTTGTAGTTGAAGTATGCGAAGTCGATTTAAAACATTTCGAGCAATCATAAAATACCCTAACAAGTATTCTTCCTTTATAACCAGCTTAGTTATTTTCTCTACATGGCTATAATTGATAGCGGTTTTTAAAACCAGACAAACACATATAAAGTACATAACAAGCATTTGTACTGGATTTTATTATACGATTATTTTGTTGCCAGCGTGTGGCCAGATCATGAAGCCAAAGTTCAACCTTGTTTCAAGATCAGGACTAAACAACGTTGACCTAATGCGTATTTACAACCTTTTAATGTTGGTTCAACGTCTTGAAGGCGACCTCAAACGTTCGTTTAACTTTTAAACAACGAAATTTTACCCAATGGAGGGCCGAAAGCAACCAGTTAACAAATTGCCTAGATTATGTCAGCTTGTTGGACAGAATATCAACGACCGCTCTTTGCCTAATTGCCTTGATATGTCTATTTTAAAACTATATTGCAAAACCTCTACTAGGAATTTCGATTACAGAAATTTCATAGTATTTATATCACATAAAAAATTTATCGCAAAACACTGCATAATAGCTACAAGAACGAAAGAAGTCGACAAATGTAGAAAATACAAATGATTTTAGAACGCTTACGATGACTTACGATTTTAACGTCTTGAGTGCTTGATCCGACATTCCCTTGTCCCAAAAGCGTGAATCTTCGTAAATAACTTTCACTTTGATTCCTTGACGATTTTGCAAACACCTCTGGACTTGAGAAGTCAAAGAATACCAAATTTAAACACGTTAATCTACGACGAAATACTCTTCGGACGAGCCACAAGATAAACAATTGAGAAATTGAATATTCCCGCGCCCGCGAAGTCGATCGAACGTCACTATGGGCTGCATTGCAAAATCACTTCCGGTTTCAACAATAAGGCATAACCTAAAGCCCTGGGCAAACTAGGAAACATTGTTGCGGAAACATTTAGCTTCCTGTCCATGTTTCCCTGTTTGCCCACCCCGGGAAACATTGTTGCGGAAACAAAATTTTTTCCTGGGAAGCAAAAATGTTTCCCGACAAATTCAGAAACATTTTTGTTGCGGAAACAATGTTTCCTAGTTTGCCCACATGTTTCCAGCTCGAGAAACATTTCTCCTGATCAATGAGCATGCGCAACGAACAACGCGACAAAATGGCCGAGGTTTTCGAAGCTATTGAAAGCACATCTAATACAAACAACAATTGTTTCCGCAACAATGTTTCCTAGTTTGCCCACAACGGGAAACATGAGGAAACATTGACAAGAAACAATGTTTCCGCAACAATGTTTCCTAGTTTGCCCAGGGCTTAAAGGGCATAGCCCACAGAGCTCTATTTATATATCTGGAGACGGCGTTCTCGAATAAGCGCCGAAGCCAAAAACATGGCGGAGCAAGCTACTTATTTAGAATCCTTTACCGGCCGATAGTTTCAGCAAATATAAGACTAAAGTAATTCCGAATAAAGTGTGCATAATTAGACTTTTGTATTTAATTGTGTAAAGTCTAATTATGCACACTTTATTCGGAATTACTTTAGTCTTATATAAGCTACTTATTCTCATGAAGTTTTCACTGACCACAGCTAAAGGTGAGCCCGCGTCAAAATACGCACCCCCCCTGATTCTTTCAAATGAATTTAGGAAATACTTTTAAAATAGTGAAGTTTATTGTTCAGTATCCCAGGGTGGCCGTGTATAATACGCCAAGATGCAAACTCCTTGGCGACTCTTTGATGGCATATAGTAGCTCGCTCAAATTCGAACGATGGATGTTGCGAAGCATATCTCTGGTTTAATATAAGTTATACTATTTACACAAGAAAAACACTACTTTAAATGGCAATAAAATTTCTTTCAATCTAGCCTATTATTTGTAAGTTTACTATGCATAAAAGTGATTATCTTCTCTTCAAAAGCAGCAACTTCACAGTTTTAAAGTTAATTAGTAAGCAAGATTGTAGCTTACAATATTACCGTGACCAAATACCTATATGTCTATCTATACGGCGATATCATCGCCGTGAAAACACATACATTTCTGAAAATACCACCAGAAACATCGCCGCCATTTTCTCTACATTTTAAGCGAATTTTAATGCGAAAATGCTAAAAAGTCAAAGAATACAGAGAAATCTAAAGGCTGTTTTCCACTGGGCGGAATTTTCCGCGCGCAGCGCAATTTTTCTTTGTCTTTTTTCGATTAGTCCTGCCTGAGAGCTCACAAACAAAGAAAAATTGCGCTGCGCGCGGAAAATTCCGCCTAGTGGAAAACAGCCTTAATGTATACAAGGTGTATAAAACAGGTAATCGAACTTTGGAGTGGCGTAGCACACTCAATATTTATTGTATGGAAATAATTCTTTAACAATTGGAAACAACAGGCGTTTAGCTTTTGAATGCCACCGTTTTGGTAAAATTTGAAGAAAAATTGAGCAAATAGGAATCAAATAAAAATTGCCGGTCGAAATCGCATATTTCCACAGTTCGGAATTAATTGTTCAAATTTACTCCCATTTTTGAATTAAAATTGACAAATTTTAGCTTGGGTTGTAAAATTTATGAATCTCATTAGCCAAGTGTGACAGATAAGTGATTAATGGCATTTTCTTTTCCTATTTGTTGCCTTGTAATTGTAATGCGCAGAGGTGAAAATATGCAACTTCGAACGGCTATTTTAATTTGATTCGTATTTGCTCAATCTTTCACCAAATTTCACAAAAACGGTAATATTCGAAAGCCAAAAGCCTGGTCTTTTCGTTTGTGAAAGAATTATTTGTGTGCATTGAATATTTAAAGCGCTAGAGCACTTTAAAGTTCGACTGCTTTTTTTTTATACACCATGTAGTGCGTTGACTTTGTTTGCGTTCGAAATATTAATTTATACAAATTATTTTGATCATTTGCCTCGAAATTCCTTGCCATCCTGCTTTGTATATTCCTTAAAATACCACTGAATGAATCGCTATTGTTTTCTTACCATATCTGCTGCTTTTGAGCGAAAAGTAATAAATCTTGAAGAAGCTACAGCGAATTACAGCGAATTGTTCGCCAAGGTGTAAATGTCCCATTCTGAATTTAGATCATTGTAAAACTTTAAATACATGCGGAGAATATTGTATTCAACTGTAGTAAACTTTTAATACTCGTTTTCCTCTATTACATTTTAAAACACAAAGCCGACGCAAAGGAGTTAACTCTTATTAACTTTCTGAACACTTTGTTGAGAACAGGACACAGCACCAAGTCAAATGTTAAATTTATGATTATAGTTTAAGCCTGAAAACAGGAAGGAGTGAAAACTTTAAAATCGCGGTCGCTCGCAGTGGTCAGTGGTAAATCACCAGAGAATAAGTAGACTGTGATGTCAAATGACGCGTTTTACGTCACGCGGGCGCCATGTTTTTGGCTTCACTTTTTGACTGACGAAAGTATAGGAGCGCAATCTCCAGATATATAAATAGAGCTCAGTGGCATAGCCTCGTGACTGTGCGCCTGTTTTTAGCGTACACTGAAAGAGTCACGTTGATTGTTTCGAGGTTTATCCAACAAATAGATAACATTTGGCCGTTGTTTGTTCAGTTATATGATGTCATAATGTGGTAAGAACAAAAAATTGGCCCACGAGCCGCCTAAACGAGCGGGTCACTGATGTTCTTACCACATTATGACGTCAACTGTGTATCTGAACAGACAACGGGAAATGTTATCTATTTGTTTTATGTAATAAAAAGTGATTTTTTGAAAAAAAAAGATTTGTAGTGTTACGAAAAGGCTTTTAGTTTTACGCGCTATTTGATTTGATCAGATTTGATCAATACTCAATAGTGATCTATACAAAACAAAGCTCGCCATTGGCTGTTGATAATTCTGAAATGCTGTGATTGCCATGTTACTAAAATGGCATCAGATGCGCGTCTGTCGTCTAATACATCACGGTTTTCGCCAATGAAAAGCCTGGGTGAACTCTGGTTAGCAAACATAACCAAACATAACCGTTTTCAAACAGTGTTACATCAATTTTAAAAACACAGCGCGAATATTTGCCATTCGGAATATGACAACAAAGGGGTTTGCGATATCACAAAGGGATCTAAATTCCCGGAACTAGTGGGGATTCCAGGAACTAGTACCGGATTCCGGGAATAAGTGCGAAAAATTCCCGACATCCTGCTGTGACGTTATAAACAATGATTAATTTGCTCGGGCGATTTAAATTTGGGCAGTTTACATTGAATACACGAAATATTTTGAAGAAAATCTTCACTTCACAAAAAATGTGTCAATATCAAGTCCATAAACTTGAAACGTGACAGTATAAGTTTGTATTAATTTGTTCCTGCTTTTGTTCAGGTAAGAAACTCGACGTTATACAGACTTTGTAGCTTAACTAAATACTATAATGGCTGGTTGACGCCATAACAAGCAGGAATTTTTCTGAGTATTTCTTACAAATTCGTTAAAACTTATTCATGCACAATGTGTTCTGTAATCAAAGATACTCAGCAGTTTAAAGCAGCCTTAGTTGTATTTACTGAAAGTTCAATAGCAGCAGATTTAACTTCCATCGGCGAGTCTCACATCAGACATGCATGAACAGATCCGCTTGTTTTGGTAAACAGTGGAATTCGTTCTGTCAATGCTGTACTTTTTACTTTATCATTTTTTTAATACCCAAATTTAAAATTCAATGTTTCGTTCGCTAGTTTATGCATAGCAACAAACATATGGCTCAGAAAACTGTAGTACACAATATTTAGACTCAAAAGCAAATAGTATGCCTCTTTGTTATGTTTACATAGTACACATAGCCCAGACTGCAGAGTATGGCAACTGCGCACCCAAGATTTTTTCGGGTAAAAAATAGCGCACCTTGCAAGAAAATAGCGAAGAATTTCAGGGCACCTGCCGCACCAAGTCGACTTCGTCTGGTGTTTTGGAAGACCTCAGAAACACTTCATTTTCACTTTTTATGTTCACAATTAGTTACATTATAACCAAGACTTGAAATATAATGCAGCCCTTAAATATTTAGGCACATTTAAATATATTTTGGCGCACATGGAAAACTTTTCCTGGTGCACCTGACCATTTTTTGCGCACCCGCACCCAAATTCTGGTCTTTGGCGCACCCAAGATCTTGACGAAAACTGCCATACTCTGCAGACCGGCACATAGCTAATTTAAAATGTAGGACGTAAAGCGCTAGAAGTGAAACAAAAATATACTATGTGGTATTGATATCTCATCTTTGGTTCATGTTCACACTGCAGATTGACACCATTGAAATAATACCGAAATACTTGGAAAAGGCATAAATAATGTAAATACGTCATAAATTCGCTGAATCACTGACGCGTCAGTTAGATTCATTGCAGAGAAAAATCTATACAGCGCCGTTTTTTAAAAGGTGAGCAAAACATTTCTGGTCAAAACTAGTAGCGAAGGTTAAAGCCCACAGCAACAACCCGTCTATGTATCTAGCCACTTCATAACGTCAAGACATTGAAGTATAAGAGATGTTTTAATTTGAAAAGTCAAGTTAGCGCTAAGTAAACTGAAGAAAATACTTTCCTCTAACTCATTGCTAAGCCATTTTATTTCGGCTATAAACTATAAAGCGATGTTATTCAGCCGATAGTCGCAAGAAAAAGAGAGTGGACGAAAATATCGGAAGAAACTTTATGCTTAAACGTTTAACACATTGGTCTAATGGCTCGTTCTCTCAAACTGCCAGGCGTGTGTTAATAAATGTTTGGAAAGTGGATGAGAGGTAGCCATGCTATTCTTCTGTGCAATTTTTTTCATTACTTCCCCTTACGTACACTTCTGTATATTAATAACTGTATAGAAAGATATAGATAGATGCTATTTTTAATTAGTAAATGGGAGCTAGCCACCGTTATATAAACTAGTTTTAAAACTTTCCTGGAGTGAACAACAACGGTAGAGGTATTGGAAGCGAAATCTGAACCTCTCTAATATCATTCGTGCTACTGCTGTATTATTTATATCAGAATGCTGGACATTGGTCAGTCAGAAAAGAAAAAAAAACACTTGAAAAACTTGATAAAATAATACTTACTGTTTATATTGAGCGGATAATTCAATGACGTTAAATTTAAATTATCAGTGCACAAGAAATGTGAGTTCTAAATGAAACTTCTGTACTTTTATATACATCAGTATAATCAAGTCGACAATTGTACTAAACTTGCACTGAAACTATTTGTATTGTGAATTGGATCACAATACATCTGTATAAAACAGCTATTTAAAGAAAACATGGTATTGTATTGTATTGTATTACTATAAGAATATATATTATATGATTATAGAATAAAACATAGTTATTTCAAACTTTCAGTGCTTATAGGCATTGCAAAAGAATAGCATGCCACTATGGTGTAACCTTGTTTTGCTATCTTATGTGTATCCTCAGCAAAGGGGACATACTGATTGAGACATATTTGATATGCATAGAATAGCAGAACCAATGTTCAACTGTTAAAGTATACAAATATGGCAATCCTGCATGTTTAAACATACAGTCAACTTAATTGTTTTTATATTTGCTGCTCTGGCTAAATATAAATTAATATTAAGCCAACTTAAATTTTGTTTAAAATCCAACTTTTGACCAGGTTTTTTTATGCATTCATTCTTTTACTAATTTTTGCAACTGGTTTAGCGCATTAGACATGACAGCTAGACGCAATACAACTTAATTGATATTGATGCCAAAAAGGAAGTTGTGCTACTTGAGTCAAGTTTTAGCAGCATAAACATTTTGTTGTGCATTTAAGGCCTTCTGTGTGATCAACAGGGTCATACCAACTAGGTGGGTGGGTGACCCCCTTTCTTCTCAAACCTAACATAATTTGTGTGTGTGGGGGGGGGGGACTTGTTGACTAGGTACATTGATTGAAAATTGGTAACCCAAAATTATCACTGAATTGGTGCTGTCAGTTAATCAAAACTATGTTTACCAACACCCCCAAACATATTTGTTTGCATATGTATGTCCCTTGTGATCAAACTGCCTTGTTAGTCAATATTACTGAAATTGGTAGCTGTGAGATGTGGCAGCCAAAGGAAACCTGTTTAGTCTTGTGTTTGATAACCATTCTGCATTCTACAATACATCAAATTAAATCATAATCTAAACCAGAAATTCAATCCTTAACTTTATGATCCATACAACATATCTTGATTGGTTTACTTTTAGGGTTAAGGACTTGATTGGGTTTAGAGGTGGGATTAATTGATCTAATTTTCTGCATTGTGGAATGTGGAACATGGAATTACAGACTGGTCATAAAGTATAGGGAGGGGGGGGGGGGGCTGTGGAAATTGAGGGGTGGGTCATGAATTTTTCAAATCACAAATAGGGGTGGGTCATGAAAAGTTCAAGGATATACTGGGGGATATTCAAGGATTTCTAGTGCCAAATAGGGGGTGGGTCATGTATATTTTGTAGGAAAATCAGGGGTGAGCCACTCAAAATTAGCCTTTTAATAATTAAATTTTTATAGCCCCCCCCCCCTATACTTTATGACCAGTCCCTTATCACCAGAGAGGTGAGACCATTTTTTACAAAGTAGACAGGATGAGAACTTTTCCTAAAGGAGAAAGTGCTACTAAATTTTATCAATGTTTTAGCTGAATTAATACAACAAACAGGAGGAAAACTGTCATATAAAGTAGGACAGCCTATTAAAAGCTCATTTTACATGAAATGAGGTTGCCTTGCCTTGTTATGCTTTACAACGACATCGTAATGACAAAGCCCGTTAACTTCTGACCACTTGTCGGTAAAATGTTATTTATGTTGGACTGTTGGGCAAGATTAAGGATTTTCATACTTATCCCAAATCCCAAAAGGAGTATGTCACTAAAAGGACTTAGCTGGGGTTTTCCAAAATACTTTGGCAGAAGTATACAGAACGCAAAACTTCGGGTTTCTTTCACT
Organism: Muricea muricata; assembly: GCA_963855995.1. Taxonomy (NCBI): domain Eukaryota; kingdom Metazoa; phylum Cnidaria; class Anthozoa; order Malacalcyonacea; family Plexauridae; genus Muricea; species Muricea muricata. Next base: position 2,291,194 of record OY979726.1, on the reverse strand, counting down.
TCAAATTCAATCCAACATTGTTAAGAAAAGACAACATTGTCAGAAAGCGCACGTCTAAACAGCTCTTCGTCCACACACGACGATATCGAATATTAACGAGATCACTGTTGGTAATATCTGACTTACATAATATGATCCCAGTATAAAATAGGGTAAAAAATGTGAATATCCACCAACTGTTGTTCCTAACAATATATATTTCACAAAAATACACGCAAAAATACAGAATATCTTCTCCATTACTTGTAAAAAAATAAGCTGACCCAGCATTTCTAGTATGCTGCATGCTGCCGTTGCACTTTTACTTCCGGCAAACACCACAATTTACGGTGTTCTGGTTTGACTTGGCCAGGGCTTATGGCAACGCAGGCAGCCAATAAGGCCAGGGAACGAGGATGCTCCAATTTATCAAATTTTTTACGAAATAATAATTATGTACTCACAGTTTACACTGATTACTTCACAACGAACCATCCCTCATTGACAAACGTCAAATACGACTTATATGATAGTCTCGTCTACATATTTGTCTTGATAGCCACCGTGTATTTATTTTATGGCGTTTGTATCACGCTTGGAATCGTATGTCTGTGGACCACCCGTTACGATCGTAACCTATTTATTACCTAAATATAAGGATGCTATAAATATAAGTTAAATCCTATTTGAATAGGATTTAACTATGCATTCTTATGTTTAGGAAATTGATGCATAGATGCTGAAAAAAATTTCGTGTTTTATCTACTGACAGTGGGCTGAAACGCAGGTACAGTATGCCAGTATGCTATAAACGATTCAAAAACGGAATTCTCTAAGCGAGCGGAAAAATTATTGTGCTGATGCAAAACTGCGTGATACGGATAATTTCTTTATTGATTTAATTTAGATTCGTGTATCAACGTAGCTATGGACCCATCAAAAGCGGCTAACTTTACCAAATTGTGCCAACTGTTGGTCGATAAAGGAGGTGAGGCGTTAAGAAATGTATTACACGGAAAACATCCGCCTTCAACCTTAGCTGCAGTACTAAAGGCCAACATAGGTACCTTTACAAAGGCCAAAAAAGCAAAAGTTATCAACCCTTCGCAATGGGACTTACTTTTTCCAGCAGCGGGTGCAGCACCCGATTCAAAACAGTTTGACATAACTTTACTGATCATCCTACTGAGAAATATCTGTGGATTACATCCACCAGCAACAGGATGGAATAAAATGCCTCCAGCCGGAGACACCACAACCTCTGCTGATATTGTGAGAATGAAACTCTTCAGAAATGACGACTATGCTCACATAACGAGTACCCAATTAGATGACGCGAAGTTTGAGCAATTGTGGCAAGAAATTTCACAACCTTTGCTCAGGTTAGGAGTTCCTCAACAAGATATTGATGAAATAAAGCTGGCTCCACATGAAGAATGGGAGCCAACAAGTCACTTGCGGGATAAGTTACCAATGTTTACTGGTCGAGAAGATGAGATAAAAAAAGTCATTACTCTTCTGAATGACGAAAAAAAGGCCCTTGTATCTCTCCGTGGTGGACCTGGGTTTGGTAAGACCTCAATCGCAATCGAAGTGTCCCATAAACTCAGTGAGGACCATAAGATTCCAGTTGTATTCTCTCAACTGACCACCGCAACCAACGAAGATGAAATGATCCGACAACTTTGTCTTGATGTTGATGTTAGCTATGAAGATGATCCTAAACAATCATTGATGCAGAGGCTGAGAAATATCAAGAATAAAGTCATTTTTGTGATGGATGATATCGACAACCTGCTTAAAGATAGGGATACCTTTTACAGGTTTGTCCACCTGCTGCGACAGAACTCCAACCAACAATGTCAGATTGTGACGACTTCCAGAAAGCGCTTTGAAATTCCCAATCTCTCAGTCGAAGTCCCAGTCGGCGTGATGAATGATAAAGCATGCACTGAGCTTTTAAAGAAACATTGTCCTAAAACGGATGAAATTTTTTTGCAAGAATTGGCCGAACATTGCGGTAACATACCTCTTGCCATGTGCATCGCAGTCTCCAGAGTTGACCATTTCAAAGATCCTGCTAAATTACTACAGTGCCTAAAGAAGAAACCAATGAAGACTTTGAAACATTCCGACAGTGACCAGTGCGTCCATCGAGCTTTCAATATGTCTTTTAAAGAATGTTCTGATGAAAAGCAAGAAACGCTCGTCCGTTTATCAGTTTTCGAGGGAAGCTTCGACCAAGAAGCCGCCGAAGCCGTACTTGAAAAGGACGAGCTGGATACTATCGATATCTTAAACGAACTCGTTTCTCTAAGCTTAATTATGAAAGAACCAACTCAGCACCGCTATTCCATTCATCTCTTGATCAAATCCTTTTTAAAGGATAAACAAGAAAGTGGGAACGAGCAGAGTGAGACCAAGGCAAAACGAGCGCGGGCAGAAGCGATGTGTGCAGAAGTATTGATGGTTGAGTATTATCTGGAGTTGGGACATCAACTGACCATGAAAAGTTATTCCAAAGATGGCTACAAAGATAACAGAGAAGCTTTAAAGCAAGAAGCATCCAACATCCACAACGTACTCAAAATTTGTTCCCGTCAACAGGAAGATCCAACACGCTCCGATATCTCCAACTGTCTCGCAGGCTGCAACATTTACACCATCTCAGCCAGACTGTTTTCAATCTTTGTCAGAACCATTACACCTGCGGCCACTGTCGACGATTTTTTAAAACGATGCGCAAATCTGGCGAAAGATAAAGAGCAATATGCTGTCAAAATAAATTTTGAGTGTTTGCTAGTAGCTGAAGAACGTTACGAATCAATTGGAAATGATGATTTTACCTCGCTTACAGCACAGATGGAAGAAATCAAGAATGAGTTCGATACTCGCTATGAAAAGTTAAAGAACGACAAGTCACTTTGTGCTCATTACTACTACCAGTACGGAAGATATCTATGGCGTAAGTCTAGAAATCACGATGGGAAAGAAGAACTAGATCTGCAGATCCAAGCACGAGAACAGCTGAAGAAATCTTTGGAGCTTAGGAAAACCATAACAAAGACACCCGTTACAAAAGCAGATATTATTTTCTCATTACTGCAGCTTGGAAAGATATGCAAGGCTATTAGTTCCACAGAACACCATCTGAGGAAACGAAACGAGTCCCAGACATCACTGACACAGGCTAAAGAATATTACAAAGAAGCTATAGAATTATCCCAAGATACTCTTGGTGAGCACGAGCTGACATCGTCGTGCTACAAACATTCGGGCGATCTGTTTCTCAAAACCAAAGAATTTGAATTAGCCGAGAAAGAATACACCACTGCCAAAGACATGCGGGAGAAATTGGAGCTTGACGCCAGCGAAAAATACGTTTTTATACTGAAAAATCTTGGAGGATGTTTACTAGAGTGCAAGCGTGGAGGTAAAGCTATTGAAGTTTTGGAAGAAGCTTTCGGCATAGCTAAGAAACTTCCTAAAAGTGCCAAGTTGGAAAATGTTTGGTGGATAAGGGCCTATACATCATTGGCTATTGCATATAATTTGGTACAGAAGAATGATAAGGCTGTTTGTTACGCGAAAAAAGCAATGGAATTAACAGGGAAGAATGAAAAAATCATTTCATATCATCAGAAAAAAAAACTTCGAGAAATTTTAGGGGACAATAAAAGTTAGGTGGTCAAAAGATGAAATACGAAGGATAACCTAGAGAAACTTCAGAAAATTTTAATTAAAATTTGTTTTATTAAGCGACATGTTTTAAAGGATCTTGAGTGCATAAACTATTACAACATGTGGCTACAGTCGACAGGATTGCAAATGAAGGACACAGTGATACAGTATAGTAGATATGCAGGGGGGGGGAGTGTTGCTCCGCTCTCCATAACTTTTCTTATTATGATTTGTGAATTTGACGAACGGACAAAATTGTGCAATCATGGAATATGAAAGAAAATGTGTAATCTGTTTCAGATCATAAACAAACATTTTAATAAAATCCTGCATAAAAGTGAGTTACAGTGATTTTCGTATCAACACAACCATGTAATAAAACCTAATTTGAGCTGTTTCTGGAACTGAACGTTATGTGAATAGAAAAAATTAAAGAAGTTGGAATATTTTTGCCGTTGAAACACGGAAACACGAAAGTATTAAACATTTGCCCCAAGCTTAGTGAACACGAACTTGCATCTTCTTTTTTCAAAAATCTTGGAAATTTATTGTGAAATCTAAAGTTACTGAACACAAGCGCACCATTGCTAAAATAATACAGGAAAACCAGAAAAAGCCACGATCGTTACACAACAATTTTAGATCATGTATGCATAAAACCAAGCGTGAAAAGGATGCCGTGGAAGTTTTGAAGAGTGCTAACGACACGGGCGAGAAACTTGCCAAAGGAGACAAACCAACTACTTGAAAGACAAAGGACTATACATAACTGTTTGGTGGACAAGTATTCCGAAGAGGCTGCTCACCACGCCAACAAAACATTGCAATTTAAATTAAAAAACTAAATTGAGAAAAGATCGGGAATCTCCTGACAAAAGACGCCTTTGCCGATGTGTTACATAAACCAACTCAGCACCACTACTCCATTTATCTCCTGATGAAACATTTTTTAAAGGATAAACAAAAAAGTGGAGAACAAAAATCGGAAAGAGCGATCGCAGCAAGAATGCCTGCAGAACTGTTGGCGGTAAAATACTATCCGAAACTGGCGCATCAACTGATCATGAAAAGTTATTCCAAAGACAGCTACAGAGATAACAGAGAAGCTTTAAAGAGGGAAGCCTCCGACATCCAGAACATACTCAAAATTTGTTGTCAACAGGAAGACCCAACAAGCTCCGACATCTCCGACTGTCTCGCACGCAGCGAAGTTTGCACCACCTCAGCCAAATTTGTCTCCCTATTTCTCAGAACCATTATACCTGGGTCCATTGTCGACGAATTCCTTCAACGATGCTCCGAGATTGCTGAAACGAGGAATGAACTTGCGCTCAAAATAAATTTTTGATTGGGCTTTACAAACGTTGTACATAAAGCTTTTGAAGTTTTAGAAGACGTTCGCGACATGGCTGAGAAACCGGCCAAAAGTGACAAGCCGACTGTTTACAAGATAAAACGAGTCTCCACATCATTAGCTGAATGTTTAAAACAAAGCGAAAAAATTTGGGAGATCTGTTCTTGGAAATCAGTAAACATGACCTGGCCGAAAAAGAGTACACCACTCTTAAGCAAATATGCAAGAATATGAGCCTTGAAATAAAACTACTGAAGTTCTGGAAGCAGCACTTGATAACGCCGAGAGACTTGGTGAAAACGACAAGCCAAATGTTTACAAGATAAAAGTCTAAGCTTGGCTATTGCATTCCCAGCATCATTCTGAAGCTACGCCAATAAAGTCTTCTTGGAATTTCCCCATGATGACATAGAAAGAATCATAAAGGAATACGAGTATAAAAAAATTCAGGAAATTTTACAGATGCCATTACAACATTTTGAATGCAACTACTACGTTTTTAAAATATTATGTAATCACTGTCAGTTTGTAGAACGATCAAGAGACGATAGATCATAGTAAAGTATTGGATTCCACGTGGAATGAAATTGATATATAACTCATAAGAACACATGTTTAACTAGTGAAAGAAAACTATGTAGTAGGAACATTGAACTATAAGTAAACTGGAACGATAAGTTGGGGGGGGGGGGGAATTGAAGCCAATTTGATTCAGCTTTTCCGAGTTTAGAGTTGAAGTACTAAACGTCACAAAATTGGCCGTATATCAAATGAAAGCTATTAAGAAGTTGTATTTGGTATAAAAATTTTGAGACTTTAGGTTAAAGACAAACACCTTAAACTTTGAAGGGAAATTTGCAGTATTTTTCAAAATTGCAGTTGTTTTCGTATTTTTAAGGCATTCCTTTTTTTGTCTAAAGTCTTGAGTTTTTTTATATTAAATTTAACTTCTTAATAGCTTCAATTTGATATATGGTCCGATCTTTGGTGTTAAGTATTTCGTCTCAAAACTCGGAAAAACTAACTTGGCTTCATCCATTTACTAAACGTTTGTATCGAGTTAGCGTTCCAGTTGTATTACAATTCAATGAGTAGGAATCGATATTTAAAGGGGGGGTGCAATGGTGTATTGCATGCAGTATTTTAATTAAGAAATACTAGAAACAATAATTAATAATCTAAAAACTAGAAGTACACGCATATACAATAACCCTTCGCATTTTCAAACGAAAAATTTGTATACAATAGTTTCAATGTGTACTTTGATTTTAGATTTATGTTATTTAGTTGCACCAGGTTACACATAAACATGTAAAATAATTAATTAAATTGTTGCAAAATTCAATCTACCGATTTTGGTTCGTGTATCATATTTCGAAACTAAGTCTATATAATTTATAGTTCTGTGCTCAGTTCTGCACCGCATGAAAATTATATATTCCATACAAAATAATAACAATTGTAAATATACATCATTAATTTCTTAATTGTTTTGGCTCTTTTTGAGGACTCCCTGTATTATTAGCATGTATTGTCTAAGCCACTTGTTTCGAAATAAAAATTTGTATCAGTTAATGCGGGCGAGAATACTGATCGAAATCGAAGAAATATTTTTATTGTGTTCTCACTCTTGGGTGAGCGGATTTACCCAACAGGCTATTGCCCAATTGATAGGAGATCCGAGGTCCCTACGGTTTTAACGTCCTCGTCGGAAAAGACGCGAAAGGCTTACCATTTACTGATGTTGATGCAAAGGCAGCTCTTTCTCCTCAATTAGGTAATAATTCCGTGTTCTCATATAAATCTTAATTCAATCCCTAACCCAAACCCTAATCCTAACCAGCGTTTTATTTGTCATGTTTTAACTTTGATGGATTGAAGACTTGATCAGATTTAGGGCTTGGATTAAAATTTAATTTCGCGTACTGAGAACACGGGATTATTACCCTCAATTATTTTAAGACCTTGACTAGTGGTCCGACCAAGGCTTGAACCAGGCCTCCCAGCTTGGAAGACAAGAATGGTGACCAGGACATCACACATGCATGCTGGTCATATATTCAAATATTTTCAAGTTGTTAGGAACCCAAAGTTTTCCTGTATATAAAATTTTCACTAATAACCAAATTTGAACTCATCAACCCCAGGATATCGTTACAAAGTCAACATTGACGGTTACAATTCCATGACACGCAATAATACAGACTGATTGGTCGTTCTTATAAGAACGACAAATTTGATTGGTCGTGCTCATTCCGTGACTGTCTTATTGCGTGTCATGGAATTGTAACCACATTGACGCTATCGAAATAACGTAATTTCAACGTTATTCTCACGTTGTTTTACAAACCTGGGGCCGATTTAGTTAAATGAGCGGATAAATTTAAGAAAAGCTAATTTACATCTTGTGCGTAACCAAGTTTATAAATTTTAGGCATTAAATATTTAATTTTATATACAGTAAACATCCGACTATAAGCCCTGGGCTTATACAAGTTCGTAAGCGTTCATTGATGAGCTAATACACGGGGTACTTAAACACCGGAGGGGGGGGGGGGGCTTACAGTTGGATATTTAAGGTATAATTATTCTTCTCGGCTCAAAAGAACTTGGCCGGTTTTGTTCATGGAATGTATAAGCTTGTTATATATTTTTGAATTATTCCCGGTTTAAGCTAAGCGCTTTTGATACAACTGGCCCTGAAACGTTAGTTCATCATTAGCAAAGATACTCCAATATAACTAACGTGACCAAACGTCCATTTATAGCTGATCTCATGGTGTTGATATTTCACGTCAGGTGTAATCTCAATGCCTCGACGTCAGTTCAACGTCGAAATATTTCATCGTCGACAAAACAACACTGTATCTAATTCGTATTTTTGACTTTTTAATGTTCGATTTCAAACGTTCGTTTAACGTTTAAATCGTGTCAGCTAGAAATCAAACCAGTTTGCAAATCGGTTTGCAAATCTCAGTTTGTATGAATATCAACGAGTGTTCTTTGACTCAATCTGTCGATTTTAAAACTATGTTGAAAAACCTCTGCTAAAAATTTCAATCAAAGAAATTCCATAGTATTCATATCAACTCAAAAATTTGTCACGGAACACTATATCGTAGCTACAAGAGTGAAAGAAATAGAAATATACAAAATATACAAATAACTTACGATTTTAAAATGTTGCCCATCTTGAGTGCTAGATTCGACATTTCCCATTTTTTCTTGTCCTGAAAGTGTAAATATTAGAAATAACTTACACGTTCTTTGGTTCATGAGTTATCGAATAATCCCCGAGCCAGCGCGGGCGTAAGCCCGGGGCGAGGGTTACTAATTCTGATGGATGTAGTTGCGGAAGAGAATCAAGAACAATGCCTGGGAATACAAGATCAAGCAAGTGCAGAAGTACACGTATCAATGGAGGCACAGGTAAGTCACTGTCATTTATTAGCTAAGCGTAGAGCTGGGCTATAGGAATGCATCTTGTGACGAAGATTAACTTTCACTTTCGCAAAGTAGGAAAAAATGAAACGGCGAGGGGTTTCTGCATGTAATGTAGTGTAGACTTGAGCGTTGAAACAAATATTAAATTTAAGTATGTTATCTGACGATGAACTGCCCCATCGGCCCGAGATCAATGACTGAGAAATTAAATATTTCCGCGAGGACGGGACATCACAATATACTCAGCATTGCAAAATCACTTCTGGCTTCAACAGCAAGGTGCAAGATGGCATCTTAGTAATTTGTACGCCTGTTTGCCAAAAAAGAAATACAGTGAAGTTCGCGACACAAGTATCGACATAAGCACAAACATAAAACAACGACTGAATAACCAACGCGAAAATACATGTTCAAGTTTGAAAACTTTTCAGTCCAAATTTTATTAACAAATAAAACACTACAAATTTAATAAGTACATATAATAACGATGTTTGTCTGTCATTTTGTAAGCCAATTTTTGCGATTGCACGCTGAACATAGTTAACATTAAATCATCCGAGTGAAGCGGGCCAAACTCAGCGCTGTAAGTTTTATAAAGTATAATATATACCGTGCAAGCAGAGTACCTCTTAAACTTTTCTACCGAGAAGAGGAGAGAGTCTGCAGAAATCTTGTATTTTCTTTGTTGAATGTGACACGTATTCCAAAGTGACACCAGTTTGAAACAGGTTTTAAAACTTGTTTTTAACATAATTGCTCACAGGAACCGGAAGCAACTTTTTACACAGAAATAGCTTGGCTGCTTGGCAACCTTCGCGCAGGCTCAGATAATTTTATACAAAATTTCTGGAGTCTCATCTTCTCACTAAAAAGATTAAGAGATTATGCTGGCAGTGCAAATGTATAACGATTTAAAAAAAAAAATGCATCAGTGGAAATTTAAATATTGATTAGCTGATGCATGTGAATTTTTAATATCTGTGCTTATTGAGGTCGTGTACAAATTTAATGTCTCATATGACGTAATTCTAAGCAATTGTGACCCCCCGTTCCTACGTCACTGCATGGTCCAAAAGCAAAACAGGACTTGCATGGGCAAGACAAACTCAAATAAAATCTATGAGAAGTCGGCAACCAACATTGTATTCTTGTTCATGTTTGGGAAGATTGACGCTGGAAAAGTTGAAGAAGAGCTTTACCTCGCGTGCAGGAACAATTATCATTGTTGCGCAGGATTGCAGGTATGCAAATCGCAACTGAAGAGCTTTCTATTGAAATTACGTAATGTCGTTTTGTAATTATCCAGCTTGGAATGAATATTCACACAGCACGAAACTTCAAATTGTTCGTGTAGATGATGCAACAAATGTTTCTTGGTTTACGCTAAAACTAGGTTAAACAGCCTGATAACACGCACAAAACAAGGCGCTCTGAATCGTATATGCCACATACTGTACATGTGACGAGTCACGTACACGAACAAATATTGGTAATTGTCAATTTTTCTTAGCCGCAAGAAGATTCGGTTTTCAGCAAAAGTATTCGCTACATAAAACCTTAACAACTACATGCCCTCCTGTACACGAGCAAATGAAACTCGTCAGATAATTTTAAAGCTGTCACATACAATTTGCTCGCCGTATAAATGAGGCTACACAAGGTCATGATATATATGATGCTAAGATATGACAGCTGTATATTAAATTTCATAACTTGAAATACTGAAGAATAATCAAGGTACCTTCTTCTATAAACGGCAAAAAATTAAATAACACAACTAGTTCATGAACCAAAAATTTACGACAATTTGTCGTGTTCAATGTGGGATGCCAGTGGTTTATATCTCATTACCCGTAATACAAGACGATTTGATCTACAGAAAACCTGTCTGAAAACGAGGTATGACAAATGAATCCTAGCTATACATTGTCATAGGATTTGTAAGCACAGACTGAAAAATTTATAGGAAATCTTCGAGGAAAGTGAAAGTATGGTAAAGCCAAAATACAAAGGATCATTACACAATTCCCGGAACTAGACGAGGTAAATACCTAACACGCAGTACACCTGCTGTGCGAGAAGAAGCATTCTCGGGTCATGTTCAATGCAAGAAACATTTTCAAGGAAAAAATTCGTATGAACTCCATGAATGTAAAATCCGTCGATATTAATCGCCACAGTATAAGCTTACACTTGTACCTGTTTTTGTTCAGATAAGCAAAACGTTACAGAACTTTTGATCCTGACATCAGTATACCTGTTTACTAGAATTTAACATAACGCGTGCACCAAGCCGCAGAGTATTTAAATATAAATTTTAGAGCAAGTTCGTTTCAGTTAAATGGAATGTATACATTTCTTTCGCCAGTGGACCATTCCCCAATTAGACAAACTTTTAAATTCAAAAACAATTTTAGCACAGTTGGAAAGAGCTTTCTAAATTTAGTGAAATTGTGAAGTTTGGTTGCAAAATATTGTAAAATGTGGAAAAAATAGTCCTGTAAAGTTTGCAAATTTATTATACTTTTGCATTACGAACGGAAAAGCGTTACCACCATGGGGAAATGTGGTAACGCTTTTTCCCGCGTAATACAAAAGTATGATAACGATAATAAATTTATTAAAGAACGACGTTTCGAAGTCATCTTGACCTCATTTTCAAGTTCAAATGATTACAGACCGTTACTTAATTATAAATAGCGTTTACAAATAATTGCGCAAGCAAATTGACTATTCGTCATATGCGAAAGTTTCAAAATTTAAGAGTTCTAAAGCGTTCTTAAGCCTCTAATTAACATAGTTACAATTAATAATCAAACATGCAAATTGACAACAAACTAACAATCCCACAACAAAATACACAAAACCGTACAAATATGCTAATAGAGAATGTTAAGTAAATAGTTTTGAACGAATCGAGTCCGATTGTTTGTTTAAACTAGGTTTAAGCTCTTTGATAAATAACATTTCATAAAGTAAACATTCATATTTCCCCCGACATTTTCTCAACACCTTGAAACTTTTCTCTATATTATTCGCATATTCACCATGCTGTTCCACCATATGTTCCCCGACAACCGAAGACTTATGTTCATCAATGCGTTGATGTAAGTGCCGGCAAGTGTAACCGACATAATCTGCGTCGCACAGATCACATTTAAAGTGGTAAACAACACATTGCTGATTCACAAGGGCCGGTTTCGTTTCAGCGGTTGGGAACTCCGCGGCAATCTTCTTGCTTGTGTAGATGGGCTGTGTTTTCCTGCCGATGGTCTTGCAGAGGCTACGCAGTTGCCGTCTCACAGAGTCTGCTGATTTCTGGTCTTTAAAAGGCAGCATTACACGTACAACATCCTCTTTGATGTTTCTTTGCTAGACTGTGGGATGGTCGTCTTTTTCGCGCTGCTGGGTAGTGAACCTCGTTATGATGTTATCAAGCAGGGTTACGGGATATCTGAGACGAACGAAGGTTTTCTTAATGCGTTCACACTCTTCGGTAAAGAACTTTCGAGATGATGATAGACGGAAGGCACGATTGAGCATGGTCAGGACGAGCGATTTCTTATACTTCACGTCTACATGGCTATCATAATGGTGTTTATTAGCGTTACTCCCAGGATTACCCCGCTGGTCTCTAATTCTATGGTGAATTGAACGGATGGATGCAAACTGTTGAGGGTAGAAAGGAATGCCTCTGCGGAAGCATTGTTACGTTGTGATGTGATGGAATCATCGACGCACCGGTGGTATAAGGAAGGCATCTGGTTGCGTTCAACTAGCGTTTCCTCGAGTGAGCACATGAACGTATTTGCCATGAGTGGACCGAGCGGAGAACCCATTGCAACTCCATCGACTTGCTCGTATAACTTGCCGTCGATTTGAAATAGCTGATGTTTGACTGCTAAATTCAAGAGCTTGACAAGTTCCGATTTCTCAAGCTTTAGTTTGTATTTCCAGTTGAACCATTCCTTCTCAAACGCTTTGTCGCTGATCAGCTATTCCAAATCGACGGCAAGTTATACGAGCAAGTCGATGGAGTTGCAATGGGTTCTCCGCTCGGTCCACTCATGGCAAGTACGTTCATGTGCTCACTCGAGGAAAAGCTAGTTGAACGCAACCAGATGCCTTCCTTATACCACCGGTTCGTCGATGATTCCATCACATCACAACGTAACAATGCTTCCGCAGAGGCATTCCTTTCTACCCTCAACAGTTTGCATCCATCCGTTCAATTCACCATGGAATTAGAAACCAGCGGGGTAATACCTTTCCTGGGAGCAACGCTAATAAACAAGAACGGTCGATTAGAAGCGAAGGTTTACATCAAGCCAACAAACACCGGCCTCATGCTCCATTATGATAGCCATGTAGACGTGAAGTATAAGAAATCGCTCGTCCTGACCATGCTCAATCGTGCCTTCCGTCTATCATCATCTCGAAAGTTCTTTACCGAAGAGTGTGAACGCATTAAGAAAACCTTCGTTCGTCTCAGATATCCCGTAACCCTGCTTGATAACATCATAACGAGGTTCACTACCCAGCAGCGCGAAAAAGACGACCATCCCACAGTCGAGCAAAGAAACATCAAAGAGGATGTTGTACGTGTAATGCTGCCTTTTAAAGACCAGAAATCAGCAGACTCTGTGAGACGGCAACTGCGTGGCCTCGGCAAGACCATCGGCAGGAAAATACAGCCCGTCTACACAAGCAAGAAGATTGCCGCGGAGTTCCCAACCGCTGAAACGAAACCGGCCCTTGTGAATCAGCAATGTGTTGTTTACCACTTTAAATGTGATCTGTGCGACGCAGATTATGTCGGTTACACCACAGGCGGCACAATTCAGTGTGTAGTTTCATATAGAGATCAGTAGCGAGCGGTAGCGAATTGTTTTACATATATAAGATCTTATATATGTAAAACAATTCGCTACCGCTCGCTACTGATCTCTATATGAAACTACAAACTGAATTGGGCCGCCTGTGGTTACACTTGCCGGCACTTACACCAACGCATTGATGAACATAAGTCTTCGGTTGTCGGGGAACATATGGTGGAACAGCATGGTGAATAAGCGAATAATATAGAGAAAAGTTTCAAGGTGTTGAGAAAATGTCGGGGGAAATATGAATGTTTACTTTATGAAATGTTATTTATCAAAGAGCTTAAACCTAGTTTAAACAAACAATCGGACTCGATTCGTTCAAAACTATTTACTTAACATTCTCTATTAGCATATTTGTACGGTTTTGTGTATTTTGTTGTGGGATTGTTAGTTTGTTGTCAATTTGCATGTTTGATTATTAATTGTAACTATGTTAATTAGAGGCTTAAGAACGCTTTAGAACTCTTAAATTTTGAAACTTTCGCATATGACGAATAGTCAATTTGCTTGCGCAATTATTTGTAAACGCTATTTATAATTAAGTAACGGTCTGTAATCATTTGAACTTGAAAATGAGGTCAAGATGACTTCGAAACGTCGTTCTTTAATAAATTTATTATCGTTATCATACTTGTCTAAATCTATATCCAAAAGTTTATTGATAATAATACAAAAGTATACAAAAATTCGCAAAATTTACATTACTATTTTCGACATTTTACAATATTTTACAACCAAATTTCACAATTTCGCTAAATTTAGGAAGCTCTTTCCAACTGTGTTAAAATTGTTTTCAAATTTAAAAGTTTGTGTAACTGGGGAATGGTATTCTGATTAAAAATAAATGTTCAATCTAAATTTAATTAATTAATTTTTTATTGTTCGTTTGTTGTAAATTGACACGTATAAAGGTATGATCACGTATGGTCAAGTTGACTGAATATGATATGCCTCTAAGCGTTTTTAAAGCCTTTATACTGGCCTGATTCTACTCTGCTTCGACGGAATGAAATGCTTTTAATAATTTTTAAACACCTGTACATGTTGTGTGGCAAGAAAGTCTGGCATGTCTAGGGTTTATACACATGTTGATCATAATTCACACAGATAAATGAAACAAGACGCTTGCTAGGAGTTTACTCGAGCTAAAGAAGCGCCTCTTCTAGTGGCGTTCAGGTATGTCTAGGGATAATGCACAGGTTTATCATAATTCACACAGATTAAGTAAACAAGACGATTGATGAGAGTTTACTCGTCTCGTTTAGTGGCGTACCGTAACTGGCCCTGATAATGGGGTGCGGGAGTGCATACGTGTATTCAACAATTATTTGCCGAAGTCGAATAAGACGAAACACTAATGTGACTAAACGACCGCCACAAGGTACCATGCACACACGATCTTACATGCATGTGTGGCAGGGAATCCGCAACAGCATTATTAGCCTATTATTGCGGCCCCAGTTAGCATTTGAAACAATCAATTTCATCATCTGCATCGTAACACGAATACAAGGCAGACATGCATTATTTATGCATTGATGATTTAAAGGATGAAAAACTAGTGTCAGTAAAATAATGCTGCTTCATCATTCTTGTGCTCCTAACCATGAAAGTTCTTTGAAATGTGGTGCATGGTTTTGCATCTTGGGACCACAAATTTTTGTGGGGCTCTCTGCCGAGGATCGGGTAAGCAGGATAACACCTCTCCATAAGAACAGAACAAAATTATTTGACTTGTCGAAATGTTTTAATCAAGATATGCGTTCAATCGAGATAACGCAATTAATGTATGCGATCAGTACTTCCTTTCAAATTGTCTCAAAGACAAAATTTACCGCACGCTGCCACAAACACAATTTGTACTACACAAGATCAACAAACCACGATAAAAGGCTAAAAAATGAGATGAACGTCTACTTCCAGATCTGAAATGCGTCTTAAAGCAAATGTAATCCTTTACGGATCTTTGATTATTTTACCTGATTCATACTGATAGTGAAGCCATTGACATCATTTTTATTAGTTTTCAACAAATAAAACAGAATGTAAATAATAACAAAGCCCCGCAGTGTGACAGTAATTCTTTAAGTATAACCTAATACACCTTAATTTTCATTTGCTTCAGAAACTAGCTAAATATCTGACGCATGAATGGCGGAAAGAGATGAAAAAGAAACGACAACAACAGAATCACGTGATGACAAGACACGGCCTACAGGTAAAAGTAGTACAATAGTTTGCTAGCAATAATTGTTTTTGACATTTATACAGAAGCGTCATAACTGAAAAAGCCGTGGAAGTCAAGAATATTTCATAAAAAATAATTACATTTGGCTAAAAAGCGGAAAAACTACGCCTATAGTTAATTTATTGACGCCCCTCAAATGACAAAAATACTATTGCTAACAAGCATGCACTTTATATTCATCATAATTTATGTATTTTTTATTACATCAACGAAATGTTTGTCCAAGGCGAATTTAAAAAAATATCTTGTTCTATAAAAATAATAATTATTCCACGCAGAAAAAACGGGCGTATATTTAAATGATCAATTAAAAATAGGCCATCCAATAGACAGGGACGGGAAAGGACCAGTGTAACCAGATCTGGTATATTTTTTACCATATCCGGTTGGATGGGCTTGGACTCCCCCCTGTTTTAAAGATTTGCAACATTTAGAACAAGAGGGAGCGGTCTCACCAAATCTAAGCAGCTTTGGCAAAAAAATTTGCATGTATGGTCACACTGGAAAGGACATAGTCCATCCATCGTATAACTTGTTATTTTCGGCTATCTTTTCAAAAAGATTTCCACATACACATCTCCGAGGCACATGGTAACTGGTTGACAATAGGAGAACTAATTCGTTCCATCCGGAAACCAGTTTCCATCTACGTTGATGAAATCGTTAAAGCATTCCACAAAAAGTTATCTAATGATTTGCTCTCCGTCGGGAAGTGCACCAGTCCTACCGACTGCAATACGAAGACCGACGAGCGCAAACTATGTAAATCGTGCAAATGCTGGTTTAAGAAGCTCAAAGCGTCACATGAAAAAAACAAGAATCCCTCATGGCCTAAAAACTGCAACAGTTCACAATGGTCTGAAGATCCCTGGGAAGTGGCAAAATATTTCATGGCTGCTCTTGGATCAAACCTCATTACTGTGAAAGATGCTGAATCTACGGATCTTCCTTCCCTTCTCAACGTACTCGAATGGATGAAGGACGCGGCATTTCTTGGTAAAACTCGAGTAAATGTTGATCTTGTGAGAAAACTTCGTTCTGAAGTAAGAAATACCTGGGCACATGCTCCACAACAAGAATTGACTGATGACAAAAAGAAGGAAGGTTTTTCAATTGCAGCCGAATTTCTAAAAGATCTGGATAATGTAAGTCCAAATACCAAAAATTCCAATTGCTTAAAACATCTCGAATACTTGAAGACCAAAGGAGTCACCGAAAATGTTGTTGAATGCGAACTCCAAAGCTTACTGTTACAGCGCCAGTTGTTGGATGACATCAAAGAAGAGATCACAAATATGAAAGCTGAGCGTTCATCTGATAAAACCGCGATAGAAAAACATCGTCAGCAGCTGCTGGATTTAAAACGGGCACTGAATGAATGTTCTCAAAAAATGTGCGACTTCAAAAGCTTTAAAGAAAACATTGATAAACAATTCAACCAATTTGCCGAAGAACTAAAATCGTTTCGTGGCATTCCTGACGATATTCATGAAATACGAGAGAGCATCTGCCAGATTCGTGATGATCTCGCGAAGATGAGCAAACCACAAAAAGTAGAACCAGTTACAACCAGTTATTTGCCCGACAAATTAGAAAACTTCGCAGGTCGCGAGGCCGAAATCCAAAAAGTCATTGATCTTCTCCAAGGGAAAGAAAAGGCCGTGGTATCGCTCCATGGTGGACCTGGCTTTGGCAAGACTGCAATTGCAATCCAGGTGTCCCATAAGCTCAGTGAAGAATATAACATTCCAGTTGTCTTCTCTCAATTAAGCACTACAACCAACGAAGATGAAATGATTCGACAGCTTTGTCTTGATGTTGGTGTTAACTATGAGGATGATCCAAAGTCATCACTGATCCTTTGGTTGAAAAACATTGGGGAAAAAATGATTTGGGTTATGGATGATGTTGACAACCAGCTTGAAGACAAGACCAGTTTCTATGGGTTTGTTCGTCTGTTGCGGAAAAACTCCAAACAACTTTGCCAGATTATTACAACTTCCAGAGCCTCCTGTGAAATTAGAGAACTCCAAACTGATACAGTTCAAGTTGACGAGATGGATAGTGAAACGTCCATCGAGCTTTTGAAGAAACAATGTCCCGAAGATGACGACATTTTTTTAAGAAAGTTGGCCGAACTCTGTGGCCATGTACCTCTTGCCATGTGTATTGCGGGCTCCCTAGTTGACAAGTATGAAGATTCTGATGAATTATTGCACCATCTAGAGAAGCAACTATTGAAGACTTTGGAACATGCCAACAGTGACCAGTATGTTAATCGAGCAATCAACTTGTCTTATGAAAAGTGTTCAGATGAAGAGAAGGAAACGTTTGTTCGTTTGTCAGTTTTCGAAGGAAGCTTCAATAAGGATGCGGCCAAAGTCATAATTGAAAAAGACACTTTGGATACTAACCATATCTTACAGAAACTTGTTTCTCTAAGCTTAATTAAAGAATCAACTCAGCACCGCTATTCCATTCACCTCTTGATCAAATCGTTTTTATATGATAAACAAAAAAGTGGCCACGAAGAAAGAGCGATGGCAGCAGCCAGGCGTGCAGAAGTGTTGATGGTTAAACACTACTTAAAGTTGGGACATCAACTGACCATGAAAAGTTACTCCAAACACAACTACAAAGATAGCAGAGAAGCTTTAAAGCAGGAAGCGTCCAACATCCACAACGTACTCAAAATTTGTTGTCAGCAGGAAAACCCAACAAGTTCCGACGTCTCCGACTGTCTCGCACGCAGCAAAATTTACAACACTTCGGCCAAATTCTTTTCACTCTTTGTCAGAACCATTATACCTGGGTCCATAGTCGACGAATTCCTACAACAGTGCGCGAATATAGCGGACGAGAGGAACCAGCTTGCAATCAAAATAAATTTTGATTGCCACATGGCAGATCAAGAACGTACCAAAACAATCGGCAGCCATGATGACCATTTTATTTCGAAGATGGAAGAAATCAAGAAAGAGTTCGATACGCACTATGAAGATTTAAAGAAAGACACGGCACTTTGTGCCAATTACTATTACCTGTATAGGAGCTATTTACTGCGACAATCTGAAAGTCACAGCGGTAAAGAACGATTAGATCTGCAGGTCCAAGCTCGTGAATACATGGAAAAATCGTTGGAGTTAAGTGAAGCGTTTGCAGGTACGCCCAGCGAAAAAGCAGACGAGGTTTTCTCATTATTGCACCTCGGAAACACATGGAAAATGATTGCTACATCAGAATATTGCCTTAACAAAAATGACGTATCGAGAACGTCAACAACAAAAGCAGAGAAATATTACAAAGAAGCTATAAAACTGTCTCAAGATGAGCTAGGTGAGCACGAGTTATCATCATCGTGCCACAAAAGTTTGGGAGATCACTTTCTTACAATGAAAAAACATAAACTGGCCGAAAAAGAGTACAATATTGCCAAAAACATTCGAGAAAACCTCGGCCTTGACGCTAGTAAAAGACATGTTCTTCTACTCAACAACCTTGGCAAATGCTTCAGCGAAACTAACCGTGCAGAAGAAGCAATTGAAATTTTGGAAAGTGCTCGTGACACGGCCGAGAAACTTGCTGAAAGCGAGGAGCTGACTGTTTGCAAGACAAAGGTATATGCATCATTGGCTATTGCGAATAATTTGGTACAGAAGTACTCTAAAGCAGTTTCCTACGCGGAAAGAGCACTGGAATTTGATCCCACTAGAATAAAAAATATCCTTAAAAATTATGAGCGGGAAAAACTTCTTGAAATTGTGAAAAGAAATCGCATTACACGTTGGTGATGGGCCACATGCAAGAATTGTATTAAGAAACTAAGTCAGTGTGACGATTTTATAGTTTTGTAAATTGACTGTGAATCTACAAATATCTGAACAGATACTTCAAAGATGAATGGTAAGTGAATGTATTGAAAATCACCTAGCAGGATTACATATAGTTTGGTAGGGATAAATCATAAACGAAGCCATAAGGGTGTGTACTTCCAACTTTTATAATTTTAAAAAATATATACTCAGTAAATTAGAAACAATCTGAGGTAATCATACATGTACTCAGTAAATTAGAAATAATCTTAGGTAATCATATGTACTTAGTAAATTAGAAACAATCTTAGGTAATCATATATGTACTCAGTAAATTAGAAATAATCTTAGGTAATCATATATGTACTCAGTAAATTAGAAATAATCTTAGGTAATGATATATGTACTCAGTAAATTAGAAACAATCTTAGGTAATCATATATACTCAGCAAATTAGAAACAATCTTAGGTAATCATATATGTACTCAGTAAATTAGAAATAATCTTAGGAAATCATATATGTACTTAGTAAATTAGAAACAATCTTAGGTAATCTTATATGTACTCAGTAAATTAGAAACAATATCTTAGGTAATCATATATGTACTCACTAAATTAGAAACAATCTTAGGTAATCTTATATGTACTCAGTAAATTAGAAACAATCTTAGGTAATCATATATACTCAGCAAATTAGAAACAATCTTAGGTAATCATATATGTACTCAGTAAATTAGAAATAATCTTAGGTAATCATATATGTACTCAGTAAATTAGAAACAATCTTAGGTAATCATATACACTCAGCAAATTAGAAACAATCTTAGGTAATCATATATGTACTCAGTAAATTAGAAACAATCTTAGGTAATCGTGTATGTGCTCAGTATGAAATACAGAGATTATTCGGCTAAACCTAGAGTTGTTAGAGCTTTTTTGAATGTAGAATATGATTGTGAACTGACTGAACAGCTACTTCAAAAATTAATGATAAACGTACCCAAAATCACGTAGCAGGATTTTACATAGTTAGGGCAGGTATAGATGATAAACAAAGCCATGAGGGCATGTAATTTCCTCTTTAATAATTTTAAAAATATATAGTGAGTAAATTGGAAACAATCTTAGCTCAGTATGAAATACAGACTGGGATTACTCTAAACCTGGAGCTGCTACCAATTTTTTAATGGGAAATGTATTTCTAGAGTTGAGAGTTCTAACTTTTATGCAATGTTAAGTTAACATCAGTGGTTCTGTTGTATTAAAAATGCAATGGCTCTCCTTCTGCTCGGCTACATTCAATACAACAAGGCCGCTTGTGTTTTAAATAGTACATAAAAACTCGTTAATAATTCATGAGCAAAACACAAAGAAAATCATAGCCGTGAAGGAAATTGTGAAGGAGTCTTTATATGTGATAAAAGACAGGCGAATTTTCACAAAACTTTTGCCTTGATTTTCTCGGTTTATACAACATCTAGAAAATTCATTTGTAAACAAACTGACAAGATGGGTATAACATGGGTCGTTTTTTAAGCCATTTAGAGCACTCGTAGTTCGTGTTTTTATGCGCTATAAAACCCTAGAAATGTATATTTCCTTTTCAAATTGTACTCGGAAACGTTTGTGGAGACTGTGTTTCGCAACTGGCGGTCTTGTTAAAAAATCTACCTTGTTTTAAAAATTTAGCTTTGGAGGAACTTCATACGTGAACTTTATCTGGCATAATCATAACTCAGAGTTTAACGCGGGCCTTTGTTATTGTTTACGTTCTGTTTTATTTTGTCAAAAACCAAAACAATGACATAAATATCTTGAACGCATGTTTCGACAAAATAATCGAAAGGTCGTAAAGAACTGCTTTATAAAAATATTGTGTCGTGATGTCCCAGACAAAATGGCCTCCAGCCGCAAAGCGGGCCCGCGATACTATGCTTGACAGCAAACCTTTAATGAAATTCTAGAGAAGAGTTCAAGATTTTGTATCGACACGAACATAAAAACTTGATTTGAGCATTAATTTACCTAACTGGAAATGTGATTCGGGGCAGAAGTGCAATATCAATCAGTTATGTTTTTGTTAGGGTTTTTTTTTCCATAAATAAGGTCCATCATCTCAACAACGTCAATTAACGCGTTTTTATATTCTTGTCCAACTAAACAAGGAGTAATTGTTTAGAAATGAATAGTTATTGATTTGACAAAATCACAATACTCTAATACGTATACTCATGACGATCAAGCCATTCAAGGAGCAAATTTTTGTATAACCATTCAGGTCAACATAAGTAACGGGTTCATATATTGTTATTCTGATCAGTTGGCAAACTATCTCTTCTAATAATTATGCGTGAACTAGTGCGGACAAATTCCTGAAACCTGCTGTGCGACAAGAAGGTTCTTTGTCCACTTGGTTCATCTTTCAGCAGATTAATGCACGAAACATTTTGAAGAATATCTTCGCTTCACAGAAACTCTGTGAACATCAAGTCCGTCAACACTGAAGCTACAGTATCAGGTAAGAATACGTTACAACAAAAGTATTAAAGTATCGATACTGTGATGCTATACTGAAATTTAGCATACCGCATACAATGGACCGATTTGTTGGATTTGACATCCAGTGAAGTTTGAGGTTTATGCTAAGACGCGAGTCCAAGCCTGTATTTGTTTCTCTAACTCGACAATTCATCCTTCTGTCAGTGCTGCACTTAATAGTTCACTATTTTTTGCACTCAATCTTTTGTTGTTGCATACGTTTGTATACATAGAAACAAACTAATATGGCTGGTAATTTCATACATATGAGGTATAGGCAGAGAAAAGTATAGGAAGGAGAGAAATTCCTTTCTTCTCTAAGACTAACTCCTTATCTTTTAAATAACTATGGCCTAATATGTCGTGTCAGCTAATTTGTCAAGGACCTGCAAAGATACATAGCCGAAGTCATGCTGACATATCAAGAACTGAGAAAATATGCGGCTTACATGATGATGCTGGCTTTACGCGGGAGAGGAAAATAGCATAACTTACAATGATATTGATGATACACTAAATTTTAAATTGAGTAGAACGGCACGATAAAACAGAGATGAATTTCAAAGAAGGATTTGAGTCTGTTTTACATTTTGTTGTTTGGTTGTTTTGTTAATGCAAATGAATACGTATATAAATAAAACACTTAAAACAGTGAAATACTTGGAATTTTTTCAGTTGAAACACCGACGCGCCACAGCAATACAGGGAAAAGAAATCTGATCTATCAGCATACATTCTTTATAACACGTACAGCGGATAATACCTGTGTCCAAGCGTATTTGAAGGTAAGCTAAGCTATCTGATTACAGGTTATAGCGAACGTTTAATAATTTACAGCAATAAGTTACAAAAAGAATTGATATATGCCATTGTATGCCGCCGAAGACACAGATAATGACAAACGTCTCAATAATTCCTTGAATTCTGTCGGACAGTCTGTACTTAACTGTTTAACACATTCTCCCCGACTATAATAAACCTCTCAGACTGCCTAGCGTATATTAACTCTATGGAACCTGTTTGATACGTTCTATGTGAACGAGAGATATACCCAGCGTTATATAACTTATTTTATATATATTATTTTATTATATATACAGGTTCCCTGCAATGAACACCGTGTGTCTCAAAAAAAGTACTCCGGTTTGACTCGTGATACCTTCCAAATTAGTGGAGCTATTGCTCTACAATAACTTGCATTAGATAAAGGAAAGCTCAAGTTAATTTTGATATATTACGTACAGTTGTATCTTACTTAAAATTGGCCAAGATATTTATGTTCAAAATCAGTGGCATATTTTTAATGTAAACGAAAATCAGCTTATCATGCAATTGTTAATTGAGGTTTGCTTAGCTTAAAGGCATATCAGTCAGCTTATATTTCAATACATTATTGCAAAGGTTTGTAAGACACAAAAGTTTGTAAATATAAATTTAGATATCCATATATCCAGTTGGATATCTAAATTCAGAAACGAAATTTTGTCCAACTATTTATTGATTACATTGCAAAGATCGCTTAGAATCACAGGCTAACCTCTTTAATAGAATTTCCCCGACTCTTTTCCTTCTCGAGATATTTAACTTTATTAGATATGCAAATTACACATCTTATGACATCACAGTGCGTAATAATTTTTCAAAAATATCAGTAATTTGCAACGTGATCGATATATTCGGCACAAAAGTGCAGACACTATAAGAGATTAATCCTACATTACACACGTACAGCACAGTTTTAGCTGTTTCTTGTAGTCATATGCTACAAAATTAGCAATTTCAAAGATCCTCATTATGTAAAGTGATGTCATAAGTTGTGTAATTCACATATCGAATAAAGGTGAATATCTCGAGAAGGAAGAGAGCCAGAGAAGGAAGAAAGCTAGAGAAGGAAGAGAGCTAGAGTGTACCAAAGAAGTTACACTGTCATTTTAAGCGATATCTACAGTGCAATCAATAAATATTTGCACAAAATCACGTGTCATAAACACTTTAAGGAAACGATACTGCGAATACACATGACAGAATCAGACCATGTGCACACGAGGTCGTTTCCGAGCGTTTTCACAACAGCCAAAATGAAAACGATATGAACTATAAAACTTCTCATCGCATGCATGAAGTTTTTAGTTTTGATCTTAGACAAGGTTTATGCTGGTTTTCATTAAATTGTGTCAACAAGTCGGAGCTTTTTCATATAATTCTGAATGAAAACGCTCGAAAACGACCTCATGTGCACGTAGCCCCAGTGTGATTATTTTTGTTATGTTTTGTTCCAAAGGTCTCTCAGGAGTTGCATGAGTTGTTTTCAGGAGAGTTACATCAATATTTATTTAATAGTCGTTACCATATTATACAGGGTGGTCATCGATAGTATTCACCTTTAGTATATATTTAGTATATATTTTAGAAATAAGCTTCACAACTCAGTAGTGACAGCATCCGTATCTAGAACGACTCCTTGACGCTATTCTACAATGGCGTCAAGGGCTAGACATGCGTTCGTGCTAAACGAGGCGCTTTTCCGAACGAATAAATCTTGTTTGTATTTTTTCAATAATAATAACTTCTTTAAAAGTAAATAAATTGTAAAATGTCATTCATTGCTATTAGTGCGTCTTTAAAATTGACCTTCGCCTATTGTCGCTGCCTAGTTTGACAACTGGGCATTAGACTGACAGGGGCATCTCAACACCACTGAGTTCACGCTGATGAAATCGTGACCGAGGTTGCCGACCTACTGACTTCGTTGATATTAAGCTGTCTAACCTTATATATTACGACTGCAATATGGTATTTTTATAAAAGAAAACTATGTTAAAACTCCATAATTGTCAACATTTACAATTTAAGGAGTTTCGATCATTTTGTGTTTTCGATGTTTTGGTATATTATATCATTTGTCTTGTATCTTCCATATTTTCAGCTTCAATTTTGTCAGCAACAATGAGTGACGATGAACAAGCAGCACTACCCGCTCCTGGAGATGAGCAAGAATCTGCTTTTAGAGTTTGTGCTAAAATTGTGTTTAAGGTAGTAACTAAAGAAGCTATTGAAGTAGTACAACACTACCTTAATGCAGCTGCAAATCCTGTTGATACTCCACGTGCGCATACTCTGGATGAGATTTTGAGCTATGAATTTGGCAAACGACTTATCTTCTGTGTTCTTCGCGAGACCTTCGGCCAATTTGTGCGAAATTCCTCAATCATACAAAACATCGTCACTGGGTGTCTACAATTTGAACTTTGGTGTTTCACCGAAGACAGTTTTAATAAGATCTTAGGAGATTATGAAACAGGCAAAATAAAAGAACGATTGGGGGAAGAATTGCTAGAGGTTGGAATTAAAACCAAAGGACTTGAGGTGAAGATTCAAAACAGAGAAAAAGTAGAACGAACAAAGACAGCTATACTGGAAAAGAGGTATGTCGGTATTCATTAGAAAATGCACGTTGAATGTCTTAATTGAAAATGTCAACTTCGTTCATTTAATTCATTCCGGATTATATTCAAAAACGTATGTAATGATAATGTAGCAAACTTATACTTAAGCTAAATTTTTGGCTGGCGTATCGTTACAGCTTTCCACAAATGAGGATATACATGCATCACGATTTTGTGTACGATATCTTTTTACGTTAATGTCATATTACATTAGCATTACATATGTCATACATCTTGTCAGCGAATTACGTAGATGCTAACTAGGCAGTTTATCTGCATCATATTTGTAGGGTTTCGCACTTTTAATTCTCTTATCGCCATATATACTCACAACACGAATCGGGCAGAACACGTATGTACGAATGTACACCGCCTACTCATTAAACACTCTATACACAGCCCTGCCTAGCTGTAATACTACAAAAATAAAGAGTTTTCTGTCAAACAAGATATCTATGCATTTATCGAAGGACATATTAATTGAGATATTAATCGGTTACGTTTTTATTTGAATCGATAAGTTCATTAATTGTCTAAAAACAATGGTTTTTACAATTACTGTCGTCTGCAAATAATCAAATCAAACTAGTCGGTGCCAAAAATCAAAGCAAATATGATTACTATAAAGAATGAAATCTAAGAAATCTATAAATTCTAACCCCTAGAAGGTCATACTCAACTCCAGCGAAGACGACGAAAAAAAAAGATTTGCCTGTTATGGAAGAAAGAAAATTGTCTACTGAAAAGGAACCAGGTATTTACTACAGCAATTCAAACTAATTTAAACAAAAACAAAGTGCATTAAAACAAGCCGAAAGTCAATAACACTTTTAAGAACTTGAACAACGCTAATATGGTATAAAATCATTATCAATGGGAAATTTGCAACTTCAACTAAACTAATTTTAATTTATTTAATAAAAAATAAATTATTCACCACAGCAAAGTTTTTCGGCTCAAAAATGATAACAATTTCTGCACGTAATACAATTTAGACTAGCCTTTGTCCTCTGTACACGACTTTTACATATTTTCCCATGGTCGGAAGATCAGAAATATAAAAATATAAGGAACATTATCTCCTGACTGTAGTCCAACGCTAAAATTATTTTTACTCTTAAGGTTTCCTAATAGAAATTTCAGAAACACATGGTAACTGGTTGACAATAGGAGAACTAATTCGTTCTATCCGGAAACCAGTTTCCATCTACGTTGATGAAATCGTTAAAACATTCCATGAAAAGCTGCGTACTGATTTGTTCTCCGTCGGGAAGTGCACCAGTCCTACCGACTGCAATACGAAGACCGACGAGCGCAAATTATGTAAATCGTGCAAATGCTGGTTTAAGAAGCTCGAAGCGTCACATAAAAAAGGAAAGAATCCCTTATGGCATAAAAACTGCAACAGTTCACAATGGTGTGAAGATCCCTGGGAAGTCGCAAAATACTTCATGCCTGCTCTTGGATCAAACCTTAGTACTGTAAAAGATGCTGAATCTACAGATCTTCCTTCCCTTCTCAACGTACTCGAATGGATGAAGGACGCGGCATTTCTTGGTAAAACTCGAGTAAATGTTGATCTTGTGAGAAAACTTCGTTCTCAAGTAAGAAATACCTGGGCACATGCTCCACAACATGAATTAACTGATGACAAAAAGACGGATGGTTTTTCAATTGCAGCCGACTTTCTAAAAGATCTGGAGAATGTAGGTCCCAACAGCGAAAATTCAAATTGTTCAAAATATCTCGAGCACTTGAAGATCAAAGGAGTCACCAGCAATGTGGTTGAATGTGAACTGCAAAGCTTACTGTTGCAGCGCCAGTTGTTGGATGACATCAAAGAAGAGATAACAAATATGAAAGATGAGCATTCATCCGATAAAAGCGCGATAGAAGAACAGCTGGTGAATTTGGAACGGGCACTGAGTGAATGGTCAATAAAAATGTGCGACTTCCAAAGCTTTAAAGAGAACATCGATAAACAATTCAACAAATTTTCCGAAGAACTGAAATCGTTTCGTGGCATTCCTGACGATATTCATGAAATACGAGAAAGCCTCGTACAGATTCGTGATGATCTCGCCAAGATGAGCAAACCACAAAAAGTAGAACCAGTGACAACCAGTTGTTTGCCAGACAAATTAGAAAAATTCGCTGGTCGCGAAGCCGAAATCCAAAAAGTCATTGATCTTCTCGAAGCGGAAGAAAAGGCTGTGGTATCCCTCCATGGTGGACCTGGCTTTGGTAAGACTGCAATTGCAATCCAGGTGTCCCATAAGCTCAGTCAAGAGCATAAAATTCCAGTTTTTTTCTCTCAATTAATTACCGCAACCAACGAAGATGAAATGATTCGACAACTTTGTCTCGATGTTGGTGTTAACCACGAAGATGACCCAAAGAAAGCGTTGATGCTCTGGTTAAAAAACATCAAGAGAGGTGTAATATTTGTTATGGACGACATCGATAATCTACTTCGGGAGAGAACAAGTTTCTACGAGTTTCTGCGCTGGCTGCGAAAAAATTCCAACCAGCAATGTCAGATTGTTACAACTTCCAGAGCTTCTTTTGAAATTCCCGAGCTCTCGACTCAGAAAGTTCAAATTTACGAGATTGATGATCAAACATGCGTGAAGCTATTGAAGAAGCAATGTCCTCAAGAGGATGTCAATTTTTTACGACAATTGGCCAAACTTTGTGGCAATATACCTCTGGCCATGTGCATCGCGGCCTCCCGCATGAATGACTTCGAAGATTCTGCTGAATTATTACAGCACCTAAAGAAGCAACCAATGAAAACTTTGGAATGTCCCGAGAGTGACCAGTACATTAATCGAGCTATCAATATGTCTTATGAAACATGTTTAGATGAAGAACAAAAGATGCTTGGTCGTTTGTCAGTTTTTGAAGGAAGCTTCAGTAAGAGTGCAGCTGGAACCGTAATGGAAAAAGACAACTTCGACACTACCAATATCTTAAAAAAACTGGTTTCTCTCAGCTTGATCAAAGAATCAACCAATCACCGATATTCCATTCATCTCTTGATCAAACATTTCCTAAAGGATAAACAAGAAAGCGGAAAAGATGCTGGGGATGAAAAAGCAGAAGCCAAGCGTGCAAAAGTGTTGATGGTTGAATATTACCTAGAATTAGGGCATCAAGTAACCATGAAAAGTTATTCCAAGGATGGCTACAAAGATAACAGAGAAGCTTTAAAGCGGGAAGCGTCAAACATCCAGAATGTACTCAAAATTTGTTGTCAGCAGAAAGACCCAACGAGATCCGATATCCCCGACTGTCTCGCACGCAGTAAAATTTACAACACTTCAGCCAAATTTGTTTCCCTCTTTCTCAGAACCGTTATACCCGGGTCCATTGTCGACGAATTCCTACAAAGATGCATAATCCTCGCCGTAGAGAGAAAACAGCTTGCAGTCAAAATAAATGTTGACTGTTTACTAGCAGACCAAGAGCGTAGCAAAACAATTGGCAAGTCTGATCAGGATTTTAATTTAAAGACGGACGGAATCACGAAAGAGTTCGAAACTCACTCTGAAGAATTGAAGGAAGATACGTCACTTTGTGCCCATTACTATTACCAGTACGGAAGATATCTAATGCGAAAAGGTCAAGGTTCCAGAAACGAAGAACGACTAGATCTGCTGGAACAAGCTCGTGAATACATGGAAAAATCCTTGAAGTTGAGGAAAGCGTTAGCAGGTACGCCAAGCGAAAAAGCAGACGAGGTTTTCTCATTATTGCACCTCGGAAACACATGGAAAATGATTGCTAGAACAGAATATTGCCTTAACAAAAATAACGCATCGGAAACGTCAAAAGCAAAAGCAGAGGAATATTACAGAGAAGCTATAAAACTGTCTCAAGATAAGCTAGGTGACCACGAGTTATCATCATCGTGCCACAAAAGTTTGGGAGATCAGTTTTTTACCATGAAAAAACATAAATTGGCCGAAAAAGAGTACACTATTGCCAAAAACATTCGAGAAAAACTCGGCCTTTACGCTAGTGAAAGACATGTTCTTCTACTCAACAACCTGGGCAAATGCTTGAGCGAAACTGACCGTGCAGAAGAAGCAATTGAAATTTTGGAAAGTGCTCGCGACACGGCCGAGAAGCTTGCTGAAAACGACGAGCTGACTGTTTGCAAGACAAAGGTCTATGCATCATTGGCTTTTGCGAATAATTTGGTACAGAAGTACTCTAAAGCAGTTTACTACGCTAAAAGAGCATTGGAATTTGATTACGTTCAAATACAAAACATCCTTAAAAATTATGAGGTGGAAAAACTTCATGATATTGCGAGGAGAAATCGTATTACACGTTGGTGATGGGCTACATGCAAGAATTATATTAAAAAATTAAATTCAAAATCACCAATCAGAAACAATCTTAGGTAATCATATGTACTCAGTAAATTAAAAATAATCTGAGGTAATCATATATATTCAGTAAATTAGAAACAATCTTAGGTAATCATATATGTAATTCTCAGTAAATTAGAAACAACCGTAGGTAATCATATATGTACTGACTAAATTAGAAACAATCTTAGGTAATCATATATGTACTGAGTAAATTAGAAACAATCTTAGGTACAACCATTTGCAAGCTACCGTTTAGCGCTTCGCAAAAAACAAGTTTTAAAAAGTTATAACTACGTAGTCTGGCCACTGAAGCTATTTGTTTTGACTCTGAAACTATTTGTTTTAACTCTGAAACGTCGCTTGGGCAGGGTAAAACTATTAGTTACGATGACCAAACAATTAGTTATTGGCGGTGAAAATTACAGTTGCACCAGTTGCTAACAAAGATTTCCAATAATCAGTCTTCAGCAATGGATTTTTTGCATACAGCAAGGCGAAACATTTAAATAAACATCAGAAAGTTTTGTTAGCAACATGCGCAACAGTAATTTAACTGCCAATAAGTCAGTAACTAATTGTTTGTAACTAATAGTTTTACCCCGCCCATGCGACGTTTCAGAATCAAAACAAATAGTTTCAGAGTCAAAACAAATAGTTTCAGAGTCAAAACAAATAGTTTCAGTGACCAAACTACGTAGTTATAACTTTTTAAAACTTGTTCTTTGCGAAGCGCTAAACGGTAGCTTGCAAATGGCTGTAATAATATATGCACTGAGTAAATTAGAAACAATCTTAGGTAATCATATATGTACTGAGTAAATTAGAAACAATCTTAAGTAATCACATATGTACTCAGTAAATTAGAAACAACCTTATAGTAATCGAAAATGTACTCAGTATGAAATACAGAGATTATTCTGAGCTAGAGTTGATACCACTTTAGGAATATGTTTGCGTAGTGACTCATCATGAACAGCTGTTTCAGAAATTAATTTTAAATGTATCCAAAATCACGTAGCAGGATTACACATAGGGCAGGTTATAATTTTAAAAAATATTAACTAAATTAGGAACAATTTTAGTTAATTGCGTGTATCTACTCAGTATAAAATACAGACATTATTCTAAACCTGGAGTTGCTACGATTTTTTTTTGAATGGGAAAGATATTTCTAGAGTTGAGAGTTCTGACTTTTATGTAATGTTAACTGAACATGAGCAGTCCTGTTTTATTAAAAATGCACAATGGCTCGCTTTCTACTCGGCTATATTCAATACAACGCCGCTCGTGTTGTAAACATTTTCATAACAGTCAAAAGTCCGAACTCTAGAAATCTTCAAAATATCGTGATTTGTCAGTGGCGAGCAGATCAAGTGGAAGGCATCGGCAAGTAATTGATCTGTGAGCCAGGGACAGATCACGATATTTTGCGAGAACCGAGTTCAATAATTGTTTTATCATTCTATTACATAAGTTGAAACAATACGCTTTACACACAAACCTTTCGGGCGTGGGTAAAGAGCCTGGGTACGAGGTTGACCTTCGACTATTCAGGAAAGCGAGCAGTCATTATTTATAAAATTGGAAGCAACGCGCGTGCTCGCAGTATCAGCTTAGCAATGTTTTTCCCAAATGCGCATGCTCAAACTATTATTTGTCTGCAGTTATTTGCAGGTAAATTGACCAATCAGAATTAAGAATGCATATAAAGAAAATGATAATCAAAGATATTGCTAAAGGATTGCTTTGTTATAACACGGATTTTATATTTTAACGTGATGTCCTAGATCGATGGCCGCCAGGAGCAAATTCACAAACATGAAAGCCTGATTTGAGAGTTAACGTACTTAAGACGTAATAGGGTTAAATTGAAACTAATGTAAAATTCCAGAAATACAATATCAATCATTTATGTTTTCGTTCAATTTTTCAAGAAATAAGGTCCTTCATCGTCACGTACTGTTTATATTGTTGCCCAGCTTACCAAGGAGTAATTATTTAGAAATTGATATTAATTTTATTGATTTGACAAAATCACAATACTCTAGTATACTCTCTCGTGACCACGAAACTATTGAAGGAGCAAATTGAGCATAAACATTCAGGTTAACATAAAGTAATGAGTTGTATTGTTATTCTGATCAGTTGCCAAAATACAATGTGTCCCAAAAAAAAGGCTACCCTTTGTAGTCAAGCGCCATTAATTGTAGACCGTTCGAATTTGATTGTTTTATTATCCCTAACGAGCCCAAGAATGCGTAATTCTCTGCTACACCGAGATTGTTTATGCTTACGTTGCAAATTAATTGAATTTGTTTTGTCAAAATAACACAGAAAGGGGCTCCTTATAGGGAATTAAAACACTCAAATTCGAACGTGCGAAATTCCAGAAACCTTCTGTGCGTCACGAAAGTTCTTTGTCAAGCTCCAGCAGATTAATGCGCGAAATATTTTGAAGAACATCTGCGCATCACAGAAACTCTGTGAATATCAAGTCCATCAACAGTGAAGATCCAGTATATAAGGTAAGAAAACATTAAAGAACTATAGATTTTATTCTTAAATATTGAATGCCGCGTACAATGAACCGATTTGTTGGAACTGATATCCAGTGTAGTGCGAGTTTTAAGATTAAACGAAAGTCCACGCCTCCATTTGTTTCGCTAACTCGACAAAACATCCTTCCGTCAGTACTGTGTTAGATAACTGATTATTTTTTGCCTTCGATGTTTTGTTTGTTGTACAAATTAATATAGATAGCAACAACAATCAGCAACATGCACACGGCTTTGTGAAACAAAATCAGGAAAATAATGCTTCTTTGCCATATTTATAATTAGATAAATGCAAATAAGATATAATATATAAGCACTTTATTAAGGAATGGAAACGACGAGACGAAGACATTTTGTCAAAATTGAATAATCTTGAAAATGAAAATGGTTGAAAACCTGCTTCCATCACAATGTAAACTTGAAGAATGGAAGCCAATAATTTGCTTCGAGAAAAGTTATCAATGTTTACTGGTCGAGAAGACGAGATAAAAATTACTCTTCTAAATGACGAAGAAAATGTCCTTGCATCGCTCCGTGGTGAACCCTTGTTTGGTAAGACCTCCATCGCAATCGAAGTGTCCCATAAACTCAGTGAGCACGATAAGATTCCAGTAGTATTCTCTCAACTGACCACCGCAACCAACGAAGATGAAATGATCCGACAACTTTGCCTCGATGATGGCGTTAACCATGAAAATGATCCAAAACATCAGTGACCTTCCGGTTAAAAAATACAAACAATATTGACAACCTGCTCGAAGAAAAACATATCGTTGCATTTTCGATGATTTCATCCGCTTCTTGCTAGATCATGATAAACACCAGTCGGACCATTTTAAAGTCAACGAGGGAGTATAGAGACAAATCGCATAGCAAGCAATGACTGCATTTTGTGACTTAACAACTGTTTCAATTGAACATATACAAAACATAGCTACAATCGTGTATACACTGCGTTCCAGGATTATATACAAAGTCAAATTTTTGTGATAACTTCGGCAATATTTAACAAAATTTGGTGAAATTTTAGCATTGATTGTTTGCTATATTCTTGCCCGCATATTGTCCAAAAGTCCAATTTTCACCCGTGTTGATATAACTGTATATCAACACGGAAAAATGTTTTATATTTCTTAAGCATAAATTACTATACTATTGTACTGATTCGCTGAAGAATATCTTCTTTAAAATGTCTCGATGAAACTGACGTGATCCTTTTCTTGAACTCTGTGCTTACATTGTTATTATATAAAACCGATTAATATCACGATTGAGGAGCTTTTCAAATAATGTTACATCAATTTTAAAAACAAAGCCAAATATTTGCCATTCGGAATTTGACAACAAAGGGATTTGCGATATGAGAAAGGGATCTAAAATCCCGGAACTAGTGGGAGTTCCAGGAACTAGTACCGGATTCCGGGAATAAGTGCGAAACATCCCGACATCCTGCTGTGTCGTTACAAAGGATTAATTGCTCGGTCGATTTAAATTTGGGCAGTTTACATGGAATAAACGAAATATTTTGAAGAACATCTTCACTTCGTAGAAAGTCTGCGAATATCAAGTCCATACGTGACAGTATATATATAACCTTGCATTTGTATACCTGCTTTTGTTCAGGTAAGAAACTCGACGTTATACAGACCTTTTACTGTTGTAGCTTTACTAAATACTATCAGATGGCTGGTTGATACCATCTCAACTAGGAATTTTTCTGAGTATTTCTTACAAATTCGTTAAAACTTATTCATGCACAATGTCTTCTGTAATCAAAGATACTCAGCAGTTTAAAGCAGCCTTAGTTGTATATATTGAAAGTTATAGCAGCAGATTTAACTTCCGTCGGCGAGTCTCACGTCAGACATGCATGAACACATCTGCTTGTTTTAGCAAACAGTGGAAAATTCGTTCTTCTGTCAATGCTGTACACGTTCTAGTTCATCATTTTTTGTACCAAAATTTAAAATTCAATGTTTCGTTCGCGAGATTAAGCATATAGCAACAAACATATGGCTCAGAATACTGTTGTACACAATATTTATACTCAAAAGCAGAAAGTATGCTTCTTTGTTATGACAATGTTTATATACATAGCGCTAACACACAATTTAAAACATTAGACAGAAACTGTAGAACGAAACAAAAATAGTATTGGGGTGTTAAAAATGCTGGATGCGCGACCAGGGTTCATAATAAAGTTTTCTTAGACGTTCAGTGTAATTGTAAACCACTGTCCAGTCTGTCCTAGTAGCTTTATCCGTCCGTAGAATAGTGTTATATTAATGCTCTGTTTACACTGCTCGAGATTACTTTTCGTATCACCTCCAAAGCGGAGTCATTTTCACTCTGCAGAGCGACCGGATTACTGTGGAGTAGTGTAAACAACAGCTCAATCCCGTATAAAAATGTTATGCTCCGATGTTAGTATAGGTAATAGTATAATTTCGAGTGCAATTACGGATAAACAAGCACGAGTGAGTTTTTAAAAACTGCAAAATAGTGCTATTTGCAATTTTTAAAAACTCACGAGTGCTTGTTTTCCGTAATTGCACGAGAAATTATACTATTACTTATTAATAATATAAAAAGGAAATGTTCAAACAAGCATTTTGTACTTACAACTTCGCATTATGCAAGTGCACTCATTCTCGAATTTCTTCGCTTAAAAAATTCATGTTTATACAAGCCATGGCTAAAAATTTTATGTACAAAGTTCCAGCATACTTTAGAGTTTTTTTTGTGATCATAATTGTCGGAGAAGAATCCCAAATTGTGTTGAAATTTCGACGAAATCTTTAAGCAAACGTGAAAATTCGGCCGCCATATTTTTGGTTTTTCTGCGAGTAAATCCCATCGCTCAAAGAGCTTATTACAGATTTTTGCACTGTTGTTACAGATTTTTGCACTGTTGTTACAGATTTTTGCATTGTTGTTACAGATTTTTGCACTGTTGTTACAGATTTTTGCACTCTTCTGGGTGATGTTTGGGATTAACTGCACTCGAATCAACCAATCACAGCCCAGAAACATTTCCTTGTATATTATTATCCCAGATATAGTGTAAACGGGCCTTAGTACCACTTTACCTGTCGAAGACTGCAGACTGGCAGACTACAGCTCGTGTTAAAATATATTTTATGCTCTGAGAACGTTTCAGAAAACTTTAGGATTAGGACACAGGGATTGGAGTAACTCATAGCAATTTCCTAACACCCATATGGCCATATACAATGTGTTATGCATATTTCATCTTTGGTTCGTGTTCACACAGATTGATACCGTTGAAATACCACGAAATCTTGAAAAAGGCGTTTCAATTCGCTGAATCACCGACGCGTTACATTGATTGGTAGATATAAACACAACTGAGTACATGTTTATTTCAAGGTAAGCAAAACCTGGTCACAACTAGTAGCGAAGGTTAAAAACCCATAACAACAACCCGTCTGTGTATCTAGCCACTACATAACATCAAGACACCGAAGTATAACAGGATGTTTAATGTGAAAAGTCAAGTTAGCGCTAAGTAAACTGAAGAAAATGCTTTCCTCTGACTCATTGAAAGCAATTCGGGTATAAAGCGATGTTATTCAGCCGATAGTCGCAAGAAAAAGACAGTGGCTCGTATGGTCGATAACTGATATCTGGATACAATTATGCTCTACCAAGACAAACTACAATTACAAATATAAAACATTTTCCGCGTTGATATATGTACAGTTATATCAACACGCGTGGAATTGGGAAAACGAGAAATTGTATGGAAACACGACGGCCGAAGGGCGGAGTGTTTTCATACAATTTCGAATTTTCCCGACTTCCACGAGTGTTGATATAACACTGTAAGTCAATACGGAAAAAATGTTTTATATTTGTTTTATAATATAGTAATGCCAAAAGCCCGAAGGATACGAAAAATTTCCGTGTTTACAAGTGGCGGGAAATTTTCCGTGTTTACATTGAGTTATGTTATAGCTTTCGCAGGAACCAGGAAGCACACAATGCCGAGGTTTTCGGATATGCGTACACAGTATAAACCAATGATTGCTGAATCATACACTCAGTTAATTCGTTGTTAATCCAGTCATTCGCCAGAATTTGCAACCTTATTAAATTTTGATATTGCGTGACAACAGGGGTGGAAAAAATTTTTTTCTTTCTGGGAACCTGGGTTTAGGACTAAAAAGATTCTGCAAAAATTTTACGAGGCAAGTTTGCAAAATAACCATTAACAACATAATTGTTTCTGCTTGTCATGCATTATCTTAAGCATTAAACATACAATACGACAAACTGCTTTAAACAGGCGAATGCGAGCGTGCCAACTAGGCAGTAGGCCAGTAGCCATGTAACATATCTACAAACAATACAAAGAGTCAAAGAAGTGAACAACTTAAAGCAATGCAAACTGTTCTGGGGAGTATCATGTTTTCCAGAAAATATTTTTAAAGATAAATTAGTGAGATTGTTTTATCAGATCAGTGACTGATCAAATTGTATTAAATTGTTAGATTTTGGAGTTAACTGATCAGACTTCAAAAATTTCTGTGAAATTCTTTGCAAAAATTTAGATCCAATTGCCAGAGTAACTGAGTTATTTTTGCAGTTAATTATCAAACCTCAAAAATTTTCTGTGAAATTTTCTGCGAAAGTGGAGATCCATAAAAATTTCTGGGAACTAGGATCCCAGGATCCGATACTTTTTCCACCTCTGCGTGACAAAAAGCAATTGGATGCAGACATTATTTAATGACCCATACGAAGATCGTCGATCTTCGCTTTAGATCGTTTTTATGCTATTTCTTATTTTTAGACCCATGCATCGAGGCTGCGATGGACCCATTACAAGCAAAAGCTAATTTTTTCAGGGTGTGTCGTCTATTAGTAGACAAAGGAGGTGACGCGTTAAGAGTTACATTACATGCATTACATCCACCTTCAAGTTTAGCTACAGTATTAAATGCCAACCAACCTGCCTTAAAAAAATTAAGACAAATAAAAGTGATCAACTCCTCCCAATGGAACCTACTTTTTCCCACATCGGGTGCTGCACCAGATTCCAATAACTTTGACGTAACTTTACTGACTATCTTGCTAAGAAATATTTGTGGATTATCTCCACCAGCAACGGGATGGGACGATATGCCTCCAGCCGCAGATGTATCTAAATCGTCTGATGTTGCGAGAATTAAAATCTTTAGAAATCAGATCTACGGTCATGCAGCAAGTGCTCAATTAGACGACGCGACGTTTAATACACTGTGGCAAGCAATTTCAGATCCTTTGATTAGATTAGGAATCCCTCAAAAAGATATCGATGAAATAAAGGCGGCTCCACTCAGTCCTGAAGAAGAAAGTTACAGTCAACAGTTAAAGGAATGGAAAGAACGTGACGAAGAAATTTTGTCAAAATTGAATAATGTTGAAAATCAAGTTAGTAACTTGAAAAAGACGGTTGAAACGCTGCTTCCATCACAATGTGAACTTGAAGAATGGGAGCCAAAAAGTTGTTTACCAGATAAATTACCATTGTTTACTGGTAGAGAAGACGAGATCCAAAAAGTCATTACTCTTCTGAAGGATGAGGAAAAGGCTGTTGTAGCACTCCATGGTGGGCCTGGCTTTGGTAAGACTGCCATCGCAATCCAGATGTCCCATAAGCTCAGTGAAGACAGCACAGTTCTAGTTGTTTTTTCGCAATTAGCCGCCTCAACCAACGAAGATAAGATGATCCGAGAACTTTGCCTTGATGTTGGTGTTAACCATGAAGATGATCCAAAACAATCACTGATCTTCCGGTTGAAAAATATTAAGAGGAAAGTTATTTTTGTTATAGACAATATTGACAACCTGCTCGAAGAATATCGCTCTTCTTACGATGATTTCATCTGTTTGCTGCGAAAGCATTCAAATTGTCAAATTGTGACGACCTCCAGATTGTCTTATTCAATTCCTGACCTCTCAATGGATTCTGTTGGCGTGTCGGAATTGGAAATCGAAGCATCTATTGAGCTTCTGAAAAAACATTGTCGTAAAGGAGAGGGAGAATGTTGCCATCAGGATGAGAAGTTCTTGCGAAGTTTGGCCGGACTTTGTGGCCATGTACCACTTGCTATGTGCATCGCAAGCTCCCTAGTTGACGACTGCTCAGTTGAAGATTCTGATGAATTATTACAGGATTTAGAGAAGCAACCAATGGAGACGCTGGAACGTCCCGAGAGTAACCAGTTTGTCAAACGAGCTATCAACCTGTCTTATGTAAAATGCTCGCGAAAAGAACAAGAAGCGTTTCTCCGTTTGTCAGTTTTCGAAGGAAACTTTAGCGAAGAAGCCGCTACATCCGTCATTGAAAAGAAAAAATCAGATACTCGCCGTGTTATAAAGGAACTCTTTCGCCGAAATTTGATCAAACAACCAACTCAGCACCGCTACTCCATTCATCTCTTGATCAAACATTTTTTAAAGGACAAATGTCGCGACGAAGAAAAAGCGCGTGCAGAAGCATTGCATGCAGAAGCGTTGATGGTTAAATACTATCTAGAGTTAGGAAATCGCCATACCTTGGCCAGTCATTCCAAAGATTGCTACAAAGAGTATAGAGAAGCTTTGAAGCGAGAAGCGTCCAACATCCAAAGCGTGCTTAAAATTTGTTGTCAGCAGAAAGATCCAAGTATCTCAGGGGTACCTGATTGCCTCGCAAGCAGTGAAATTTACAACACCACAGCCAGATTGTTTTATTTTTTTATTAGAAGCATTATACCTAGGCCCACTGTCCACGAATTCTTACAACGATGCGCAAGTCTGGCGAAAGAGAAGAAGCAAAATGCTATCAAACTTCACTTTGACTGTTTGTTGGCAGCGGAAGAACGCGGTAAATCAATAGCCAACTCTAGATCTGATGACGAATTTATTTCAAAGATGGAAATAATCAAGAAAGAATTCGAAACACACATTGAAGAACTGACGGAAGATAAAGCAGTTTGTGCTCATTACTATTACCAGTACGGAAGGTCTCTATCATGTAAATCTAAAAGTCAAAGGGGGGAAGAGCGATTAAATCTACAGTACCAAGCACGAGAACAGCTGGTGATATCGTTGAAGTTAAGAGAAAAGTTAGCAAGCACGCCCGGGGGTAAGGCAAATGAAATTTTCGCCTTAATGCATCTTGGAAATATATGTAAGTCTATTTATTCGACTGAACGTTCTCAGAATCACGCACAAGAGAAAGATGAAGCGTTTGGTCAAGCGGAACAGTACTACAGAAATGCTATCAAACTATCTAAAGACAACCTAGGTGAACACGCACTAACATCATGGTGCCACAAAAATTTTGGAGATCTATACTTTACCACAAAGAGTAAA
Organism: Muricea muricata; assembly: GCA_963855995.1. Classification (NCBI taxonomy): domain Eukaryota; kingdom Metazoa; phylum Cnidaria; class Anthozoa; order Malacalcyonacea; family Plexauridae; genus Muricea; species Muricea muricata. The sequence continues at coordinate 2,251,507 of OY979726.1, read as the reverse complement.
CACGACCTGGCGGAGGAAATGTACACAATTGCGAGAAAAATGTCGGAAAAATTGGGTCTTGGATCTAGTACAGGATACGTTTTTCTGCTCAGCAACCTGGGAATATGTTTGCAGAGCAAAGCCAGTCGACCAACTGCAGCCATCGATGTTTTGGAAAAAGCTCGCAACATAGCTGACGAACTTGCTGAAAGCAATGAGCCAAACGAGTGCACATTAAAGGTCTACACATCATTGGCTGAATGTTTAAAAGAAAGCCAACGTACAAATGAAGCTATTGAAGTTTTGGAAAAAGCACGCGATAACGCAGAGAGACTTGCGGTAAACAACGAGCCAACTATTTACAAGACAAAAGTCTATTTATTATTGGCTGCATATTTAAAAGAAAACCAACGTGCAAATGAAGCTATTGAAGTTTTGAAAAAAGCACGCGAAAACGCAGAGAAACTTGCTGTGAACGACAAGCCGACTGTTGACAAGGCAAAAGTCTATAAATTATTGGCTGAATGTTTAAAACAATGCCAACGTACAAATGAAGCTATTGAAGTTTTGAAAAAAGCATGCGATAACGCAAAGAGACTTGCCGTAAACGACGAGCCAAATGTTTACAAGATAAAACTATATTTATTATTGGCTGAATGTTTAAAAGAAAGCCAACGTACAAATGAAGCTATTGAAGTTTTGGAAAAAGCACGCGATAACGCAGAGAGACTTTCTGTGAACGACAAGCCAACCGTTCATAAGGCAAAAGTCTATAAATTATTGGCTGAATGTTTGAAAGAAAGCCAACGTACGAATGAAGCTATTGAAGTTTTGGAAAAGGCATGCGATAACGCCGAGAGACTTGCTGTAAACGACAAGCCAAATGTTTTAAAGATAAAACTATATTTATTATTGGCTGAATGTTTAAAAGAAAGCCAACGTACAAATGAAGCTGTTGAAGTTTTGGAAAAAGCACGCGATAACGCTGAGAAACTTGCTGTAAACGACAAGCCAAATATTTACAAGATAAAAGTCTATACGTCATTGGCTATTGTACACCATGTATTAGAAAATTATTCTGAAGCTGTTCGCTACGCCAGTGAAGTGTTCTTAGAATTTCCCCATGATGACATAGAAAAAATCATCAAAAAATACGAGTATGAGAAACTTCAGGAAATTTTACTGATTCAAAAAAACGACTGATCACCACGTGAATTTTTTACATTGCAAGATTTTCAATGCAACTTTTTTAAAGATACTATGTAATCACTGTTCAATTCATCATAGCAAAACGGATAGTTGATGTCGATTTTACCAAAATGCATTGCGGTCTGAAATCTTTTAAAAAGGTAAATTAACGACTTGCGAGGAACAGACATAACACAATAGGTTATTTTCACAATTGTGTTACAATTTCTTGTCATCATTTTCCAGCTATTCTTAGTTGATACCCGCAATGCACGAAGGTAAAATCGACATGCCGCCATCTTTTTAGTTACGGTGAATTCCTATCAGTTTGTAAAGATGAAGAGACGGTACACTGACCATATTAAAGTATTGGATTCCACGAAAAACAACGTTGTACACCTCATAAGAACACATGCTTAGCTAGTGAAGAAAAACTATGAAGTAGGGCTCGACATTGGGGGGGGGGGGGGGAGTGATGTATTACATGCACTATTTATCGATTTAATCAATATACTAGAAATATTTAACAACTATTCCCCGTAGGCGAAGTGATTATTGGTATCACTGAGACTGAAGCGAATAATTGTTCTAGTATAAGTTCTTTAGTAAAACATGTATAAAATGCATTTCTATTATGAATACAGCTCACTTCAAAAAATTCATAAGTATATAAAGAGTAAATACTAAAGTTTGTATGTAATTTTTAAACAATGAAAAAAGTATTTAATAAGTTATTTGAAGACGACCTATTACCTTAAGACAATTTAGCATCAAATTTTTTCAATTCTTTGACTTTGTATCAATGCAATTTTTCAGTATCTCTTAATGTTGGCAAAAGTATAAAACATCGAAACGACTTTCATTAGCGGCCATTTTGAAAAAAAAGTGTCTGCCGGTAAAAAAGCCTCATATTTACTTAGTCGAGCAACCAATCAAACGCTTGACAAGCATTATTTACTAAAGAAATTATACTAATAACTGATAATCTATAAAGTAGATATACATGCATAGAATAAACCCTCGGATTTTCAAACGAAAAATCTGTATACAATAGTTTCAATGTGTACTTTGATGTTAGATTTATGTTATTTAGTTGCACCATAGTTACACATAAACATGTAAAATAATTAATTAAATTGTTGCAAAATTCAATCTACCGATTTTGGTTCGTGTATCATATTTCGAAACCTAGTCTATATAATTTATAGTTCTGTGCTCTGTTCTGCACCGCATGAAAATTATATATTCCTGACAAAATAATAACAATTGTAAATATACATCAATATTTCTTAATTGTTTTGGTTCTTTTTGAGGACCCCCTGTATTATTATCCCGTATACTCCAAGCCACTTGTTCCGAAATGAAAATTTGTATTGAATGCGGACGAGAATACTGATCGAAATCGAAGAAATATTTTTATTGTGTTCTCACTCTTGGGTGAGCGGATTTACCCAACAGGCTATTGCCCCATGGATAGGAGATCCGAGGTGCCTATGGTTTTAACGTGCTTATCCGAGGAGACGCGAAAGGCTTACCATTTACTGACATTGATGTAAAGGCAGCCCTTTCTCCTCAATTATTTTAAGACCTTGAGTAGAGGTCCGACCAAGGCTTGACCCAGGCCTCCCAGCTTGGAAGACAAGAGTGGTGACCAGGACATCACACATGCATGCTGGTCATATATTCAAATATTTTCAAGTTGTTAGGAACCCAAAGTTTTCCTGTATATAAAATTTTCACTAATAACCAAATTTGAACTCATCAACCCCAGGATATCGTTACAAAGTTAACATTGACGTTATCGAAATAACGTAATTTCAACGTTATTGTGACGTTGTTTTACAAAACCTGGAACCGATTTAGTTAAATGAGCGGATAAATTTAAGAAAAACTAATTTACATTTTCTGCGTAACCAAGTTTATAAATTTTATGCATTAAATATTTAGTTTTATATACAGTAAACATCCGACTATAAGCCCTGGGCTTATACAAGTTCATAAGCGTTCATTGATGAGCTAATACACGGGGTACTTAAACACCGGAGTGGGAGGGGGGGGGCTTACAGTTGGATATTTAAGGTATAATTATTCTTCTCGGCTCAAAAAGAACTTGGCCGGTTTTTTCATGGAATGTACAAGCTTGTTATATATTTTCGAATTATTCCTGGTGTAAGCTAAGCGCTTTTGATGCAACTGGCCCTGAATCGTTAGTTCATCATTAGCAAAGATACTCCAATATAACTAACGTGACCAAACGTCCATTTATAGCTGATCTCATGGTGTTGATATTTCACGTCAGGTGTAATCTCAATGCCTCGACGTCAGTTCAACGTCGAAATGTGCTGAGATTGACAACCTAATCTCAATGTTGTTTCATCGTTAACAAAACAACACTGATCTAATTCGTATTTTTGATTTCTTAATGTTGGATTTCAAACGTTCGTTTAACGTTTAAGCGGCGAAATTTTGTCTGCTAGAAAGCAAACCAGTTTGCAAATCGGTTTGCAAATCTCAGTTTGTATGAATATCAACGAGTGTTCTTTGACTCAATCTGTCGATTTTAAAACTATATTGAAAAACCTATAAAAATTTCAATCAAAGAAATTCCATAGTATTCATATCAACTCAAAAATTTGTCACAGAACACTATATGGCAGCTACAAGACTGAGAGGAATCGACAAATATACAAAATATACAAATGACTTACGATTTTAAAATGTTGCCCGTCTTGAGTGCTAGATTCGATATTTCCACATTTCCTTGTCCTGAAAGTGTAAATATTGGAAATAACTTACACGTTCTTTGGTTCATGAGTTATCGAATAATCCCCGAGCCAGCGCGGGCATAAGCCCGGAACGAGGGTTACTAATTCTGTTGGATGTAGCTGCGGAAGAGAATCAAGAAGAATGCCTGGGAATACAAGATCAAGCAAGTGCAGAAGTACAGGTATCAATGCAGGCACATGTAAGTCACTGTCATTTATTAGCAAAGCGTAGAGCTGGACTACAGGAATGCATCTTGTGACGAAGCTAAGAATCAACTTTTACTTTCGCAAACTAGGAAAAATTGAAACGGCGAGGGGTTTCCGAATGTAATGTATTTCTAATTGTAGACTTGAGCGTTGAAACAAATATTAAATTTAAATATGTTATCTGAAAATGAACTGCCTCATCGGCCCGAGATCAATGACTGAGAAATTAAATATTCCCGCGAGGACGAAACATCACAATATACTCAGCATTGCAAAATCACTTCTGGCTTCATCAGCAAAGTACAAGATGGCATCTTAGTAATTTGTAAGCCTGTTTGCCAAAAAAGAAATAAAGTGAAGTTCGCGACACAAGTATCGACATAAGCACAAACATAAAACAATGACGGAATAACCAACGCTAAAAATACAAGTTCAAGTTTGAGAACTTTTTGGCACAAATTTTATCAACAAATAAAACACTACAAATTTATTAAGTACATAATAACGAAGCTTGTCCGTCATTTTGTAAGCTATCTTTGCGATTGCACGCTGAACATAGTTAACATTTAAATCATCCGAGTGACACGGGCCAAACTCACGTCACGGCGTAAAGATGAAGTAAAAGTTAGGGGGCTGAACACCAAAGCCAAGAAGGCGCGAGCTTTGTAGAGGTTTTTAGAGGTAACCTCCCTGGGGAAGTTTAAAAATAGCTATATACAAATGCCATTTTTAGCATTGAATTTAGGCATTTAATTTGGACTATTGCAAAAATTAGCTATATTTTGCACTTTTTCACCAAAAATGCATAGCGCAAAATATATACCGTGCAGGCAGAGTACCTCTTAACCTTTTCTACCGAGAAGAGGAGAGAGTGTGCAGAAATCTTGTATTTTCTTTATCGAGCCACCAATCCAAAAATTTGGATAACGTGACACGTATTCCAATTTGACATAATCTAGCATGCTCGCACATTATCCAATAACACAATACCCCTCCTAACATAATACCTCCCCTGTTTTTACGTCACCGCATGGTCCGAAAGCGAAACAGGATTTGCATGGGCAGTCACAAAACAGACTCAAATCAAACACTCCATTCTACGAGAAGTCGGCAACCAAAATTCTATTCTTGCTCATGTTTGAGAAGATTAACGCAAGAAAAATTGAAGAACAACTTCACCTCGCATGCAGAAAGTCAAACAGTGTGAAAACAAACTCATCAATCCATTGTTGTGCAGGTATGCTAAACGCAAACGTAGATTTGGATGACTCATAAATATTTCCAACACCTGCTGTGTGGTATGCATTGTGTTTTTGGATGATTCATCACATCACAGACTAACGCAAGTGAGTTAATAACAAAATACTTCTAGAAAAGCAATCTAGATAAAACGGCTAACAAGTCGCATTTGGTAGACAGGAATCATTTAGATCACTGTGCATTAACGCTACTAATCCATGTTCACGGAGTTATTTCAAGGTAAGCAAAAATTACGTTTCTGGTAAAGGTACTTACTTCATGCGGAAGTTAGTAGTGCCGAATTTCTGCTTGTATGAAAACAATATATTGGCATTAGGCACAAAAAATTTACTTTTATTTAGTTTTCATGTCTTTAAACATTATATTGTTGGTAAGTTTATCGGTTAGTACATTCTTGTTTCGAATTTCAAACTTTGAAATCAGGATTTTAACTGATGTATTAACACTTGAAATTACGTAATGTAGTTTTGTCATTATACTCGACTTCCAAGGAAAATACAGTACACGAAACTTACAATTATTCATGTGGGCGATACAACAAATATTTTTTACCTTAAACAACGTGATAACACGCACGAAACAAGGCGAAGATGTTCTAAATGGTTTTTCCCACATATATGTGACGAACAAATATTGGCAATTTGTAATTTTCTTTGCCACAAGATTTGTTTTTCAGCAAAGGTATTCGCCACATAAAAACCCAACAAATGTTCTCCTGTGTCCTCTACACGGCCGTGCTCGCCATGTAGAGGCTGGTTCACACTTGTTGTAAGAATCGGGGATGACTTCTTCTGACTTCCGAAAATCTCTGATTTTTACGACAAGTGTGAAACCAGGTTAAACGAGGCTAAATCAAGTATAGCAGACAACTAAAAAATAAATAACGCTAATAGGGGTGTTTGAAATACGTAAGAATAATCAATATACCCTTAATAATAAGCGTCAAAAAATTAAATAATGGCAACATAAACACAACCAGTTCAGAAACGAAAAGATATACGACAATTTGTCGTGTTCAATAATTTGCACGACGGAAGTGAGAGTATATAGTGAAACCAAAATTCCAGGAATCAGTATACAATTCTCGGAACTACGATACAACGATTATATAAAATAAATCGACATTTTCAAACACGGGAAAACGGTTTCTACCTTAAGAACACAGATATAGGATCAGGATCTATAAATAAAAATTATTCCCCATTTTTTAAACGAAATATAGCAAATACTGTACGTATTGTAAATAAAAGACACCGGTTTGTTTTAGCGAGGGGCCAATAATATTCATAGAAATGTGCCATAGAAATACTGTCACACCGTAGTATTGCGGGCTCAGTCTACTGCTGGCGACCACTTTGACTAGGACATGAAAATAAAATTTTAAATCCCCGACCCCCTTCCACCTCGGGGCACACCGGGAGAATTCACTTTGTATGCGTGTGAAATTTTTTCTTCTCTTATGCTCAATGTAGTGAAAATAACGATAAAACACCCAAACCATTTTGCTCTGTACTGAAAATTCAGGCTGGTGAAAAAACAGCCTTAAATTTTGCGCACATGTAAAGCGTACGGCCTTGGTGTGCCCTAAGGTGGGAGGGGGGGGGGGGATCGGAGATTTCAAATGACTGATGTACAATTTTACAATCCGTCGTATAACAAAGCAATTATTCCACTAGATTTTTACTGGCATTGGAATTTAGTATTTTGACAAAAAAACAGAACGCAAATAATAACACCCCATACCATTGTGTGACTGTAATGCTTTAAATATAGCCAAGCAAAACGTCCATCCTAATTTTCATTTGCTTTAAACTAGCTAAATAAATGAGGGATGGCGGAATGTGATCAGAAAGAAACAACAACCACAGAATTACCTGATGAGAACACACGGCCTACAGCTTATACAGGTATAAAGTCTGGAACAATGGCGGGGGGGAGGGGGGGGGGGGGGGTTAAAAACGTTTTAAACTAAATCCATAGCATCTCTTTTAAGAAACCATAGTAAACTTTGTAGTCATCATAATTTGTGTATCTTTTATTAAATCGACAAAATGTCATTCATCGTCCCTCTTTGGCTATCTTTTTGAAAAGGATTCCAGATACACATCTCCGAGGAACATGGAAATTGGTTGACAGTTGCAGAACTCATTCGTGCCATCCAGAAACCAGTTTCAATCTACGTTGATGAAATCGTTAAAGCATTCCATGAAAAGCTGCGTACTGATTTGCTCTCCGTCGGGAAGTGCACCAGTCCTGCCGACTGCAATGTGAAGACCGACGAACGCAAACTATGTAAATCGTGCAAATGCTGGTTTAAAGAGCTTAAAAATTCTCATGAAAAAGGAAAGAATCTATCGTGGCATAAAAACTGCAACAGTTCGCAATGGTCTGAAGATCCCTGGGAAGTGGCAAAATACTTCATGCCTGCTCTTGGATCAAACCACAGTGCTGTAAAAGATGCTGAATCTACAGATCTTCCTTCCCTTCTTAACGTACTCGAATGGATGAAGGACGCGGTATTTCTTGGTAAAACTCGAGTGAATGTTGATCTTGCGAGAAAACTTCGTTCTCAAGTGAGGAATACTTGGGCACATGCTCCAAAACAAGAATTAACTGATGACAAAAAGACGGAGAGTTTTTCAATTGCAGCCGACTTTCTAAAAGATCTGGATAATGTATGTCCAAATACCAAAAATTCCAATTGCTTAAAACATCTCGAATACTTGAAGACCAAAGGAGTCACCGAAAATGTTGTTGAATGCGAACTCCAAAGCTTATTGTTACAGCGCCAGTTGTTGGATGATATCAAAGAAGAGATCACAAATATGAAAGTTGAGCGTTCATCTGATAAAACCGCGATAGAAAAACATCGTCAGCAGCTGCTGGATTTGAAACGGGCACTGAATGAATGTTCTCAAAAAATGTGCGGCTTCAAAAGTTTTAAAGAAAACATTGATAAACAATTCAACCAATTTGCCGAAGAACTAAAATCGTTTCGTGGCATTCCTTACGATATTCATGAAATACGAGAGAGCATCTGCCAGATTCGTGATAATCTCGCCAAGATGAACAAACCACAAAAAGTACAACCGATGCAAACCAGTTGTTTGCCAGATAAATTAATAAACTTCGCTGGTCGCGAAGCCGAAATCCAAAAAGTCATTGATCTTCTCCAAGGGAAAGAAAAGGCTGTGGTATCGCTCCATGGTGGACCTGGCTTTGGCAAGACTGCAATCGCAATCCAGGTGTCCTATAAGCTCAGTGAAGACCATAACATTCCAGTTGTCTTCTCTCAATTAAGCACTACAACCAACGAAGATGAAATGATTCGACAACTTTGTCTTGATGTTGGTGTTAACTATGAGGATGATCCAAAGTCATCACTGATCCATTGGTTGAAGAACATTGGGGACAAAATGATTTGGGTTATGGATGATGTCGACAATCTGCTTGAGTACGACGAGACCAATTTTTGCGACTTTGTTCGTCTGCTGCGAAAAAACTCCAAACAACTTTGTCAGATTATTACAACTTCCAGAACCTCCTGTGAAATTCGAGAACTCCAAACTGATACAGTTCAAGTTGACGAGATGGATAGTGAAACGTCTATGGAGCTTTTGAAGAATGAATGTCCCGAAGATGACGACATTTTTTTAAGAAAGTTGGCCGAACTCTGTGGCTATGTACCTCTTGCCATGTGTATCGCGGGCTCCCTAGTTGACAAGTATGAAGATTCTGATGAATTATTGCACCATCTAGAGAAGCAACCAATGAAGACTTTGGAACATGCAAATAGTGACCAGTATGTCAATCTAGCAATCAACTTGTCTTATGAAAAGTGTTCAGATGAAGAGAAGGAAACGTTTGTTCGTTTGTCAGTTTTCGAAGGAAGCTTCAATAAGGATGCGGCCAAAGTCGTGATTGAAAAAGACACCTTGGATACCGCCGACATATTACAGAAACTTGTTTCTCGAAGTTTGGTTAAACGACAAACTCAGCACCGATATTCCATTCACCTCTTGATCAAATCTTTTTTACATGATAAACAAAAAAGTGGCCACGAAGAAAGAGCAATGGCAGCAGCCAGGCGTGCAGAAGTGTTGATGGTTAAACACTACCTAAAGTTGGGACATCAACTGACCATGAAAAGTTACTCCAAACACGGCTACAAAGATAGCAGAGAAGCTTTAAAGCAGGAAGCGTCCAACATCCACAACGTACTCAAAATTTGTTGTCAACAGAAAGACGGAACAAGCTCCGACATCTCCGACTGTCTCGCACGCAGTAAAATTTACAACACTTCGGCCAAGTTCTTTTCACTCTTTGTCAGAACCATTATACCTGGGTCCATAGTCGATGAATTCCTACAACAGTGCGCGAATATAGCGGACGAGAGGAACCAGCTTGCAATCAAAATAAATTTTGATTGCCTTATGGCAGATCAAGAACGTACCAAAACAATCGGCAGCCATGATGACCGTTTTATTTCGAAGATGGAAGAAATCAAGAAAGAGTTCGATACTCACTGTGAAGATTTAAAGAAAGACACGCCACTTTGTGCCCATTACTATTACCTGTACTGGAGATATTTACTGCGAGAATCTGAAAGTCACAGCGGTAAAGAACGATTAGATCTGCAGGTCCAAGCTCGAAAATACATGGAAAAATCGTTGAAGTTAAGTGAAGCGTTTGCACGTACGCCCAGCGAAAAAGCAGACAAGGTTTTCTCATTATTGCACCTCGGAAACACATGGAAAATGATTGCTACAACTGAACATTGGCTTAAAAAAAATAACGCATCGAAAATGTCATCAACAAAAGCAGAGAAATATTACAGAGAAGCTATAAAATTGTCTCAAGATGAGCTAGGTGACCACGAGTTAACATCATCGTGCCACAAAAGTTTGGGGGATCTGCTTTTTACAACGAAAAAAGATAAATTGCCACTGGCCGAGAAAGAGTACACTATTGCCAAGAACATGCGGGAAAAATTCGGCCTTGACGCTAGTGAAAGACATGTTTATTTACTCAACAACCTTGGCCAATGCTTGAGCGAATCTAACCGGCCAAAAGAAGCTAATGAAGTTTTGGAAAGTGCTCGGGACACGGCTGAGAAGCTTGCTGAAAACGACGAGCCAACAGTTTGCAAGACAAAGGTCTATGCATCATTGGCTATTGCGAAAAATTCAGTTTACTACGCTAAGAAAGCACTGGAATTTGACGATGATCAAATACAAAAGATCCTTAAAAAACCTATGCTTGATAAAATTCGAGAAATTGCGAACAGAAAGGGTTGTGCACGTTAGAAAAAGTGACGGAGCACATAAAAGAACTTGATTAAAAGATAACTCATTGTGACGATCATACAGATATATACTGAGTAAATTAGAAACAATCTGATACAGGTAATCATATATACTCAGTAAATTAGAAACAATCTTGGATAATCATATATGCTCAGTAAATTGGAAACAATCTTAGGTAATTATATATGTACTCAGTAAATTAGAAACAATCTTGGGTAATCATATATACTCAGTAAATTGGAAACAATCTTAGGTAATCATATATGTAATCAGTAAATTAGAAACAACTTAATAGGTATAATCATATATGTACTCAGTTAATTAGAAACAACCTTATAGTAATCGAAAATGTACTCAGTATGAAATACAGAGATTATTCTGAGCTAGAGTTGATACCACTTTGAGAATATGTTTGGGTAGTGAGTCATCATGAACAGCTGTTTCAAAAATTAATTATGAATATATCCAAAACACGTAGCAGGATTACACATAGGGCTGGTTATAATTAAAAAAAAAATATTAACTAAATTAGGAACAATTTTAGGTAATAAAATTAGGACGAGACGGAGATATTTTGTCAAAATTGAATAATGTTGAAAATGAAGTTAGTAACTTGCGAAAAACGGTTGAAAACCTGCTCCATCACAATGTAAACTTGAAGAATTGGAGCCAATAATTTGCTTTTGACATAAGTTATCAATGTTTACTGGTCAAGAAGACGAGATGTAAAAGTCATTACTCTTCTGAATGACGAAGAAAATCTCCTTGTATCCCTCCGTGGTGGACCTTAGTTTGGTAAGACCTCCATCGCAATCAAAGTGTCCAATAAACTCAGTGAGGACCATAAGATTCCAGTAGTGTTCTCTCAATTAACCACCGCAACCAACGAAGATGAAATGATCCGACAACTTTGCCTCGATGATGGCTTTAACCATGAAAATGACCCAAAACATCATTGACCTTCCGATTAAAAAATACAAAGAAGAAAGTTGTATTCGTTTTGAACAATATTGACAACCTGCTCGAAGAAAAACATCGTTGTATTTTCGATTATTTCATCCGCTTCTTGCTAGATCGTGATAAACACCTGTCGGACGATTTTAAAGTCAACGAGGTAGTATAGAGACAAATCACATAACCACGCAAAGACTGCATTTTGTGACTTAACAACTGTTTCAATTGAACATATGCAAAACATAGCTGGTACAGAGTACAATCGCGTATACACTGCGTTCCAGGATTATATACAAAGTCAATTTTTTGTGATAACTTCGGCAATATTGAACAAAATTTGGTAAAATTTCAACATTGATTGTTTGCTATATTCTTGCCCGCATATTGTACGAAACTCGCTCAATTCTGATCATTACCACCGACATGGCAGCTATTTTCCTGATTTTTTGGTGGTCTTAATGTTAGAGATAATGTTATGACTAAATTGTCAGTCTGGCTTTGTCACCGTGTTGAATAAAACCACTATATACGCGTTTGAACAGATTCAAACAAGAAAAGTTTGTTTTCAGGCCTGCTTGTGGTTGTTTTGATTTACGTTCTTACGTGGTTATGCTAATATAACAAAGCAGGTACAAAAACTGAAATACTTGGAAATCCACTTTACTTCCCTGGAACTTTGACGCGTTGCTTAGCTGTGGAATAACCAAGTAATGTCATAATACTACATTATACTTTCTCAACATATAGCTACGTATTCTGCTTCTAGGGTAAGTAAAAAATTATGAAATATTTTTACACGCATAGCTACAGCTTGAAGCGAACGTGAGTATTTTAGTGTGGGCAACTGAAGAAGAAAAAGAGAATGTCGATTTTAAAAGTGTCATTTAAAACTTTAAATATCTGAATACTAGCTTTCATATCACATTAATTACAATGTGACTGAATGTCAATGAGCTTTATGGAATACGACCTGAAATTTTCAATGCGTGGTAAGATTATCATTGTTTTGTAGCAAACATACATTTCTATCTTCAGTTGTGTGACACCATTTTGGCATTAAGTCAGGGAAATGACGATCTCGTAAGTTCAGGGTTCCCACAATTGCAGGAAATTTCTTTCAAAAGGTCGATCACTGTGGGGCAGGGGGCAATATCAATTTCATATATTATATAATCGTTTCAGAAGTACTTTATCTTTGTCTCTCTTTTTAATAATCATTTCTCGCGGCTATGGGGACAGGCTGTTATGCAAGTACGTTGTGGAAGCGCCAGGCAAATTCTTTACGTTAACGCGTTAGTCACATAAATAGTAGCATATCAATTTTTTATTTAATTTCTTTGTTAGTTAATTGGATATGTATTAAATTTTTATGCATTAAATATTCCCTGTTATTTCATATTTTCGTGCTTGTTTGTGAATTTTAAATGTGACGACAAAGCAAAGTTGAATTATTAACCAACTAAACAAGGAGTAATTATTTAGAAATTGATATTTATTGATATGATAAAATCACAATACTCCAGCCATTGAAGGAGCAAAATCTTGTATAACCATTCAGGTCAACATACGTAATGAGTTCTATTGTTATTCAGTTGGCAATCTCTCTTCTATCACTTGTACGTAAACAAGTGCGGGAGAATTCCTGAAACCTGCTGTGCGACAAGAAAGTTCTTCGTTAACTTGGTTCATCTTCCAGCAGATTAACGCACAAAATATTTTGAATAACATCTTCGCTTCACAGAAACTCTGTGTACATCAAGTCGATCAACACTGAAGCTACAGTATCAGGTAAGAATACGTTACAAAAGTATTAAAGTATCAGTACTGTGACGCTATACCTAAATTTAGCATACCGCAAAAAATGAACCGATTTGTTGGATTTGACATCCAGTGAAGTCTGAGTTTTATGCTAGTGACACGAGTCGTTGTTTCTCTAACTCGATTATTCATCTTTCTGTCAGTGCTGCACTTAATAGTTCATTATTTTTTTGCACTCAATGTTTTGTTGTTGCATAAGTTTCTATACATAGAAACAAAATAATGTGGCTGGTAATTTCATATATATGAAGTATGGGCGGGAGAAAAGTATAGGACGGAGGGAAAGCCTAACTTCTTATCTTTCAAGTAACAATGGCCTAATATGTCGCGTCAGCTAATTTGTCAACTACACATGGATACTATAGATAGACCTGCACTGTTTAGTAATTTATAACTTGCCACTCTGCGTTTACATTCTAGTCAGATAAATGTAAATGAAATATAACAAGCATTTTCAAACTTTAAACAGAAAGTTCTGAGAGTCAATTAAAGCAAAAAATTTCATTAGGGCGTAACAATTTGCTAACACCTGCCGCGTCTTGTGCGTATTGTGTTTTCTGTGGTTTATCGACACATAGCTGTACATATACATGTAGCTGCAATTAAATAATAACGAAGTACTTAGAAAGCCGTTTCAATTCGCTGAAACACTGACGAGTCACCTTGGCAAAGAAACATCTATATAGCTATATATCTACATCATCGTTGCATATTACATTGCATAGATAGCGAACTCATATTGCATTGCATAGCTAGCGAACCTTTAATAGCACACAACAACTAATAAACAGTCTTGACAACCTAAACCATTTTTATATTGTAAACTACCATTGTGAGCCACTGAAGAGAAAAGGACTTGTTATTTGTGAAGTCATGCTGTGCACAAAAACAAAATGCTTCACTTCCTCTTACACTGCTTGTATCAATTTCAGATATAAAGCAAATTAATCAGTCGATAACTAATTGTAAGAAAAACCTGCAGTGGTTCGTATGTCGCTTGTCAATAATAATTTCACAATACAAAAATGCTGTAGAAAGACAAAATTGAGCGAAGTATGGTTCTATATTGCTTCTTTAGAACTTGATTTAGGTCCGCATTATCCAAGAACATGTTTGCAGCGATTGTACAGCAATGTCGTGCTCAAAAACTCATTGTTTTTCTTCAGTATCTATGAAACCCCAAAGATACACAGCCGAAGTCATGCTGACATATCAAGTATAATTAAGAACTGAGAAAATGTGCGGCTTTTAATCATGGCTTTACCCGGGAGAGGAAAATACCTTTCCTTTAAAAAACCTCACCTTTCTCTTGCCCTAAAATTTGAGCTGGAATTTTCCGCTTTGCACTGGGATAAAAAGAGCTCATTTTCTTACACACTCTTTACTCTCAATTTTGCTCACAATAGACTTTACCCATAATGACGTCATTTAGTAGTTAAGCAAGTAACAAAAACATCGCCAAAGTGAAAATCCTATTTTAAGAAAATGATTTATATCTTCATTTATAATGGGTGCATTAATTATTATCATTAAAACGTTTTATATCTTTATTTATAATACCTGCATTAAGTATTTCATGATTTGTTGATCTTCTGTAATAAAAGTGTGTTGGGGGCAGCGTGCAGTAAATTTTGTCTTAAGACCTCTCAAAAGAAAGTACTAATCACTGTCTCATGCACTAGGTCATAAAATGTGGAGAATGCATTTAATTTCAATCAGATCCATTTAATATTCTTTATAGATATTTTGTGCACTTCTGTTAATTACTATAAAATACTTTTCAACAAGGAAAATTATTTTTCCTGATGAACATTAAGTGAACATTAATCAGTTTTATATAATCCCAAAACCCTAGCTAAATATCTCTAAAACGAAAGCAAAGAAGATTGACATTATTTTAGTTTTCGACAAAATAAAAAAGAATGTAAACAACAACCTGCGATACCATGGTGTGGACCTTAACCCAATCCATCTTAATTTTTATTTGCTTTAGGAAGTAGCTGAATAAATGAGCAATGGCGGAAAGTGATGAAAAAGAAACGACAACCACAGAATCAGTTGATGACAAGACATTGTCTACAGGTAACAGTTGAACAATGGAACGAGGATTTGGATCAAACGCAATAATATTTCTTTGTTGTAACAAACAATAGCATAATACACTTTCTAGTCATCATAATTTGTGCATTTTTTATTAAATCGAGGAATTGAAATATCTGTCCAAGGCGAAATTCGAAAAGATGTCTTAAATATAAATACTTTGATAATTTAAACGTGTTTGCCTTTTTACTTGACATGGTAAAGGGGCGCCAATATATAAATCTCCAATAAAAATACGCCACCCCAAGCATAGGGGAGCGACAAAGTTCCAATTCATTCATCGTCAATATAACTTGTTATTTCTGGCTATCTTTTTAAAAAGGTTTCCACATACACATCTCCGAGGAACATGGTAACTGGTTGACAATAGGAGAACTCATTCGTGCCATCCAGAAACCAGTTTCAATCTACGCTGATGAAATCGTTAAAGCATTCCATGAAAAGCTGCGTACTGATTTGCTCTCCGTCGGGAAGTGCACCAGTCCTGCCGACTGCAATACGAAGACCGACGAACGCAAACTATGTAAATCGTGCAAATGCTGGTTTAAAGAGCTTACAGGTTCTCATGAAAAAGGAAAGAATCCATCGTGGCACAAAAACTGCAACAGTTCGAAATGGTCTGAAGATCCCTGGGAAGTGGCAAAATACTTCATGCCTGCTCTTGGGTCAAACCACAGTGCTGTAAAAGGTGCTGAATCTACAGATCTTCCTTTTCTTCTTAACGTACTCCAATGGATGAAGGACGCGGCATTTCTTGGTAAAACTCGAGTAAATGTTGATCTTGTGAGAAAACTTCGTTCTGAAGTAAGAAACACCTGGGCACATGCTCCACAACATGAATTAACTGATGACAAAAAGACGGAAGGTTTTTCAATTGCAGCCGACTTCCTAAAAGACCTGGATAATGCAGGTCCCAACAGCGAAAATTCGAATTGTTCAAAATATCTCGAGCACTTGATGGCCAAAGGAGTCACCAGCAATGTGTTTGAATGTGAACTGCAAAGTCTACGGTTGCAGCGCCAGTTGTTGGATGACATCAAAGAAGAGATCACAAATATGAAAGATGAGCGTTCATCCGATAAAACCGTAATAGAAGAACAGCTGGTGAATTTGGAACGGGCACTGAATGAATGGTCAACAAAAATGTGCGACTTCAAAAGCTTTAAAGAAAACATTGATAAACAATTCAACCAATTTGCCGAAGAAATGAAATCGTTTCGTGGCATTCCTGACGATATTCATGAAATACGAGAAAGCCTCGAACAGATTCGTGGTGCTTTCGCTGAGATGAGCAAACCACAAAAAGTAGAACCAGTGATTACCAGTTGTTTGCCAGACAAATTAGAAAACTTCGCTGGTCGCGAAGCCGAAATCCAAAAAGTCATTGATCTTCTCCAAGCGGAAGAAAAGGCCGTGGTATCCCTCCATGGTGGACCTGGCTTTGGTAAGACTGCAATTGCAATCCGAGTGTCCCATAAGCTCAGTGAAGAACATAAAATTCCAGTTTTTTTCTCTCCATTGACCACCACAACCAACAAAGATGAAATGATTCGACAACTTTGTCTCGATGTTGGCGTTAACCATGAAGATGACCCAAAAAAAGCGTTGATGCTCTGGTTAAGAAACATCAAGAGAGGTGTAATATTTGTTATGGACGACATCGATAATCTACTTCGGGAGAGAACAAGTTTCTACGAGTTTCTGCGCTGGCTACGAAAAAATTCCAACCAGCAATGTCAGATTCTTACGACTTCCAGAGCTTCCTTTGAAATTCCCAAGCTCTCAACTCAAAAAGTTCAAATTTACGAGATGGATGATGAAGCATGCGTGGAGCTATTGAAGAAGCAATGTCCTCACGAAGATGTCAATTTTTTACGACAATTGGCCAAACTTTGTGGCAATATACCTCTTGCTATGTGCATCGCGGCCTCCCGCATGAATGACTTTGAAGATTCTGCAGAATTACTACAGCACCTAAAGAAGCAACCAATGAAAACTTTGGAATGTCCCGAGAGTGACCAGTACATTAATCGAGCTATCAATATGTCTTATGAAAAATGTTTAGATGAAGAGCAAAAGATGCTTGGTCGTTTGTCAGCTTTCGAAGGAAGCTTCAGTATGGGTGTAGCTGGAACCGTAATTGAAAAAGACAACTTGGACACTACCAATATCTTGAAAAAACTAGTTTCTCTGAGCTTGATCAAAGAATCAACCGATCACCGATATTCCATTCATCTCTTGATCAAACATTTCCTAAAGGATAAACAAGAAAGCGGAAAAGATGCTAGGGATGAAAAAGCAGAAGCCAAGCGTGCAAAAGTGTTGATGGTTGAATACTTCCTAAAGTTGGGACATCAGCTGACCATGGAAAGTTATTCAAAAAACGGATACAAAGATGCCAGAGAAGCTTTAAAGCGGGAAGCGTCAAACATTCAGAACGTACTCAAAATTTGTTGTCAGGAGAAAGACGCAACAAGATCCGATATCTCCGACTGTCTCGCACGCAGTAAAATTTACAACACTTCAGCCAAATTTGTTTCCCTCTTTCTCAGGACCATTATAACTGGGTCCATTGTCGACGAATTCCTACAAAGATGCATAACCCTGGCAATGGAGAGAAAACAGCTTGCAGTCAAAATAAATTTTGACTGTTTACTAGCAGACCAAGAATGTAGCAAAACAATTGGCAAGTCTGATAAGAATTTTACTTTAAAGACGGATGAAATCAAGAAAGAGTTCGAAACACACTATAAAATACTAAAGGAAGACACGCCACTTTGTGCCCATTACTATTACCTGTACTGGAGATATTTACTGCGAGAATCTAAAAGTCACAGAGGTAGAGAACGATTAGATCTGGAGGTCCAAGCTCGTGAATACATGGAAAAATCGTTGGAGTTAAGTGAAGCGTTTGCAGGTACGCCCAGCGAAAAAGCAGACAAGGTTTTCTCATTATTGCACCTCGGAAACACGTGGAAAATTATTTCTGCATCAGAACATTGGCTTAAAAAAAATAACGCATCGAAAATGTCATCCACAAAAGCAGAGAAATATTACAGAGAAGCTATACAATTGTCTCAAGATGAGCTAGGTGACCACGAGTTAACATCATCATGCCACAAAAGTTTCGGAGACCTATTCTTGAAAATCGGCAAACATGACCTTGCCGAGGAAATGTACAATATTGCAGAGCAAATGCGAGAAAAACTGGGTCTTGATGCGAGTGAAAGACATGTTCTTCTACTTAATAACCTTGGAATATGTTTGAGCAAATCTAACCGTGCAAATGAAGCTATAAAAGTTTTAGAACGAGCTCTTGACACAGCTGAGAAACTCGCTGAAAGCGACAAGCCAAATAATTGCAAAGCAAAAGTCTACACATCATTAGCCATTGCACACGATTTGAAGCAAAACAGTTTTGAAACAGTTGGTTACGCTATAAAAGCAATGGAATTTCCTCAACTAAAAAAGGTTATTACAAAAACTGCACATAATAAAGTTCTGAAAATTCTGAAGAACTCTAACCATTAGACTGTCTTGATAAATATTGAGTGGAATTGAACACTTAAAATTTCATACAAATATATGCGATTTATACGTAATGAGCCGGCATCTACAAAGTCAAAGACATTGGACTGCTGATGTTTAAAGTGCATTAGGGGCAAGTACAAATGTTCTATTTTAGAATTAAAGACTTCTTTCTGTGCTGATTATCGCAGTGTACCGTTTAATACGTGGCCGCGAGGCCAAAAAAAAACTGTCTTATGTCTGGGAAAGTTTATCTCTCGACAAAAATATCCAAACCGACATTGTCTACTTAGATTTTGCCAAAGCTTTCGACTCTGTCGACCATCAAATCCTACTGCAGAAGCTAAAATCATACGGCGTAAGAGGCCAGTTGTATAAATTGGTTTGTTGATTACCTCAATGGTTGTTGTCAGAGAGTGGTGATTGATCGAGCTTCATCGCATTGGGCACCCGTAACATCTGGTGTGCCGCAAGGAAGCATACTTGGACCTAATGACCTTCCTGACATCTTACCCAATGAGAAAATGGCATCCCTGTATGCAGACGACACCAAAGTGTACAATCTCATTAGATCGACAGCTGATTGTGAAAAAGTACAACAATCACTAACCGATCTTGAGTGCTGGAGCCGTGATAACAATCTTGATTTCAATTCATCCAAGTGTAAGGTGCGCACAAGCACTAGAAAAAAATCTCCGTTGACGTATGCCTACCAAATGAACTCGAAAGCAGTATTGCGTGTAGAGAAAGATCTTGGTGTTTGCGTCAATAGCAACATTTCATGGAATGACCATATTTTCACCATCACCGCAAAAGGAAACAAGATGCTCGGACTGCTGAAAAGAACTTGTACCCTCTTGACCAACACAACTGTGAGGCGGACACTGCACTTGACGCTTGTTAGGTCTCAGCTTAGCTATGCCACTGAAGTCTGGTCTCCATATACTGCCAAACTAATATCTAAAGTGGAAAGTGTCCAAAGAAGAGCTACTGCTTGGATACTGAAATCGAAGCGTGGAGAGGTCGCATATAAACAGCGATTAACAACCCTCAACCTACTTCCCCTGTGCTATGAAAAAGAAATAGCAGATTTGGTGTTCTTCTTCAAGGCACTTCATGGAAATATAGATCTCGGTGTGTGTACCTTTGTTTCTTTTTTGTACTTTTGTGAACAATGGTCGGACAAGCCGAAATCCTACGCTTACTCTCAAAACTCCATACTGCAAATCAAGTACATTCCAAGCTTCGTACTTCAACCGCATTATTAAACCGTGGAACTACATCTGTAAAATACTCCCTCCATCCAGCTTCGCCAGTCTCTCCTGTTTTAAAAGAAACGTTAAGGACACTTACAAGCATTGTTTAGAGACTAAGTTTGATATA
The DNA here is from genome assembly GCA_963855995.1 of Muricea muricata. NCBI lineage: Eukaryota > Metazoa > Cnidaria > Anthozoa > Malacalcyonacea > Plexauridae > Muricea > Muricea muricata. The sequence goes on along the minus strand of OY979726.1, from coordinate 2,231,019 downwards.
GACATGCCATGCACGTGGACATTGGTGCCTGATTGCTCGTGCCACAAACTCTAATGTTAATCACTGTATTGTTTAATTCTTGTCAGTCTTTGTTCATTGTAATGTCAGTTTTATGTTGCACTTTGATGGTGAGCACCTTGCATGGGACTTTGTGTCTCGTTCGTGCTTTAATTTGGCCGTTTGGGGTGATATTCATACATCCGTCTTACGCACGAATGTCAATAAATTTCTCAGTTTGAATTTTGAAATCAGTTTCATTTAAATCTAATCCAACATGAATATATGCACCCCCACCCCCCTCAAAATTAAAGCGGTCGCGATCCATTCCGGCGCCACTGGCCGGAAATAAGAGTTTTATAGCAAACAGCAGTTTTGTTCTACTTGTCCGAAGAGAGATTATAGGCATCATCACCCTGTGAAAGCAAAATTTCAGCTAGGAACTGCTTTTGAACCAAAAGGAATTAAGAAATTACCCAATTTTTATCACAACCAGATAGTTTGTTTTACAAATGTTGGTGCAACATTTTATAAGCAACCAGACGGCCAGACGTTGGCATAACGTCCATTCGTAGTTGAAGTAAACGACGTCGATTTATTTGGAGCAATTATAAATACCCTAACAAGTATTCTTCCTTTATAACAAGCTTAGTTATTTTTTCTACATGGCTATAATTTGATAGCGGTTTTTTAAAACCAGGCAAACACATATAAAATACATAACAATCATTTGTTCTGTTGTCTTATTTTGTTGCTAGCGTGTGGCCTGATCATGTAGCCAAAGTTCAAACTTGTTTCAAGATCAGGACTAAACAACGTTGACCTAATGCGTATTTATAACCTTTCAACGTTGGTTCAATGTCTTGAAGGCGACCTCAAACGTTCGTTTAACTTTTAAACAACGAAATTTTACCCGATGATCCGAAAGCAACCAGCTAACAGATTATCTTAGTTTGTAATCTTTGCCTTGATATGTCTATTTTAAAACTACATTGCAACACCTCTACTACGAATTTCGATTACAGAAATTTCATATTATCTATATCACATCAAAAATTTATCGCAAAACACTGCATAATAGCTACAAGAACGAAAGAAGTCGACAAATGTAGAAAATACAAATGATTTTAGAACGCTTACGATGACTTACGATTTTAACGTCTTGAGTGCTTGAGCCGACATTCCCTTGTCCTCAAAGCGTGACATTTCGTAAATAACTTTCAATTTGATTCCTTGACGATTTTCCAAACACTTCTGGACTTGAGCAGTCAAAGAATATCAAATTTAAACACGTTACTCCACAACGAAACGCTCTTCAGGCGGGCCACAAGATAAACGATTGAGAAATTGAATGTTCCCGCGCCCGCGAAGTCGATCGAACCTAGCCTCGTTCCCAGGCGCTTTCTAATTTTGTAATCAGGAAAAATGTATACTTCCGGTCTTCGACACTTCTGGAGCCAGTTGTTCAAAACCCGGTTAGCTTAACCCTGGGTTAACGTTAAATTAAAATTAAATTTCCCTTGAAGTTTGTCTATAAATTTGGAAATATTTCTTCAGAAGTATTGTCTAGATCATATCGTAGTAGTAGTTTAAGGTCCCGAAGTGTTAAAGTAAACAGATGTGAAGAAATACAGAAACTTAAACAGTCGGTTAAATTTTAACCCACGGTTAGTGCTAACCCAGCTTTAAACAACTAGCCCCTGAGGATCGATCGAGCAAGTCCAATATAGCGAATTTCGAATGGCACATTTATTTAATGGTATTAATTTACAGGGCTCAAAATAGAACTGGACTGCCAAATTGAAAAAAAAGTCAAGCGAAATTTAATTGAAAAGTTTGATGTCAGTTTATTTCACTTGATTACCATAACTCGTAAGAAACAATGACTAATTAAAAACGTCGAATTTAGCTTCTAACCGAAATGCTCACTAGAAACCTAGATCGTTTTGTTGTCTAAATAAAGTACAGTATATTTGCACTTGAATCCAAGATTAGTACAGTCAAATATACCAGTTTAGTATAGGGCAATAAAACTAAAAATAAATGTCTATCATGAGAACATTCATTTCTACAACATACGAGACCTCACCATTTTTGGCAGGTAAAAAATAAAATGACAGGCTAAATAGTACTGATTTGACCTGCAAAAAAGATTTGGTTTGGCACGTCATATTTTTTCTATTTCGAGCCCTGGACTATTAATATACAGCACGAAATATTCAAATGGTCGTTCTTATTTCGGACTGTATTATTTGTGCTATGAAATTTACCATAACGAAGAAGATCGCAGTATGTACATTTTACTAAAATTTATTGCGGGTATCAAACAAAAACGACTGAAAAAAGATGCCAAGAAAAACACGTAAGGACTTAAAAATTTAAATTAGGGAAAAAACTCCCTCTTATATGCCTGTCCTTCAACAGACGTCAATTTGCTTTTTGAAAGTATTTCCAGCCGCAATGCATTCTGGTAAAATGTACAACCGCCATCTTTTTCGTTACGATCAATTGTAACCTTAATAGAGCTAAAAAGCGAAGACATGATTTGCAAGTCACGCAGTCTTTATATCCGTAGCACAATGGAGTCTGGGTATGAAAATATTGAAAAAAGAAGCAATTTTTTGCCAAGAGAATTAATAGTATCTATATTGCCACTGTACAGCATTTATTTGGCACATTATTTAAAAAATATTTCCACCTCTAGCTCTCGTCAAATGATACGATATATAAGAACAATTTCCAATATTGAATTGACAAAAAAAGTTTAGATCGCTTTCGCGTTTTGCGACTTTATTCGAACAAACTGAAAGCGACTTTGCTATCGAAAGCAAATTCCATGGCCTGGAAATTTGGTCTAAAATTTATTCCCTGCTTTCTTCTTTGCACTCCCCCCCCCCGCCCCCCCCCCCCCCCTATGTTGTTTAATAGCTGTTATTATTCATCCTACACTATTTCACCTGAACCACAGTGGAAAAAGCTACCAGATAGAAATCAATTTTCCTAATTTAGTCACTTATATCTTTTACTTTCCTTTACAAATCTTGTTCAAATATGCATGTAGCAAACATGTTTACTAAAGAAGAGAAGTCCATCAAAGATTTGGAAACGAAGGGAGTTATATTGTATGCATGAAGACTTTAATTATAGTTTTGATCGAAAAATAGATTTCTATATGACAACTAGTGCCAGTACTTTTTCTTGTTTTCAGATCATCCGCCTGTAGGATTGTCTTCTGATTGTTCCCGATGCGGTGGGTTGCTGCCACCTAACGAGAAACTCGAACTTTCTCGATTTCTGCTTCACTAGCTCACTCACGAGATCTCTTGCATCCTTGTTGAATATTCCAATCTTGCCAAGCGGTGATGTTCCTAAATACAGAGAGTTGTACAAATAACTGCAGCACACTTGGTCTAGTAGCCAGGGGCCGGTGGTACGGAATATGAACAGCGCTATCCACCGGACAGTGACAACTGCCACAAAAAGGGATCAAAAGCTATGACACCAGGGATATTGAACTCGCAAGAGATAAAAAGTGACTTCAACCAGAAAATGCTGAACTTTTATATGGACTTTACCAGTTACTGAACATGTTTAGAAATTAGAAAGTCTGTGAAAATCCCTATCCGGTGGAAATCGCTATTCACCTTCCGGACGATCCCAGGCTATTTCGTGTAATATAAGAGGAATGGATGCCTCGCAACTTACCTTCTCGTCTTCGTTCAAACGATGTTTGTCCTCGCGCAATAAATCCCGTAGTTTGACTAAACTTTGGATTCCTTCCTCTCTCGTTGCACGAGCCTTTCAAACAAAATAAAATCCCGTCTCGTCAGATAAAATGCCTTGTGGAACAACAGACATGACAGCAGTAACATGCGCTGAAATCAATACCTTTTGTAAAGCAGCCTGTTCGCGGGCAAGAGCTTGCTTTAGGGACGTTTCTCTTGACTTGCACTCTAGTTCGACATCCTAAATCAAAACAATTTACTATAAGCAATGGACAACTTGCGTAATAGACTACACGTCAAACAAGGCTGGACGAACGAAATCATTTACGACAGCTGGGAAGAGCACCTTAAAATTAGTAGAATTGCAAAGTTTAGTGGCGAAATGTTGTAAATTGTGGAAAATATAGCCCTACAAAGTTTGCAAATTTTGTATATATTTGTATTAGGCGCGGAAAAAGTTACCATTTTTGAGCTGAAATTGCCCCGAAAATGGTAACTTTTTCCATGCGTAATACAAATATATACAAAATTTGCAAACTTCACAAGGCTATATTTTCCATATTTTACAACATCGCGCCACCAAACTTTGCAATTCTACTAATCTTAGGATCCTCTTTCTAGCTGTAGTAAATTTCATTCCGGTTGTAATGTAAGAAAGAGATTTAAAGAAATGATTCTATTTCGACTTTGGCCAGCACCGCATCTCTTCTCGTGGTAATCGGTACGTAGAAGACTAGTTCAAATACTTGAATAGAAGGCTTACGTAATCAAATAGAGCCCGGAAAGAAGGACCACTTTTTGACCAAAAGCAATCAATGTGTCGTATCAAGTTAGTTTAGCCAGAGTTTGCTAGGTAAAAAGAATAGTTAAACTATACTGGAACACTTAACAGAAGATGGAAGAGCTTTGAATTGATATTTAGCATTTTTTTTATCCTTCGCTACTATACCTTCAATCGCCGAGCGTTTTCTCTCTGAAGTATACTCAGATCATCCTGGAGTCGCTGACATTGTTGTTCTTGTTTCCTGTAACTTGCTTCTGAGGATCGCACTTGATAATACAGCGCATGCTCCATTTCTTCTTGCTTCGAGACACTTTTCTGAAATGACAACGTGAACGTGAAGTGTGGGCAAATCTTGGGGCATTGTCGCTAAAGGAGCCACAGAAATTTGAAAGGCCTCGAAACAATGTTTCCAGGTTTGTTCACCTTCAGGAAACATGGCTAGGAAACAATATTTCCTGGCTTGGCCCTTTCAGAAAGTATGGCTGGTAAACAATGTTTCTTGGTTTGTCCACCTTCACGAAACATGGCCAGGAAACAATGTTTCCTGGTTTGTCCACCTTCAGTACACTTGACTAGGAAACAATGCTTCTTGGTTTTTTCTGCCTTAAGGACACGTGACTATGAAACAATTTTTTTCGGTTTGTTATTAAGGCTTATTTTGCTGCATCTTTCCGGCTGTACTTCAAGCATATTGAACTCACCTGCAAATGCCTAATGGCGTCATTGTACGACAGTTTCCGAGTATCTGTTTCGGTTTCCACGCAGCGATCTTGTGTTCGTGTCATTCGCGCGCGATTTCGATTCTTCCGTTCGTTTGACATTTGTTCTAACAATGTCGTTCTCTTCGCTTCGGCCATCTAAAATTGAAAGGATTCGCATGTAATCACCATACTCAGCGAGACACGTATTCTTGGATTTCAGTACGGGGTTAATCTCAATCGTTCTAATACTTACGCCGTACTATTGAACTATAAGTAAACTGGAACGATAAGTCAGGGGAGGGGGATTGAAGCCAATTGCTTGAATTGGATTAAGTTTTCTCACTTTTCTGAGTTCTGAGTTGAAATACTTAACGACAAAAATTGGGCCGCATATCAAATGAAAGCTTTTAAAAAGTTGTATTTGGTGTAAAAATGTAGGTAAAAGAAAAACAACTTAAACTTTGAAGGGATTTGAAGGGAAACCAAAAGAGCATTTGTTTTCGTAATTTTGGGGCATTTGTTTTTTGTCTAAAATCTTGAATTTTTTATTGATTGTAACTTTTTAATAGCTTCAATTTGAAATATGATCCGATCGTTAGCGTTAAGCATTTCGTCTCAAAACTCAAATAAACTAATTTGGCTTCACCTATTAACTGAACTTTTGTATTGAGTTAGCGTTTCAGTTGTTTACAGCATTTACATGTAAGCGTTTACATGTAAGTGTTTCGGAAAAAAGCCCAGAGTAGACGAAACATAACCTACTTTTTGTTTCAAATCGATATTCTTTCCTTGTTCTTGCCGGTCCAGATAGTCAGCATCAATTTGCGTGTTCTTCTGAGACGTCGAATTACTTTGCAAAGAACGACTAATATCCGTCATCTTCCTGCCCTCTAAAATGTAAACAACTGAATTATTTGCTTGTTTTTTAAGTCACCGCAGATTTCTTTCGCCGTGGGCGACTTTTTGTCGACTTTTATGAACTGATCGGTGGGAATGTGAAGTTTGTCGATTAATAAGGAAATAATAACGTTTCTCCTAGATGTTACTGTACATGTAACACTCGATCAATAAGAGATGATCCTTACTGGACCTCCAGGAAGAATAGTTTTGAACTGATAGAGCTATCCAGGACAAATAAAGTTAGTTTAGTTTAAGTTTACTCCTGTAGTAACACTGGATCAATAAAAGATGATCCTTACTGGACCTCCAGGAAGAACAGTTCAGAGCTGATAGAGCTATCCAGTATAAATAAAGTAAGTTTAGTTTAGGTTTCCTCCTGTAGTAACACTCGACAATAAGAGATGATCCTTACTGGACCTCCAGGAAGAACAGTTTAGAACTGATAGAGCAATCCAGTATAAATAAAGTTAGTTTAGTTTAGTTTTCTTCCTGACGTCTAGGCGGGAGAACAGTTTAGAGCTAACAAACAGAGCTAACTACAACCCATCAAAATTTCACCTTCTCTTATTTTCAACGACATCATTTCGTTCGTTTCGTCCCTGTCCTGACTTAACCTTCTCTTGCTTCCAACAAATTTTCTTTCATGATATCGACCTAGGCTGAATGCGAAACGTAATCAAATTAAACCTTGCCTAATAAAATGCCACAAAAATAACATCCAGTGTTACCATGCCAACAAATATATACATGCCAATGCTGTTCGCTCATGTGCTACCGTACAAACAGAACCCGTTGAGCTAACGTTGTAGGGTACTTACTTCAATTTAGCTTCTAGTGAGTTCTGCCGTTGTTGTGCCTCCTGTAATAGAAAATAGAAAATAAACTAAGTGGCAGAAGTCAGAACTACGTTCCAATGACTTCTAGCTCTTATATACCATTGCAATGGTAACAGCAATATCTCCCCCTGGCACCTACCTGGCCTTCCACAACTTCTGTATCTTTCTTTAGCCTACAAGAGAATAAAATAAAACTACTAGTATTTGTATTTTTAAAAATTGTTGCATTTTTTCACCCTTAATTTTTTTTTCATTTCGACCGCTCGGAAATAAGTTGAACTCACGTTTCGTAGTTTGTTTGTATTGCTTTTCGCTTGTGTTCTTCCATCGTTGTAGCAATGGCAAGTTCCGCCAACCTCTTGGTCAGATTATATTCTTCCAACTGCAGTGCGAAATACAAAATGATCAATTGATGCTGGTTAATTGTATGACAAAAATAATGAGAAAACGTTTCATTTTTCTGGTTACAATTCTAGGACAGGCATAATGCAGTCACGAAATACGAAAAACCAATCAAATCCGTCGTTCTTGTATAAGAACAATTCGTGATCGTATTAGTTCGTGTCATGGAGATATAACCATTTTTCTTCTCACGGGAAATTGGGTTGGGATAATATATATAAACTGCTGTGCTTGAGTCTTTTGATATCTGGTACGGATGTAGTACACCTGGTTTAGTGACCTGCGTTTGGATTGATGGTTTAGCATAAAACCAATGTAGCTGTAATTTCTTTACAAACAAGTTATTTTCGCGATAATAAAAACTTACGTGGTGTTTCCACAAAACTATATTTTAACTTGATATTCACCATGCAAACATACAAAGGAGTTATTTTTGTTCTTAACAAAAATTAGTTTTGCTACGTACGGATTTTATGCGCGCAAAATTACACCCCTTCTCCCTTCCAGTGCGTGCGATCCCATGGATGCCCCCAAGACTACAGGCCCACACAGACCGGACGCGATTTGCCAACGCGACACGATTTTTCGATTCTTAAAAGCAAATAAAACCATCAACGGAAAGCAATTTGGCTAGATATGTGCACCAAATAGCTTAAATTGCTGAAGTCCGTCCGAAGATTGGAGAAAAATAGAAAAGAATTAAAGTTAAAGTACGTTGAAAATAAAAAATTCCCATCGCGCTGTCAAATCGCGTCTGTCTGTCTCGGCCTTATATACTGGCATCTAAAATGCATTATTCACCTCTTTGATTCGTATCCTCTGTTCGTATTCTTTCGTTAAGTTCACCACCTCATTTCGCTTGAGCTCCAATTCTTTAGCCGTTTTTTCATATCGATATTCCAAGTCGTCCCTAAGGAGAAAACGATTAATAAGGAACAAAACTATCAAAATCAATCCATTCCTCGTGATTAGAAAATAACGTCGCGAGTTATCAAAGCCATGAAATCAAGGAACGACAAACCTCGAGGTAACAAACAAGCACGATGGTAAAGGAAATCACGCGATTTTTAATGCAGAGAATTCAAACCAGAAAGGTCACAGACTCGACGCAAGTTGTGAGTTTTATACCAACTTGATACAAGCTAGTAATCAAGCTGTTTCAAGCCTGTTACCTTCATCAAGGTGTATCAATGGACTACATTTTGAAAAAATTCGAAACAGGCAAAAATATTACAACATCTTGAAAAAGCATCCTAAATTTAGTAAAACTGCAAAGTTTGGTTGTGAAATGTTCTAAAATATGGAAAATATAGCCTTGCGCCAGAATTTGGCAGATTTTGTATACATTTGTATTACGGGTGGAAAATAATACCCAGTTGATAACCTTGGGTATTCATTTTTCACGGATAATACAGGAAATTTGCCAACTTCGCAAGGCTATATTTTCTATAGTTTACAACATTTTACAACCAAACTACGTTTTTACTACGTTTAGGATGCTCTTTTAATGGTAATATTTTTTTCCTATTTCCATTTTTTTCAAAATTTCGTTGAAAAGGTCAAAGGTCCATTCTTGTATGAAAGCCAGACTTCGTGCATCTTGATATTTGCAATTTTGTTGCAAGCTGAAGAAAACTTGTTCACAACTTGCAGCAAAGAGAAAAAAATTGATGCACTTGACTCATTCTAGTTCAAATAATTCTGGGCTAAAGCCGAGGTACAGGTATTCTGTCATCTTACTTCATCAGCAAATCTTTTCTCGTCAGTTGTCTGTTGTCTAGCGCCTCAGATAAACTTTTCTTTGTCCTTGACTTTGAATCCTGATAGGCATAGAGTTTTATAGTAATACAGGTTAATCTCATGAGTATGAAACAAGTATACAAGACTCCTTATATTTTAGTCATTACCAAAAGTTCTTTAACCAAATGCTGATGTTTGGCATCTTCAATTTCCTTGATACTTCCTTGCAATTTCATTTCTTCCACTTTTTTCTTTCCAAGAACATCTACAGCGGTATAAATATACAACGCGATAATTGTAGATGCTAATTCATGCCTTTTTATTGGTTGTATCAATAAAAAGTAGACCGAATAACATCCTAAAACTCACAAGATCTTGTTCCGTTTTTCGAATCATTAATTCGAAGCATTCCAAGTTGTTAATTCAATGCAAGTGCTTCGAAGGGTCTACTTCTTTTATATACCCTATATAACCTGTCTATTGATTAAATGAAACATAAATTTTTATTCGTCGCATAAACTCTTCTGCCGCTTGATGGAAACCAAATATCCATTAATACATACCGTTATCATAGTCATGCATAACTCGTCGTAACAATCTTTGTTTTTTCACAATATCTCCTTCGATTCGTTTTAATTTGCGTTCCTCCTGCTTATGTTGAAGCATATTGTCCTGCGAAAGTATATGGAAAATATACCATTCAGCTACCTTCACAAAACACCATCCAAGCGAAATTGTTGCAACATATTTATTTACACTGCAAGCACTGGCTGACAAGCAAGCCCCGAAATGGACCATTCCCCTATTAAGCAAACTTTTGAATTCGGAAAATCAGCTAGCACAGCTGAAAAGAGCACCCTAAATTTAATACAATTGTCAAGTTTGGTTGCAAAATATTGCGGGGAATATAGTCCTGTGAAGTTAAGTTACACTATGTGTAAATGTGGTAACGCTTTTTCCCGCGTAATACAAAGTATACAAAATTCGAAATTCAAAATATTTTGCAACCAAACTTCACAATTTCACTAAATTTAGGAAGCTCTTTCCAACTGTACTAAAATTGTTCTCGAATTTCAAAGTTTGTCAAATTGGGGAATGGTCCATTTACCGGGTCATCGCCGTGTTCTGGTTGGATATTTCACGTTGACGGGCCGCCCTGGGTCGGTTGTAGGAAAGATGGGTACAGCTATTTCAATTCCCACAGAAAGGCATAAAAAGCAATGACACCCGGCAGAGATATTGAACGGGACCTTAACTTGAAAATAATGTACGTCAAACTTTAATATGGGTTTTACCAGTTACTGAACATGTTTAGAAAGTTTTGAAAAATCACTATCCGGTGGATAACGCTATTCACCTTCCGTACAACGTGTCTCCTGTGACTGAGTTAAGACTAATTCGAATTTGAGCAAACCAAGGTTACACATTGAATAAGGCATGTAATGGGTGTTCTACTTGTAAGCGCTGCATAAGCTTTCCTTTGCATTAAATCACAAAGAGCCCCCTTTTCTGTAAACACAAATTTAAATGATCAATACTCGCGCGCTATTTATGATCATGTTTCAAATGGTCGACATTCACACCTGGATGATTTTCATCTTTTTGTCCAATTCTTTCCTGTTTGTTACCGCAATTTGCGTGACGGCTTGAACGCCAGTTCCTCTTGGTAAAGGCGCAACATCTTCTCTGATTTTCGTCGAGCTTTTCCCTCCTAATCCTGTGTCAACCTTTGCTTTGACCAACCTGAAAATATTATTTTGTGGAATAACTGACACTACCTTTGGATAAAAATTTTTTTAAGACAATAAAAAAATAAATCCTATACTATTTTATACATCTTCAATTGCTATAATAATTACAGATTTGCATAATTACATAATTATGCACAACAATTTACATAATTACATGAATAATTACATAATTACAATTGCTATAATAATTACAGATTTAATTTTTCATTCAACTTTCAGCAAAGCATTGACTAATTTGACTTAAACTCTTTACACATGAAGGCTGGGTTCTAGTCTTATTCAGTTCTTATATCCCATAAGCTTTGAAGTGAAAAAAGAGTGATTCAACCAATCCATCACTACTGAAGCCCCACACATCTTTCTGGGGGTTTAAATTGCACTCAATCTGTCAATTAAGTAAGTCGTGCAAACACAATCAGTGAAAAAGCCAGCGGATAATTTGGTCATGCTAACTCAAATTTTCTATAGTTATTTGATTTTTCATTCCTTTGCAAACTGATCATTTCCATGGCTATAAGGATGGAAATATGGAAATACTATTGCACAGCATGACCAAACTATCAGGCCAGCTTCATATAACAAACACAATTATACTGAGAAAAAACAAGAAAATTCCCAAGAGGTAAATTTAATTGTAAAGGAGCAAACAGAATGAGGCAAACTCCACAGACAGAACAGTTCACTTTATTTTGTACAATCAAAAATCAATAATAGTCGGATTTGATTTACTTACTTTAATGGCAGTTCCTGATGTCTGCTGGTTTTATCATCCTCTAGTTGCTTATCACTGCTTGACATATTCCTAATGTTCAATGATATCTCTCATGAACTTCTCATCTCATTATTGGTAATGCACTTAGATGATTTAGTACCTTCTTTCTGCCTGAGCCTGTAACAATCCTTTATTTCAAAGTGCCAAGTCAACCTGTCCATTTTTTACTAACTAAAGGTTAATCTGATTCAATAGACTTTACAGACAAGCCAGTAATGGCCCGATTTATACTAGAGACGGATGATCCGTCTGGACGAACTTGGGCAAGAAAATATTGTTCGTCTAATAATTCGACTGTGTATAAATGCGGGCAAGCAGACGGATCATCCGTCAAGACGAATTATCTGCGTAGTTCGTTTGTTCAGACGAATTTGCTCGCGTAGTTCGTCTTGACGGATGATCCGTCTCTTTGCCCGCGTTTATACACAGACGAGTTACCAGACGAACTATCTTTTTACGTAGTTCATCCAGATAGTTCGCCTTGTGTTTATACTTAGACGGATGATCTTTAAGACGAATGATCCATCGTGACAGATCATTCGTCTCTAGTATAAATCGAGCCAATGATTAAGTTGCCCAAATATGAGCTAGCCTGTGTTGGTACATCCTTATATGTCTTCATATGCTGATATCCTTATATATCTTCATATGCTTTACTGAAAAGGCCAGATTATGCAGTTACATATATATAGCCTGTGCAGACCTTATAAGGGAGCACTGCAGTTACATACAGGGGTAAACACCATTTTCTGTGAAAGATTAACACAGGCAATGGCGAGGAGTCGTCCTCCCCTCTGAATCAAGGAGAGTTAGGGAGGGCGGGCATATCGATCACTTCAGCCAATTCCAAATTCATTGTACGATCTCTAATAAATTATGCCTGTTTCCTTCTATTTGGAGATAAATTTAAATGCTTTTACAAACGTATGTGCCCAGAGAAACAAGTCCCCTATTCGAAATACATAAAGAATTAATACGAAAGTATTAATAATATTAACATACTATTCACTGTTATATACAAAAAATATCATGCATGCATTTTAGATTTTTAGTTGATCCAGTTACTGTCTTCTTGACAAAAATTACAAATTTTTGGACAATATTTCGACTCGATTGTAGAACATTATCAAGTTTAACTGAACGCAATAAACAGCAATTAGAATCGACAGAGAGTTCTTGACAGACCCAATAACTGCGATGATAATTAGTATTTGCCAAATAATACCTTAAAAAGTTGACATAATCTTCAGCGTTCGGGTCTCCAATTTTGGACAATGGCGAATAAAACTCGTATCTTTTATGCAAGACTGGCTGTCTCTCGAACGGTAACACCATTTCAAATTAGAATCCAGCGAAAAATTAGAATCTTGTTAGTGTAGTATTAGTTCAAATGTGGCAATTAAAATTGTATTTAATGCAGGTTGTTATGGTAACCAGGCTACTGGTATTCCCCCCAGGTGAAACTAATGTATTTGTTTAACCCCCCGTATTTATATAAACAGGAAACATATGTTCTGTTTCCATGTCGGAAAGATAATTTCTTTCTTTTTCAAACTGAGCTATGAACGAACTGGAGCAATCTTCTACGATATGTCTTATAAAGTCTCTTTTTTTAGGGGAAATTAAAATCTGCAGCGAACATGAAGCAGTGTAAAGTGAATAGCGTTATTCAACGGATAGTGATTTTTTTCAAACTTTCTAAACATGTTCAGTGACCGGTAAAACCCATATTAAAGTTCGGCATTTTCGCGTTAAAGTCACTTTTTATCCTTTGCGAGTTTGATATCCCTAGTGATACCCCAGATGCCTTTCTGTGGTAGTTGAAAAATAACTATTCGGTGGATAGAGCTACCCACCTTCCGTACACCGGTCCTTGGCGCTGTGTTCTAAAATTTGCACGGTAAAGCTAACGATGGCTCTCAGTTTGAGAAATGGGCAATCTTAGTTGGCTACCTTATAAGTGTTTGAAAAAGATTTGACACAAAACATGTATTAATTAACTCATAGTCTCATACAATAATTCTTTATTTATTAACATAGACAATTAATATCATTAAATGATGTTTACAATATCACATCGCTAATTGTGAGTGATTATCATCAAAAGTTGAATACACTATACATTGAATTGTACAAAAGTTCGTGGAATTCGAAGTGTCGCAACTCCTGTCTCCTAAACCTGGTGGCGAGGACATTTGGCGTTCTTGGGTTTGACAGAGTAGTAATTACAACACTGTGATGCTTTGGTATTGTAGTAGAAGTAACCACAGCAGGCATGCGCTGCCTTCTTGTCATGAACTTTACCACAGCAGCAGATTTGTGTCGCAGGATTGTAGATGACATTGCCGCAATCTGAAAGGTTTTAAAATAGTATTGTTAACTCGCTGGGGACCGTGACCAAATGACCGCAACATCCAATTTCAGGGGGATGTCAGCACAAAATAGCGGTGCTTTTTTGTCTCAAAATGCCGAGTTTGTTACGTTATTTCAACTTCTAGTTGAGGTTTGTGTGATAAGTACTTTTTTTAATTGAAAGATTAATGTACTCTCGTGTTGTATTTACAGAAAAATACTTCCATGTTGTCCGTTGTGACGAGAGCAGAACAATAAAAATTTGATTAAAGACTAAATGAATACTTGAACAGACTTAAGGAGGTCACCTTATTCCCTAAAAAGGTTTTTTCGCTTTGTCTTGCGAGACAAAGAGAGAGAAATAACTGAGGTTTGATAGTGAGTCAGAAACTTTGTCTTTAAAACTCTGAAAGGACTTCCGCACTTGCCGGTCTTTTCCCATCGATCTTTGATGTTTCAAAGATGTTTTATACCGCGTAAAACACTTCGATAAAAGTACTGTACGCCTTTGATAGGAAGAGATTTCCGTTTGGTATGTAAAGGATCCTTTTGTAGGCTTCCTCCAGCGGCCTAGGTTTTGCAAGGGTCCAGACGGTGGGTAAATTTTTCAAAGCATTTTGGTGATACTCACAGAAGTATGGACAGAAAGCAAAGTGATAACCACAATCCCAAGCTCCGCCTTGTTTGCATGTGCTGAAATGATTAAGAAAAGCATATTGTGAGAAATTGAACTATTTAAATCCAGGTAAACTCTCATGATAGGGTAAGAATAGAAATGCAGAAAGCTAGAAAAACAAGAACTAGATATTTCTTAGACAATTGATATCATGCTATTTGCCTTTTTTCAAGACTGTATCGAAAACTAGCTTGTAAGTTCATAAAATATAACCAGCATTACTTTTTATATCAAAGTGAAAACATGAAATCTCGATTAGTCATTAGAACGATTATTAGCAGTAACCACTCACCATCGCATACAGTTACACCGAATCTGGAAACCAGGTTTGTACCAAACTGCAATACCCCAGTGACAGACTGAAAACAAATTAATGGAAAACAGGTTAATAAAAAATAAGCATTGGCCTCTGTTTGACCAATCAACCGTGCAAATGCTCTATTAGACTTTAGAAAACTTTTGTCTATAGAAAAGAGCTTCCTTCCAATGAGGTGCTATATTCCAAACTAGTTTGTTCCACAATAAAGTCAGGGGTCGGGCGTCCGTTTAATTAGTGAACTTTATTTATTAAAATTGGAACGATAACTCCAGATGAAAGCCCGATGTTTTGGCGAAGCCAAGATGAAGGATATTTTCGTTCAACAACTATAATGCATGGGCAGTTTTAATACTATAATACTATTTCAAGCTATTTCCCCCTTTTTTTAAAGACTGTATCGAAAACCAAAGTATTTTTAGTTCAAAAACCATAACATTATTTTTCGAATCAAAATCAAAACATTAAATCTCAGTACATTCTTGGCGAAATGGTGTCCACCGCACCGACGAAAACAAAAGGAAGGGACTGGCACTTAACCGTCTATTTGGCTTAAAAGATGGCGACCTAGTTATCGTTCTAGCCCAATATACAGTCAAATGAGTACGAGACCTTCCTAAAACAATTCGCTGGTCGATCTGAGCCAGCCAGATTAAACTTGAATGTTTATACTTACATCCTTTGTGCTTCTCAGCGTCCGAGTCTCCGCTGTCCTGTTGAACTAAGGCGCTAGTTTCACTGCCCAGATCCTCAACGACGGTTTTCTTCGTTTTGACTGGTCGTTCTTCTTCTGAATATGTTTCATCATTTTGGGAAGAATAGTCTTCCATCTCTGTTTCGTACTCATCTAGGATAAAAGAACGTTGATTTGAAATTTTCACTCAAAGATACTTGTATCAGTTTTAAGCTGTACTTTCAGTTAGGATCATTTCTTATTGATCCAATATTTCTACAGGAGGAAACCTAAACTAAACTAACTTTATTTATACTGGATAACTCTATCAGTTATAAACTGTTCTTTCTTGAGGTCAAGCGAGATTACCTCTTATTAATCCAGTGTTATTACAGGAGGAAACCTAAACTAAACTTTCTTCATTTATACTGGAAGCTCCATCATGCAGTTCTAAACTGTTCTTCCTAGACGTCCAGTAAGGATCATATCTTATTGATCCAGTGTTACTACGGAGAAAGCTCTATCAGTTTTAAACTGTTTTTCCTACAAATATATCGTAAACTGAAAACACACCTGCTTGTACTGCGGCCAAGCTTACAACCAAGAAAAGGCAAAGAGCTGCGATTATACTTGAATTCATCTTGCTGTGGTTAAAATTCAGGTCTATATACTCAGAACTGTTCCAGTGTCTCCTTCGTTCTGCAAGTGATGCTTAGTTTGCTATTCGAGCCTGCATTTATACGTACTGCTCCAGTCAGAGGGGAAACCCACCCCTTAAAGAAAAACCTTTGAATTCGCAAGTGGTTAAAGTGACGTACACTAAGCTGTTTTGTGACCTCTTTAAGATATTTTGTTTCGTCATCAAAGGTAGTGTTTTTATCCAGTTGATGTTTCTGTTTGTTTTTATGATGGAATATCAAAACATCCGAATTTATGCACAAGAACGCCTTAACGACGTTGCTTCAGACATCAGTCCTTTATTATATGGAAGAGACTCAAAAGCTTTTGTCATACGGTGATAGCGCATAATATCAAGAAACCTTGTAGTGGAATTGTAATCGTTAAAAGCGGCCGCGTCAACCGATAATAAGAGCTTTCTGACACGCAATGTTGTTTATATAACAGTTGTGATTGATGCTTTCCAAACACCACCGGCCATGTATTTTATTGAAGCGAACAAAACACTCATTTTTTCATTTTTTCAGTGTGATCGAACTATCGAAGCTTAAAATGCTCTCCGCGTTTGAATAAAATAAGCTTAAAATCTCTTATCCTCGTTGGACCCGACCCGTAAATTTCGAACGAGGAAGACAGTGTTATAATAAGAACTACACAGGCAAAAAAGAGCAAGTCTGCCGCAGGCTTGTTACCCGGCAGTCATCAAGCAGATATCAGGATGCGTTCACATCGCTTGCTCTGCAGCTTGATGATTGAAGTCTTGCTGCAAGTTGTCAACAGGCTTGAGGCAAGTTGACTCTCAAGAATTTTTATCCACAAGCTTGATGTGTGTATAAATATATATATATAAAAACCTCGTGCAAAATACCTCAAAAACTTGCCACAACAGTCTGTTTCATCCAGAAGATTCCTTCTACCACCTGAAGATTCCTTCTGGATGAAACAGACTGTCGTGGTGAGTTTTTGAGTTATTTTGCACGATTATTTCAACAACTTGCTTAAATCTGCAAATATCAACTTGGGTCAATTCTGATATTCACAGACTTGACTAAGTCAACAGACTTGATGACAAACTTGCATCAAGTCGGTAAATTCCGCAACTTGCATCACGTCTAAGGGACGTTTTTTTGCCAATCTTTTTCTACATCGTGTTTTCACTTCAAATTTTGAAGAGAGTTTATAAACCTTTTTGTTCGTTAAATATGACAATATCAGTCAAGTGACATCAACTCATTTAACCGGAACATGAGAGTCTTCGAAAGAAAAGTTCATGCAAACTCTCGTTTCTTAGCCTTCATCCACACTGATCCGTTTGGAATTTAATAAAAATCTGTTGAAATTTATTCTCATTTAGGAATTAAAATTGACAAATTTGTGCCTAGATAGTAAAACTAAGAACCTTGTTAACTGCATTAGCCAAGTGCATGTTTCTCATGACAGATGAGTGATTAATGGATTTTTTCTTTTCTCTATCTCATACTAATGCTTAGAGTTGGAAATGTGCAATTTCGACAAGCCACTTTCATCGAATTCATTACTGCTCATTTTTTCTTCAAATTTCACAAAAATGCTTATTTCACAAAAAGCTAAAAGCCTGGTCTTTCTGACTGTGAAAGAATGATTTCTGTAGATTAAATATTAAATGCCTAGAGCACATCAGCGATCACTTTTTTTATAAACTCTATAGTGCATACATAGTTTTAAACTGAATTTAATGAATATGTGATAATTAAATTGTTTCTAAACAACTTGTCCTAAAATATATAGTTTATGGTATTTTTATGAGATTCGTGAAGGAGCTTCTTTTTCTATATATAAACGTTTTCAAAACAAAAGTCTTAGTTTGAAGTTGCAGCATCTCAAAGCAAATCTTTTAGGAACTATTTATTGCAATTACAAATTGTTTTTTGTTTTACCACTGTCTTTGATTAATATCTTGCGCTGTTTTCAAATGATGTAGCTCTTTTATTAAGAAATAATCTTACTTTTACAGCTAAAACTGACTTATATAACAGCTACGTTTTGAGTTTCTTATTTCCTTACAGACCTAATTTCATTACTTTACGAGGGCGAAGTTTAGAATTTTTTATTTAAGAGCAATTCGAATGTATAAAAGTTTTGAAATATTTCAAACAAATCTTCTCTCGAGCAAAAGTAGGTTTGGTTTCTGAAGTCTTGTATACGAAACGGAGGTGTAGAGATACAGAAACTAGAACAGTGGTTTAAACTTTAAAATGACTTTAATGCGAGAGTGCTAAAATTTAGCTTGCATCGTTTACCAGTAACTTTGTGCACTGTCATCAATTCACGTTGTCCGGCGTCGAGCTAGTGTAATTTTGACGCGAGCTAACGAGAATTTTTGCGTGTTTGGCCGGTCGTTAGAATTGCAATGACAGTTAATTGTGGAATCAATTATGATTAAAAAGCGGTTTTAAAGGTGGAATTGAAGTGCATGCATTTCCTAACTGATTCCAGTCAGGATTTTAGCATATTTCATTCAACCAACTCTCATCCTTGTTTGACCAGGGGGATGAGAGTTGAGAGAGCTCAGATGCAAACTCTCGCTTGCTAACTCTCATCAACTCTCATGAAACTCTTGTACCAGACAAGAGATTTAAGAAAACTCACATACAAACTCTCGCTTGCATGTCAGCTCTCCTCAACTCTCATGCAACTCTTGTTCTCGTTTCACCAGGACATGAGAGTTGAGAAAACTCTTATACAAACTCTCGCTTGTCAGCTCTCTTCAACTCTCATGCAACTCTTGTTCTCTTCATTTATTTTTACTAAGGAAAGATAAAAGTGCGCATCTTATGTCTATTATTTCAATGGCGCCAACCGGCTAACTGAAGAACCGACCCCCGGGCTTATGTTGAAACTCATGAAGGTCAACCCATGCATCATAAAGGATTTTTTTATTAAAATCAATTCATTTTTCCAAACAAAGACATCTCCTACACGAATGCGACTACAACATTTCCAGAGAAAAATACGGAGGCCACACTGCCTACTATAGTTCCTATCAGACCTCAAAGTTTCTTGCAAGTAAAAAACCTAAAGCATTTTGGAATGCATTGCTGGCCAACAAACTGACGCCAATATCATCATCGCGGATACAGATCTCGACACAAGTACCCATGTACAAAAAATGCTTAGCAGAGTAAAAGGTTTTGTGTTCGATAACAAAACCCTTGTTACAATTTCGTTTTCAAGTGGGTAGTTGTAGCTATAAAAGGAAGAACTTTTCCCTTCTAAAGCATCAGTCTCGCAGAAAATCAGTAGAAGAAGATCGTTGAGGGAAGAGTTAGAAGTCGAGAATAATACCGAAAAATCGCCATGTCTTTTAAAGTTTTTGCTCTAATGTTGGTTGCTTGCCTTGCAATGGCTAAAGCTGGTAAGTAAAATGGTCATGTTCTTTAGAAAACTACAGCATTCGTTATTATTCGAGAACTCATCCCCTTGGTCAGTGAAAAAACTACCCAGTAATCCAGTATAAGTAACCGTGAATTAAGTTACCCTCCGATCTTGTATGAATAACGCTTGATCAATATCAATAGTTTGAACTTTATTAACCCAGTTACGATAGGTTTCCTCATGTAGTAAAATTGGATCAACTAATAGGAAGAACAGTTTAGAACTGATAGAACTATCCAGAATAAATAAAGTTAGTTTAGTTTCAGCTTCCTCTTGTCTTGACACCAAATCAATAAGATATGATCCTACGATTACAAACCGAGAATATCTATTAAGAAAAATTGCTCCCTTTTTAGATGAGTACAACAACGACTATGAAACTCCGGAGAAAGAAGAAACCACAAACGACGAGCCAAAAATGATCATGGAAGACATAGACACACAAACGTCGACAGCTCTCGTACAAAACGATGAATATGATCCTGATACAATCGCCAATAAAGGACGTAAGTTTTCGCGACAATTTTGTTGCATTAAAATCCTCTTGAGCGGAAGGATGTACTTCACATCCTACATCTGACCTGATGCACCAAGAAATGAACAATAATATATCAGGTATAATTTGATTTAGTTTGTATTTTATCGGGCAGTGGGTTTATTTTTTTGCATATTTTTTCTAGTTTGTCATTGGGGCATCGCAGTTTGGTTCAAACCAGGAGCCTCCGTTCGCTGTAGCTGTATGAAATGGTACGTCTGCCAATATATATATACTCATCCGACAAGCACGCAAAATGTAACAAAATCAAACGACCCGGACAAAAAACAAAGAATTTTTATCCACTGATTTCCTCTATTCTTGCAAACAAAAATTAACACAGCCACGCCGCAGTTTCAACAACTTGTTGAAACACTTGTGGATGACAAGTTTGGACAATCGACTGCATTAAATTTGTTAACTATCTGTTTTTGTATGTATAATGAGGAGTAATTGAGGGTTTTTATCATTTAGTACTTGTCAAACTGGAGGTAAATGGGGATGTGCTTTTGAATTCTCCTACTGTCCTTACTTCTGTAAGTATACCGCGATAGTTTTGCTTCTTCTTTATAGCTAGCTTCTCTAGCTTCTCATGTAGCTATCACCCGCCCTCGGGGCAATGACTCCACCAAAAGCAAAAATGCTTGTGATTTTTTCTCGACGAAGTATAATTCGACGTTTCAAGCGTCGGGAAGTTAGGGGCTTCGCTGCAAACGTCGCATGTTATTTTACTCACATAAACTTACAAAATCAATTTTCATGACTATCCATAACTCTCCTGTTCGTTTTACCGTTTAATAGATTGCGGCAATACCATCTACAATCCTGCTACACAAATCTGCTGCTGTGGTAAAGTTCATGACAAGAAGGCGGCGCATGCCTGCTGTGGTTACTTCTACTACAATACCAAAGCATCACAGTGTTGTAATTACTACTCTGTCAAACCCAAGAAGGCCAAATGTCCTCGCTACCAAGTATAAGCTGTCAGATGGCGTCGAACATTATAGAATATAATGCATTTATAGAAAGTCTTTTTTCATCAGAATATCTCAATTATTAGATGAATATTTGGCAGATGTACTTTGATATTTGAATGCCGTAATGTAAATGTAAATTTGATAAACTTTAAGCAAGCTATTGAAAAATAATAGAAAGTATGTATATGTTTCTGAAGTTCCTGAAGGGGTAAAATGGGAGTTGATTATACAGTGTGTCCCAGAAAAAAGGCTACTCGTTGATGTCAAGCGTTAGCGCTGCACGTTCGAATTTGAATGTTTTAATTCCCTAAGGATCCCATTCTGTGTTATCTTGGCAGAAAAAAATCAATTAACTTGCAACGTAAGCACAAAAAAATCTCCGTGTACACACATAAAAATCTCACAACGTGTAACAAGTCTGCAGACAAGCCGTCAACAAGATGTGTTCGCACTGCTTGTTCCAAAGTTGTCAACAAGTTGTTCCAAACTTGTTGACAACTTGTAACAAGCTTGACGAAAATATCAGACTTGTTACAAGATTGTTCTAACAACTCTGATACAATCCTGTTGTAGCAAGTTTGTTACAAGATTGACAACACAAGGCTGTAATAATATTGTTATATCATGCTGTATCAGTCTTGTTGGAACAATCTTGTAACAGGTCTGATAGTCACATCAAGCTTGTTACAATTTGTCAACAGCTTGTTCCAAACTTGTTCCAACAAATTCGGAACAAGCAGTGCGAATAGATCTTGTCAACAACTTGTGAACAGACTTGTTACAACTTGTTTTCAGGTCTGTAGCAACTTGTGCGTTTTCACGTGTGTAGCAGAGAATTACGCATTCTTGGACTCATTAGGGAGTTAAAACATTCAAATTCGAACGCTCGACACTGGCGCTCAATTTCAAAGGGTTCTTGGGACACCCTGTATATAAATTGTCTATTTCGTGCTGGGAAAATGGAGATTCCATGCACTGGGACTAGGATTCATTGGCAAAAAAAAACCCAATAGAAAATGGGAATGGAATTAAGAATGCACTTGGACACACCACTTCAGGAGCCTGTAAGTGACGGTTTGGTTTATTTCTTGGCTTTGAAAATGGCGGCTGCTAATGTTAAAGGTAAACAAAAGTGCGCAATGCATTGTGGTTGATCTTGCGTCTTTAAAGTTGAACTCTTCATGCGTTGAATAAAATAAGTGCAATATTTGTACAGCCTAGTTTTCATTAAGTGGTGAATGTCGTGAATATATCAAAGTGACCGATGTTATGGAGTATGTATACGCCCGATCTACACTTAATATTATTACAACTACAATTTGAATACAGGCTACAATCTAGACTATATCACATCGTCGAGAGTGACTTTGCTACGTCAGTTAAAACCAAATGAAAAGTAGGCTTAAGTTACATGCATGGTGAAAATAAACTTGACCACGACAATATCAAACTTTATTCTTTTTAAACATCGTATCTTAAGTTATAACAATTTTAAATTCCTATAAGTAATTAATAATGTAGCTAAACTTTGTTAAATATCATACAGCGTAAAAATTTAATCTAATCTAGGTTTAAAAGACTGTAAAACCAGTTAAAAGCATGCTATGAGAATAATATTTCCGATAATTGTTCGTAACATTGTTCTGTCCAAGACTCGTTCCAGGCTTTGAAAAACTTTAAGCTGCTTCGACGTTTAGAGAATAAGACATGGGTGCGCGGAAATACCAGATTTATTTCGAGTGTTGGACATGATATCAACACGAGGATATGATTTTTCTGTTTATTATATAAACTACAGTGATTTCTACCAACATAAAATATCCAGAAGCTATGATAGGTGATTGTTTGAAAAGCGATGTGAAATTACCATAAATAATCTCACATGTGAGATTATCAGTTTTATCAGTGCCCAAATTCCATATAAAGGAGTATTTATATTAGTCTATATATTAATATAAATTATATTATAAAACTATATTATATTATATTATATTTTTGTCATTGAAAAGCCCCTTCTGGGGGTTTTAATAAAGTCAAACCAAATCAAATCAAAGACAGGAGTCCCGCATGATTGAACATAGTATTTCAGTGCATGATTTTGTATGACCCACCACCCCTTTCACTATGTATGCAAATTAGTGACTCTTCCAGCCCTTCCCTCTGTAATTAATGACCGGTCCCATAATTATTACAAAAC
Organism: Muricea muricata; assembly: GCA_963855995.1. Classification (NCBI taxonomy): domain Eukaryota; kingdom Metazoa; phylum Cnidaria; class Anthozoa; order Malacalcyonacea; family Plexauridae; genus Muricea; species Muricea muricata. Next base: position 2,207,593 of record OY979726.1, on the reverse strand, counting down.
ATGAAAAGCAGCTTTTAATAATTTTCTTGGTAATTCAGTTCATTTATCTATTTTTACAAATTTATATATGTCTCAAATGACATACGCTTTTTATGGATATCTGTATAAATTATACATACGTCATTTTTGTGCATGAAATATAACTTACGCCCACGCAAAAAAATCGGATAAAGTCCTTTTATAAAATACAAATGTCTTTATTCTAAATACCCGCATTCCGATGTTACGTTTAAAGCTTCGAGCTGATCTTCCCATTAAAAACAGATAAGATTTCAAAGCTGAAAGGAGCCATATCGATCGTGACCGTAAAGGAGTCTTTATATGTAATAAAGATTCACGTTGACTTACATAAAATGTTTGTCTTAATTTTCTAGGGTGAAACAACATCTATATTAAAAATTTCTTTGTAAATCTCAAGGCATGGATATAAAATGGATCGTTTTTCAACCATTTAAAATGTTCGAAATTCACAAATAATGCACATGCACTATTTTCAATGGTACTTCAACTACCTATATTATAGTAAATGATCCTTTAGGTGGTTTATGCATGTTATGAAAATTGATTTGCTCAACAGTTGCATTATTTTTTTGCTTTATTTTCTTACAGTACTGGGTGGTTCTCGTAACTGTATGAAATATAATTTAGTTTTTGTTTCCAAATTTTTTGTGGACTTATAAATTTCTTTACTGAACATGATTACCATAAGTTTCAACAAGATTCACAAAAGAACACATAAGATTTAAGCGATAAAAAACAAATTAGATTTCTATTTGGTAGCCAGTTTCCGGCAGACATTTAAATCACGGTCACATCAGCTATAGTGTCGAGTGCGATCAGCAGGGCATTGTTTTAGGGGAGCTATTAGGTACGAAGTGTAGCTCAAGGATTTACAAAGAAATCTTCAAACAATACCACACATCAAGTGCTCTCTCAAAGTTAAGACTTTTGTGACTTGTAAGAATGCTTCACAGTGTAAAGTTTCTGAAGGCTTTGTCTGCAGCTTAAAAGCTTTGCAAGAATAAATTAACTAACGTCAGTGGTGTTTTTATGTATAAAGCAAAACATATATAGATTATTGCTGCCCATCATTTGCGTATTAAAAACAGGTCAGTCATAGTAAATAATGGTGCCAGTTCATTGCCACATTTAGTAAGTGGTAATGTTCATGTTTTTAACAGACAGCACGAAGTCTATTGACAGCTTTCCCCTTCAAATATTTCAATAAAAGACTTTTAAACTCATTTAATGAGGTACAGTTTCCAATAATGGAAGGTAAACTGTTAAAACTCTTAGATGAACTGTTTTGAAACGTGCCTGGTGTTTTAGGCATCTTTAATGTTATCTCTGACGAGGATCAAAGCATTCTTCACGGAGTGTAAACATCTAGTTTGTGGTACAACGGTCAATTAGTAAAATACATGGCCTTGTCAGCAGCAGGGAGTAAGTGGGGTAAATACATGGCCTTATAAGCAACAGGGAGTAATTTTTTAGCTTTCTGGGTGTGCATATAAACTCAGAGTAACACCACAAACATCATTTTCACCTGAGAACATAATACCAAGATATCAAAATATAGACCTTATTTTAGCTCTCGACCTTATTTTCATCGAATTCGAAAAAAAACAACTCGCATACACTAATTCATTTAAACAAGACAGCTTTTAATTTCACCTTGGTCCAGCAAATTTCCGAAGATGGAATTTTTCCATAAAAATTTCATGCCATCTTTGATTTATGGTGGAATCTAAAATCTTATGATAGGAAATTTCTACTGGCAAAAACACATCAAACAAAGCCATTTGTTGTCATACATTGAGAACTTTTTCAAGGTCAACCCAACTACAAATAAAATTTGTCATAAATGTGTGCAGAAACCACCCTCAATCTTTGAAAAAAACTTTTTAATATTTTCAAATGCATGGACAAAAGAAATAAAAGATTTTTAAGGTAATTCTTACAGGACTAAGGTGCGTGCTGATGCCGGATGTAAAATAGTATTAATATAAAAACTAAACTCTTACAGTCTTCAGTGATACAGCATTGATCTGTTCATACAAAGAGGTTATAGAACCTTACATAGCTCTTTAAACTACACAGAAAACTTTGTTTGTCAAAGGTCTTATAACTTTAATACGTGGTATTGAAAGAGAATAAGTTTGAACTTGGGAATATATAAAAGAGCAGAATCTTAGACTTCAAAGTATACTCGTGCAATAAACTGCAAACGAAAGCACCGAAGCTGTTGAAGACATTATATTTGTAAAACTATATAGATCATGGACTCCAAGTTGTTTTTCGCATTTGGCTTGCTCTTGTTGGCTGGAATCATTAGGGCCGGTAGGTGACCTTATTTCGTTATAATTCAACGACGTTTTTATAATTAACTGTTTCAGACCAGTAATTGTACTAAATGGTAAAAAAAGGCTAAAATACCAAATAGAAATGCCATTTTAGGTCTGAAACATGCCTAAACAAAAATTGCATAAGACATTGACTTTTCTGAACTGGCCATTCCAGGCCTAAAAATGTTGCTCGTAAAACTTTTTAATAATTAAGATAGAACAAATTTGAGAGTAGAGTTATCAATGAATCACTGGGAAAAACATTGAAAATCTATAGTGTGCAAAATGTCTTCCATATTTGCTGAATTTAATGGATTATATTTGCCAAAGACTTTACTTAGCATGGAAAATTGGATGCATAAAATTTATAATAAAGGTCCATACAATTTTCATGCTAGATACGAAATTTTGTTTTTTGTCGAGCGATTATTGATTATAATTATATACACTATACACTCATATTAAAATATAATTTTGTGGAAACACCACGTAAATTTATTATCGGAAAGCTTTCGATCCGTAGGCTCGGACCTTCATCCGTGCTAATAATAATAGCCACCTACGTCACAAAATTATATTTTCATTTAATAGTCACCAATAGTCACATTTCCGTTTAACAGTCACCAATTTAACATACAAGGAACTTATATATGCATTCATATTTTGTTTCGCTTCGAGTTTCAAAACATCATACAAAACTCAATTGAGTTTTCGCAGCGTGAACCGTTGTAGAAAGATGCTTGAAAATATCCTTGAACTTTTGTTTCTGTATTTTCTAGATGAAACTAGTAGCGAAAGCGAGGAACAAATGGTCATGGAAGACATGAACAGCGAAACATCGACAGCTCTGGTACAAAATGATGTACATGATCCAGACTACATTAAGAACAAAGGATGTAAGTTTATATTTCTCATCAGGAAATAGACTATTCCTATCCAGCTGATCTGACCTGGATAGGAATAGTCTGTAGGAATAGTCAAATAAAGATCCATTTTGGTGTTTTTAATCGCTTGTACCTTTTATTTTCCTTTATGAAACTTCTTGAAACTTTGTAATCATGTTTACTAAAGAAAATTATAAGTCTACCAGAAATTTGGAACCGAAAAGTAAACACTTAATGAGAAATTTGCTAATTTGGCTCGAAAAATGGATTTCTAATTGACAACTAGTGCAAGTACTTTTCCTTGTTTTCAGATCCCCTAGATTACATCATCGAAGAAATTTTTATCTGAGCGAGGAAGAAATCTATATGAGCATAGCTATATTAAAGAACACCTTAAAATTAGTTTACAATTGCAAAGTTTGGTTAAGTTTGAATTTTCGTTTTTTCCACAGTATGTCATTCTGGTATTGGAATCTGGCAAAAACCTGGAGTGTCAATCCGATGTAATTGTATGAAATGGTACGTGAAGTTGCTTCTCACAGTAGGAATGTATGGTCACAGCTTGTTTGCAATATTTCTAAAATATAACTTTTTTATTATTTTTTTCTAGTACTTGTAAAACTGGAGGAAACTGGGCATGTGCATACAACTTCGCTTATTGTCCATACTTCTGTAAGTATAAAATTTTACCATGAAAAACCATCTCTTAATGATCACACCACCAACCGCCCCATACTCTATTACACCATATGCTATAATACCATACCATACCATACCACACCATGCCACACAAGACCACACCACACCACACCACACACAATACGACACCACACCACATCATATATAAACTTATAAAAAGCTTCAATTTACTTTCAGATTGTGGCAATGTCATCTACAATCCTGCGACACAAATCTGTTGCTGTGGTAAAGTCCATACCAAGAAGGCACACAATGTCTGCTGTGGCTACTTCTACTACGATACCAGACACTCTAAATGTTGCAACTACTACTCTGTCAAGCCCAGGAAGGCCGTATGTCCTCGCTACCAAATTTAAATTCTGATTCAGAATTCGCAATTCAATGGAATTCGCAATTGAAAACAAAAATTCTACGTTGTATATTTGCAAATTGTGTTCCGTTTTAAAAGTATATGATATATATATATAACTACCAGTAAATCACTTTGTAAATTTCTTTAATATGTATATTGAGTCGAATGAAGTGTTTAAAAACCTAAACTAATGGCGTATGCGTTTTTTACTTGATTTCTTAGTTTTCATACGCTTCTTCAATTGTGACATTTCACACTTTTGCCAACGCCAGTGTAATACTATTTAAACGCGACACAACCTAACGTGCTTTAAGGCTGTTTTCCAGTTACGCGTTTTTCACACGTACGTACACGCACGTAAAAGTCTAAATCAATTTCAATATTACATTTGAAATGAACAAGTGTTCTGATGGAGAGACTTCAGCATTCCCTACGAGTTAACATACTTTAGTGACTCTATTTGTTAAATACAAACTACTTAAAAGAGTTTAAACTTTTACGTGCGTGCACGTACGTGTAAAAAACTGATAACTGGAAAGCAGCCTTTACAAACGTTCAACATTAGCAAACAAATATTAGCAATACAACGTCCATTCGTGCTTGATTATGTGACGTTGATTTTGAAACATGGTTGATGAGCCTGATAACGTAATCTCTACGTTGTTTTTACGTTCTAACGTTGAACAATTTGCATGTTCAATCTTTTTCAACGTTGATTCAACGTCTTAAAGGTGATTTCAGGTGTTGGTTCAACGTGATTTTGCCCGCTGGTAATGGGTCTTCCCATATAATGTTTCCCAGTTTGCCCACCTCGGAAAACGTTGCGGAAACAAAATTTTGCTCTCCCGGAAACGGCAAAAATGCTTCCAAACAAATTCAGAAGCATTTTTTGCTGCAAAAGCAATGTTTCCCAGTTTGCCCAGGTGTTTCCAATGTTCCCAGCACGAGAAACACTGTCTGATTTCCCGACTTGATTTGGAAGTCCGCAACAAACAATATGATTTTAAGATTCAAGCGAGCCGCTGTTTCTCACAAAAATGTTTCCCAGTGGGAAACATGGAGAAACATTGGCAGGAAACAATGTTTCTACAAAGAAACAAAGTTTCCAGGATAAAAGCTGGGATAGTCTTTATTCTTCATTTATGGTTTTGTGCCATTCCATTCAGTGCTTAGTGAGTTCTAACCTTAATCTCGAGTGGAAATGATACACAACCAAGTTGGGGAAAATTCATCATCAACTATAGGTTCTCCCACAGGAATTGAACCTACGCCTGCGATGGCGATGCAATATTCTACTCTTTACCTCTTCATGAATTTCCGACCTTGTTCAATGGTCACCGGACGTCACTTGTCATTTGGTTCTGTCCGATTCTTTTTTCCCCAAAGCGTTCTTCACGACAGCTATTCCAAGCGGTACGGGCAACCAAAGGTGATACATTCTTAAAGTGGCTCCATGCGTCTGGATGGCGTTCGTGTTACTCATTGAAGACAGGGCACCTCCTTAACAAAAATAAAAATTCAAAAATGGACAGTTATCATAATTTATAGTCTAAATTCTGACTTATAAGCGAGAGCAAAGAAATACACTTACAATTATACAATTACACTGAGTAGCGTGGTTGCAAAATCTCAGTAAAATACGGAAATGATAGCCTTGTGATATGAAGTCTATATTTTCCATATTTTAAACATTCTACAACCTTCATACTTTTCCAAACCTTACACTTTTACTAATTTTAAGACGTATTTTCTAGCTCTGCTGATAGAGTGTGTTCTTCAGTCTTGCTTAAAAAGTCAAATTTAGTTTGCAATGCTTCAGAATTGTCTATTTGCTAAACATATTTCTAAGAGGTAATTTATGTTTTATGAATTTTACTCCACTAAGGAAGAATAAAGAAGACACATTAAAACAGTCATGAAAACAGACTGAAATGAATAATAATTCATCCCACTTTGATGAGCTTTCCAAAACACAAGCCTGAATGAACAGGCCCAAAGTCATCAGGATAAAAATTTTGTGATAATAATGCCCTTAACTAATGCTATAAACAACAAGTTACCCTGTTTCTGTGAACACAACTTGCACTGGGGATAAAAGTTCTGCTTTTCACAAAATTTTACAAGTTTATTTGGTGGCATGTGATCGGCTATGAACTCCTTTTGCCGTCGTTTTCCGCAGGAGTGGCAACCATATCTTCTTCCTAGGAATAATAGCAAGGTCTTCGGGTTCACATTTTCTTGGTTACAAAGAACCTCTGTATGTCATTGGTTAAACAGGAGGATTTGATGAATTTACCAACAATTTTCAATCAAATTTATGACAAGTCTCTCTTTTCTTGAATATTGTTACTGTTTTACTATGGCATATGTCTCTGATAGTAATGCATGTTGATTACAAGAGGTTATAACAGGAAGTATATATTATCTAAGTGTTAGTTGAGCTGATTCTGTTTGTGTGATGCAGCAGAACTGAATAGACACTTAAACAGACAGCATGAGTACCTTGGCTACTCAGCCTTGTTTTCACATTGCAAACCTGAATTTTCTGGCCATCTGTGGCAAAACTATACAGTAAGAGCTAATTCACCCCCCCCCCCCAGAAACCAAAGGTATGCAATCAATCCTACCAGCAAAAAGGAGTGGGGTCAGAGGCATAACTACTGTAGAATGTTGGGGGGGGGGGGTATTCAAATATCCATGTTTTGCTAAACTATTGCAAAAATCTTAAAAATTATTTGGAGGAACACAAATACATATGAATATTGACCCCTCCCCACACAATTAATGTGCCAGCTATGCTTCTAAATAGGGGGTTGGCAGCCCCACAACATACACCAATACATCCCTGGGGTAAACTTTCCCCACACTCACCCAATATATGAAGTTTTCTCTTGGCAGATGAGCCTGCGTAACTTTTCCCAGCGGCCGGTACGGACATTTTAGCAAATGCTCCCGGGTAGTACAAATGACTGGGCACAATTTGACGAGATTTCCCGCCAAAAAATTTAAATATGGCGAGACTGCAAGCACCCCAGATCAACACATGTTCCTCTGACCTGTTAAATTCCAATTCAAACCGTTTTTCGGCCACTTTATCGCTATTCGAAAGCAGTTTGGACATTTTGAAACTCTCACAGGACAGTACAAAAGCGCCCGAAGCAAAAATACCGGATAAAATAATCGACGCTCCACCGCAAATCGACACAACTGTGTTCGGAAGTTTGCAGCTAATTCGAAAAGGTTTAAAAACCAAATTTTGCATGAAACCAAGCGCAAACGGAAAGCTTATTGCCCCGACGGTTGTTGCTACAAAAATCTCTCGCAAATTGTACAAATTCTCACGTTTCTTCGAAGATTTTTTGTCCATTTCGAAGGCGAAAGTCCTTGTTTGTTTACAAATTGTTGGAAACTTGGTGTAATACATATATTGCGGTTCCTGATTAAAAAGTGTTTGTCACCCCCTCCGTCCTCGAAAACGGACCACCACCCCACGCCCTCTTTCACGGATCAACTTCACCGGTCACTGCCGAGTTCAGCGAGTTGTGGTTGACCAATGAGCTACTTTGAGTCCAATGTTTTGGTCATTAATATCAAGGAGGGATTATTACATGTAATGAGTTCCTAGAATCAGTTCCTACGACCTAGCCTTCTAGGAATACAATAATACAATGAATGTAGTTATTTTGTTCTTGTAATTATAAATTCGTGACAAAAACACGAATGAATTAATTTAACTTGCTATGGAAAGATAATGCCCTCAGGCCACAAATTAGATATCTAATTTGTGCTCAGGCTATATACTTAATCTGCGCTATAGTATACGCAGGTTCCCCCACCGTAATGCTGGCAATGTACTTTTAGGTGAGAAGTGTATGTAAAGTTCCTCAAGTTACAAGTACTATCAATTGATGAGTAAGAAACCGGTGATTGATATGCAAATTACAGTCATTAAAAATGTTACATAATTCTGAACATATGACCATGCAATTATTTTAAGATTAGGTAAACAAACATTGCATCAATTGATTAAAATAGCGCTATCTATAAGCCGACATTCGTTGTTCTCATTTCGTACCACACGTTCACACAACGCTAATCGATTCCATACGAGTCTTGGCATGTCTTCTGACAAACAGTACAAACCAACAACGAATACGAAAGGGGAATTCGTTCGCAAAGATTCTCAGTTTCGCAACAGTATAACTGCTGACGGCTCAAGCGGTTTCAAAGCACAAGCGAATCGTTATCATCTGTATGTGAGCTTTGCTTGTCCATGGGCTCATAGAACGCTCATAGTTCGCAAACTGAAAGGCCTTGAAAAAGTCCTTAGCGTGAATGTCGTTGATTGGCTTATGGAATCAAAAGGATGGACATTTGATACAGAAGGTAATTCGTTAAACACCACTTTTGTAGTATATTTACGTTTACATCTGTTGTGTATATAGGAGTAAATTATACAATGTTCCAAGTCATATTTGCACCAGCAAATGTAAATCTGTATTCAACCAAAAGCATTTTATATTTAAATCTGATTGTAATTTGCAAGCATAATGCTACCTCTAGGATAACCCCCCCCCCTTGACTAACTAATGTGCATGACCTCTATCAACCCCCCCCCCCCTCGTCATTATCTCAATCTTTTATCTTTATTAACCGAACTTGCCTTTCTTTTTACGCTTATCCCATTGTTAAAAGCATGATACTTCTTCAACAGTTACAGCTATTCCCCAGCAAAAATTTGATGAATTATTCATGAAACGTTCATGAAAATTGTTCATGAAGTTATGAACATCCATCAAAAAAACATGATCTGTTCATCAAAATTCAGCAAAATAGGAGTTCATGCGGCACAGTTCATCAAAATAGGAGTTCATGAATGAAAGATTCATGCACGTTTTTGTTCATGAACATTTCATGAACAAATATCCATGCACTTTTGAAGAATAATAATGAAATGTTCATGAAATATTCATAAATTTTCTCATGAACATTAAATGGCACAGTTTATCAAAGTAATTGTTCAATAGTTCATGAACAAAAAGCTATGAATATTTGCTCATGAATCATTCATGAACAAATATTCATGAATTCTTCATGAACTTTCATGAAAAATATTCATGGCACAGTTCATGAAAGTAGCTGTTCATTAACATTTCGTGAATTACTGATTCATAATGTGCTCATGAAACTGTTCATGAATATTGAGGAATATCTCATGAACAATATTCATGACATTCTCATGAAACTATTCATGAATATTTGATGAACATTTAAGGAACAATATTCATGAAATTCTCATGAAACTATTCATGAATATTTGATGAATATTTGATGAATATTTAAGGAACAATATTCATGACATTCTCATGAAACTATTCATGAATATTTGATGAACATTTAAGGAACAATATTCATGAAATTCTCATGAAACTATTCATGAATATTTGAGGAACATTTAAGGAACAATATTCACGAAACTGACGAAAGTCTCATGAAACTGTTCATGAATATTTTGAAGAACATTTCAGGGATAATCTGTCAAGCTGCATGGTTGATTTGTCTAGTCAAGTAATAATACCTGTAGATAACCTGCAAGAAACTCTATTTTTTATTGATCCAGTCCCTACTAACAGCTTTTCATGTGTTTCACGAGTTCCACATTCCCGAGGCCGCTCGGTACATGACTGATCTAGATCTAGAAAAATGTCGCATGGACCGGTTAGACAGTAAACTATAAATAACAATACTTATAATTGTATCATTTATTACAATTAATATACAGCAAAATAGTGATATCTGAATCAATACATGTTAAACAAATTGTGACTATGTATATATGTATATACTATATATATATATGTATGTATATACTATGTATATACTATATATATATATATATATATATATATATATGTATGTATATATATATATATATATATATATATATATATATATATATATATATATATATATATATATATATATATATATATTAACAATTTACAAAAATAAAGTTTCAATTAGTTGTTACTCAGAGTTTCAACTCTGAGTAACAACTAATTGAAACTTTATTTTTGTAAATTGTTAATAAATTTTGCTCTACCATAATGTATTGAGCACTTTTGAAATTATATGATGTTCAATCAAAATTGAAAAAGTTTATATATATATATATATATATATATATATATATATATATATATATATATATATATATATATATATATATATATATATATATATATATATATATATATATATATATATATATATATATATAATAATAATAATTTAATACAATTTTTCAATTGAATAAGTTGCTACTTTAAGTTTCATGCAACAAGCAATCTTCAGGCAACAAGATTGCTTGTTGCATGAAACTTAAAGTAGCAACTTATTCAATTGAAAAATTGTATTAAATTATTATTATTATCATATGCTCTACAATTGTGTCTTGTATTGAGCACTCTTTATTCTTGAAAACGAGAAATTATCACACGACATATATATATATATATATATATATATATATATATATATATATATATATATATATATATATATATATATATATATATATATATATATATATATATATATATATATATATATATATATATATATATATTGTTCTTCTATGAGTCAATTACAACAGTGTTCGCATCACTATAATATCAATATGTACGGTTTTTAACACCAACAATAATGAATATTTCAAGAGCATTTCACACAAGAAACACTAAATAAACAAAAAGTCCTTTAATCAATCATGAATATTTCATTCCATTTCATCAACGAAAATTCATGAAATTTTCATGAATAATAAGCTCATGAAATAGTTAATATGAATATTCATGAATTATTCTTTTTTAAAAAATTCATGAATATTTCATGGTATTGTCATCAACCTGAAAACTAATGAAATGTTCATGAATAATTTGTTCATGAAGTGATCTATATGAACATTCATGAACATTCATGAATTATTATGTTTTTTGAAAAATCATGAATATTTCATGGTATTGTCATCAACCAATACTAATGAAATTTTCATGAATAATTTGTTCATGAAATAATCGATATGGACATTCATGAACATTCATGAATTAATATGTTTATGAACACAAAGTTCATGAACTCAATTTTGATTCATCAAAATTTCATGAACAGTTCATGAAAACTTGTTCATGAACAGCCTGCAAAATTTTTGCTGAACAGAGCATGAACCGTTCATGTATTTTCATGAACGTTCATAAACAGACCATGAAAGTTCATGACTTCATGAACAAATTTTCGCCGGGGTTAAATAGATGCTTAAGTTATTATTTAACTTAAGAATTGCAGGGCCTATACAACTTCTACAGGTATTCCATTGATGTCAAGACAAAATTCTGATTCAAAATAGTCTGCTATCATAACCAATTCACTTTAAATCAATAAAGAACTTTCCAAACAGCCTCCCTCCTCTACACACACCCTCCAAAACGTTTACAACTTTTTTTACCAAGGGTTAAAACCAGGCACAACTCCAGACACTGTGAATAACTTCAGTTACATAAGCGAAGTCTATCAACTTTCCCAACCTGGTTATGATGGTCGATGGACCGTACCAGTTCTTTTTGACAAACTACAAAAGAAGATTGTCTGCAATGAATCTAGCGAAATCATCCGTATGTTTAACTCAGAGCTGAACGAGTTCTGTGAAACAATCGAGCAGAAAGAGTTGAACCTCTACCCTGAGGAACTACGCAAAGAAATCGATGAAATAAATGATTGGGTTTATCCGTAAGTATTTTGAGGTGGGGGGGGGGGGCAGTACCCTTGCCTTCCCCCTGGTTGAGTGATATTAATCTTACCATCCCACCCTGGTTGAGAGATGTGTGTTTTGGGAAAGGTTACCGTTTTTTGAAGGGGCAGAAGAATGTACCAATTTCTTTTATTTTGTGCTGCACTCTTAAAAAACAGGTAGAATCTGTTGCTATCTGCTCTTTGATCACCAATGGAATAATTTGCAAAACGACATAAACAAAACTATATATTTAAACCATGCAGCTCATTGCGTTTTTCAACCACCTGATTAAATGGACCACCATTATTCTTTGACATTAATTAAACATCACCAAATGTTGTGACCAGTTTCATCGTTACAATCACTGGTCATGTCTAAAAATGCACGCCCAGAAACGCAAACATTTTCACAAACCTGCAAACACGCTTTAACAACTGAAGTCGAGTAATACACTTGCGAGTATTTCGCAAGTTTCCTTCGCACTGCTTCTTCCAAGTTGTTAACAAATTGTTGCATTATTATTAACACTGATGAAGATCCGAGCTTACGGACCGAAAGCTTTGCGACAGTAAATTTACGTGGTGTTTCCACAATATTGTTTCAGCTTTGTGTTGTCAACTTTGTGACAATCTTGTTACAACAGACTGTTAGGACTGGAATGCAACTAGTCTGATATTCCCATCAAGCTTATTACACCACACAACTTGTTGACAGACTTGGGGTCGCCACAAACCTATACTAACAGGCTTTGTGAAAAACAGACTTTATAGAAATTGGTTTTGTAAAGAAGGAATCGCAAACAATGATAACTTTTGTTTCAAAAGGCCAAGCACAAAGCCTGACCATTTTTAGTTTGTATTTATTCCCAGACTAGCCAAAAGTTGTGAGATTTTTATGTGTGTACCATCAATCCTACCATCACCACCACCACCCACTGAAGAAAAATACATCTATCCTTTTTTTGACAGCACCATCAACAATGGTGTTTATCGTTGTGGTTTTGCTGAATCACAGGAAGCCTACGATAGTGCTGTTGCCATTCTCTTTGAAGCCCTCGAAAAGGTATCTTTAACATACAGTATATATTGTAAATAAATACAGCAAACGTGACTGTTGAAAGTTGTAGCACAAGAATTGCATGTCGCCCATGCCGACATTGATCTCGGTCCAATCTTTTTTTTACTCTTCTCAGCTGGAGAATATTTTATCGACAAGAAGATATTTGGTCGGCAGTCGATTCACAGAAGCAGACGTCCGTTTGTTCACCACTTTGGTCCGATTTGATCTTGTTTATCATGGCCATTTCAAGGTAACCACTACCTTAAACAACATCCCTGTCAGTTCGATTTGTAGACGCGTAAACATACAGTTCTGCAAACAAGAATTAGTTTGGTACTATAGTTCTGTTCGCAAGCTATTGGCAAGTTGTGTTCACACTACTTGTACCGAGTTTGCTGTAAGAAGCTGATCACAACTTGTAACTGATGCCATTATCACACTTGTTACAACAGACTCGGACTGGCCCCAACTAAGGGGCCTTGCCATTCTAGCACTGAGAGGAGCCTTGAAATTTTTTGGCATTTTGCTGTCCTGAATGTTTTAGGTGAAGATTTTATGGTATTCTGGAGAGAACATGATATTCTATTTAACCGCTTTCCTGAAGAGTTCAAAAATTCCAAATCATTCCCATCCGGTCCCTTTGATTTTCGTTTCGTACTGCCTGATAGTCTGTTTTAAACATCTTTGAATGTTTACAAATACGGAAATTAAACAATAATTGTCAAGGGCCCATTTGATGTCCCAGTAGGGGCCCATGTGCCATGGCACAGTGGCACATAGGCCAGTCCGAGCCTGTGTTACAAGGTTCTTCTAACAAGTCTGATAAAGTCTTAATACAGGCATGATATAACAAGAATGTTACAAAGTTGTTACATCATGACTGTATTGGACTATCTTGTTGGAGCAATCTTACCACGAGTCACCACCATACACCCAAGGCATTCATTGATACCATTGTTATGACACTGAAGGGGTTATTCTGTTAAAGTAGAGTTATATCTATCTGGCGTTTGCCAAGCACAAGACCCTTCCGTAACTACACTTATAAATTCTTGATTTTAGTGTAACAAGAAAAGGCTAATCGATTATCCCAACATTTGGGCCTACACGCGAGATATTTATCAGATGCCAGGCATTGCGGAGACGTGTAATTTTGAACATATCACCAAACATTACATGGTAGGCTTTCTTCTGCAGAACTTTAATAGCCATGCCTCGGCCATAAGGCTCCCAAGAATCAACTTTGATTATTTGTATTACCGTGAGGCTTAAGCTCTCGAAATTTGAGCGGGATTCTTACATGTTCACTATTCTTCTTTCTTTCCAGCAAAGTCATCGAAACATCAATCCGCACGGTATTGTCTCTATTGGACCTGATCTTGACTTCATGGCTCGTCACGGTCGCGAAAAACTTACACAGTAATGAAAACGAACAATGTTTAGATTACAAGTTGATAAAAGAGCATTTTAGAGAAAGTCAAAAACGCCATATACTCGTCAATTTTACCTCATCAATTTGTTTATCAACTTTTCAACAAGTCGTTAAAATTTTTCAAACTTGTTATCATTTGCAGACTCATTCCCACGCACTCATCTCGTTAGCACGTTAATTTAATAAATATAGTCATTCATTTTCTATACATTTCAACGTATCATAAGTGTCTGACTGGTTTTGGAGCATACGTAAAGTTTGATTCTGCATTAGCGCTCGTATTTGACGTAACCACTATCCCATTTTGCCTCGCTTCGTAAACCTGTAAAAAATATAGCGATATTAGGGACTCAAACTAATTTTGCAAGAGTTGGTAGTGCAGTCACCAGTATACACGGTATAGGTTTGCCATTAATCTGGGAGATGGTTAGTGGTAAAAATTTTAAACAAATTCAATCATGGAGATACCTCCATCAAAAATCGACTGATCGCTTCGAAATATCCTTTACAATGCCAGGTGTCATTGTGTGTCCCCATTTCAAACGTTTCCAGTTTCTTAACACCTGTGGAGCAATTCTACAAAAAAAGACAAATATCAGTTTTCCTTTTCTTTATTTGCCTCCTTTGAAAATTGCAATTGTCATAAAAGACTGTGACTTTTATTTTAAGAAAAATTCGTTCTCTCGAGCGGGATTCGAACTTGCATCTTCGGGTTTCTAGACTGCTGCTCTACCAATTGAGCTGTCGACTGGGATTGGTAGCGAGTATTATCCAATTTAATAAGCACGAAATATTTTCGTGACTACATGACGCTTGTCTAGCTTTGAGGATGCGCAATGTTTCAGTTCTATTTCAGAACCATCCTCAGAGATATGAAAACTTCGGCTTCGTATCAATCTGACAACAATAACAAAATTCGGTGTCTCCTGCGAGATTTGAAATCGAATCTTCGTTTTTTCATATTTTCATTGCTCTGAATAGAAATGAGGGTGGCTATGTACCACAAGACGCCTCTGACACTATCCAAGAACTCCGACACGTTCATAATATTTAATCTAGAGAAATTATTGTTCCACAGTCGGACACACCACCAGAGCTTCTTCAAACTTTGCAACAACAGTGGCATTCAAAAGCTAAATGCTTGGGGCCGATTGAATAAAAACGTAGTTAACCATAGGTGGCCCAGAAATCGGTAGTTTTTAACCTTAAATAAATCATTCTTGTATATACATAATAGTCCTTCTATTCGGGAATATATTAAACCGATAATGCTACACAAACGTCGCGCGAGACTGACCGACTATCGTGCGAGAAAAAAACAATTCCAAAGGAATATTATGTACAAGATTGATTTGTTTAAGGTTAAAAATCACCGATTTCAGGGCTACCTATGGAAAAACTAAAGATGGAAAAAAAATTATCACTTGATGATTTGTTAATCTTATTATTATTATTATTATCATCATATAATATAACAGTGTTCATTTGAACATAACCAAGTTATCGAGCTTAACATGACAATTACCTCGTATAGTTTATACATCATTGATGGTGGTACAAGTTGATCATTAGAGCCAGACAAAAATAAACATGGCGTCGTTATTCTTCGAATCTTGTTTAATGAGTCAAACTACATAACAACAATGAATTCCTGGTTAAAACTTTGAAACAATCAAGGTTTATGGAAGGTTCAAATAGACAATTTGCATAATAGACTAACACTCGATCAAGACAAAAAGAAAAAAATATTTTACCACAGCTAGAAAGAGGATCCTAAGATTAAACATAGAATTGCAGAGTTTGGTGCAAAAAGGTTGTAAAATACTGAAAATATAGCCCTGTGAAGTTTGGAAATTTTGTATATAATTTATTTGTATTACATGCGGAAAAAGCTACCATTTTCGCGGCAATTTTAGCTTAAATTGGTAACTTTTTCTGCGCACAATACAAATATACACAAAATTTAAAAATTTCGCAGGGCTATATTTTCCATATTTGACAACATTTCTCCACCACACTTTGCAATTTTATTAATTTTCAATGTAATTTGTAACCATATTCTTCATATGAAACACAGCGTGAAACCTCCTGGTATGTCCTATATTTTTAGCAATTAACATGATACCTGATTTCGAAAACAGAATATCGGGAGGCGGTTGAGCCCACTGATAAGTTGGTCAGCCATCTGCGGTATGCTGGTAAACGTGTTCTCCACGATCATGGCAAATGCCTTGTCTCCAAAATATGGCAACGAAAGCAGGTCAATAGCAACTGCCCCGCCCAGAGAACGACCATATATCACAATCTTTGTATTGTCAATGTCTTTACGACCCATTAAATAATCCATCGCGGCTTGGGCATCGAGAATTAGACCTAGGGTGAAATATTAAGCCATTAATAGATGCTTCCCTGGGTTACACATTACCCCACTATGTTAGAAAATGCCCTCAAAACTATAGGACAACTCACGACCACAACAATTCTTTGTTTCATGTACAGTACTACAGCTGTAGGTTTAGTCTTCCTTAACTTAGTCTGCCTCTGCTTCTGTTTTGAAAGTTAAAATGCCAATTTTTGAATCTTGAAGTTGCACATATAGACCATAAAATTCAGGTTAACTATGAATAATACCATAGAACCATGAAAGTAAGTGCCTTTTTCAACACTTGCTAGAGAATTGTGAAAGTTAGTGCCCCTTGAAAGTAATCACGCCCCAAAAGTAAGTGCGCTCCCCACCTGCCACCCCTTATGTAATGTCATCACAAAGGAACTCTCTAAACTCTATACCATGTACATTTTAGCATAGACTTAAACTTGGCTAATGCTGAAAATAACAAATTGTAACAAGTACTCCTCAAAAGCAAGTGCCCCCTTGAAGGTAAGTGCCCCTTGAGGCCACCAAGTATATGTATAAGCAGAGCACTTTCAGGATCTCTCTGCATACGTCTTCTTCAATCATTAATATTGCAAATTGTTTCTGTATTTGAGCAACTGGTGTTTCTAATTAACAGTTAGATTAGATAATTAAATTATTAGATAATTCTATTATTAGATAATTTCTATTATGAGATAATTTTGATTAGATATTCTATTTCGATTAGATAATTCTATTATTAGATAATTAAATACAGCAAAAAAAATATTGCTTTGCTATTTGCTATCTATCAAGCAATAGGTAGCAAGCAAAGTAACCAATCAAATTACAGCATTTGCCTTAGTATGCTAGTATGATTCTACTAATAACAGTTATTTTCTTATGGTATACAACACATGACATTCATTCTGTTAACATATTAGTAGAACAGGATGGATGTTTTCAGGAATGACCTAATGAAATAAAGTAACCTACCACGTTCGCTTGGGGAGCCGTCGCTTCGACCATAACCTCGATACTCGACAAGAAACACATTACAGCCGCAGTTTTTATAAAGAGCATGACTATTTATCAAACGATGCCCGATATTTCCAGCGTTTCCATGCAAGAACAGAAGGGTTGGCGCGACGGCCATTCTCGGCGCCTGTTGCTTGATGAGCATCACGTTAATCCGTATACCGTCCCTCGTTTTGAGATAAAAGTTTTCGAACGGCAAACCAAATTTGTGAGGAGTTTGCACAAAAACGCGAGAGGATTCGGGCTGGTCTGGAAAATAAAGCAAGGCGTCTTGGTAGAAGTACAGCACGCCAAGAACGGCGGCAGTTAGCAACAGAAAAGTGGTTATCCCACCATACAACCAGTACAATAAGAGCAACGTCAACATGGCAGCACTGCAAAGTCGCCAGAAACGTTGAATTACTAAAACCACCAGTTTTCCAATGGTTTCGATGGTCTTAAAGCCAGTAACAGAATCGGGTGGATTTCCGTTTTGCCTCTTGTTCGCCATTTCAGTTTCACTCATGATAAAATAGACCACAAATATTTGCACCACAATAATGTAGTAACAAAACTGCACCGTGCCTTTTAAAGTACTAAATATTGCTGTGAGTGTTGGACGGTAAAGTTAATATATGCAATCAGTCTTTAATTCAAAATAAATATATAAATAATCAGCCCTTTCTGAACCCGATTCCTTGATTTGGTTAGCTATAGCAACGAATTTAACCTTAAAACACTTTCTTTCCACATTTCGTTCATACTTTTAATGCAAAACAAAAGAAATTTCCAAGGTAAAAGAAAATTTCCTGAACCAAAACAAAATCGCCATTTTTGTGAGTACCAGACTTCCGTTCGCGCACGGTCATGACTTTATAACATGACGTCATTGTTCTTTTATTTCTTCAATTAATTCATTTTACAAATACAATGTTTCATCCATGAAATACATTACTTCTCATAGTTTAGTCAATAAGGGTAACCAAAAAGTGAAAGAACCTGTACCTTTCGTGTATCTATAATGTAAAATAAAGGAAAATTCGACGTGGCCTCTTCTCAGTCTACTGACTTTCCGACGAAGGGCTTTGCTGCATGAAACGTTAAATTTTGCTTTTATCGTGTCGCATAGTGAAATAACTTATGCCGGCCGCATGCCTTTCAGGACACTGGTTCCAGAGAAAAATATTCACCAGTTTGTACTCACCAGAATTGAGCTTTATAAATTTAATTATTCAACCCCTAAAAAAGTGAGTGGCTACTTTAATAAACTGGCTATATTGAACTAATGACTTTTAATAGCTGACCGAAAAAAATTGATATACTCATTACCTACAAAATCAATCGCAATACAGGAATCGCAAATCATTCACACATAAATCAGTATTAAATTATCCAGGCTGACATGCAACAAATGAGTTTTGAGATTCGAGACCCGAATGTACTCGGTTTTCGTTGAATATAAATGATACTAAAAGTTCTATACATTAAATTTACCGGCTAAAAGGAGAGCTACGAAGTAGAAAGTTATTTCGTAGATTTATGATTTCGGAGAGTTGTGTCAGAACCACGCCCACTTTTCCCAAATAATCCCACCCAATTGCTCAATTCTTACGGCGTAACTCTTTCTTGTCGATATTTACAAAGATCTTGGAGAGTTATCGTTCACGATTCTGGGGATCAAGAGAGTTATGTACACGAAAGCGCTTGAAAAAAAGTTTTCTAAAAACGACACAAAAATAGGTCTTGATTGGCCACACTATCAGTTCGCTATACTGTGACTTTTCTATAAGGTTATTTATGTCCACGATTGATATTTAACAAAAGAGTTTCAAATACGAATTAATTCTAATTCACTGCTGAACTGTAACTAAAACTATACCTGCATATAACAATTCCTATATACAGTATTTCAATATCTTGGCTACAGTACATTTGTTTTGTTTGGACGTAATCCTGGCCAGTTTCGATCAGAACCTTTCTGGCTTATATAAGGCTTATATCGCGTTTGTATTCGACTTTTCCGCATTACTCTGTCTCTGGGATAACCTTAATTGAAATAGCTGCATACAATAATCACAAGCAGAAACATAATATATGCTTTTTAATACTTCTCATTTGAGCTTGATCTGGTATAAGGTTACATAAACCAGGACCAGACAACTATAACAATTTATAACTCTGTGTCGTCTGATGGGGCTCAGTCAAGATCGTAAATTGGTGTCCATATTTTTGCGGGATATTTTTTTTTGAAAAAGAGAAGCTAAACGTTTTCATTCTCAAATAAAGGTGACGCTTTCATCGACGGCAACGGCAACAGCAACTGACCTGCTAGGATGACTTTTCATTAATACACCATACCACCAACAACCTTTATTTGGTTTACCAAAAAACACTGAGTTCTCCAGTTCGCCTGTTTCAAAGTAGCTGAGAATGAACCAGGAATCTTGTTTCCAAACACGGGTTAAAACAATTATTTTGCACATGCCGTGATGAAATGCCACCTGCCAGGCTTCATGACCTTCTGGTACTTTTATTGTGGATTTCAGGTCACCCTCGCTTGTGTATATTTGAACGGCGCTGCGATCATCTGATACTATCATGACGTCGTTGTTGTCAGAAATACTAAAGCTGTGTAGGTAGTGTCCGTCTCGTTTGAACTTTGATTTAAACTTTCCCGAGTTATCACAGACGTACACCTGCAGGTCATTCAAAGTTGTGATCATGTAAAGGTTTTGATTTTTATCAACAGCAATCATCACAAATCGACACTGATTTGGATGGAGGAAGTCTAACACAGAAACATTCTTGGTATTGTAGTTCTCGTCAAACACGTGCAGCAAAAACTCGTACTTCTCCTTGCCATTTTCATCGCGTGTTTCGAGTCGTCTTACAACGTATGCATTATCATTGCTATCAACAGCAACATCCATTGCCCTTTGATCAGCCACGCTACTTTCTGTCGTCTTAGACAACATAACATCCCTACTTTCACCAGTCCTGTAAATGATCGTGATTTTGTCATCCGTTAGTAGAATAATTTCACCTCGACTATTCACAGCAAAACATGACCCACGTATTCTAGAATCAACAACCACTCGGTTCAGCTGCGGCACAAATTCTTCACTACTCGATGTCCTTCTTAAAACCTCGCGTGTGTTTAGGATTGAATGAAATGTACGCTCCGCGGCCCACTGTATTCCAGGCCAGGCTAGTGGGATGTGAGTTTCCTTGCAATACTTGGAAGCGAAATCATACAAAGCATGATTGATGGACAAAATCGACATTACGTTTTCTAACCGTTCAGCTTTCTTCAGCTTTGATTTCAAATTCAATCCTTTTTTCAGGAACACAGCGAACATTTCTTGGATTGCTGGCAAACAATGCAGCTCTCTCAGTGCCAGCAGACAGGCAGTAGTTGCGGCGTCCGGGTCGTCGAGACCTGATTCAAGAATTCTGGCGACGACACGTAACTTGCACGCCACAATTCGATCTTTGATGTCCAGAGATTTGTTGTTGAACGCGTGTGTAGCTGACTCACGAGATGCTTTGAAGCAATCTTTAGCAGAAACGAACCGCTCTTCAGACGAGATTTTCAATCTTTCAATTGCTTGAGGAAGCGACAAGACTGCGTTTAAAACACCAGATGCAGAAGCATTCACAACACTTTTTGCTTCGTTTGAAGGATCTTCGCTCGCTTTCTCATCTTGACTCGACTTATTAAGGGCGATATTCAACAATTCGATACCTTCTTTAAGGAAACTAAAACTGCTATCGAGATCTTTAAGCGACAAACAGTCAAGTTTTGACTTGATATCAGTCAAATCCTTAACAATGATTGCACGCAACTTTTCATCCGCTAAATCTCCGTCCTTGAGTTTATTTACTGCACTATCGCGAGCTTTGTCACACAATAAACCCACGGTTGATCTTAAAATGGCCGTAATTATAGAAGACATGACTTTTTCAAAGCGATACAAACGAATGTTGACACAGAAGCTTGTCTCGTCAAGTCGCATTCAAAATGGAGTATTGTGCGAGAATTTGATGCCTATATCAAATTTGCCTATATGGGCCATATTGACTTATATATGATTACATCATATCCGGTGCGTGGGAGTTCCCCACTTCCCCACGCATTCGTGCTATGACTCATGCATTGAAGTGAATGGACTCATGTTTCAAACGAAAATTGCTGCGGATAATAGACTGCGGATAAGACAAAATAAAACGAGAATTTGCTTCTTACTTTACAAAATTGCTGTAAATAATGTAAAAACACTACCTACAGTACAACAATGCTATGTTTGAGGTAACATAATGTAATTGTGGCGAGCTTTTTCATTGCATATTTTCTTGAATGTTTTTCTGTTTTATTTTCCTATAAGCCGCAATTGCCTCTTGTCTGTTTCGGTCGCTGATCTGTTTTTCAAACGCATTCATTTGCTTTCGTCTTTTACACTTCACTAAAGTTTGTTGTTTGTTTTGCACGTCCTTGTTGTCATGTAGTTTATTATGCAACAGAAGAGAAGTAGTTTTCTTCTGTTTGCTTGCCTCGCCGCTCGCGTGTTTTGGCTTGGCGGTAAGCTTTGGAGGCTCTTGTGCAACTTCGCCAAATTTAATTTTGTCTAGTCGGAAAAAAAGAAGATGTTAGGAGCTTGAACATGTTGTTGGGTATGAATCATTTTCTTTTCTAGTTTTAGGGTAAGAGTATATATAGGCATGATGAAATTAGGCGAGGGAAATAACTGTACTTAGTATAATTTCCACGTAAATATTCACTTTCCTGGATTCTGATTGGTCAAAATTCACTGTCTCTGAAGTGATAGTAACTGGCCAGTGACTATTTTGCTTTTTTTACACAGTAATAAATTTGTGAATTTTTATAAAGTTTTGTTGATTATTATTTGTAACACATGGAAATTCATGCTGAATTAATAAATTGCCTCAGCAGCTAATTGCTCTAATTAGGCCTATTTTATCTCCTACCAGACATAAACTCTTTATCCTCTCCATCTTGGATTTCATTCTGTCGCTTCTTGTTCGCCTTTTCTTTGCGGGCTTTTAGAAACCTTAGGAAATATAAATGTCTACTTCTTGTAATAAGTTCCTAGCTGAGGGATGTACATAATTCTCAATTTGCAATTTTGTAATAATTGACATTCATGGTCTTTTATGTGGGCATTTCCAAGTTCTAAGCCCAAGCCACCTTGTTTTTATGTGCTTGTTCCTGTTTCATTCTTTATTGGTTTAGTAATGTCAATATGTACTTCATTGCAAGGCTCTTATTCTGAGGCCGACAAAATAATTTCTTCCAAATATTATCATTAGTCTAATGTCCCCCAAGGTAGAGAGTTAAAGATAGTATTCATACTCTTTGCGTTTCTTGCTCACACGCTTTTCTTTAATAAGAATTTTGTTGACTTCTTCGGATGCTTGCTTGTCTAATCTTTGAAAATATTCCTTTTTTGTCTCTCCTGGCTTCCTCTGAACATCCAGTTTTCCTTTAGCATTCCCTGCTTGTTTTACAGGCTTTCTTTTTTCCCCTTTAGCAGATAATTAAGTAGGAGCACTATTCATCTGACACTAACAGTGGACTTACAGTGACAGTCAATTTCAGGTATACAACTAAAAGATGCTATACTTTGTTGAAAATTTTGCAAATTCAGCACTGAAAATAGTAATGCTATGGTTTATAAACCTATATACAATCATGTAATTTGGTTTTCAACACTGCCTTTTTAGGAAAAGATTGATGAAATGGATTCACTTGGAAAAATGGCATTAAAATGGTTTACATCATGTACAGTTGTTGAATATCATTTTCTGCTATAATGGTGGACCTCTTGGCTTCACCAAAACAGATGTGACTAGCTGACAGGCTGCAGGTATTAGCTATGGTTAATGTCTTGTACATCATGTAATTGTACATTATGTAATTGACAGGGTGTTCCAAATCTGGCTGTCCAAAATATGTTTCTGGGTGTGGTCTCATATTTGTATGGGCATGGTCTGACATAAACATGTGTTTTGGGATATCGCCGCAATTTTTTGTTGCTACGGAATTACACCTGAATTCAGCCATATTTAGTCATGTTCAAGGTTAACAGCTATGCCAAGATTGCAGCCTGATGGAAGCAGCTGCCATTTGAGTGGCAGGTGTAATTCATGTAATCTGTGGCATCCTGATTAGGAAAAGGTTTGGAGTCAAATGCCTGCAGGCAGTACCATGTTGAAGTTTTGAATTAATCGGTACATAATCCAAAGCTAAATGATATACAGGTACACTTACGTTTAATGCTTATTTTTCGACTGTCTTTAAACAAGTCCCTAGATTTTCTCGGAACTGGTTGACTATCTAGTTGGGACTCACGTACTGGAGCGTTAGAACTAACAAAGAAAGAATTCCTCCCGTTAGTTTTGTATAAGATAGCTATTGTTTATTGTTATCTATCATTTATTGTGGTTGGCAACAGGACTAAAGGACAAAAAATCTCAATTCACATGGCAATAACAAATAGCCAATATGGCATAGCCATTTATTTATACCTTATATCGACACTTCTTTGCCCTTTGAAAAACGGATCACACGACTTGATCTTTCTGTGGCGACTTAGTCTCCCCATCTGAAGCAAATCTTGCATAAAATAAGAAAAACGTCAACTATTCACCATAATTTTGAAGAATGCCATTTCAAATTTGATGGCACATGAATGTGTTTACAACAAATATGAGCCCACAATGACTTTTTTGTGGCCATACTTAGTGTTGTTTTAGTATAATGTACTACCGTCCACAGCCCAACCTGTCTTCGATTTCAAGCGTCATAACGTGTACCAAAAACATCCTTGCCCACGGCCACAGGCCGTTATTAGAGCATTAATTGGGGAGGGAGAGGGGGCATTAATTGGGGAGGGAGAGGGGGCATTAATTGGGGAGGGAGAGGCGGGCATTAATTGGGGAGGGAGAAGGGGGCATTAATTGGGCTGCATCATCATTGCTTTTCAGTTCAAACCTTTAAGGTGTTTTGGCACGTCATCTCATGAAATCAAACGTCTATTCGTACTTTGACGTGCGAGGTTATTTTGCTTCGTATGCCATTGCTAGTAAAGATGCCAAAGCAATGTACCACGAATACAAAAATTACAATTTAAAGAAAATCAGTCATATTGTTTAGACAGATCTCGATAGGTCACCTTGAAGGTGTGTATCTTTAGGCAATCATTGCAATTAGCAATTCAAAATAAATACAATTGAGTAATTTACATGACAACTATATGTTAGCCAATAGAAATGCTGATTTCTCATCATGTGACCTACTTCTTATGCGGCAAGTTCTAATATTTAAAGTCGCACTTTAGCACGAGGCGTGCATTTCTTGTTGGGCGTTCAGTTGGTCGAAGTGAAATGGTTTTCTTGCCCACATTCCGAAGCGAATTTGAAGAAGAAATGTTCAAATTCAGTCGTTAAGTAAAGCTCGAAGCCTTCATTGAGGTATGTTGCTTATATTTTGTTTAAGATGTTGCTATTTAGGCCTGCAAAGTTGCTTTGTAAGCAGAGTTGAAATTTACGACTTCAAGTCGCTTCGACATTCTTCTTGTCTGGCCAAAAGATGTTGAATGTTGCTTGGGTTTTCGTTATATTTTGTGTGTATTTGTACAGCAATAGTTGTTTCAGATATTCGTGGTGATTTTAAACTAATTTTGGTTCAAATTTGTCGTTTTAGAGCGAAGACATGGCAAAATATTTTAACCTCGCGTTTTCTTCCTCGAATTTAAAACATAACCTCGACAAGAATTGTTGCTCCTCGGCCTTAAAGAAAACCCGAAGGTTTGTATTGTTGTACTTCGCACAAACTGCACATTTTAAGTCGTAACTTCGGAATTTCTTGTCGAATCGACCGTGGCTTGGCGTTCGGCCATAGTTTATATACTTTGAATTTTAAAGCTTTTGTTTTGTTTGTTCGTTCTCGTTGCTTTGGATTAGTGGAAATAGGCAGATTTGAGCGAGTGTGAAGCTAATTTTGTTTTAACGTGTCATTTTAGGCCGGTGTCCCAAGATAGGGCGAGCTATTTTAACCTCGTGGTCGGCATCTTCGAGGACTATTGCAAGCAAATAACCGATTTGATCTCGTATTTGGAACGCATTTCCCAAGAATGTTAATTCTCAGTCTCAAAGAAGAATATAGGTGTGTATTTGTACTCAACAAAAAATGTACGCGATTCTATCTAATATTCGAGTCGCCTTGCGTGGCCGTGACTGTAAACTCTGATTTATAGAATCTTCGTTGTGTTTGTTTGTTCGTTCCAGTTGTAGTTTAAATTGGTAGACAAGCAAGTTTTAAGCGCGTGTGCTAGCCTAATTTTGTTTTAAAATTTGTCATTTTAGGCCGAAGATAATCAGCCATTTATTTTAACATCGTAGTTGGCAGCCTCGAAGATGACACTGCAAGCAAATAGCCGCTTTTGACCTCGTAATCGCAACAAATTCACCAAGAATTGTTGATTCTCAGCCTCGAAAAAGACTCGAAGGTGTGTATTACCAAAAATGTACAGGATTCAGTCTGAATATTCGAGTCGCTTCGCGCCCGACCGTATAAAGTATTATAGTTTAAATGAATGTCGCTCTAAGCTAATTTTTTTCAATAATTTGTCGTTTTAGCAAAAAAATAGAGGTCATTTGAGCCACGCGATAGCAGCTTATTGGAAACAAAAATTAACAAGATCTGCATGCAGCTTCTCTGCCTCGATAAAAACTCGGTATGTTTTGTATGAAAGATGTTCAAAGCTTTCAGAGTATTTAAGTCGCTTTGCGTCCCCCAAATTTGTTCTTTATCGTTGTACGACTTGTACGCTCCATATAATGCACAGAAGAGAAATATTTTTTGTGTGTTATCAGGGTTGGTAGATTGCCTGCGTAAATAAGTCAAATTTTTATCAATGCTCATTGTTTTCCTTTGTATTCGCCTTTTGTTCTCTTTGTTATTTTGATGGTACTAATGACGGTTTGGCTTAATTATTCATAAAATCTACCAACCCTGTGTGTTATTATGGGTGCGCTGTTTTGGACAATCGTCATCGTGATCCGTCTCCAAAAATCCTACGAAGTTGTTGCTTGATACCGCGGGTGGCGCAAAAAAAGTGTTCCCACTCTTTGTGTTGTTATTAAGACAGGGTTACGTGCACACAAGGTCGTTTCCGAGCGTTTTCACAATACCCAAATAAATACGATATAAACTATAAAAATTCCGAACATACAAAGTTTTAAATTTTTGTCGTTAGACAAGGTTCATGCTGGATTCATGCCAGATTACCGTAATTAAGGTTAACAAGTCCGCAGCTTTAACTTGATATATAATGTAAAAAAAAAACCCGCTCGAAAACGTCCTCGCGTGCACGTTGGCTTATTGCAAAGAAGTTTAGGTATTCACGGTTCCGTAAGATATTAGTCGAGGTGGTAGTTGGTAGGGGCAAAAAAAGTGAAATAGTTTGCATTATATGTGTTAAAATGGTAAAAACACCCTTTAAAACGGTAGAACCTATTGTTTCCATTGAAAGACCGAAGTACGTTCTTGCAAAACGTAATGGGAACTTGGAATTGCTTATTTCTTGCTGGAAAAATAGAGTTTCATGCACTAGGACTGCGATTCATTGCCCGGAAAACAATAAAGAATCCAAATAGGATTAAGGTGGCTCGATATAGTAATGCTCACAAATGAAGACGGCATGTGCCAAATTTAATGTTATTCGCACAAATCTTTTTATATATCACGTTTACAACAAATAGATACGTAAAACATCGAATATTGCATGTCATGTGGAGGCTGACGCCATTTCGCGCGCAAAAAATGCAAACTGGATGCGGATTTACTAATTGCTAACGTCATTAAAAAATTCAATTTTTAAAACTGAATGTGCTAAATCTCCTTATTTTGCACGGTGACCTATCTTGAAATTTTGTAGACAGTATCGTACCACGAAAATCTTGCATTATATAAAAAATAAAAAAATTCTGTAATGTGGAAAAAATGTTTTTCAAGAAAATAGTATTTTCGTAGTTTGAAAAAAATTGGCGTTAAAGAATTTTTTAAATTTTGCACAATGTTAGTCTATGGTGTTTGTAACATGATGCGAAGAAAAAAATTGGGGTCACCGTGCTTCTTTAAGACTAGCGCAGCAAAATAGATCGTTTCTGAGTAAATTTGATACGCAAGTGTTGCCATAGCAACGGAGCATTGGCCATCAAAACTGCCATAATTTGAACGAAAATATGTTAAAATACATGAGAAATTCAATACGGACTTATATAAATTTAATAGCGCGAAAATTAAAAGCAATAAGTAAACTATAGCTTAATTTTTTGAAAACTGTATTGAGCCACCTTAAGATGGATGAGACGCATGAGATGAAGCATAAATCGTGATCAGAACCGTGAATCCTAGGAAACAATTTACGCTTTGTTATTTCGTCACTGTTTGCGTGGAGTGACCAATGACAATGTGTAAATTCCCGTTTCCTAGGATACACGGTCCTAACGACAATTTGTGCATAAGGTCTATTACAACACGTAAGTTTGACTGTGTGGTTGGTGTGTGGAGATTTTAAATATTTAAATCACTGAGCAATGCCAAGTCATTTATACATGTTGTTCCCATTGAGGTAATCTTTTATAGGAACTGGTTTTTAAAATAATTTTTTCGAGAATAAAGTGCTGTTATCAGTTTCCTTGTTTAATAATGGTAATAGAACGAATAGGAGTGCAATTAATGCCAAAATCATACGAGTGATTACAAAATCAACCGACCGTGCAGCGGGAGGTTAATTTGTTAGTCGCGAGTATATGATTTGGCTTTGGCATAAATTGCACGACTTGATTCGTTCTGTTACTTATTAATTATACATCTCCTGTAATCAAGCGGTTAAAAAAAGAAATCCTCACAAAAATCCATTTAAAAAAATTTTAAAACAAAAAAGAAAACAAAATCATATGTTAATCATTTTTCTTCTTTCGTGAGAAATTTGGCTTTAATTAATATGCAAATATCATACTTATGACATCACTGTGCATAATGAGTTTTAGTGCTGTAGCAATTTATCTTACAGTATCCATGATAAATTTACAAAAGTTGCGCATAATTACGGCAAACCAAAATTTGTAAGTTGTAATTTTGGATTTTTTCCGCAAAATTAAATTGTTTAAAAAATCTGTTGTTTTAAAATACAAATTATGCGCTGTGACGTCATAAGTATGATGTTTGCATGTTATTCATGGCTAAATTTCTCACGAAAGAAGCCAGACAATAAACTTCTGTAAAAGAAGTTACCAACCCATTTAACGTCATCTCTATACTAAGTTTAAAAAACGTCGGGGTGAAATTTCGTTGCATAAGCACTTTAATGCTAACGTTATATGAACTTTGTCTACACAAGATAGCTTGGTTTTTGATTAAAACAAGTTAGAGGGGAGAACATTTTTGCACCACCCGGTACAGCGTTTTTTGTTTTAACGTTTAATACATCTGCCTGAAATGCATAAAATAGACGGTGCGGTCATATTAAGCAGGACACTTGCTTGAGCTAAATGTTGAACTCCCTTCTTTCCCAACGCCCCAGGTCGTGCCATTTTTTCATTTATCTGTAACAATTTTTCTTTATACTTTAGATTCGATGTGTGTGAATGAAAATATCGTCGCCTTACCACCTCCACCCCTTACTGCGGTAGGCAGTCACGCTTTTTTACACCTGCACATTTTCTGTTTTGATTGCCCGTTTTTTAAATTTTATTTTCACATGCATTCATGACTCGTGACCTTAAGGCCGGAAGAAAGTTGAGAGCCCCACTCAACTGCATGCCTTCCAATCGTCAGATTCCGTTTACATTGCACCATTTTATATCAGAGCAGCAACTATATGCCGGATCCAAGCTATCCTTGTTCATTTGATTTGCGCGCGTGAAAAATAGGTACGTGGTGCGTACATAGGGAAGATCACGTGGGCAGTGACATTGCAACTTCATTATTTTTCCAAGGTCTCTGCAAGGCTTTAATTCGTTCGACATAAGCAGGCAGTACATGTAAAAAGAAGGCGCCACTTTTTGGGTGTACTGTTCGTCCGTGTCGAGCGGTTAAGGTGTTGCAGGTATCTTGGGATATCTAATAAAGTTGCGGTGTTATTAATATAAAGAGCACCTAGCCATTGCTGCACCTAAAAATCATTCAGTTTATTCCTAAAATTGAAAGTTTTGCTGTTTTTATCCCCGTTTGTGGCAATCAATCGCAAATAGTAGTTGCTGTGCCCTCGGGCTGCGTCTATGAAGCAAGATCTGAGGTGCCCCTTGGGAAAGTCAAGCAATGAACTTGTGGTTATAGTTATAAAGGGCAGGCTACAATTTTAAAATGATTTAAGTTCTGTTTCTGTGAAAGGCTGCTGGCTATTGCTATACGCTTCAGCTGAAAATCATCTGGTTCCTTTTCAATTCAAAATTTTTCAGTTTTAATCCCAGTTTGTGACAATTAATCGCAAATAGTAGTTGCTGTGCCCTCGGGCTGCGTCTATGAAGCAAGATCTGAGGTGCCCCTTGGGAAAGTCAAGCAATGAACTTGTGGTTATAGTTATAAAGGGCAGGCTACAATTTTAAAATGATTTAAGTTCTGTTTCTGTGAAAGGCTGCTGGCTATTGCTATACGCTTCAGCTGAAAATCATCTAGTTCCTTTTCAATTCAAAATTTTTCAGTTTTAATCCCAGTTTGTGACAATTAATCGCAAATAGTAGTTGCTGTGCCCTCGGGCTGCGTCTATGAAGCAAGATCTGAGGTGCCCCTTGGGAAAGTCAAGCAATGAACTTGTGGTTATAGTTATAAAGGGCAGGCTACAATTTTAAAATGATTTAAGTTCTGTTTCTGTGAAAGGCTGTTGGCTATTGCTATACGCTTCAGCTGAAAATCATCTAGTTCCTTTTCAATTCAAAATTTTGCAGTTTTAATCCCAGTTTGTGACAATTAATCGCAAATAGTAGTTGCTGTGCCCTCGGGCTGCGTCTATGAAGCAAGATCTGAGGTGCCCCTTGGGAAAGTCAAGCAATGAACTTGTGGTTATAGTTATAAAGGGCAGGTTATTGCTTGAGCTAAACAACATTCAGTTTCTTCCTAAATTAAATTTTTGCTAAAAGTAGTTGCTGTGCCCTCGGGCTGCGTCTATGAAGAAAGATCTGAGGTGCCCCTTGGGAAAGTCTAGCAATGAACTTGTGGTTACAGTTATAAAGAGCAGGCTACAATTTTAAAATGATTTAAGTTCTGTTTCTGTGAAAGGCTGCTGGCTATTGCTATACGCTTCAGCTGAAAATCATCTAGTTCCTTTTCAATTCAAAATTTTGCAGTTTTAATCCCAGTTTGTGACAATTAATCGCAAATAGTAGTTGCTGTGCCCTCGGGCTGCGTCTATGAAGCAAGATCTGAGGTGCCCCTTGGGAAAGTCAAGCAACGAACTTGTGGTTATAGTTATAAAGGGCAGGTTATTGCTTGACCTAAACAACATTCAGTTTCTTCCTAAATTAAATTTTTGCTAAAAGTAGTTGCTGTGCCCTCGGGCTGCGTCTATGAAGAAAGATCTGAGGTGCCCCTTGGGAAAGTCTAGCAATGAACAATTACCATAAGCTTTAGTTTAAAACACAATATATAATTAGAAGTTGCATGCTGATGTGTCAAAATGGTGCCTTGTAAATGGGCGATACACTAGGATTGCACTACTTCAGTCTGCATTAGGTCTCTTAGGTCTTAGTTTAAGGCAAGCACGAGTGGGTGAGAAAAGCTCACGTTAGCTTAGGTTAAGGCACCAGGCGTGAAATCCACGCATCAGGCCCCTCATACGGACCCCAAACCTTTTTTCAATACTTCTGAAATTTTCCCACCTTCCCGCAACGCTGTGGTGTGGATATCATGGGCAAATGTTGCATTACTTCAATGAGTTGTTTGGTGGATATCCTGGGCAAATGTTGCATTACTTAATTGAGTGACTTGGTGGATATCTTGGGCACTGTGTGCACTCCAAAATGGAATTGTAGGGCGGTCATGCGGTCGGGCAGCGTGTGTCTTCGCGATACTGCAGCCTGTACACTGCATGATTGCTTCATACTGAAGAAAGAAGACGCTGTGAGGTTTGTGATCTTTATAAAGGGTTATGGGGGTCCCTGCGGCTCAAAATGGGGGGTGCCCTGCGGTTAGGAATTAGGTGCGCCGTTCATTAGCGGCAACAATATGGCGAAATAACTTCTTACTGTTTTATTCGGCGTTGATAATTGTTCACTTGTTTTCCTGTCTCGACAAAGAAAACGTCTGGTGACCTTGGCTTGCAACCCTGAAATTTCTGCCTGACCAATACACGGACTAATTAATTCGTACAGAAACCTTGGTACAGCAATAGTGAACAGTAATGTTTCATCTCTGGGTTAAACTCCTAGACCGCTGTCCCTTAAAGGGATGTCTACATTTAAGTCGCATATGTATTCAACCTGGAAACAGTTGGTCTGCACAGTCGTTCATTCTTCAAACACATTTAAAAGATTGGATCAGCTTCAAGAAGATTTTGGAGAATGATTACTTAAACGTACATTGGTGTCGTCCAAAGATTTCAATGAAATATATTGAATTCAAAACAAATTTTTCAAGGGCTAGTTTGTGAACTTAAAATTTTTTTAAATCTTACATCGATCGAAGATTCAATCACAGTCGATTTCAGCTAAGCTTTCACTGCAATATTCCGCACTTCGTTGCGAAGTTCAAACAGACCGGCTTGCGAATTCTGAAATGAACTTTTAAACTTTGCAACGAACTTTGCAACGAAGTTCGAAATATTACAGTTGAAAACGTAGCTGAAATCGACTGTAAAAGCAAATTGATGCGTTGAAATGTAAAAGCTAAGATAGTGGGCTGAAGTTTAACTTAGGGTTGACAACTAAACCAGCTTTGAACAACTGGCTCCAGGAATGCTCATAAGCCAGCGCTGTTAACCTGTATAGTACAATGTATAGTTAGCTTGTACTACAGTATAAGCACATTGCGTAACGAATACTTTAATTTAATGTATAAAAATTAATATAAACACCGCACAACAAGAAAGTTGCCCCCTACATACATGAGAATACGTTCTAAACAAATGAATCGCTGTTAATCAAACCTAGAACTAATTGGGCCTATTCTGGGCATGATTTAAACGGCTTTACACGATTGCACTACGATTTTGTGTTTACCAATGAATGGTGAATGAGACGGATCACACAAGCATATTCAGCATGTTAACTTTGAAATTGGGTATTTTTGTATTCAATGTGTGACCCAATTTAAGTAGTTCTAGGTTTGATTAACAGGGTTCATTTGTTTAGAGTTTATTCTGATGTATTTAGGGGGGGACTTTCTTTCTGTGCGGTGTTTAGTTAAGTTGTGGTGGTAAAATTGTAACACTAAATAGTAATGTTGAATTGCAGTTAGTTTCAAATAGTGTACATATTCCCTGTAGTCCAGGACCTGTTTAGGAGTTTGTATGCATTTCATTTGCCACAAGTAATCTCAACTGTTTTAGGGTAAAACGACCATGCCGATCAACATGGCATATGTGCCAAAACCCGAATCCGGGGCGAAAGTCCTCAAAATGACTCCGCCTTGAAACGGCAGTGTCGACATAGCTCTAACCTCAGACCAATGCGAGCAACGGCCTTTCTGAAGTGCCTATAATGTTTAGAAGGGTTGGTTATAGGGGTGGTTATTAGAAGCAAAATATTGCCTAACTGTAATATTTTCCAAGAAAATCATCATTCAACATGCCTGGTCAGCAGCTAATTATGCATAAAATCACTAAAATTGCTGGCAGAAATTAAATTTTCATATTTCCTAAAAAAAATTATTATAACATGAAAAACCATGTTCAATTGAATCAAATTCTTACAGATTTCAAAAGGATTGACCCTATTTTGTTGATATACAAGACATTGTATTTCACTTACCCCCCGCAAAAACACGATTCCAGCCATATTTTCCATCTTGTTCGCTTTTTTATCGCCGAGTAGCGGAAGTCTCATGCAATTCTTGTACTTTCCCATAATCACAGATGACTAAAGAACAACTCATCCCATTTTCGACTTGTTCTGAGACTGTGCTGTCTACTTTATCCTCGATTTTGTATCCTCGACAATTAGCCAAAATTGCCGCCATTACGAAGTCTTGTCGCTTTTGTGTCCGATAAATGTGACTTCTTCGTCCTTATGTGTATTTATATTAAGTAATCCAACAGCACTTTATACTACTGAATTTCTAATGGTGATTTTGTAAACTTCTATCAATTTTCAATATAAAAATCCACCCACATAAAATCGAGTGTCTTCAAGCTTCGAAATATTTTGAAAGTCACGGGCAATCATCACGAAAATTCCTCGTGGGCGATCATACCGGGGGAGTGGATATTTTCACGAATACGTTTGCTCGTTTCCACAGCAAGCCAAGTAAACATTTCATATTATTCTATGTTCATGTATATTTGCGTATTGTTTTGTTTTTAAGCTTCAACTAAAAGAAAATCAGACAGACTTACGCATTTCCCCATTTTTATTTAAAGGGCGATTTTTATTATGCCAAAGTGTAAAATAACTAAGCGTCTAAGCCACTAAAAGCCACTATTAGCCCACTAAGATTTTAAAATTGAAACGTACGTATCTGCACTGGCATAGCCCTCAAAATAAACATGGGAGAAATGCATAACTGTCAGATTTTCTTGTAGTTAAAGCTTAAAAACAAAATAATACGCAAATATAAACATGCAAACGCATTCGTGAAAATATTCACTCCCTCCGGTATGGTCGCCCACGAGGAATTTTCGTGACGATTGCGCGTGACTTTCAAATTATTTTGAAGCTCGAAGAGACTCGATTTTATGTGGGTGGATTTTTATATTGAAATTTGATCAAATTTAACAAAATGACCTTCAGAAATTCAATAGTATAAAGTATTGTTGGATTACATAGTATAAATACACACAAAGACGAAGAAGTCACATTTATTGGACAGAAAAGCGGCAAGACTTCGTAATGGCGGCAATTTTGGCTAATTGTCGAGGATGGAAAATCGGAGATAAAGTAGATGGCACAGGCTCAGAACAAGTCGAAACTGGGCTGAATTTTTCTTTAGTCATCTGTGATTACGGAAAAGTGCAAGAATTGTGTGAGACTTCGGCTGGTCGGCGATAAAAAAGCAAACAAGACGGAAAATATGGCTGAAATCGTGTTTTTGCGGGGGGTAAGTGAAATACAGTGCCTTGTATATCAACAAGATAATGTCAATCCTTTTGAAATCTGCAAGAATTGGATACAATTGAACATGGTTTTTCATGTTATAATAATTTTTTTTAGGAAATATGAAAATTTAATTTCTGCCAGCAATTTTAATGATTTTATGCATAATTAGCTGCTGACCTAGCATGTTGAGTGGTGATTTTCTTGGAAAATATTATAGTTAGGCAATGTTTTGCTTCTAATAACCACCCCCATAAGCAACTTTTCTAAACACTATAGGCACTTCAGAAATGCTGTTGCTTGCATTGGTCTGAGGTTAGAGCTATGTCGACACTGCCGTTTCAAGGCGGAGTCATTTTGAGGACTTTCGCCCCGGATTCAGGTTTTGGCACATATGCTATGTTGACCGGCATGGTCATTTTACCCTAAAACAGTTGAGATTACTTGTGGCAAATGAAATGCATACAAACTCCTATACAGGTCCTGGACTACTGGATATCCCAAAAAAATGCCTTAATTTTTTGTGGTGTGTACCGACATGAACTCACAGGGTGACGAGGGTCTCTAATAAAGGGGTGAAATGGGAGCTGGGATTGGCTATTTTGTGCTGGGGTATTCCATGCACTTGGAAGCAAGAAAGACGCCAGGACTACCGTGATCTCTCTATTTAGCCCCCTCTCAAATATCCCCCTCTCTCATAAGCCCCCTCCCCTTCCAGGTGAAAAAATGAAATAAGCACCCCTCTAATAAGCCCTCCATAATATATGTATATTGTCACAAAGCCTACTAGGGGAAATAATACTTTGGATCAAGCGTTTTCAACCCTAGGCCTACTACCGTATTATGAATCTACCGCCTGTTGCATCATCTGATCATTCCAGTGTCCTTCTCCAACCTACGGAAAAACCGACCCCAAGTTTACCAACAATGCGATTTCATAAACGTGATAGTAGAGCATCCGATAAGAGACATTTGATTGTCGCCTTAGAAAACTTTAATTGGACACCATTATGCGGTTAAATTCCTGTGAGCACCAGCTAGAAGCTTTCCAGACCGTAATTGATGATGCGATCGATTCCTATCTCCCTATCGTTTCAGTCAAAAAACACCCCAATGACAAACCGTGGATCACTCCCCTCATTAAAGACCCCATCAAAAAGCGCCAGCAAGCTTGGGTGAAAAATGATTCACAAAAATATAAAGTATACCGTAATAAGGTGATAAAACTTTGTAAAAAGGCGAGACATCGATTTTTTGCTGATAAAATTAGCCATACACACGACACAGATCCCCCCAAGTGGTGGGATGGTATCAAAATGCTTTCTGGCTTATCGAAAACACCACCTATAACAAGCATCACAGTGAATGAAACAATACTAAGGGACGTTGATCTTGCGGAGTTGATAAGTGAATCCTTCAGCCGTGTCACTGATGATTTATTACCTTTAGCTTATACCCCTATCCCGGTCATAGATGTCCCTGATGAGTACATTATTTCTTCAGAAGCTGTAGAATTTGCCCTATCTGTTATTAATGAATGCAAATCAGTGGGACCAGATAAAATCCCAAATTGGGGTATCAAAAGATTGTGTATCAATCATTTCCAATCCTGTCTGTTCCATTTTTAATTCTTCTATTAGAGAAAGCCATGTCCCTAAGCTTTGAAAGAGTGCGGAAGTCCTGCCACTTGCGAAGACTCCCCAACCACAGTCTATTGACTCCGACCTTAGACCTATATCCTTGACACCTGTGATAAGTAAAGTTCTCGAAGGCTTTGTTTTTAATTGGATTGCACGCATCAATGCCTCATATCGATCCTTATCAATTTGGAAGCGTCAAAAGATCAGCAACGAAGAAGCATTCAACAACGCATGCCCTCGTTCACCTCCTTCATAATTGGTTATCTGCTCTTGAGTAACCTAACACTTTTATTCGGACTTGCATGATAGACTTTTCGAAAGCGTTTGACCGAACTGATCATAACATTTTGATTGATAAATTAAGGTTACTTAATGTTCCACCTGTGCTTTTGAATTGGTGCGCTAGTTTTCTTTGACAACGTCAACAACGTGTTAAATTACAGAATTGTACTTCGAACTGGAGAACTATAAATGCTGGTGTACCACAAGGAATCAAACTTGGACCCTTATTTTTCCTGATAATGGTTAATGATTTGGTTAGCCAGATACCCTTATATAAATATGTGGATGACAGCACTTTGTCAGAGGTTGTTAGAGTCGGCGAATTGAATTTATCAACCTTACAGAGTGAGGTAGATAAGGTTAACCAGTGGTCAATTGCGAACAATATGAATTTAAATGTTAAAAAAACGAAAGAATTTATTGTATCATTTTTAAAAAACCAACCATCACTCCAGCCATTGATGATTGATAATCAGTACCTGGAGATGGTTCAAACTATAAAACTACTAGGTGTATACCTGACATCCGATCTTAAATGGACGAAGCACGTCACCCATATTTGTTCCAAAGCAAGCAAGCAAGCGTTTATATGCGCTCATGCTACTTAAACGTAATGGCGTACAATCCCGTGATCTTCAGAAGGTTTATTGCTGCTTTGTTCGTCCTATTCTTGAATACGCGTGCCCGGTATGGCACTCTTCCTTATCGATTTTACTCAGCGACCAAATTGAGCATATTCAAAAACGTGCGCTGAGAATTATCTTGCCAAATATGTCATATCAGGAGAGCCTGAGTATGTTAAAGTTGCCCACACTTACCGAAAGGAGAGAGTTGTTGTGCATGCGTTTTTATAAAAAGACGTCAAGTAAACTGTTGGAGTTATTGCCTCATCCAACTTACCATCAGCACAACCTTAGACATACACGGACCATTCCACTCTTCAAATGTCATACCAAACGTTTTAGTGATAGTTGTCTGTCATATTGTGTAAAGAAATGGGATGCTTTTTAACTTGTATTTTTAAACTTATTATACTCTAAGTAATTATTTTAGTATTTTTATATCTTAACTCTTGATTGTTGTAATATAGTTAATATTTAATCCTAATTGTTCTTGAGTTTTTTCAGTCTTCCTTGCGTTGACTGCCATTCAAGAATTTTATAATAAGATTTGAATTTGAATTTAAAAATTATTCGCCGAAGGCGAAGTGATTATTGGTATATATGCACCGAGACGAAGTCGGGGTGAATATTTTCCATAGTCTCTGAGCCTGAGGCGAATAATTGTTTTAGTACAATTTCTTTAGTACAATTTCTTTAGTAGTAAAATTGACGTGCATAAAATGCACTGTCGTCTTTTATGAATACAGTTTACTTCTGAAAATTCCTAAGTAAAGACTAAAGTTTACTTGTAATTTTAATTTTAAAGAGAGAAAAAAGTATTTAATAAAGTATTTGCAGACGATCTGTTACCTTAAGATAGTTTAACATCAAAGTTTGTTTGTATTCTTCAAGTTTATATTAATGCCATTTTCACTATTTGGCAAAATTATAATACATCAAAACGACTCTCATTGGCGGCCATTTTGAAAAAATGCTAACTAGTAAATAATGCCTCATATTTACTGGTCAGGCAACCAATCAAAATGCTTGAAAACCATTATTTACCAAAGAAATGGAACTTGAATGGAATTAGAAACAGGACTCTGTGTAATATAGTTTGAACTTGAAATTTAATATAAAGGTCGATAAATAGACGCTAGAGGTCCTTACGTCACGCCTGAGTTAAACAATGAATTGCAATGCAATGTGGAAAACGTGCGAAAAATTAACCTTGTATTTATATGCATTGAATCCGCGTGACGCAAGCACTTCTAGCGTCTAAATTCAAAAACGTTTTGTTAAAACTAAAATAGATTTGCTTAAAAACTTCGCTTCAGATTAAGGTGAACGTCTTAAAGTGGCAGAGCAGACCACTGGTTAAAAATTTTAACAATTCTGAGCATATGGAACAGGCACTCTGTTAAGCATTGAATATTGTTTATTAATATTTTCATATTTCGTTGCGGAATTAATAAGTAAAAGTTTGTTGTTTGCATATCATTTTATACTGAAATCTAGCGTAAGCATTGAGCTACTCTAACTTTTGAATCTGATATAGTATTCAGTAGTAGAATCATACTAGTATACTATTGCAAATGCTGTAATTTGATTGGTTACTCTACACGCTATCTATTCCTCGATAGATAGCGAGTAGCGAAACAATCATCTTCCGATAGAGTTTTCTTTTAAAAAAATTGCTTAAAAATCAAATTTTTTGTTGAATATTCCATGTTTGACCCCTGATTATACTGAAACAATTAGATTACTCGCCCTCGATTTCTATGCGGTGATAGTTGATGAGGGCGAAGCCCGAAATCTCGAGCTCGTAATCTAATTGTTAATTAGTACACCATAATTTATATTTATGTCAGTTATTATTTGCCCAATGTCCCTAGAATCAGCAGTCAGAATATCCAGGGTGTCCAAAAAAGTTTTGCATTCAAGTTTAAATTTTTAAAAGAATACTAAGCAGTGAAACTAGTATGTATTCTTGTTTAAAAGGTGTCTTCATTCATCTTTCTGGAATATGTTGTGTCTATGAAATTTGAGCACTTATAGTATATTAATTATTATAACTTGATCATCCGCGTGTTGGACGAACTGGTGGTGGAATTGCATTGCTATTTAGAGAGAAAATCCAAGCAAAAAGAGTTGATAGCGGTAAACGTAAATCGTTTGAGTTTTCTGAATGGATACTACAGTACTGCTCAACAAAACTGCGATTAATTATTGTATATCGTACCCCTTTTTCCACTGCTCATCCTATTTCTGTAAATGTATTCCTGGAAGAATTTTCTGTCTACCTAGAATCAGTTATCATTTCATCCGAACCCCTGCTAATCGTTGGAGACTTTAATCTGCACGTCAACATCCCAAGCGATCCCAATGCTTCTAAATTTCTCGCCAGTCTGTCGTCAATGGGTCTTGACCAACATGTTGATAAACCCACGCATGTTTCTGGCAATACCCTCGATCTGATAATTACTCGTTGTTCTTACTCCTTGGTTCCAATAAATCCTTTAGTAGGTTATCTATTCTCAGATCATATGACAATTGTATGTGATATATTGCTGGGGAAACCACCACCTATTACGAAGAAAATGACATATAAAAAGATCAAGGCAATTGATAAGAAAAAGCTACAAAAAGAATTGATGTCTTCTCAGCTTTGTGTGAATACCCAAGATGCGCTTACTCAACTAGTAGAATGCTACAATCGAACACTATCTCAGGCCTTAGATCAACATGCACCTATATGTACGAAAAGTATGAAATCAAGACCACTAGTTCCATGGTTTAATGAGAAGATTAAGGCAGCAAGACGTGAGAAAAGAAAAGCTGAGAGAAAATGGCGAAGAACTCGTTCCCTAGTTGACATGAAAAGCTATAAAATCAAGAAGAACATGACTAATCGACTTATGAATGAAGCTCGAACTCAGTTTTATCAGAACTTCATCGAGGAGAATAATACCAATCAAAAGAATCTCTTCACTGCTGTAAATAAATTGCTTAATCAGAGTAATAAGAGGTCAGTTTTCCCTCAATTTATTGACAAACAGAAATTTGCAGATCAAATGGGAAGTTATTTTGTCTCAAAAATCCAAGACATACACACAAAGCTCGATATATTAGTGCACACAGTTTGCCAAAAGATTCTGTTGACAATTCTTCTATAACAATTACTCACTTAGATAATTTTACGGTTCTCACTGAAGAAGAAGTCTTGCAACTCTTAAAGGTTGTTAAAGGCTCCACGAAAAAGAGCTGTAATCTTGATCCCGTGTTTGGGGCAGCATGCAGTAAATTTTGTCTGTAAGACAGCTCAAAAGAAAGTACTAATCACTGTCTTGTGCATATTAAGTCATATGAGGTGAATGTAATTTAATTTCAATCAGATCCATTTATTTCATTTTGATCAAGGGAATTTCAATAAGAAAAAAATAATATTCTATATAAATTGATATTTTGTTTAATTTTATTAATTAGTATAAAATAATTTTCAACGAGATAATAATTTTCATTCTCAACTACCCATGCGGGACCAAATTGTGTGCCTTTTTGGAGCATCTCAAATTAACCACTTACACCTAAAATTGTTCCTGTGTGGTCTCTTTTATTACTTGCTTCAAGTAAACAAAGGAATACCTTGTTCGAAAGGTAAGTGAACAAGCCATAAAACTAGAAAATAGTCACCTTGTATGATCAAGTTTTCATTCAGCAATCAATCTTAGAAGTGTTTTTTTTTTGACACCCTGGCTTGTATACAAATGCCACAATAGAGGATTCATAATAGGCTGACTCAATTCTGTAAATGCTAAATCTTGCATCTCAATATTGTTTTTTTCATTCCTGTCCTGCATCATGTTTGTTAATCTTGTAAATTCCTCATCTTGCAACCTTCAAAAAACACAGAATTAATCCTGCTCTATGTCTATTTTCCCAAGCCAAAACATGGTGTGGCATGGCAAATACAAACATGGCCATGTTCTTGTGATTGACAAAATTGTCTTGTGACATGCAAACTGTTTTCAA
Organism: Muricea muricata; assembly: GCA_963855995.1. Taxonomy (NCBI): domain Eukaryota; kingdom Metazoa; phylum Cnidaria; class Anthozoa; order Malacalcyonacea; family Plexauridae; genus Muricea; species Muricea muricata. The sequence continues at coordinate 2,165,836 of OY979726.1, read as the reverse complement.
AAAAATATTTGCAGTTAACTATGAACAATAGTAATGTCTCACAACTTCCTGTGTGCTGAAACGGGTTCAATTGCAGTTGTTGTCCCCCATAGACAAAATGGCTAATGTTTGTTTATTATCATACCCAATTCACATTTTAAGATCACTCACATGCCCTAGGCCTATAGTTACAATTATTTTAGCTTGTGGCAGCGTTAACGGAGAACAAAAGTAACTATGCATATTTAGATCCATAGACACACTGGATTCATGGATCCATGGAGTGAATAACTCGTGTTCATCATTTGTATGCCTGGTTACTTTTGTCCTAATTACTCTTCTGCAAACCTGAGGCTGGTTGTACGAAAGTTGGGTAAAGTTATCCACCGGATAGCGACTTTTTCAAGCCTCCCAAAACTGGATTTACTGCAATGGTCAAATGTGGTGTTTAGCATTTTAAAGTTAAAGGGGGAAGTTATAATTTGGCTAAAGTATATTTAGTTTTAATGCATTTAAAAGCATTTTTTAGACAGGATAAAAAATCACTATCCAGTAGATAGATCCATCTTTTGTACAACCGACCCCATAACATTAATAATGGTATCCAACCATGTGAATAATCTGAGGATGGAAATTGGGTGGCAACATGAATTAGCCAAATGTACCTATGCATATCAAGGTGTAAGCAAGGAGCAAAAAATTCTATGTTTAACTGAAACTAGGAAATTTAATCTGAATCTGAGGGCAGCCCCCTGCTGATTCTTTTATCGTTGTGTTTGAAATGCCATTTCTCACATTTTGAGATGAATATTAAAAAATATAACAGCATAAAAACTTTATATAGGCCTTATAAAAACATGATAAAAATGTGTTCATCCTATCAAGTCAAAAACACAAAGTATTGAAAATATAATACAGTGTTTGCCTGATTCATTTCTGTGAATGACAGATAGAGAGTACTGAGTACTGGTCTTTATCAGATGTGAAAACAGATTTAATTGAATATTTACAGGTATATGTATCACAAAATACCTCGGTACCACAGAATACCAGTCGTATTTATTTTCAGTATAAAACTTGGAAGAAACGTGCAAAATACTTTATTCTCGTAAATATATATTAATTTTGGTGTTAATTGACACATAAATAAGAAAAATGAATATTTTAATAAAAATTCTTAAAAGTAACGAGGATAAGGTTTAAATGTAATTCGTTGTTTTTGATGCCTCTTTTTTGCTAAATGCTCGTAAAGTCAGAACGTTTGAAAATAAGTTTGCAAACCAACATAAGTTATGTTCATAGACATTTGTACTAAGCGATAAAATATTCCTGCCATTCAAGAATGACAGGGAGCAATCAAATTTGCTATAAAAGAACACGATCTTTCAACATTATTGATAAACCTGATATATTGTATTATATACCATGGGTATTATGTAGTGACTTTAGTATTAACCTTCCACTAAATTAGATAGCAATATCTATACAGTATTACCATACAGCATCAAAGACCAAATCCTGGTTCAATTTGATAAACCGTTACTTATTTATTGCCACACTGGTACTCTGTCGTACATTAGGATTTTATCCAAATAATGTCAGGCTTCAAAAATACTAGAATATGCTAAAATCTAACCGCAACACCCCACAGGAAGAAAAACTACAGGGAAAACCTTCCCAAAAAACCAATAATAGTCCATGATATATACTTGCGACATAAAATATGAATGATAGAAAATTGTGTGGTATTCTGTGGTACATACACCTGTATGTTTTAACTCTGTTTTAGCTGACTGAAATTGGGAAATGTTGTAGCCTGAAAATAATTGGGAAAACCATGTATGTTTAACATATGGTGTTTTTGACTCTGGCCTAACACCCATGGGATAGAATGTGCATGGTCTTGCGCATTTCTATGTTTGAATTTTCCCGCCAAGAATTGCCTTTGGTGGATACACTTCAAAAACACCTCACATATCTTCTGTTTAAAAAGTTTGTGTTGTCTGTGTTCAAAATACCAAGTTTCTCCTACAAGCATGGGCTGCAGCTCTTGCAGCTCAAGCAATTGGTAAGCTGCCTGATGCATGTTTTTCTCTTTAATCTAAATCCCACCGGACATAGAAAGTGCTGTACTATTTCTGTACTCTTACCACTACTTACGACTACAGTCTGTTGTAAAATACCTCCTGAAGATTCTTCCTGAATGAAACAGACTGTAGTGGTAAGTTTTCCGGCGAGGTATTTTTCTGTCTATTTGTCATTGAACACTCTTTTTAACATGTTTATGTAACAAAAGCTCTTTTTATGTGATTGTTGGCTCTAGACAAATGACTATATAGACTTCTTTCATGAAAAATAATAGGGTATCAGGGGCAAGTTTTGGTAACTTAAAATCATGCCTCAAAATCACACACAAATTACCAAATAAGTCTTCCATGAGAAAATCAAGTTGGCCTAGCCTTCATAAGCTTTGAAGGGAGAAGATATGGTCATCATTGTATTACCTCTTTTCTTGTTTAAAAAACAGGTGTGTTCCTTATTTAAAAATCACCATATTTAAGAAGACAATGTGAATTCCTAGTTAAAAACCTGACCCGGAAAGTACGCCGAAGTCTCAAAATTCATCTCAAAATTATTTTCGTTTATCAAAGTAAAAAGACACCTTTCTTACTACCTAACAAAGATAAAATTCCGGATTCTTGTAAGGCCAATGATCTTTATGAATTTTCGTGCCCTGGATGCGGTCATTCTTACATAGGCAAAACTGGAAGCTCTTTGGGAACGAGACTTCCTGAACATGCTAACATCAACTCTTACAAAACTAGCGCAATCACACAACACTTTACTCAACTGTCCCGACGATCTCTACCTAGCCAACTTAAATACATTTCCAAATCTTGACAGCTCTGAAGAGTTTTTCGACAAAATGCATTGTCCTACTTCCTTGGTCTACACCAAATCTAAAATCTTGTATTCATGTAAATATAACAACCCCAATCAGTTGCTTATACTAGAAGCGCTACATAGCCTATAAAACGTAAATTGCCAGAGTTAAATTGTGAACTCAAAGCCAGCAAACGATTATCTTTATTTTTGTAATGCTACATCTACACACGTATTCCTTAAGCTTCAATGTTCTTCACCTGATTGGCTAACTACAGCTTGCCAACTTTGTAGATATATAGCACAGCCTGTTTGTAATCTGCTCTATTGGTTTAACAATGTCTTTGGAATAAAGACGAAATATCACCGACTCCGTCGTTTTCTTGTTTTTTTCTTGAATATCAGGAATACAAGATGTCTATTTTAGGAATTTCCTTTATTTTTTGCTTCTCATTTAAGGTGACTGAAAATAAGCCTATATAGATCTCTGCCTTAGACAGGCTTGTACTTCAGATGATTTTATTAAAATTGTACAAAAAAGGAGAGCATGCCTATTGTAGAAGTGTCAATAACAGAGGTGTATCCAGCAAGGTTCTACAAACTATTAGCACCATTCAGCATCATACTGCTAGGAAACTTACTGTTTTTTAGTTACTTAGTAAACCAAATGATTACAAATACCTTAATGCAGACAATTATTGGATATCAACATTGACTAGCTGGCTAAACTACAAGCATAAATTACGCAACATAAATTGATTAAATGTGGGATGAATCAGCCCCCTCCTTGCATACCTGATAACAAAGACTTGCAGAGGTGTGCACCCCCGTGTTAAATGAATTCACTTTCAATAATTATTACCCTGTGTGCTGTGCAGACTGTGTTGCTCTACTGTATATTGAGATGTCCAGCATAAATAAAGTTAGATAGTTTAGGTTTCCTCTTGCTATTGCACGGGATCAATAAGAGATGATCCTTACTGGACTCTTTGAAGAACAATTTCGAACTGATAGAAGTATCCAGTATAAATGAAGTTAGTTAGTTCAGGTTTCCTTCTGTAGTAACACTGGATCAATAAGAGATGATCCTTACTGGATCTCTAGGAAGAACAGTTTACACTGCGATTAGTTTTATAAGATATTTATGCCGTACGTATTCAAAATGAGCATTACTATTCATTAAAACTTACGAACATCAAAACAAAGTTGTGAGATGATCTTTACGATGTTGATATTTGATGTTAGTCACATAAATGAAAATATATGGCGCTGTTCCATATTTCACGCGGACCACGCTATTAGTTTAAAAAATATGACAACACGATAAGACGTCGTTTTTAACTTAATTGGAAGTGGAAACGACATTCTTTAACCAAAAACAGCATAGGTAATAACAAGAGAATGTTTTAGTTAGAAAATGAACGAACTTAGTGTCATAGTTGAAGGATTTTTCAAAGAATACGTGGAACGGCGGAAAAGAGGGATTCTGGACTTCTAAAATAGATAAGAATGGGAGGTATTAGGCGTTTGAAGGAGAACTGTTCGTAAATTATCATGATCAACGTCTATCAATATTTTGAGAAAGTTTGCTTTGCCATATATCTTCAAAACTAGCAATGATGGATTCCTGGTAATCAATAATAATTCTAAAAGTACGTCCACTGGTGTCGTGGAATGAATGTTTGGAACTGGATTGAAGCAAAAAATGCTTGAGAGCACAACGGAAGTTCATTCTTTTGACGGGCAGACGAAATCAGCATGATAAAGCTTGGAAAATGCATGCATGGGTTAGATCATTGATATTCAATGATGATATGTGACAGGCGAGGCTAAGGAGTCAACAAAAAAGAGGTAAAGTAAACGAGTTCTGCTGGTAACAGCGGAAATAGGGATCAGAGGTCTCTTTTGCACATTTAGGCACATATGAAGACATGTTGGTTGCTAATAATACGGATCTAAATGATCGTTCTACCACTTCTTTGGCAGGTACCTAAAACCTTTCATCAGAAGTTCCTTTTCCCAGCATTAGGGCATTATCATGTTGATCTCGACTTGTCTGTCTCGACTTGTTGTGCTCTCAAGCATTTTTTGCCTCAATCCAGTTCCAAACGTTTATTCCACGACAACAGTGGATGTACTTTTAGAACTATTATTGATTACCAGGAATCCATCATTGCTAGTTTTGAAGATATATGGCGAAGTAAACTTTCTCAAAATGTTGATAGACGTTCATCATGATAATTTACAAACAGTTCTCCTTCAAACGCCTAATACCTCCCATTCTTTTCCATTTTAGAAAACCTGAATCCCTCTTTTCGGTCGTTCCACGTATTCTTTGAAAAATCCTTCAACTATGACACTAAGTTAGTGTATTGGATAGACATTGTATGTATGAGAGTTCGTGCGATCGCCATATGAACGATGAAATTTATAAAACATTTTAATTTATGGATCATGCGCAGTAACAAAAACTGTGCATGAAGGAACAGTGTTTTATCACATAAAACATGTATCTCTTAGAGCGATAATTTTAATAAAAGTTTGATTTGAATTAAGACAATATGGTGCGTTGAAGCATGTTCTTCCGGTCTATTTACTGGCATCCCAGTACAGTTAGTTTATTCTCTAACTAAAACATTCTCTTGTTGTTACCTATGCTGTTTTTGGTTAAAGAATGTCGTTTCCACTTTTAATTAAATTAAAAATGACGTCTTATCGTGTTATCATATTTTTAAAACTAATAGCGTGGTCCACCTGAAATATGGAACAGCGCCATATTTTTTCAGTCATGTGACTAACATCAAATATCAACATCGTAAAGATCTTCTCACAACTTTGTTTTGATGTTCGTAAGTTTTAATGAATAGTAATCAGCTCATTTTGAATACGTACGGCATAAATATCTTATAAAACTAATATCGTGAGTCGCAGTGTAGAACTGATAGAGCTATTCAGCGTAAATAAAGTTAGTTTAGTTTAGCTTTCCTCCTGTAGTAACACTGGATCAATAAGAGATGATCCTTACTGGACCTCTAGGAAGGACAGTTTAGAACTGATAAAGCTATCCAGTATAAATAAAGTTAGTTTAGTTTAGGTTTCCTCCTGTAGTAACACTGGATCAATAAGAGATGATCCTTACTGGACCTCTAGGAAGGACAGTTTAGAACTGATAAAGCTATCCAGTATAAATAAAGTTAGTTTAGTTTAGGTTTCCTCCTGTAGTAACACTGGATCAATAAGAGATGATCCTTACTGGACTCTTTGAAGAACAATTTCGAACTGATAGAGGTATCCAGTATAAATGAAGTTAGTTTAGTTTAAGTTTAAGGCTCGATGGGTTTGTTAAGAGTTTCTTTTAGGGAAAAATACATCTGGAAGAGACCTAACCAGGAGGACATAATTAGGTTTCCAGTTCAATTCCAGTGGAGCAAAATAAATGTGCACTAACTGAATCTGTCCTAAGTATGGTTGTTAAACTGTAGTCTAACATGCTAGTAGGATTACAGGCGTCACAATCCCATACGATGGCTGCACAATTTATCTTGCACATTGCACATCTTGTAACCAGTTTTTTAAACATCGTAATTGTTTACTTTTTCTTTGGATGTCAAGTAAAAAGTGATTACACGAAAAAACGCCAACCACTGACAGAAAGATGGGAAAGAAGTGAATCACTAGCCGTGCCCATCGGTAGATGTCAAGATGAAAATACTCTAAAAATTTTTTGTGGTGTTCTATGAAGAGAGAATGCCTACAAGATGAAACCATAAACAGCATGATAAAATGTACGTGTCCAACCGAAGCCACGACGATCTAAAGATACAGTTGGCGTAAGTTTGTTGTTTTTATTTTGTCGTTTCCACTTTCTTCGTCAGTTCAGCTTTCGTTTTAATGCTGGTAGTTGCAGTCAAAAGCACACAAAAGCATGGGTGGGACATTACTATATTTATTTATTTATTTATTTATTTATTGTGCTTCGCTTCCAAACATCCTACAATAATTGCATTAAAGAAGCTGGGATACCACAACAGCTTAACACCAATTACAGTGGGCCCTTTACAAAATATCAGTATAAATATGGAAACAGAAATAATTAACAATTTTTCGCCGAAGGCCGGGTGATTATCGTCGAGTAGGGCGAAGACAAAGTCGATGTTTTCATTTAACAATAACCACCGAGCCTGAGGCGAATAATTGTTTTAGTGTGATTTCATAGGTGATTATTTGGGAAGAGAAAACAACCAAAAAAAAACCAACACATTTTCTTATTCAATTAAAACGGCTATGTCTTTTATACTTTATTTTGTTAGTCAGGCCTGTTACCTTATTACTAAGATTTAACCAAAAAAAAAAGGCCCCTGGAGGGGACCTAATTAGAGCCCTAATTAAGTTTCCAGGTTCATTTCCTGGAGACATAGATGCGTGCTAACTGATATACACTAGCTATACTTAGTATAGTTAGTAGAAGTAAGTGTACTTAATTTAAAATAGTATAACGATGTTTATGATGGTTGACTGAATATTAGTGAACGTGTTACCTATTGCACCGGCGCGATGTTCTACGAAGAGAGAAAGCCAACCAGATGAAACCATAAGCATCATGATAAAACGAGACCCAACTGAAGTCAGCAACGATCCAAAGATAGAGTTGATGTAAGTTTGTTGATTTTTTTTGCCATTTCCACTTTCTTTGCAAGTTCAGTTTTCGTTAATAATAATTTCGTTGATAAAAATTGATATCACGAATTAATGTTGCAAGTGTCCGTGGTGCAATGAAGAGCACAGAAACACATAAGATCTTTCACTGCTTGAAACTATGTAAACAGCATTCGACGTTACGATTCGATCTATAGTCCTTCGTCGGGAAGTTAGTATCTAAGTTAGTGATCCAGTACCATGCATATTTTCTACCTTCTATATGTGCATGCTTTGTTATGTTAAGCCGATAACCGTATTACTATATTTTCTACTATGTTTTGCTATGTCACGCCTGTAACCATATTAGTTCGAAGTTCTTAAAAAAGGCCCTGGAGGGTACCTAATTAGAGCGGACCTAATTAGGTTTCCAGGTTCAATTCCTGGAGCCATAAAAATGAAGATGTGTGCTAGCTAATATACACTATACTTAGTATAGTTAGTAGAGGTAAGTATACTAAATTTAAAATAAGAGTAAGTACGTATGGTTACTTGTTAGGTTGGTAAGTTTATCTGACATGCTCAGAAGGTGACTCTAATCTACTATAGTTAGTATACTAGAGTTCACTTAGTTGACTAAGGTGTTTATAGTCTACCTTAGTAGTGGATTAGAGTTACGTTAGTTAACTAAGGTAAAGTTACTACCGACTCGACCATAGTTAACTTAACTCTAATCCGCTAGTAAGGTAGACTAGAGTTACCTTAGTCAACTAAGTTAACTCTAGTGTACTAACAATAATAGACTAGAATTACCTACTGAGCATGACAGATAAACTTGCATGCCTAACCCTAACCGTAATAACTAGATTGTTGTGAGAACTATAAAGCTACGAAAACTGGTAGGGGTGGAAATACACATTGGGGTCGGGGGCGGTTTGTGGGCGTACGATTAACTTTAAGTACCCACTATTATTTTAAATTTAGTGTACTTACTTCTACTAACCTTAGTTCTCACAACAATCTAGTTATTACGGTTACTGTTAGGTAGGTAAGTTTATTCAGAAGGTAACTCTAATCTACTACAGTTAGTATACTAGAGTTACCTTGGTTGACTAAGGTAACTCTAGTCTACCTTAGTGGTAGATTAGAGTTACGTTAGTTAACTAAGGTAGAGTCGCAGTAACTTTACCTTAGTTAACTAACGTAACTCTAGTCTACCACTAAGGTAGAGTAGAGTTACCTCAGTCAACCAAGGTAACTCTAGTATACTAACTGTAGTAGATTAGAGTTACCTTCTGGGTGAACTTACCTACCTAACAGTAACCGTAATAACTAGATTGTTGTGAGGACTAAGGTTAGTGGAAGTGAGTATACTAAATTTAAAATGATAGTGGGTACTTAAAGTTAATCGTGCGCCCACAAACCGCCCCCGACCCCAATGTGTATTTCCACCCCTACCAGTTTTCGTAGCTTTATAGCTCTCACAACAATCTAGTTATTACGGTTACCATTTGGTAGGTAAGTCTATCTGACATGCTCAGAAGGTAACTCTAATCTACTATAGTTAGTATACTAGAGTTCGCTTAGTTGACTAAGGTAACTCTAAGTCTACCTTAGTGGTAGACTAGAGTTACGTTAGTCAACTAAGGTAGAGTCACGGTGACTTTACCTTAGTTAACTAACGTAACTCTAGTCTACCACTAAGGTAGACTTAGAGTTACCTTAGTCAACTAAGTGAACTCTAGTATACTAACTATAGTAGATTAGAGTTACCTTCTGAGCATGTCAGATAGACTTACCTACCTAACGGTAACCGTAATAACTAGATTGTTGTGAGAGCTATAAAGCTACGAAAACTGGTAGGGGTGGAAATACACATTGGCGTCGGGGGCGGTTTGTAAGCGTACGTTTAACTTTAAGTGCCTACACAGTATTTTTTAGTATTGTACAGTCACAGTTATAACTAAACCCACTAACCACCCTTACCACCCCATAGTACTTGACAAGTATATTTCTCAATGATGTCTATTTTTTACATTAGGCAAGTTTATGAGTTGACATGTGCAGAACGTAACTCTGGTTTACTATAGTTAGAATACTAGAGTTACCTTAGTTAAGTAACGTAACTCTAGTCTACCTTAGCAGTAGACTAGAGTTACATTAGTTAACTGGGGTAAACTCCACCTTAGTTAACTAACGTAACTCTAGTCTACTGCTAAGGTAGACTAGAGTTACGTTACTTAACTAAGGTAACTCTAGTATTCTAACTATAGTAAACCAGAGTTACGTTCTGCACATGTCAACTCATAAACTTGCCTAATGGTAACTGTAAAAAATAGACATCATTGAGAAATATACTTGTGAAATACTATGAGGTGGTAAGGGTGGTTAGTGGGATTAGTTATGATTGTAACTGTACAAAATATTAAAAAATACTGTGTAGGTACTTAAAGTTAATCGTACGCCCACATACCGCCCCCGACCCTAATGTGTATTTCCACCCCTACCAGTTTTCGTAGCTTTATAGCTCTCACAACAATCTAGTTATTACGGTTACTGTTAGGTAGGTAAGTCTATCTGACATGCTCAGAAGCTAACTCTAATCTACTATAGTTAGTATACTAGAGTTACCTTAGTTGACTAAAGTAACTCTAGTCTACCTTAGTAGTGGATTAGACTTACGTTAGTTAACTAAGGTAGAGTCACAGTAGTAACTTTACCTTAGTTAACTAACGTAACTCTAGTCTACCACTAAGTTAGACTAGAGTTACCTCAGTCAACTAAGTTAACTCTAGTATACTAACTATAGTAGATTAGAGTTACCTTCTAAGCATGTCATAGACTTACCTACCTAATGGTAACCGTAAGTACCCACTATTATTACTCCGCCTGCCGTAGGCGAGGCGGAGTTTTAAATTCGCCCCGTTTCTGTTTTTTTTTTTTAATTTTTTTTCGGTGTCAGAAGTCGGTGCAGCGCTCATGGGTGATACCGCTGGCACAAACCGCGTGAGCCGACCTAAACACGGCGTTTAAACTCAATTTCTAGCGAAATGTGTCAACAAAACACGCATTTAAACGTGCATGCTAGAACATCTAAACCGCAAGAAGGTTTTACGTGCAAAGATTCTCATGCAAAATGCTTTAAAACGACAAATTCCAGCGATGTGTCGCGGTGAAGTTTTGAGAGCGTGTTTCCGTCATTTTCTGGTTTATTCCTACTTTTAAGGAAATTTAGAAATTTCTACACAAGAATCAAACGCAAATTCTACTGAAATATCTACATACATACAAAATGAAGATCGGTGAAGGAACTTCGCAAAAATATTCATTTTTGTACTTTCGAACGGCGTTTTTCCTATGCTTTTGACTGAAAACACGACGAACGACACTTGCCAGAGCAATTTGCGTGGCGCGTGGAATGACGTGAGCACGGGGACACAAAAATTGAGGTTATTGAGTGCGAGTTCCCTATCTGTATATATCTGATCTGTGATACAGCTTCTTCTGAATCAGGAACAAGGAACTTGCTCGGAGCATGTCGACACAAAGTGGTAGTTTCGGCGTTCCTCGGAATTCGTCGGTTTCCGACGCTGCTCGAAGATTTTCCGAATACTATTTTTTCAAAATTTTTCTCTAGCTCGAAGATTTTGCTCCTTGAAAGTCCTCTAAATTTTCATGCATCCTAACTTTGTTTTAAGGTAATATGCTTTATTTTCTATCATTATTTGTAGCAAAGTACTTAGATTGTGCATAGAGATCGATTTTTGAGAGATCAGACTGGAAATAAGTACAATTTTCGAGTATTGTAAGTTTGTGCTTTCCAAGCATGGCTATGGTCGCATGTAAGATTAAGGCTACCGTTTTCAGTTGAAGTTGGTTCGATAATAATACCATGAAATCCGCTATAGAAACTGAATGAGGTCTTGAATTGTTGAGATTGTCGAAGAAAGTATGCTGAGACAGTTCTATGTATAGAGTTGGTTCTGGTTCAAATTTATTGAAAAAAGGCAATTTAATTTTAATTTTGTGAATTTCGATTACAAAACATGCCTTGGACTGTCGACCAATTGATTTCGTCAGGCGATTACAGACTTGTGAGAGGAGGGGGGTAGCCTAATTACTAAAATGTAGTGAAAAAAGGACTTTCCATCTAATGGTGGGAGCAGGTTGGCGGGAACACTGGAGAATAAAGGTCCTGTCACAATGCAATTTTTCTTGCAACTTGAAATGCAATTCTACTATTGGGAGATGTAAAATTGGCAAATGCAAGTTTCCATCACAGTTTGCTGGGGTTTTTTAACGTACCAAACATTTGTCACAAATTTACTTAAGAGTAGATTTTCCCTGTAGCAAAAAAGATGGCAAATGTCGATTTTACCAGAGTGCATGGCAGTCTGAAATTGTTTAAAAAGGCAAATTAACGTCTTTTGAAGAACAGACAGAAGACAATAGGTTATTTTCACACTTGTGTTAAAATTTCAATCCAGTAGCTTTGCTTCTTGTCATCTTTTCCCACGTATTCTTTCTTGATACCTGCAATGCATTCTGGTAAAATCGACATGTCGCCATCTTTTTTGGTACGGTGAATGCAAGGAAAAGTGCACCGTGTGACAGGGCCTTAAGGGTAAGAGGTGGATAGAGAAGGAGACGGAGCAGTTACAAGTGCAAGAAAAATTGCACCGTGTGACAGGGCCTTGAGGGTGGGAGGTGGATAGGAGGAGACGGAGCAGGATGTGGGAGTCGTGCAAGGTCGGGGAGGTTAAAAAAGAACAAGGAATGTTATGTTTTTAATGCCTTTTAGACTTTTCTTGAGGCAATTAAAATTCAAACTGTCAAATCCAAACACTGTACAGAATGGCCGACTTTACGTGGTCTTTAGTTTTTACACAACCACTTGCATTGTTATCTTTTGCAGTTTGTTTACCATTTCAGTTATCTATCTTCAATAGAATTCTTTGAAATTTGTTTGTAGATCGACAAAATGCTTAACCTCCTCTCAACAACTGGCAGATTATGAAAAATGAAATTGTTAAAGGTATTGGAATATTGCATGTACAATATTGAATATGGGACAATTTGGGACAGTATAATTTTGGACATGACGGTTTCATTCTCACCTAATTTGACGATTATTTTGTGGGTACACATACCGTGGAATCTCATGTGCTCCAGAAGCATTTTAATCTTAGAAAAAGTCAAATAATGATGAACTGTGTTTTAAAAGAAAGTTAGAATCTTATTTGGTTCAAATCAATTGAATTATGGCCCAAGAGTTCATGAAAACACATACAAAAGGCTTTCTTAAAAAACTGAAATATCAAATCTAGCAATTTTATATGTTATGCCTCTAAACAACACAATTCTGTTTCTAAAAATTGGTACCCTACTAGACCTATATGCATGATTATACTAATTTGGACATATTTATTTTTACCCATTAAAATATAAATTTGTGTTTAATCATTCGTGTTTGTCATTATTTGACTTTGTAATGTTGGTTAAACATAAGGAGATTGAGGTGACTTTGCCAGAAACAAAAACATCCATTATTATACTAAAATTTCAATATATATAGCAATTAAAACTAACCACAGGAAATATATTTCTACTTTTTAATTGAAATGTTTCTGTTATATGCACTATATCATATTTTTGATAAAAAATTACAAAACCTATGTTATTTCCTGGTTTACTATCTCAATCATCTTTTGTTTAAGCTGGCTTTGAGTGTTCATTTGAAAGTTTGGAAAGTTCATTTGAAAATCACAATAGTTCTCAATGTTATATTGGACCCTTTAAAGTTAAAAAAATACTTTGTAATATTTTATACTACTGGTAATTTATCTTAGATACAGACTTTGTGATTTTGTACTAGAATGTTGACTTTCAAACTTTAAGATGAACTACTTATTAAGGACAAAATAAGCTAGCATATTGTCTTTTGTTTACAAAGTGGAACTTGTTTGGAATTGAGATGAACTGATGCAGTTGTTCTTTAACTTTATCAATTAATTACATATCTTAAATGAAAAAGAAAACCACAACTTGCCAAATAAATTCTGCGGGCTCTTTTTATTAGCAAAGAAAAGATGTGGCGGATGTAAGAATTTAAGAGTAAAAAAGTTTCCTTGGACTAAAAAAATTGACAGTATGCCAGATTTTCTAGATGAACAAGCAGTACAGATGTTGGCCAATAATAAGTATAAGTAACTACAATTTTTAATTTTAAAAGTTTTCTATTGATGCCTTGATACAGTAAATACTTTACCAGAGTTCTTCGTATTACATCGACTTGAAAAAGTTTTAAGTCACATGAAGCTTTTAGTTGATACTATGCAATTTCAAATTTTACAGACTTCTTAATTAACATGCCAAATTTACCTTGTTGAACATAAGGTCTTTCCTGAGAAAAAGTAAAACTGTCTGGCATTATATGGAGAAGAATAATTTAAATTAGTTTGAGACTTTGATTTGATAACAATTTTGATTTGTACTATTTACAATACAAGTGACCGGGTTGTATCGGATATACAAACCCAAGCTGAAGGCGAGATATCTGACATACACAGATGCGAATGTTGTAAATGGCTTGTGAAACTGTCAATTTTATACATCAGATCTATAGCAAAGTGATTTTGAAAACACCGATTCTGTAAGATGAGAAAATGATTTCTTTTGTGTTTCCTGTATGATTTATTACTTTATAAGTTTCTTAATTAAAATTACAACATATTGCCTACTGGAACTTTTTATATTGTTTGGTTGTGGTGAATTTGTATTTTGGCAATTGAAATATTTCTGAATTTGTATGTGCATTTCCTTTGCTTCAGTTCAAGTTTACATTTCAAATATTCCACTTTGTAATACTTGCGTGGTAATAATAATATAAGAAAACAGGTTTACATGGCTCTTGAATATAGTCTTTTCAACAAGTAAGTAAAGATGAATTTATACTTCAAAGAGATATGTTCCTAACCTGACAATGGTACCTTCCAAAAAGACTAAATTTAAATTGATTCTTCGAATAAATTTTTTACTTTTCAATCCAAGATCAATCTAAGTTATGTATTTCTACTTTTATTTTGGTCTCTTTAACACTGAAACTATCAATTGTATATAAAGCAACTTCACTATCGAGTGACTTCATTAGTTGCTGGGCAAAGCCAAAGCATTGATTTTTCGGCTGTTTTCAATGAAAAATAGAATTTTGCCCAAAGTTATCTCAAATAAATTATCACAATTTGAACAAAAAGCTTCTGTTCTTGTGCCCACCAGAAAAATGAGATGTCTGAGACTTTCTTTGTATTTTTTTGCGAAAAATAGATCGCATGCACTGTTATGCAAAGAAAAGTGTAAGAGATTGGTTTCTGAAAAATGTCGTGCTACACACAATATTCTAAAAATGCTTGGTTTTTATTCTATGTATTTTTGAATTTTTTGTTAAAAAAAAATAAAGGTAGCAATGTTTAGTGCATTTCACATTGTCAGGTTAGAAACGCAATAAGAAAAATGTGGCTCCGAACATTACAGCTTGGTCAATTTGGAATTTATAAAAAAATCGTTTCTTCGTTGTTTTTCGACGTTTTGAAGGGTTGTTTCGAGTACAAAAAAGTATTTTTAGGAAGAATTATGTGCCCACGTTACATGTCTCAAAGCCATCAAAATTCGTTGGTAATTCGTGCATGTATTTTTTCTGACTTATAAAAGCACAATTGATTAAAAATAATATTTTTCTTTTGACAAAAATACCTTTCTTCTGTGAGGCTGGCTGTATTTGAAAAAGCGTTGGTCAACGCTCCGCCAAAACTCGTGGGTTTTCTCCGGGTACTCCGGTTCTTCCCACTGGGAGAGTTGACAGGGTAGTTACATATGGTTATAAAAATGTGACTAACTTTTGAAAACCTTTCTACTTAGACTTGTTAAGCCTTCTCGTCATCTCTATCAGTTGCATGTTTTGAGCCACATGTTTTTCTTTGTAATTGTGAAACAACTCGTTATATGCTGGGTAAACCTTTGCAAAACTCTCAAAATTTATCACTTCAAGTTGTTTCATTGTTATAATATATTTTGAAGTATAAACATTTACTTACGTTGAAAAGACCCAAGTTTTTTAGGACTTTGTTCATTCACTTGTGTTATTGTTCTCTCTGCCATGTTCTGTTTTCTTCTGTTGTTATTTTAATAAGTACAATGTGTGGTAGTTAATCTCTTTTTATTGTTATTCAAATTGTATGTAATCTTTACAAATTTTTTCAATAAATTGTTTACAAAATTTACTTGTGACCCCTTTTTAATTAAAAATTCAATTCCCATGGGAATTGAGAAATTGAATAAAAAAAATCCCCCTACCCCGGCCAGCTCCCCAAGTGCCACTTCCACCTAAGTAGAAGTACTTATACATGTAGTACAAGTACTTCTACTTATTCACGGTGGAAGTAGCACTCGGAGAACTGGCCGGGGTATCCGGCAAAGAGAAGACCAACTTTGCAAGTGCTAATACAATTGCTAAGTTGATCTTCCCTAGAGAGCAGCCGCGCGTACCTAACAAATTAAAACAACAAACGTTAGTGACTTAAGTACTTAGCATGCAAATTTGATTCCCAAAGCCAAAATGTCAAGTGCCCCCCGCTGATCCTACCAACTGCCTACCTGCCTCAGTTCTAAGCTGTCTTCCTCAGTTCTAAGCTCCTGCATTCCATTCGTTACCTTCACTTTCCTCACCATCGCACAGTCACTCACAGCTGATAAACCCGCATGCACCACCACCACCCCGACTGCCACCCAATTTCGAAAATTAAAAGAGTTAAAATTTCGGTAAAGTATGCATTTTAAATGCAATTTATTTGGATATTTTAGATCAAACGTAAACAGAAAAAGCTCGTACATAAAAACAGGTGAGAATTCTATTTAAAATTTGCTTGCAAAATATAAAACTTAATTCGCATTTTTCTTAGTTAATAGTATAGATCAATTTAGTTGATGTTGAAACCTACTCTTAACTGTTTTGTTAGAAGTGACGACAGATTTTGGTTTTTAAGCATACTTTCAAAAATTTTAATTCCTTTAATAAACCTAACCCCATGCAACTTACACACGGCGCACACCCTCGCAGTCCATACATTTAGCTAATAAATTACGTTATAAACAAAAAAGCAAAATAAAAAGATAAATTACGTTATCTCTAGCTACTTAAACCCACTTAGACTGAGTTTTTGATTGAATTTTCAAACGTAAAACCTTAGCTGAATGGGCATGGGCTTTTCGTTGTGTTAACTGTTCCGGAGTAAATATAAACCTGGGGCCGGTTGTATCAAAGGCGTTTAGCTTAAACGGTGGATAAGTGAAATTTAAAAATCAGTTTTACACCTAGTACGGAACCGAAATTATGAGTTGAAATAGAATAAATATTTAGTTTTATATATAATTGTTCTTCTCAGGTCAAATAACTTCAGCTGGTTTGTTTATACAACATGGAAACGTGTTTCATATTTTTGACTTATCCACCGTTTAAGCTAAACGCCTTTGATACAACCGGCCCCTGATACTTACCAAAGTCCAAGGCTGGGTCAAATAAGCATGAGAATTAGGCAAAAATAAAAAGCAATTGAAACTCAACAGATTCACTAAAGTTGTTTTTTTTTTGGCAACTTATATCCTTAAGTGTAGATGACATGCAATTTTTAATGCCGTAATTCTCACACTTATTTAACCGAAACGCCTTCATTTGCATGGTACCTCGCAGCTGCTCTCAAACCACCTTCGTAATTTGCTTTAGTGTACACAAACAATGACTTCATTGTTCCTGCTTACCAAAACAAATCTGAAAGCACCAAGATACTTATCATATTAATGATCAAAGAGGATTCGCATTATGCAGTAATTACCATAAACAGACGCATCACCATTGAAACAAAGCATGCCGTATTCCCATGGGAATTTAAAATGCACAAAAAAATATAATGATCCTACTGATTTGCATGGATGTATGAACCAAATTAGCTAAGAAACAAAGAAATGATATATTCCCTTGGGAATTTAATGTAGCAAAAAGATGGCGGGTGTTGATTTTACCAGAATGCCTTGCGGTCTGAAATCGTTGTAAAGGTAAATTAACCTCGTTTGAGGAACAGACAGATAGGTTATTTTGTCACTTGTGTTAAAATTCCGTCCATTAGCTTATCTTAAATATCATTTCACTGGTATTCTTGATTGATACCCGCATTAAATTCTGGTAAAATCGACATGCCACCATCTGTTTTGCTACGGTGAATTGGAATACAAGTCACATTTTCTCGCTTTTTAACCAGAGAACACATTCTTTAAAGGTAGAACGACGGAATTGATCGTTTACAATCGACGCCATCTTTGTTGACGTTTGAAACACATGGCAACCACAAAGTATCTATTCATTATATCTGATCCTATCGAGCCATACATCTTTAAAGTATCATTCATAATACGCTAAAACTAACGATGAAATAGTAAATTGACACAAGTACTTCGCTGTAAACAGCTGAAGTAATCTGCAGAGTCAACCAAGATGGCGCTCAATCACACGAAATGACGGCATGTGCAAACCAAAAATAGTGACCAAATGCATCAACTATAATTTAGTGGCATTATTACGAAACTTATTTTTGTAAAACGTTCAATCCTACATGTTATTTTGTTTTGTTTTTAGAAATATCCAAATCCAAATGTTAGAGACGAAATTTCCAGGCGTTAAGGTATTGTTTCTTTAAAAAATATTGTCGACATTTACCATATTTTTACCTGTTTTTTGACTCGAAAATTGACTGCCAAACTCCTAGATATTCTATTTAATTATTTTGTTGAATGTATTTGATATCAATGTTATTTCAATCCAATTTTTTTCACTTAATTTGCTGTCTTTTCTTTTTCATTAACGAGAAATATCTATTAAATCCTCTTTGATCCCTCAATAATAAGTATCTTGTTTTCTACTAACTTGCACATTACCACTACTTTCTATTACAATGTCGTGTCTTCTTATTCTTGTGGATTGTTGTTTTGTGGGTCTTGCCGTCCAGGATCGTTCATTCTTTTCTCTTCTTGTGCGTTTTTTTCACATCCCATCACCCTTTGCAATAGTAGAAAGAATTAAGTCATGAGATGATAGTTACGAATAATTTATAAACTATAACATGATAAGTTTCTTGTACGTTTGCATGGTGAATACAATATACTTATTAAGCTTTGTGGAAACACCACGTAAATTTATTATTGCAATAATAAATTTACGTGGTGTTTCCACAAAGCTTAATAAGTAAACTATAACATATTAAGCACTTATTGGATGAGGTTTTTGTGATATGCGAAATGATCAATGTCGAGGTAAGAGTTATCAGCCGAGCCGAAGGCGAGTCAGATAACTCTTACCAAGACATTGATAATTTTGCATATCACAAAAACCGAATCCGATAATTGCTTTATTATACATTGTAAGTCTTTTTCCTCGAGCAATTGACGAATTTCGCCTTCGGAAGAGCTTAAAAAGCAAGATGCCATAACATGAAACAGAAAATATCGAAAAAATGTTGTTGCCATGCCAACCATTGATGCCAACGAATACCGCATACTGTAATAATCTGCACCGTAGGCTCAACATGCAGATAACTCAGTTATCTGCTAGCAGATAACTGAGCCATAGAATAAGAATACATAGAAGGGCCACTCGCGTCGGAGCCTTTGGAGTTTTTGAAGCCGCGCATGTCGCATTACGCACGTTATTAGCATTTTCTCAGCCAGTCAATTGCATTTTCTGGCCAATAGGAATGCTGAACTGGCTGGTGGCAGCCAGTAAACTGCATAAACATAGTGTGACATGTTGCACTGCTGAGTGGCCCTTCTATGTATTCTTATTGTATGACTGAGTTATCTGCAGATTGTGTGATAGTCGCATTTATCTGCATACAACTGACCAATCACAACGCATAAAACAACTGCAATGTATAGTAATTAACACTTATTGACTGAGACCGAGGGAAACAGTATGTTTTGTGGACCAGAGACTGTCGATGTCGAGGGTCCACAAAACATACTGCTTTCCCGAGGTCTCGGTCAATAAGTATTTTATTATATACTGAGTGCCAAAAGAGAAGAAAAGTACCACAAATCAATCAAACATGTGTAAAAAGGATTACCTTTTACCTGACATGGCTACGTGAGGCTTTGTGGATTTGTTGTCTACCGGTGAATAAAAGTAATGTCCACCGCTTAGCTACGTTGCCAGGGAGACAATAGAATTTCTCCACTATCACGTGATACGTTCTTAACCAATAAGAAACAGGAATAAATGAACTTTGACACTCAGTATATTATAAAATAGTATTAATTAGGCCGGCCAAATTATTGTGTAAGCTGTTAATATGAAATTTTTTTATTAAAATCTCGAGAATCATTAATAAATCGTGAGCAAAACACAAAAGAAAATCATAGCCGTGAAGGAGTCTTTATTTCTCACACGCACACAACTTGCAGCTACCCTAATTTATGAATTTAGATTAAAATATCTCGAGAATTAAACAACACGTAAGGAATGTGTAAATTCTTAAAGCTCTTTCGAACAATAAAAATTAATATCTCGCACTAATCTCTCTCAAAAGCTCTCTCAAATTTATTGCCGATATCTCTTTGAGAATTACTGTGCACGTGAAATGTAACTTATATCAAAACTAGCTTACTTCAAGCTGTTTGGGAATCAAGATTTTACGTGTCAACGAGATCAAATATGAATCTAAGATGGCAGACAGCGCATTAAATTTCTATCTTTACGACCAACTCCCCAACGAAAGGCTTTAATTCGCTCGAAAGTCGAATTTTGTTTTTTTTTTTATTGTTTCAGGTAGTGAAAGATCCTGTGTGCTTTTTACAGTACTACCGACACTAGCAACGTTAGTGCGAGATGTTAATTTTTATTGAAACAAAAGCTGAACTGCTAAAAAAATGGAAACGACAAGATAAAATAAAAAAACTTACTTTCACTCTATCTTTGGATCTTCTTGGCTTCGGTTGTTCTCGTTTCATCATGCTGTTTATGGTTTCATCTGGTTGGCGCACTCTCTTCATGGAGCATCAAGGCGGTCCAGTAGGTAACTAGCTCACTCGTGTCCAGTCAACCAACATAAAATAAGGAGAAAATTAATGTTACAAAATATTTTAGAATATAGGACACTAAGCTTTAATTGAATTGACTTTAACAAACCGTACATTGTGATAGTATTTGCATCTTAACATCTGATGGAGACGGCTTGTGATTTACTTCTTATGTCGATATGAATTCTTTCCCATCTTGTTGCATCATTAGTTGATGGTTGTTGTATTCACTTTTTACTTGGCATTCTTTGAAAAAAAAATTACGATGCTCAGAAAACTGTTTACAAGATAAGCAAAGAAAACTACGTTCACAAGCATTAGAGAGGACTAAGTAATTATAATAGGCGTGACAGGTCACAGAGGTTAGTCGACGAAGAAACTCATGGACAAATTCCCGGCATGATGATACCCCGATAGCAAGAAATACAGCAAGTGTAGAACGTGTACGTGTGAGCTTAAACTGTATGTATGCAACTCCAAGAAAAGCGCAACACAAAATGGCGGAATTTAAAGACATTTCTGGTGTCATTTCCAGTTCCCTAACTTTCGCGGACAAATATATTTATATATTTTTCTCAAATTTTTTTGAAGTAAATCTAGATGGATTTTGTGAATAAACAAATTAAAAAAAGTATTGCCCACGTTAGGAAACTAGAACGGACGCCCAAGAATGCCCACAATTTCTCCAATCTGGATTATATTTATTGATTGCGCAAATGACTGATAAAAAATAAGAGAGTAATAAAATACCAAATGGTTTCCTCTT
Organism: Muricea muricata; assembly: GCA_963855995.1. Classification (NCBI taxonomy): domain Eukaryota; kingdom Metazoa; phylum Cnidaria; class Anthozoa; order Malacalcyonacea; family Plexauridae; genus Muricea; species Muricea muricata. The sequence goes on along the minus strand of OY979726.1, from coordinate 2,144,457 downwards.
CAAGATAGTGTCATACATGCGCGCGGCATTTCGGGATATTTGGGAAAACTCGTGTTGAAGTTGAACCTAAGGCAACATGCCAAGTACATGGATGACGCTATCCTGCTCAGGAAACTATTTAGTAATTGTCTTACAAAATGATGACAGTGAAACACAAGTCAACGCCACGGCATTTAAATTTCTCGTGTAGGATTGTTTGATCCTGCACAGTAATAGCCAAGTGGCGCAATCGTCAGAGCAAACGCCTATCACATGTGAGGTCGTGGGTTCAATTCTTACTTCAGACTCGTGACACCCATGTGAGGAGTTAGTCAGTCGTGGGTTTATTCCGGGTACTCCGGTTTGCGAATGTTGACTGGATGGTTAAAATTGTAAAATATCAGTAATCACCGGAACACGGGTACTTAACTAAACTGCTGACGATGAGGCGGAACTCATAATGAATTAATGAAAATGTGTTTCACTGTAGTTATCATATAATGTAATTGCCAAGCTGAATGAATAATTCTCCAGTAACTACGTCATATGAATAACTTACAATTATGAGAGTAGTGGGGGGGGGGGCAGCATAAAGATTGAAGTAGTGTCAAGGAAGGGGTACTACCCTGACGGGTACTAGGCGAAGAAGTAGAGTAAACAGGAGGAAGAAGATTAAATTGGAGTAAATAAGGGGGATTGGGGTAAAGAAGGGGAGAAGCAGGATAAAGAAACCAGTGGAAGGGGGTGCTATCCTGGAAGGAGTACCCGGGAAAGAAGAGGGTGAACAGGAGGAAAAGTAGATTGGAGAAAAGAAAGGGGAAATTAAACGGATCAGGAAATTCAGACTTGCAATTCAAATGAAAGGCAGCTCATTGGTCATGTAAACACTCGTTGAATCATGGTTCTCGCTTGCCTTTAGCTTGGAATCATCTTTGAATTTGAACTGAAAGTCTGAATTTGCATGTTTCTTGTATAGAGTGCAGTGTATCAGAACAGAAGAGGTTTTGAAGAAAAAGAAAGAAAGAATAAAAGTAAGTTAAAATTTGTAAAGAATAATGAAGAAACTATTGGTACAGCACTTGATACATGATGATAATCATCATTATAAACTCTCTATTAATCCGGGGGGGGGGGGGTATAATAGAGAATTTGCAATGATAGTAAGTATATTGTAATATTTGGGTTTTTACCACTAAATCCTCTTGAAAGTTCTTTTTGGCTGTGGCTTCTCTCATCACAGTTGTCTGTGCTTGTCTTGCAAAATCTCTGGAATATCTATAACGTGAAGGTCAATATTTAAGATTAGAAAAATAGAAACCGTAAAATAGAAAGAAATTTAAATCGTGGCGAATACTTTTTACGGTCTTGCTGGCATGACAAAAAGAGAGTATAGATTTATAAGATCATGTTGATTTATCCTTTATCTGAACTATATTTAACTCAGATTTTAAAATAGATTTCACCCTGGTAAGCAGACCGAATGGGTTTTCAAACAAGATAACATTTAATGACTAAAACGTGCACAGAATAGTTAGAGAATGCTTACATGTCGAATAAAAATCCAATACTTTTAATGTCCAACTACACAATAGCGATTTTCGTTGCATTTCTAGACTGGAGAAGAAGACGACGCCATTTTGATTTTGATTTCTCCCGACAACGGCAGATTTGTCTTCGCAATTTTTTTCCATTTCTTCGTCGTTTCAGCTCCAATTTGCTCGTTGTGTTTCTTTCGTACCTTCCTCGCCATTTCCGTACAATCAATGGACATTTATACTCAAGATTAAGACTGTATTGAGACTTTCAAAATGTTCGTCAGGAGACATAAAAATCGAAGCTTCTTCTTCGGGTTGCAGAAGCAAATGACGTCAGACGACCTTTGTCCGCCAGCAAATACCCGTATGTATAACATTCAATGATCTTTTTAGGAAGCTGAAAATCAGTTTTTATTGCGCGAACGAAATGTTTTTGCCATTATTTCTTACTCAGGTCTTTGTTCTACTACTTTACTTCCAGTTTAGTTAGGTAACTTGCCAAAAGAAACGCCTGTAAGGGACAATTTTGCATTTTTTTTTTATTTCGATGCTGATGAAGAAGAGAAGACTCGTTAGAGCTTTCATTGGCAAATATCTTTCCCTCCGTGGCCGAGAGGTAAAGACAACTGTCTTGACTTCGATTTTGGGTGGATCGAGGACCGGTCCAGTTCAACTGAGTTTGGTAAGAATTTAATTCTGATCGGTGCTCGATCCACCCAAAACTGAATTCAAAGCTGGGCGTGGAGTGCAGGAAAACACTAGGCAGTACCGCGAGACCAAGGAGGCAAACGTTATTTTCCTAGTGTTGTTAACTAATATTTAAGCAAATTTCATTAACTTGACTGTTGGGGACAGACCTGTAGGGTTGGTGCATTGAAGACTTCTCGTCGTTATTTCCCTTCGTTCAAGAAGACAAGTTGTCTTCATCGAGAAATAACGACGAAAAGACTTCAAGACACCACTAAACCACTACACTTTAAAGCTACAGTGTAGTGGTTTAGCTAGCTAAACCACTACACTGTGACAATAATATATGGCTGACTTCTTCCTAACGCTTACGGTACGACCATGGATGCGCAAAGATGCGCAAACACATTAAGGCCTTGAAAGCAAGTGTTTTCTTTTAGGAAAGAATCAAGGACGACAACGCTTACTAAATCAAAGCCGTCTAGTCATGTTTTAAGTACTTCAGCTATGTTTAACGATCTTTTACCAGATCTTTGCAAGAGGAAAAGTAAAATTTTGCATCATTATTATTAACTTTCCGTCAGTCGTTTCTTTCTTGATCGAGCATTATATGCCATTGTGTTCAGTGTCCTTGATATAGGAGCCATATACTTATGGCCTTGGGTTTAATTCCCAAACACTGAATGGCAGTGTTTTGCTCTTCCAATGAGATAACAAGATGGCACTGTAGAACGCGTGGTTTTATATAAGCTACGAGCGTCAAGATATCCTTGATAGGTAACTATTGATCCTACAATGGACACTTATGTTCACTGCCAATAGGAACGTTTCCAACTCACAGCTTGTACATAATGGATTTTATAGGTTGTGTCACAAGGAAACTGCAGTTCGGTCGTAAAATCAACTTGTTTTCAAGGTTGCCGGGTTTTAAACATTACTGACACTGTTAATGTTGTAGCTCGGAATTGTAAAACAACGGCGGCAATGCAGTTTTCTTGTGCCATAACCTGTAAAATGGGTGGTTTTATCATTTATATAAGCTACGACCGCCAAGCTTTATCCTTGATAGGAAACAATTGATCCCACCAACGACATTTGTATTCTCTACCGATAGGAACGTTTGAGACTTACAGCTTGTACATAACGCATTTTATCGGTGAGTCGTAAAACCAACCTGTTACTGCTCAGCAAACTACCAGTTCCCTCGATCAACGATAGTCGATGAAGCTTGGCGCTCGTAGGTTGTGTAAAACCAAGCATTTTACAGGTTATAGCCAGGTTAGCAGTATCTGCAATGTTTCAAAGCAACCACGAATAGAAACTGACAGCCAACGTTCTGAGTTAAGGTTTGTAGAATATACTACATGATTAGCTACAGCATGACCAGGCATATAGTAAATAACGCATTGCCATCTTGTTCCAAAGTTATCTTATTACTTGAAAGAGCTGAAGACTGCCATGCAGTGTTTGGGAATCAAACCCAAGGCCATAAATACATGACTCCTATATCAAGGACACTGAACACAATGACATATAAAGCTCGATCAAGAAAGAAACGACCGACGGAAAGTCAATAGTATATGCAAACTTCGACTTTCCTTCTTGCAAAGGCCTGGTCATAAAAGATTGTTAAACATAGCTGAGCAACTTAAAACATGCCTGCACAGTTTTGATTTAATAAGCGTTATCGTCTTTGACTCTTTCCCGAAAGAAGACATATTCTTTACAGGCTGTACAGTGTTTGCGCATCTATGCTTCATGCCTTCTTGAAAAGACCTCGCCATAAAAGATCGTTTAACTTAGCTGAACAACTCGAGCGCCAAGCTTCATCGACTATCGTTGATCGAGGGAAATGGTAGTTTGCTGAGCAGTAACAGGTTGGTTTTACGACTCACCGATAAAATGCGTTATGTACAAGCTGTAAGTCTCAAACGTTCCCATCGGTAGAGAATACAAATGTCGTTGGTGGGATCAATTCTTTCCTATCAAGGATAAAGCTTGGCGGTCGTAGCTTATATGGTTATGGCACAAGAAAACTGCATTGCCGCCGTTGTTTTACAATTCCGAGCTACAACATTAACAGTGTCAGTAATGTTTAAAACCCGGCAACCTTGAAAACAAGTTGATTTTACGACCGAACTGCAGTTTCCTTGTGACACAACCTATAAAAGCCATTATGTACAAGCTGTGAGTTGAAAACGTTCCTATTGGCAGTGAACATAAGTGCCATTGTAGGATCAATAGTTACCTATCAAGGATATCTTGACGCTCGTAGCTTATATAAAACCACGCGTTCTACAGTGCCATCTTGTTATCTCATTGGAAGAGCAAAACACTGCCATTCAGTGTTTGGGAATTAAACCCAAGGCCATAAGTATATGGCTCCTATATCAAGGACACTGAACACAATGGCATATAATGCTCGATCAAGAAAGAAACGACTGACGGAAAGTTAATAATAATGATGCAAAATTTTACTTTTCCTCTTGCAAAGATCTGGTAAAAGATCGTTAAACAGCTGAAGTACTTAAAACATGACTAGACGGCTTTGATTTAGTAAGCGTTGTCGTCCTTGATTCTTTCCTAAAAGAAAACACTTGCTTTCAAGGCTTTAATGTGTTTGCGCATCTTTGCGCATCCATGGTCGTACCGTAAGCGTTAGGAAGAAGTCAGCCATATATTATTGGCACAGTGTAGTGGTTTAGCTAGCTAAACCACTACACTGTAGCTTTAAAGTGTAGTGGTTTAGTGGTGTCTTGAAGTCTTTTCGTCGTTATTTCTCGATGAAGACAACTTGTCTTCTTGAACGAAGGGAAATAACGACGAGAAGTCTTCAATGCACCAACCCTACAGGTCTGTCCCCAACAGTCAAGTTAATGAAATTTGCTTAAATATTAGTTAACAACACTAGGAAAATAACGTTTGCCTCCTTGGCCTCGCGGTACTGCCTAGTGTTTTCCTGCACTCCACGCCCAGCTTTGAATTCAGTTTTGGGTGGATCGAGCACCGATCAGAATTAAATTCTTACCAAACTCAGTTGAACTGGACCGGTCCTCGATCCACCCAAAATCGAAGTCAAGACAGTTGTCTTTACCTCTCGGCCACGGAGGGAAAGATATTTGCCAATGAAAGCTTTAACGAGTCTTCCCTTGTTCATCAGCATCCAAATAAAAAAAATTGCAAAATTGTCCCTTACAGGCGTTTCTTTTGGCAAGTTACCTAAGTAAACATGAAGTAAAGTAGCAGAAGAAAGACCTGAGTAAGAAATAATGGCAAAAACACTTCGTTCGCGCAATAAAAACCGATTTTCAGCTTCCTAAAAAGATCATTGAATGTTATACATACGGGTATTTGCTGGCGGACAAAGGTCGTCTGACGTCATTTGCTTCTGCAACCCGAAGAAGAAGCTTCGATTTTTATGTCTCCTGACGAACATTTTGAAAGTCTCAATACAGTCTTAATCTTGAGTATAAATGTCCATTGATTGTACGGAAATGGCGAGGAAGGTACGAAAGAAACACAACGAGCAAATTGGAGCTGAAACGACGAAGAAATGGAAAAAAATTGCGAAGACAAATCTGCCGTTGTCGGGAGAAATCAAAATCAAAATGGCGTCGTCTTCTTCTCCAGTCTAGAAATGCAACGAAAATCGCTATTGTGTAGTTGGACATTAAAAGTATTGGATTTTTATTCGACATGTAAGCATTCTCTAACTATTCTGTGCACGTTTTAGTCATTAAATGTTATCTTGTTTGAAAACCCATTCGGTCTGCTTACCAGGGTGAAATCTATTTTAAAATCTGAGTTAAATATAGTTCAGATAAAGGATAAATCAACATGATCTTATAAATCTATACTCTCTTTTTGTCATGCCAGCAAGACCGTAAAAAGTATTCGCCACGATTTAAATTTCTTTCTATTTTACGGTTTCTATTTTTCTAATCTTAAATATTGACCTTCACGTTATAGATATTCCAGAGATTTTGCAAGACAAGCACAGACAACTGTGATGAGAGAAGCCACAGCCAAAAAGAACTTTCAAGAGGATTTAGTGGTAAAAACCCAAATATTACAATATACTTACTATCATTGCAAATTCTCTATTATACCCCCCCCCCCCGATTAATAGAGAGTTTATAATGATGATTATCATCATGTATCAAGTGCTGTACCAATAGTTTCTTCATTATTCTTTACAAATTTTAACTTACTTTTATTCTTTCTTTCTTTTTCTTCAAAACCTCTTCTGTTCTAATACACTGCACTCTATACAAGAAACATACAAATTCAGACTTTCAGTTCAAATTCAAAGATGATTCCAAGCTAAAGGCAAGCGAGAACCATGATTCAACGAGTGTTTACATGACCAATGAGCTGCCTTTCATTTGAATTGCAAGTCTGAATTTCCTGATCCGTTTAATTTCCCCTTTCTTTTCTCCAATCTACTTTTCCTCCTGTTCACCCTCTTCTTTCCCGGGTACTCCTTCCAGGATAGCACCCCCTTCCACTGGTTTCTTTATCCTGCTTCTCCCCTTCTTTACCCCAATCCCCCTTATTTACTCCAATTTAATCTTCTTCCTCCTGTTTACTCTACTTCTTCGCCTAGTACCCGTCAGGGTAGTACCCCTTCCTTGACACTACTTCAATCTTTATGCTGCCCCCCCCCCCCCCCCACTACTCTCATAATTGTAAGTTATTCATATGACGTAATTACTGGAGAATTATTCATTCAGCTTGGCAATTACATTATATGATAACTACAGTGAAACACATTTTCATTAATTCATTATGAGTTCCGCCTCATCGTCAGCAGTTTAGTTAAGTACCCGTGTTCCGGTGATTACTGATATTTTACAATTTTAACCATCCAGTCAACATTCGCAAACCGGAGTACCCGGAATAAACCCACGACTGACTAACTCCTCACATGGGTGTCACGAGTCTGAAGTAAGGATTGAACCCACGACCTCACATGTGATAGGCGTTTGCTCTGACGATTGCGCCACTTGGCTATTACTGTGCAGGATCAAACAATCCTACACGAGAAATTTAAATGCCGTGGCGTTGACTTGTGTTTCACTGTCATCATTTTGTAAGACAATTACTAAATAGTTTCCTGAGCAGGATAGCGTCATCCATGTACTTGGCATGTTGCCTTAGGTTCAACTTCAACACGAGTTTTCCCAAATATCCCGAAATGCCGCGCGCATGTATGACACTATCTTGAAGAGGAAACCATTTGGTATTTTATTACTCTCTTATTTTTTATCAGTCATTTGCGCAATCAATAAATATAATCCAGATTGGAGAAATTGTGGGCATTCTTGGGCGCCCGTTCTAGTTTCCTAACGTGGGCAATACTTTTTTTAATTTGTTTATTCACAAAATCCATCTAGATTTACTTCAAAAAAATTTGAGAAAAATATATAAATATATTTGTCCGCGAAAGTTAGGGAACTGGAAATGACACCAGAAATGTCTTTAAATTCCGCCATTTTGTGTTGCGCTTTTCTTGGAGTTGCATACATACAGTTTAAGCTCACACGTACACGTTCTACACTTGCTGTATTTCTTGCTATCGGGGTATCATCATGCCGGGAATTTGTCCATGAGTTTCTTCGTCGACTAACCTCTGTGACCTGTCACGCCTATTATAATTACTTAGTCCTCTCTAATGCTTGTGAACGTAGTTTTCTTTGCTTATCTTGTAAACAGTTTTCTGAGCATCGTAATTTTTTTTTCAAAGAATGCCAAGTAAAAAGTGAATACAACAACCATCAACTAATGATGCAACAAGATGGGAAAGAATTCATATCGACATAAGAAGTAAATCACAAGCCGTCTCCATCAGATGTTAAGATGCAAATACTATCACAATGTACGGTTTGTTAAAGTCAATTCAATTAAAGCTTAGTGTCCTATATTCTAAAATATTTTGTAACATTAATTTTCTCCTTATTTTATGTTGGTTGACTGGACACGAGTGAGCTAGTTACCTACTGGACCGCCTTGATGCTCCATGAAGAGAGTGCGCCAACCAGATGAAACCATAAACAGCATGATGAAACGAGAACAACCGAAGCCAAGAAGATCCAAAGATAGAGTGAAAGTAAGTTTTTTTATTTTATCTTGTCGTTTCCATTTTTTTAGCAGTTCAGCTTTTGTTTCAATAAAAATTAACATCTCGCACTAACGTTGCTAGTGTCGGTAGTACTGTAAAAAGCACACAGGATCTTTCACTACCTGAAACAATAAAAAAAAAACAAAATTCGACTTTCGAGCGAATTAAAGCCTTTCGTTGGGGAGTTGGTCGTAAAGATAGAAATTTAATGCGCTGTCTGCCATCTTAGATTCATATTTGATCTCGTTGACACGTAAAATCTTGATTCCCAAACAGCTTGAAGTAAGCTAGTTTTGATATAAGTTACATTTCACGTGCACAGTAATTCTCAAAGAGATATCGGCAATAAATTTGAGAGAGCTTTTGAGAGAGATTAGTGCGAGATATTAATTTTTATTGTTCGAAAGAGCTTTAAGAATTTACACATTCCTTACGTGTTGTTTAATTCTCGAGATATTTTAATCTAAATTCATAAATTAGGGTAGCTGCAAGTTGTGTGCGTGTGAGAAATAAAGACTCCTTCACGGCTATGATTTTCTTTTGTGTTTTGCTCACGATTTATTAATGATTCTCGAGATTTTAATAAAAAAATTTCATATTAACAGCTTACACAATAATTTGGCCGGCCTAATTAATACTATTTTATAATATACTGAGTGTCAAAGTTCATTTATTCCTGTTTCTTATTGGTTAAGAACGTATCACGTGATAGTGGAGAAATTCTATTGTCTCCCTGGCAACGTAGCTAAGCGGTGGACATTACTTTCATTCACCGGTAGACAACAAATCCACAAAGCCTCACGTAGCCATGTCAGGTAAAAGGTAATCCTTTTTACACATGTTTGATTGATTTGTGGTACTTTTCTTCTCTTTTGGCACTCAGTATATAATAAAATACTTATTGACCGAGACCTCGGGAAAGCAGTATGTTTTGTGGACCCTCGACATCGACAGTCTCTGGTCCACAAAACATACTGTTTCCCTCGGTCTCAGTCAATAAGTGTTAATTACTATACATTGCAGTTGTTTTATGCGTTGTGATTGGTCAGTTGTATGCAGATAAATGCGACTATCACACAATCTGCAGATAACTCAGTCATACAATAAGAATACATAGAAGGGCCACTCAGCAGTGCAACATGTCACACTATGTTTATGCAGTTTACTGGCTGCCACCAGCCAGTTCAGCATTCCTATTGGCCAGAAAATGCAATTGACTGGCTGAGAAAATGCTAATAACGTGCGTAATGCGACATGCGCGGCTTCAAAAACTCCAAAGGCTCCGACGCGAGTGGCCCTTCTATGTATTCTTATTCTATGGCTCAGTTATCTGCTAGCAGATAACTGAGTTATCTGCATGTTGAGCCTACGGTGCAGATTATTACAGTATGCGGTATTCGTTGGCATCAATGGTTGGCATGGCAACAACATTTTTTCGATATTTTCTGTTTCATGTTATGGCATCTTGCTTTTTAAGCTCTTCCGAAGGCGAAATTCGTCAATTGCTCGAGGAAAAAGACTTACAATGTATAATAAAGCAATTATCGGATTCGGTTTTTGTGATATGCAAAATTATCAATGTCTTGGTAAGAGTTATCTGACTCGCCTTCGGCTCGGCTGATAACTCTTACCTCGACATTGATCATTTCGCATATCACAAAAACCTCATCCAATAAGTGCTTAATATGTTATAGTTTACTTATTAAGCTTTGTGGAAACACCACGTAAATTTATTATTGCAATAATAAATTTACGTGGTGTTTCCACAAAGCTTAATAAGTATATTGTATTCACCATGCAAACGTACAAGAAACTTATCATGTTATAGTTTATAAATTATTCGTAACTATCATCTCATGACTTAATTCTTTCTACTATTGCAAAGGGTGATGGGATGTGAAAAAAACGCACAAGAAGAGAAAAGAATGAACGATCCTGGACGGCAAGACCCACAAAACAACAATCCACAAGAATAAGAAGACACGACATTGTAATAGAAAGTAGTGGTAATGTGCAAGTTAGTAGAAAACAAGATACTTATTATTGAGGGATCAAAGAGGATTTAATAGATATTTCTCGTTAATGAAAAAGAAAAGACAGCAAATTAAGTGAAAAAAATTGGATTGAAATAACATTGATATCAAATACATTCAACAAAATAATTAAATAGAATATCTAGGAGTTTGGCAGTCAATTTTCGAGTCAAAAAACAGGTAAAAATATGGTAAATGTCGACAATATTTTTTAAAGAAACAATACCTTAACGCCTGGAAATTTCGTCTCTAACATTTGGATTTGGATATTTCTAAAAACAAAACAAAATAACATGTAGGATTGAACGTTTTACAAAAATAAGTTTCGTAATAATGCCACTAAATTATAGTTGATGCATTTGGTCACTATTTTTGGTTTGCACATGCCGTCATTTCGTGTGATTGAGCGCCATCTTGGTTGACTCTGCAGATTACTTCAGCTGTTTACAGCGAAGTACTTGTGTCAATTTACTATTTCATCGTTAGTTTTAGCGTATTATGAATGATACTTTAAAGATGTATGGCTCGATAGGATCAGATATAATGAATAGATACTTTGTGGTTGCCATGTGTTTCAAACGTCAACAAAGATGGCGTCGATTGTAAACGATCAATTCCGTCGTTCTACCTTTAAAGAATGTGTTCTCTGGTTAAAAAGCGAGAAAATGTGACTTGTATTCCAATTCACCGTAGCAAAACAGATGGTGGCATGTCGATTTTACCAGAATTTAATGCGGGTATCAATCAAGAATACCAGTGAAATGATATTTAAGATAAGCTAATGGACGGAATTTTAACACAAGTGACAAAATAACCTATCTGTCTGTTCCTCAAACGAGGTTAATTTACCTTTACAACGATTTCAGACCGCAAGGCATTCTGGTAAAATCAACACCCGCCATCTTTTTGCTACATTAAATTCCCAAGGGAATATATCATTTCTTTGTTTCTTAGCTAATTTGGTTCATACATCCATGCAAATCAGTAGGATCATTATATTTTTTTGTGCATTTTAAATTCCCATGGGAATACGGCATGCTTTGTTTCAATGGTGATGCGTCTGTTTATGGTAATTACTGCATAATGCGAATCCTCTTTGATCATTAATATGATAAGTATCTTGGTGCTTTCAGATTTGTTTTGGTAAGCAGGAACAATGAAGTCATTGTTTGTGTACACTAAAGCAAATTACGAAGGTGGTTTGAGAGCAGCTGCGAGGTACCATGCAAATGAAGGCGTTTCGGTTAAATAAGTGTGAGAATTACGGCATTAAAAATTGCATGTCATCTACACTTAAGGATATAAGTTGCCAAAAAAAAAACAACTTTAGTGAATCTGTTGAGTTTCAATTGCTTTTTATTTTTGCCTAATTCTCATGCTTATTTGACCCAGCCTTGGACTTTGGTAAGTATCAGGGGCCGGTTGTATCAAAGGCGTTTAGCTTAAACGGTGGATAAGTCAAAAATATGAAACACGTTTCCATGTTGTATAAACAAACCAGCTGAAGTTATTTGACCTGAGAAGAACAATTATATATAAAACTAAATATTTATTCTATTTCAACTCATAATTTCGGTTCCGTACTAGGTGTAAAACTGATTTTTAAATTTCACTTATCCACCGTTTAAGCTAAACGCCTTTGATACAACCGGCCCCAGGTTTATATTTACTCCGGAACAGTTAACACAACGAAAAGCCCATGCCCATTCAGCTAAGGTTTTACGTTTGAAAATTCAATCAAAAACTCAGTCTAAGTGGGTTTAAGTAGCTAGAGATAACGTAATTTATCTTTTTATTTTGCTTTTTTGTTTATAACGTAATTTATTAGCTAAATGTATGGACTGCGAGGGTGTGCGCCGTGTGTAAGTTGCATGGGGTTAGGTTTATTAAAGGAATTAAAATTTTTGAAAGTATGCTTAAAAACCAAAATCTGTCGTCACTTCTAACAAAACAGTTAAGAGTAGGTTTCAACATCAACTAAATTGATCTATACTATTAACTAAGAAAAATGCGAATTAAGTTTTATATTTTGCAAGCAAATTTTAAATAGAATTCTCACCTGTTTTTATGTACGAGCTTTTTCTGTTTACGTTTGATCTAAAATATCCAAATAAATTGCATTTAAAATGCATACTTTACCGAAATTTTAACTCTTTTAATTTTCGAAATTGGGTGGCAGTCGGGGTGGTGGTGGTGCATGCGGGTTTATCAGCTGTGAGTGACTGTGCGATGGTGAGGAAAGTGAAGGTAACGAATGGAATGCAGGAGCTTAGAACTGAGGAAGACAGCTTAGAACTGAGGCAGGTAGGCAGTTGGTAGGATCAGCGGGGGGCACTTGACATTTTGGCTTTGGGAATCAAATTTGCATGCTAAGTACTTAAGTCACTAACGTTTGTTGTTTTAATTTGTTAGGTACGCGCGGCTGCTCTCTAGGGAAGATCAACTTAGCAATTGTATTAGCACTTGCAAAGTTGGTCTTCTCTTTGCCGGATACCCCGGCCAGTTCTCCGAGTGCTACTTCCACCGTGAATAAGTAGAAGTACTTGTACTACATGTATAAGTACTTCTACTTAGGTGGAAGTGGCACTTGGGGAGCTGGCCGGGGTAGGGGGATTTTTTTTATTCAATTTCTCAATTCCCATGGGAATTGAATTTTTAATTAAAAAGGGGTCACAAGTAAATTTTGTAAACAATTTATTGAAAAAATTTGTAAAGATTACATACAATTTGAATAACAATAAAAAGAGATTAACTACCACACATTGTACTTATTAAAATAACAACAGAAGAAAACAGAACATGGCAGAGAGAACAATAACACAAGTGAATGAACAAAGTCCTAAAAAACTTGGGTCTTTTCAACGTAAGTAAATGTTTATACTTCAAAATATATTATAACAATGAAACAACTTGAAGTGATAAATTTTGAGAGTTTTGCAAAGGTTTACCCAGCATATAACGAGTTGTTTCACAATTACAAAGAAAAACATGTGGCTCAAAACATGCAACTGATAGAGATGACGAGAAGGCTTAACAAGTCTAAGTAGAAAGGTTTTCAAAAGTTAGTCACATTTTTATAACCATATGTAACTACCCTGTCAACTCTCCCAGTGGGAAGAACCGGAGTACCCGGAGAAAACCCACGAGTTTTGGCGGAGCGTTGACCAACGCTTTTTCAAATACAGCCAGCCTCACAGAAGAAAGGTATTTTTGTCAAAAGAAAAATATTATTTTTAATCAATTGTGCTTTTATAAGTCAGAAAAAATACATGCACGAATTACCAACGAATTTTGATGGCTTTGAGACATGTAACGTGGGCACATAATTCTTCCTAAAAATACTTTTTTGTACTCGAAACAACCCTTCAAAACGTCGAAAAACAACGAAGAAACGATTTTTTTATAAATTCCAAATTGACCAAGCTGTAATGTTCGGAGCCACATTTTTCTTATTGCGTTTCTAACCTGACAATGTGAAATGCACTAAACATTGCTACCTTTATTTTTTTTTAACAAAAAATTCAAAAATACATAGAATAAAAACCAAGCATTTTTAGAATATTGTGTGTAGCACGACATTTTTCAGAAACCAATCTCTTACACTTTTCTTTGCATAACAGTGCATGCGATCTATTTTTCGCAAAAAAATACAAAGAAAGTCTCAGACATCTCATTTTTCTGGTGGGCACAAGAACAGAAGCTTTTTGTTCAAATTGTGATAATTTATTTGAGATAACTTTGGGCAAAATTCTATTTTTCATTGAAAACAGCCGAAAAATCAATGCTTTGGCTTTGCCCAGCAACTAATGAAGTCACTCGATAGTGAAGTTGCTTTATATACAATTGATAGTTTCAGTGTTAAAGAGACCAAAATAAAAGTAGAAATACATAACTTAGATTGATCTTGGATTGAAAAGTAAAAAATTTATTCGAAGAATCAATTTAAATTTAGTCTTTTTGGAAGGTACCATTGTCAGGTTAGGAACATATCTCTTTGAAGTATAAATTCATCTTTACTTACTTGTTGAAAAGACTATATTCAAGAGCCATGTAAACCTGTTTTCTTATATTATTATTACCACGCAAGTATTACAAAGTGGAATATTTGAAATGTAAACTTGAACTGAAGCAAAGGAAATGCACATACAAATTCAGAAATATTTCAATTGCCAAAATACAAATTCACCACAACCAAACAATATAAAAAGTTCCAGTAGGCAATATGTTGTAATTTTAATTAAGAAACTTATAAAGTAATAAATCATACAGGAAACACAAAAGAAATCATTTTCTCATCTTACAGAATCGGTGTTTTCAAAATCACTTTGCTATAGATCTGATGTATAAAATTGACAGTTTCACAAGCCATTTACAACATTCGCATCTGTGTATGTCAGATATCTCGCCTTCAGCTTGGGTTTGTATATCCGATACAACCCGGTCACTTGTATTGTAAATAGTACAAATCAAAATTGTTATCAAATCAAAGTCTCAAACTAATTTAAATTATTCTTCTCCATATAATGCCAGACAGTTTTACTTTTTCTCAGGAAAGACCTTATGTTCAACAAGGTAAATTTGGCATGTTAATTAAGAAGTCTGTAAAATTTGAAATTGCATAGTATCAACTAAAAGCTTCATGTGACTTAAAACTTTTTCAAGTCGATGTAATACGAAGAACTCTGGTAAAGTATTTACTGTATCAAGGCATCAATAGAAAACTTTTAAAATTAAAAATTGTAGTTACTTATACTTATTATTGGCCAACATCTGTACTGCTTGTTCATCTAGAAAATCTGGCATACTGTCAATTTTTTTAGTCCAAGGAAACTTTTTTACTCTTAAATTCTTACATCCGCCACATCTTTTCTTTGCTAATAAAAAGAGCCCGCAGAATTTATTTGGCAAGTTGTGGTTTTCTTTTTCATTTAAGATATGTAATTAATTGATAAAGTTAAAGAACAACTGCATCAGTTCATCTCAATTCCAAACAAGTTCCACTTTGTAAACAAAAGACAATATGCTAGCTTATTTTGTCCTTAATAAGTAGTTCATCTTAAAGTTTGAAAGTCAACATTCTAGTACAAAATCACAAAGTCTGTATCTAAGATAAATTACCAGTAGTATAAAATATTACAAAGTATTTTTTTAACTTTAAAGGGTCCAATATAACATTGAGAACTATTGTGATTTTCAAATGAACTTTCCAAACTTTCAAATGAACACTCAAAGCCAGCTTAAACAAAAGATGATTGAGATAGTAAACCAGGAAATAACATAGGTTTTGTAATTTTTTATCAAAAATATGATATAGTGCATATAACAGAAACATTTCAATTAAAAAGTAGAAATATATTTCCTGTGGTTAGTTTTAATTGCTATATATATTGAAATTTTAGTATAATAATGGATGTTTTTGTTTCTGGCAAAGTCACCTCAATCTCCTTATGTTTAACCAACATTACAAAGTCAAATAATGACAAACACGAATGATTAAACACAAATTTATATTTTAATGGGTAAAAATAAATATGTCCAAATTAGTATAATCATGCATATAGGTCTAGTAGGGTACCAATTTTTAGAAACAGAATTGTGTTGTTTAGAGGCATAACATATAAAATTGCTAGATTTGACATTTCAGTTTTTTAAGAAAGCCTTTTGTATGTGTTTTCATGAACTCTTGGGCCATAATTCAATTGATTTGAACCAAATAAGATTCTAACTTTCTTTTAAAACACAGTTCATCATTATTTGACTTTTTCTAAGATTAAAATGCTTCTGGAGCACATGAGATTCCACGGTATGTGTATCCACAAAATAATCGTCAAATTAGGTGAGAATGAAACCGTCATGTCCAAAATTATACTGTCCCAAATTGTCCCATATTCAATATTGTACATGCAATATTCCAATACCTTTAACAATTTCATTTTTCATAATCTGCCAGTTGTTGAGAGGAGGTTAAGCATTTTGTCGATCTACAAACAAATTTCAAAGAATTCTATTGAAGATAGATAACTGAAATGGTAAACAAACTGCAAAAGATAACAATGCAAGTGGTTGTGTAAAAACTAAAGACCACGTAAAGTCGGCCATTCTGTACAGTGTTTGGATTTGACAGTTTGAATTTTAATTGCCTCAAGAAAAGTCTAAAAGGCATTAAAAACATAACATTCCTTGTTCTTTTTTAACATCCCGACCTTGCACGACTCCCACATCCTGCTCCGTCTCCTCCTATCCACCTCCCACCCTCAAGGCCCTGTCACACGGTGCAATTTTTCTTGCACTTGTAACTGCTCCGTCTCCTTCTCTATCCACCTCTTACCCTTAAGGCCCTGTCACACGGTGCACTTTTCCTTGCATTCACCGTACCAAAAAAGATGGCGACATGTCGATTTTACCAGAATGCATTGCAGGTATCAAGAAAGAATACGTGGGAAAAGATGACAAGAAGCAAAGCTACTGGATTGAAATTTTAACACAAGTGTGAAAATAACCTATTGTCTTCTGTCTGTTCTTCAAAAGACGTTAATTTGCCTTTTTAAACAATTTCAGACTGCCATGCACTCTGGTAAAATCGACATTTGCCATCTTTTTTGCTACAGGGAAAATCTACTCTTAAGTAAATTTGTGACAAATGTTTGGTACGTTAAAAAACCCCAGCAAACTGTGATGGAAACTTGCATTTGCCAATTTTACATCTCCCAATAGTAGAATTGCATTTCAAGTTGCAAGAAAAATTGCATTGTGACAGGACCTTTATTCTCCAGTGTTCCCGCCAACCTGCTCCCACCATTAGATGGAAAGTCCTTTTTTCACTACATTTTAGTAATTAGGCTACCCCCCTCCTCTCACAAGTCTGTAATCGCCTGACGAAATCAATTGGTCGACAGTCCAAGGCATGTTTTGTAATCGAAATTCACAAAATTAAAATTAAATTGCCTTTTTTCAATAAATTTGAACCAGAACCAACTCTATACATAGAACTGTCTCAGCATACTTTCTTCGACAATCTCAACAATTCAAGACCTCATTCAGTTTCTATAGCGGATTTCATGGTATTATTATCGAACCAACTTCAACTGAAAACGGTAGCCTTAATCTTACATGCGACCATAGCCATGCTTGGAAAGCACAAACTTACAATACTCGAAAATTGTACTTATTTCCAGTCTGATCTCTCAAAAATCGACTTCTATGCACAATCTAAGTACTTTGCTACAAATAATGATAGAAAATAAAGCATATTACCTTAAAACAAAGTTAGGATGCATGAAAATTTAGAGGACTTTCAAGGAGCAAAATCTTCGAGCTAGAGAAAAATTTTGAAAAAATAGTATTCGGAAAATCTTCGAGCAGCGTCGGAAACCGACGAATTCCGAGGAACGCCGAAACTACCACTTTGTGTCGACATGCTCCGAGCAAGTTCCTTGTTCCTGATTCAGAAGAAGCTGTATCACAGATCAGATATATACAGATAGGGAACTCGCACTCAATAACCTCAATTTTTGTGTCCCCGTGCTCACGTCATTCCACGCGCCACGCAAATTGCTCTGGCAAGTGTCGTTCGTCGTGTTTTCAGTCAAAAGCATAGGAAAAACGCCGTTCGAAAGTACAAAAATGAATATTTTTGCGAAGTTCCTTCACCGATCTTCATTTTGTATGTATGTAGATATTTCAGTAGAATTTGCGTTTGATTCTTGTGTAGAAATTTCTAAATTTCCTTAAAAGTAGGAATAAACCAGAAAATGACGGAAACACGCTCTCAAAACTTCACCGCGACACATCGCTGGAATTTGTCGTTTTAAAGCATTTTGCATGAGAATCTTTGCACGTAAAACCTTCTTGCGGTTTAGATGTTCTAGCATGCACGTTTAAATGCGTGTTTTGTTGACACATTTCGCTAGAAATTGAGTTTAAACGCCGTGTTTAGGTCGGCTCACGCGGTTTGTGCCAGCGGTATCACCCATGAGCGCTGCACCGACTTCTGACACCGAAAAAAAATTAAAAAAAAAAAAACAGAAACGGGGCGAATTTAAAACTCCGCCTCGCCTACGGCAGGCGGAGTAATAATAGTGGGTACTTACGGTTACCATTAGGTAGGTAAGTCTATGACATGCTTAGAAGGTAACTCTAATCTACTATAGTTAGTATACTAGAGTTAACTTAGTTGACTGAGGTAACTCTAGTCTAACTTAGTGGTAGACTAGAGTTACGTTAGTTAACTAAGGTAAAGTTACTACTGTGACTCTACCTTAGTTAACTAACGTAAGTCTAATCCACTTCTAAGGTAGACTAGAGTTACTTTAGTCAACTAAGGTAACTCTAGTATACTAACTATAGTAGATTAGAGTTAGCTTCTGAGCATGTCAGATAGACTTACCTACCTAACAGTAACCGTAATAACTAGATTGTTGTGAGAGCTATAAAGCTACGAAAACTGGTAGGGGTGGAAGTACACATTGGGGTCGGGGGCGGTTTGTGGGCGTACGATTAACTTTAAGTACCCACTATCATTTTAAATTTAGTATACTCACTTCTACTAACCTTAGTTCTCACAACAATCTAGTTATTACGGTCACTGTTAGGTAGGTAAGTTTATTCAGAAGGTAACTCTAATCTACTACAGTTAGTATACTAGAGTTACCTTGGTTGACTGAGGTAACTCTACTCTACCTTAGTGGTAGACTAGAGTTACGTTAGTTAACTAAGGTAAAGTTACTGCGACTCTACCTTAGTTAACTAACGTAACTCTAATCTACCACTAAGGTAGACTAGAGTTACCTTAGTCAACCAAGGTAACTCTAGTATACTAACTGTAGTAGATTAGAGTTACCTTCTGAATAAACTTACCTACCTAACAGTAACCGTGATAACTAGATTGTTGTGAGAACTAAGGTTAGTGGAAGTAAGTATACTAAATTTAAAATAATAGTGGGTACTTAAAGTTAATCGTACGCCCACAAACCGCCCCCGACCCCAATGTGTATTTCCACCCCTACCAGTTTTCGTAGCTTTATAGTTCTCACCACAACCTAGTTATTACGGTTACTGTTAGGCATGCAAGTCTATCTGACATGCTCAGTAGGTAACTCTAATCTACTATAGTTAGTATACTAGAGTTACCTCGGTTAACTCTAGTCTGCCTTATTAGTGGACTCTTAAAGTTACGTTAGTTGACAAAGATAGAGTTATAACTCTACCTTAGTCAACTAACGTAACTTGAAGAGTCCACTAATAAGGTAGACTAGAGTTAACTGAGGTAAATCTAGTATACTAACTATAGTAGACCAGAGTTTCGTTATGTCAACTCACAAACTTGCCTAATGGTAACCGTAAAAAATAGACATCATTGAGAAATATACTTGTGAAATACTATGGAGGTGGTAAGCGTGGTTAGTGGGATTTGTTATAACTGTAACTGTACAAAATATTAAAAAGTACTGTGTAGGTACTCACAGTTAAACGCACGCCCACATTACCTTAGAGTCACCTTCTGAGCATGTTAAATAGACTTACCTACCTAACAGTAACCGCAAGCACCCACTATTATTTTAAATTTAGTATGCTTACCTCTACTAACTATATACTAAGTATACTTAGTGTATATCAGCTAGCCCACATCTTCATCTTTATGGCTCCAGGAATTGAACCTGGAAACCTAATTAGGTCCACTCTAATTAGGTCCACTCCAGGGCCTTTTTTACAAACTTAATACTAATGTGGTTACATGCGTGAAATATACTTAAATCCTTACACTCACTCGGCTTACAGGCGAAAGATAACAAAATATAGTGGAAAATATAGTAATGGTAATTAACGTAAATACGAACTTCCCGACGATGGGCTATCGCTCGGAACGTCGAATGCTGTTTATATAGTTTCTATGATCCTATGTATTTATGTGCTTTTCACTGAACCACCGACACTTGCAACGTGATATTAATTTGTATTGAAACGAAAGCTGAATTTGCGAAGAAGATGGATACGGCAAAATAAATTAACAAACTTACGCTCACTCTATCTTTGTTGGCTTCGGTTGATCTCATTTTATCATGCTGCTTATGATTTCATCTAGTTGGCACTCTCTCTTCATAGCACATCGCGCCGGTGCAATAAGTAACACATTCACTAATATCCAGGCAACCATCATAAAATAAGGAGAAAATGAATGTTATAAATTTAGTATACTTACCTCTACTAACTATACTAAGTGTAGTTAGTGTATATCAGGTAGCGCGCCTGTATATGGCTCCAGGAATTGAACCTGGAAACCTAATTAGGTCCACTCTAATCAGGTCTCCTCCAGGGGCAGGCTTTTTTGCCAAAACTAAGGTTACAGGTCGCATAACAAAACGCAGTTCATGGTGTTTTGATGGCTTGGCTAGTGATTCACGTCTTTGGTCGATACCCATTCATTCCCATCTTGTTCTGCCATTGCTTGGTTTAATTCTATATTGGTATACCGTTGGATATCTTTTGGAAAAAATATAAGCAATTACGATGTTCAGAAAACTGTTTGCAAGATATGCAATGAAAGCGACGTTAAGCATTGGAGAGGCTAACTAATTATTTGATAGTAGTAACTGGGACTAATGGCGACATTCGATATATTACACGAACCTTGTAGCCGTAGGGCAGCTCGCTGCAATATTCGTGTTCTTCACTTGTTTCAAATGGTTGAGTACTACTGTAGTTTATGTTCAGTATATTTACTGGCATATTAGACTATAGCCTACTGAGAGTATAATGAGTGTAATCAGTTAGTGCACATCTGTATGGCTCCAGGAATTGAACCTGGTAACATAATTAGGTCCACTGCAATTAGGTCCCCTCAAGGGACATTGTTTTGTAAAAACGTAGTAAGGTTACAGGCGTGAAATAGCAAAACACGGTAGAGAATATAGTAGTAAAGAGTTACACGATAACCCTTGACGTTTTCTCGTCAAAGTTACGTAAAGAAAGTAAAGGTCATCCCTTTAGGTTTGGCAAGGGTGGGGTGGTTAGTAGGATTATATTGCAACGGCTGTATAACTTGCTAGGATATCAGACTATAACTATAGACACTATAGGTAACACCTATATCTAGTATAGTTATTGTGCATACTCATCGGTTAGTGCACATCTATTTTGCTCCAGAAGTTGAACGTCGAAACCAAGTTAACCCTAGCCTGGCAAGGTCTATTCCATAGGCTTTTTTACCCTAAAAGAGCCCAACAATTAGCTCTTAATAAAGCGAGTAAATGACCCAGCATGGCCGGTGAATAACGTTAGTTTTTTACGTGATGAGGAGCAATCGGTCGTTACAAACGTTCTTTCCAACAGATCTCCCAGTCAGAAAGCTCAATTCCTCTTATAATAGACGATTTGCATGTTAGACTAACTTTCAATCTAGGCAAGACGAACAAAATCTTTTACTATAGCTAAAAAGAGCATCCTAAAATTAGTAGAATTGCCAAGTTTGGTGGCGAAATGTTGTAAAACATGGAAAATATGGCCTCGCAAAGTTTGCATATTTGTATACATTTGTATTACGCGAGGAAAAAGTTACCACTTTTGATACAATTTTAGCTGAAAAGTGGTAACTTTTTCCTCGCGTAATACAAATGTATACAAATTTGCAAACTTTGCGACGCCATATTTTCCATGTTTTACAACATTTCGCCACCAAACTTGGCAATTCTACTAATTTTAGCATGCTGTTTTTAACTGTGGTAAAAGATTTTGTTTGTCTTGGCTAGACTGAAAGTTAGTCTAACATGCAAATTGTCCATTGGAAAACTCCACTGCCATTTTCAATTTCTGCGCCCAATAACTGATGCTGAAACCTCCAACATGTTGACCAATTTAAATCCTAATAAAGCAACTGGAATTATCGATAACTTTCCGGCGAAAACCCTGAGAAATATCTTCTGATTGTATTTCTCAAAGTCTGTGAAGTATAATCAACAGTACCTTTGAGAATGGTTTTTTTCTGAATAAATGGAAAATTGCTAAAATTTCACCGATTTCCAAGGGAAATACGGCTTCATATCAAGACAATTACGAACCGATATTTTGGACTATGGCATGAGTGCGGAACAATTCAAAAAAGACGAGTCGAGAAATTACACAATCGATCCTTTATGGATACCCTTCACGAAGACAGGCGAAAATGTTCCTAAGAGATGCGTGATTAATTGCATAGCAGGAAGCGTTTTTTACCCTTTTTTAAGTATATTTAGAATACTTCAAAAAGCGTAAGACACATTCAAATTTAGACGTTGCATGCACAACAGAGCACGAGGATTCTTTAACAGTTAAAATAAAGTATTATTATTATGGTGATGATCCATGTGTAGAATTGAAATTTGAGTGGAAATAACACAGCGTAATTCAACCTCCTCGCGATTCAACGCCGCTCCTTGTTGAAGTTTTGCCGAGGAATTTATCGTTATAAAAAACATTGTATGAGAGTATTTGCGCGTAGAACCTTCTCGCCTTTAAAATGCGCGTTTTGTTGACATATCCGCTAGAAATTTCAGTTTAAACGCCGTGTTTAGAATGGCTCACACAGCTTGTGCCAGCGGTATCACCCATGAGCGAGCAGCGGCAGCCCGGCTTTCAACAACGAAAAAAGGCGAATGTATAACTTCGCCACATCTCGCATATTGAACACTCACACACACATTACAAATCATTTGATGATTAAAAACAAAGCTATTGTCTCCATATTTGTCAAAACTACACAATTCTTCACAATTCATATAATTACATATCAGTACAACACCCGTGCTTGAAACTGAGCAACGAAGAACCAAGGGGAAAAAAACATTTGAACTCCGTATACATCCAATCTCTTCCCTGAGGCAAGTTTCTTATTTCTTATAAAGCTAAAGATCGTGTGTCACAAGAAACAGACAATCTTTCCTAAACTGACTTTCCCAGTAGAATGTTTCAGTCTCACTAAACTTCCACTTTCTTTTGTAGTAAGTATTAAATAGTCTGTAATGTACCTGTAAATCACGTTTACAGTAACTTGTATTTGCAAGTAAAATGTTGGCAAGGTTGGTCTCGGTTGGAACAACAGGTTGTAGCTGACATCCTTACATATTATGTAAATTCTAGTCTACAAAACTATCGGCGATATTTTACAAATAGTTCTTTTTAATCCAAGTACATTTAGTCTGCAAATGTAATTTACAGATAAAGTACACGCTAATTTCATGCTACCGAAAAAAGAACACGTGTTTAAAGCCTATGTAAGGCGTATGTTTAGGTTTTTAATTTAGTTGTTAATTTGATGTCATAGGAATCCACAATGTCTTCTTTTGATGTTCATCAACAATATCTTGAATTTGCGAGAACAGCGAGTTGATACTCGCTCCAGGAATAACAGCTAAACATCAAGACAAGCGAATTAGTATGGTTATGCTATTTGTTCCAAGATATAAGTTCTTTCACTGACTAAAATAATAACAAGACAAGAGAATAAATAGAGTTATGCTATTTGCTCTAAGATATAAGTTCTTTCACTAACTGAAACAATAATACTTGCTCCAGGAATAACAGCTAAATAACATGACAAGCGAAAAAGGAGGGTTATGCTGTTTGCTCTAAGATATAAGTACAATAAAGCTTCGACAATTTCGTGGAGCGAAGCCGTTCGTCGGGAAGTTAGTAGAGCAAAACACTAACTAACTTGCCAACGAAGGGCTCTCTCTCGAAACGTCGAAATCTGTTTTCCGTTTCAGGTAGTCGAAGAAGCTATATCTTTGATGTACTTTTGACTGCACTACCTACTACACTAGCAACGTTAGTTTGACTCGAAAAGTGTCGACTCACTCACCAGTGAATTCCGACCGAAATTCGTGCTCAATCCTCGCACAGTTTTCATACATTGATCTCGCGTCTTTTGTGGACACTTTCTGCTGCAAGTGCTTCGTGTCTCTTTGCTCTCTACATCATAAGAAAAGTCAGGAAACAGAGCTGAATGGAATGTTACAGAGTGTTTAAAGACCCCAATTTTCAGCTGTCTATACACATGTCGATATTCAAACTAATAGCCAAGATAAAGACATATTGACTTTTTAGAAACGTTTCAAGGATGGGCAAACACGGAAAATAACGTGGTAAAGTACTTGGGAAAACACGGACAGTTTAAGACGTCCCTTAACGATGTTAGTACACGGGTCTGTTCCTACTTACTTGATATGTTTGGCTGATTTGTATTTCACGAATAAAACGATGGGATAAATGCGCTGTGCACGAAGCTTCTCGATGGCCAGCGGTGATACTTCAAGGATGCTGTGTTTCAACTACATAAAGAATAATTGCTATCTGTCACAACTTGGTACAGTAAGAAGCCGATTTTATGATCTCGCTTACCCGGGATTAATTGAGGCGTATAGTGAATTTAAGGTGTTGAAATAAGTCATTTTTTTGAAGCGAAACAACCAAAGTTAAATGCTGTCAGTATTAATCAATAAGAAAGATATATTTTACAAAAATTAATGCCCAATTGGGACCTTTTATTTCATATTTCGGCAAAACAAAAATGTCAAGCAATCAAGAATTCAACATTTTTCATGTCATAAACTACGAGTTATTTCAATACCTCGAAATCAAAGTTCGAAATATAATACAGCTTCAACATGAGCAATGTGACGAGAGCCCAATCCTTATATAAACACTTTCATAAGGGCAAAAACTGCTCCATAAAGACGGATGCTTGATTTTGCAATTAAGGCTAGTCCTGTACGCTACCTTGTCCATATCTTCCCTGACCGTTGACATAAATGTGACATAAAATTGTCCATCTTTGACGACGTAATCCAGATAGACGCCATCTGCGACGGCCTTCTTAATTTCAACTTCTGAAGCTGACACAAGTTCTGTAAGAAAACACACATGCTCTTGTCCAACAAAATATTTAAGTACATGATCCTTACTGGACCTCTAGGGAGAACAGTTTGAAACTGACAGAGCTCTCCAGTACGTATAAAGTTAGTTTAGTTTAGGTTTCCCCCTGTAGTAACACTGGATCAATAAGAGATGACCCTTACTGGACCTCTAGGAAGAACAGTTTAGAACTGATATAGTTATCCAGTATAAATAAAGTTAGTTTAGTTTAGGCTTCCTCCTGTAGTAACACTGGATCAATAAGAGATGATCCTTACCGGATCTCTAGGAAGAACAGTTTAGAACTGATAGAGATGATTCTTGAACGAATTTAACTTAGTTTAGGTCATTCTCAGTTCATAGTAATTAGTTCATAGCAATTTTTAATTAAATATATCGACAACACTTACGGTTATGACAAAGTGTGAACTTGTACGGAGCCCCTGTGGCCAGCTTCTTGCTGACGACATCAGCCAGGGCACCCAAGATAATCACAGGTCGTGGATGGTGAGCTATAGAAGAAATGAAATTTAGTGCGTTGGATCGGGTAGGCTGGTCGGATATTGTTCTCTGAAGAATGAAAATTGTATAAGAAGAAAATTTACGTACTGTCTAATCTTTCAACATTCTGGTACGAAGCAGCACCCAGTTCTAAAGAAAGATGAACAAAATATGTAAAACATATTTATACAGGATAACCCCTTCAGTTATTTTTTAACTGAAGGGGTTATCCTGTATAAATATGTTTTAATAATAATAATAATAATAATAATTAACAAGGCTTGGGTGAAACAGCTTTCGTGGAGATTTCGCTGGAGTTTTGACAAAGACGTTTATACAGTCTCTGACAAGAAAGCAGGCATGGAAATTGCATGGACCTTCCCTTTATTGGAAGAAGAATAGATTTTGAATTACCCCATTACTTTTATATTGCCATACTATGGATAATGTTTGGGAAATCCATTGATTCTGCGGTAATCCATACCATTGACTTTGGCAAATCCACAGTTTGATTTTGACCAAAGCGTTCAGCCTTCGATACGATGATGATGATGATTATAGTATTCACTGAGATAACGTTTTCACAGACGTGTTTTTCAAAAAGGATCTCAAAGTATTATAAAAACTACTCTAATTATAAAAAACAAGTACAGATAGCGTTTAACTATAGACTTGAAAAAAATTAAACGAAGCTCAACATTACGTTCAAAAATAGCAATATTTGCTGATTTCTGAATGTCACTAAAAGCTACGAAAAGCTACAAAGGAAATCCTGTTGATTTGAGGTCCTCGAATTCAATAATAATCCATAAGGAATTTAGCCGCAAGGGTGTTTGCATCACTATCGTCTCGTGTTTGGGTGTCAATGAAACACGCACTCTCTCCTTGCTCATACATCACACCAACGAGCTTACCTGTAAACGTAGAAACACTGGTGTCGCTGCTCTCTCTCGAATGGCTGACACTGTAGCTGTGACTTCCCTTTTTACTGCGTCTAAAGAAGCTCCGCCTGCCAGCCAATTTGTGATCCGGATCTCCGTGCGCGACGCTCAGTCGTAACAGCACAATTTGATCGGCTCTGGAAAGAAAACCGTTGTTTTAATTTGTTTTTTATTTCTCACATTTCGTCAACTTTCATCAACTCTCGTGCAACTCTTGTCTCGTTTAACCAGGCTTAAGAGTTGAGAAAACTCTCATAAACTCTCGCTTGTCAACTCTCATCAAATCTCATGCAACTCTTGTTCTCGTTTGACCAGGACACGAGAGTTGAGAAAACTCTCATACAAACTCTCGCTTCTCAAACCTACTTCATTCGAGACGGGATCATTCCACACTCCCGTTGTTGTGCATCTTCCTTGTTTACAATCCACGCTTTCCAACTTCCCACGTGACCATTGTACAGCGTATCCGTTATATACAATATGTCGTCTTTCTTGAAAGACAACTGATCCTTGCTTGTTGCTGGATGGTCAAACATTGCCCTAAATTTACAAGTGTGGCAGTTTAGTTAAGGATTTCTCGTCTAACAAAACTTCGCGTGGAAAGAAGACTCACCTGACGTAAAGGGAATCACCTGGGTGGTCTTTTATAACGTTGTACTCTAAAAAGACAAAACAAATATTTAACAATTATTCGCCGAAGTCGAGGTGAATATTTCCCGAAGATCGCCGAGCCTGAGGCGAATAATTGTTTTAGTATTTTTGCACAAGTTATTTTAATTTTGTTTATTTCTTTGTCCGTAATTTGTACAAAATGGCGGCTAGTCGCCATTTTGTAAACTTGTTTTTACTGTTATATTCACCTGTAGGTGAATATAAAGGAATGTCGCGTCATATTGGACCAATCACAACGTCGGATTTCTTATGTTCACTTGTGTAAAAATACTAAATAGTGGATAATACACGGTGGCGCGAAGATATGAATATTATTTTCGAGTGATGAAAATAGGTTGTCTTCATCTTCTTTCTGTGGGATGTCAATCCAACTAAATTTCTCTCTGTTCTGTCTCTTTTAAAAACATTTCTACACGCACATACACTTAGAATTTCTTTCAATAGCCGTCGAACTTCAAATTTTAAGTTGGCCGTTAAAAAAAGATTGTCCAACGACTGAATCACTATTTTTTTTTTCAGAAAGAAGGCATGATTTCTGGAACAGATCACCATCTATTACTTTTTTTGTTATGCTAGTGTTTAGGATACATTATGTAGCATGTTGACATGAAACCTTCCTCACTGACTGCACATTTTGCAAACCTTCCTCACGGGTAATACCCGCATACCCGTGGCTTTTTTGCAACTCTGAGGTCTTTAAATATTCAACCACTGGGAATAACGCAGTGAACTTACTTGCTGGGTTGTATTGCATTCTCATCGTTATCTTCTCTGACGGTTTACACAATTCCAGCGTGGCTTGTTCCAGGGTCACGGCGGTGAAATCGAAACCGTTAAACTACATTGATACGAAATTAATAAAACATTTACATTCTTCGTGCTGAGAAAATGCTAAGCGACTCAGGGTTCGTCGGCTACTTGAAATCCGTTTAGCTTACACGACCTAAAAGCTTACGTGACAATTTTGGCAACAAGTTACAACAGACTTTTCAATTTCATCACGTTGCATTGATCATGTCTGTTAAAAGACGGCTTGTTTGTCCTTTTCATTTGCAGACTTGTTGCATAGCTTGTGGATAACAAGTTTTGACAATCAACTTGAGAACTTGCAAACAGACTTGCCGTCAACAAGATGTCGCAAGCAAAGCAAACGTACAAACTGATATCGGCTTGTTGGTAACAAGTCTGTTACAAGATGCTAACAGACCTATTGCAACCTGCATAACCGCCCCTTTTAGGAGGGGAAATCTCAATGTCGAGCCCTTAACAATACCATGAACTTAAGTGAACCGCTGACCAAAATTTACCAAGAACGAGACATAGCCTGATAAGTCATCGGCAACAATGCCCATTGATGATAATACCTACCTCGAGTATTTGGTCACCAGTCCTAATCCCAAGATCATGTCCGGGCGATTTGACGTCACACACAAAAATTCCCGTCGCATTTCCGCCCAAAATGTTCAGTCCCAGTCCCTGCACAGTCTGGTCGGTCGTGATATACCGTGGTTCACTTGGAGCTTCTACGTCATTTGTCGGAACGCTGAAATGTATGATAATGTAACACCAGATCAGACGGAAAATGAAATTTTGAGGTAAACGAAAACGGAAAGCGTAATTTAAGTGCATTCTGGGGCGAAAGCAAATCAAGTACGATTTCAGGACACTTTGCTCGTTATTCTGGGATCGGTTGTACAAAAGGTGAATGGCACTACCCAACCGATAGTGATTCCTCAAACTTTCTTGAACATGTTCAGTATCTGGTAAAACCCATATTAAACTCGTGGTGTCATTCCTTTTTAAGCATTTCTGCGGCAGTATTACACGTTCGTACAACGTGCTTCTTGAGAGTAAATGTGTTTTAACCTCGTCGAAATTCATGCTGGGAACAGTTGAGAAAAATTCACCATCAACTAAAGGTCCTCCGGCAGTACGCCTTAACGGTGTAATGTTCTGACCACGGAGCTCCGATGGTCGCTGTAAAGCTGGACAATTTTACTTACAAACGTCTTGGAACTGGAGGAGTTATGTCGCTATCGCCGACTCGGATGCTTGCTTGGGAAGAATTATGACTAAATGTAAAACATTACAAAGGGGTTCAAGGACTGTTCCATCTTAATGTGGCAGCAGGGGTGGATTGAGGGGAGGAATTGGGGGGGGGGGAATAGTTTGAACCAAGCAAACAGTTGACTTTGGAAGGGTCAGGGTAGGGTGGTACAGGTATTTGCATAGTTTAAGAGGCCATAGTTTTTGTTCAAAATGGCGGTGCTTTGTTTTCCTTAATTGAATCAACCTCTACCAGAATTTCAATGGTGTCTAAATTGTATACTTTTTGTTGACATCACCATATTTTACCTCGTTAAACTATCGATGACATTCTCTTTCAGTTCTATAAAGTCCAAACGAAGTAAAATTAGGATACATACTGGAATGACAGCTATGAAGAGAGTTATAGTATAGTTTAGACTAAAAGAACAGTTTAGAACTGATAGAGCTATGCAGTATAAATAAAGTTAGTTTAGTTTAGGTTTCCTCCTATTGTAACACTGGATCAATAAGAGATGATCCTTACTGGACCTTTAGGAAGAACAGTTTAGAACTGATAGAGCTATCCAGTATAAACAAAGTTAGTTTAGTTTAGGTTTTCGCCTGTAGTAACATTGGATCGATAAGCGATGAACTGATAGAGTTAACCTAAAAGATGTTCCTTACTGGAAGAACAATTTAGAACTGATAAAGCTAAACTAAGAGAAGAGAGAGATACTCAGTATAAAAAAAGAAAGTGAGCTGAATAACAAAAGTGTTCTTACTTTGTGGATTATACTGGACCATGAGACGAACACTGCCTTCTGCTTGACTTAATATAATTGCGGCTTGATCGTAAGTGGCAGACCGAAAGTTGATTCCGTTAAACTAAAACGAGAAACATCCAACTGAGCAATTATACAATATGTTCTGGTAAACCTCAAAATTTCCCGGGGCGCTTGAAAGACTGGTTATGTAGCATAACCGAGTGGATTTCAGAGCAGCTAGTTGGAAATATTTCTGCAGACAAAGTTTTGTCTGGCTCAACTGTTTCTGAAGTTTTGAAATAAACTTTAATATACTTTCTCTTACAATTAGCTGCAGAAGAAGAGAAGTACGGTACCTCCAATATTTGATCTCCATAACGTAACCCGGCCTTCTGCGCTATACTTCCTTCCGTCACGGTGGTAACAAAGATACCACCGGAACTCCCTTGCGAGATCTGAATGCCGAGGGGGTAGGAACTTTTCTCGATGTGGAGCTTTCGCACTTTCTCTGCATTTCTGCAACGACAAAAACCACTAACATTTAACATTTTGTTGATTGCATTGCAAAGATCAGTTCAAATGACAATACAACTTCTTTGGCAGAGCTTTTGTAACTCTCATCCTTGTCGAGACATTCAACTTTATTAAAGATGCAAATAGCACAACCACCGAAGTCTTACTGTATAGTAAATGTCTATGAGATGTATGTATGTATGTAAATTTTATTTCAAAACGCTAGCCTCATCAACATGAGATGGTTTCATGAGGGCTTCAAAGAAGAAAAAAAAATTTAAGTATTTACAAATTACGTTAAACAACTATAAACAAGACTAACTACACTATATAAAAAATGAAGGAGGTGTGACCTTACGTGCTACTTGACAAGATTTTGTTTAAAAATAGAAATTGACTGCGCTTCTTTTGCTTCTCGAGAAAGGCTATTCCAAAGTTTAGCCCCGCTGTATTTAAAAGTTTTTTTCAAGAATTCCCTTCTCGGTTTAGGAAGAGCTATATCAGTATCGCTGCTTCTCAAGTTATAGCTCGCTGGCATAGGATAACTTAAACTAATGATTGTTGAGATTGCTCATTTCGTAACATGAAAGAATGTAAAATAACTAAAACTACACTGGCATGCGTGTTTGCTATGATTAACATCCAGGCCTGGCAATTTATGTGTAATATTTTAACTACTTGTTAAATAAAATGAAGATTTTTCAAAAGGAAAAGAAACTATGCCGAATGACGTCGGTGGTTGTGTGTTATTTTCATATAAATGCGATCGAATAGGGGGGGCCTCACGATTTACAGGACGACAAGGCGATGGCAACGTCTTAAGACAAACAGTACATTGAAAAGAAGCGAATAATTATAGTTGTGAACAATGCATTTGAATCTTTGAAAAGCGACTCTTTAATTGTTCACGACGACGAATCAAATATTTCACGTATTGTACACACCGCCTGGCTATTACCTACAGCCAGCTGGCTTCGTAGAACTTCTCACGCATGTAGATCATGTCTTTGCTCGAAGTGTTGTTAAAATATGTTAAACTCAACTCATCGATTGATAGTAAACAATTTCTATGCTTTATTTTTATCATAAAGTGTTTTATCGCCGTTGCCATAGCGTCGACGTCATATAAATCGTAAGGTTCCAAATATCTCGACAAGGAAGACAGTTACAAAAATTCTAGCAAAGAAGTTATAGTGTGAAGTTACAGTATTTTGTTATAGTGCGACAATTTGGTCACGCTATGCAAATTCAAATCATTATCATTGTTCATTTCTTTAGAAATTGATCCTTATAGGTCTATAAACACTGAAAAATTTGCATTTGCATGACCAAATGTCGGGCTGGCTTTGCTACTGCTGATCTTCACAATGCAATCGAATTCCACGGACACTTTAAGCTCTCTAATGGTTAGAATATTTCTTACTTTTCGCCATTATCGGGTTGTTGTTGATTGATACGAATGACTGGCGTTATTTCCCGCGCAAAAGATGGCGTTGAAGGCGTCACCACATGCGGAGTGTTGCGTCCAGATGACGAGCCCACTGAGCTCGGTCCGCAACTGGAGTGACTTGAAATGGTCGAGTGTGTATCGATTGTATTATAGGACTGGCTATGAGATGAGGAGGATTTGACGCGGCGACGCCGTGGGAGGCTGGAACGACCGGAGTCTTTCGATGATTTCGGCAAAGTCAGCGGTGTCGTGCTTGTGATGTAACTCTAGTAAGAGAGGGAGAATGATTCAGAATTGATAGAGCTATTCAGTATAAATAAAGTCAGTTTAGTCTAGGTTTCCTCCTGTAATAACACTGGATTAGTAAAAGATGATCCTTACTGGATCTCTAGGAAGAACAGTTTAGAACTGATAGAGCTATCCAGTATAAATAAAGTTAGTTTAGTTTAGGTTTCCTCCTGCAGTAACACTGGATCAATAAGAGATGATCCTTACTGGACCTCTAGGACGAACAGTTTAGAACTGATAGAGCTATCAAGTATAAATAAAATTAATTTAGTTTAGGTTTCAATAATTCCTGTAGGTTTTTGTCTCAAATATAAAACTCAATACTTCATATAATACTCACCTCTTGACTGCGTAGATTTTTAGGTGGTTCGGTCCACGTTCGTAGTCGTACGTCGGATACCGATCGGTCGGTGTCGGGCTCCTCCGGGAGGGATGAATGCGACATGTTATTCGGCGTAGTAGAGGCTCCTGGGATACCCACCTCGCTTACCGAGGGAAAGGACTGGGCACTTCTGCTGTGTGTGGCGAAATGGGTGACAGTTCGTGGCTTGTATAGAGAACTGAAAGCTGGCGGTGAGATGGCTTGAGGTCTTCCCGAGAGATGGTTAGCTCGTGCGGACAGGGACAGCGGGTCGGAAGGGGATATAGGTGGATGCACCAGGGTTCTACGGGGTAATGTTGTGTCGCCTATAAATGGATCGTGTGTCAAAGATATGAAAATGTTTGGTTATCAATTTATGTTAGGGGTAGAAGAGGTTAGGGTTAGGCATGTTATGGGTTAGGATACTTGGGGATAGAATAACATTAATGACCTAAACATAAATTGATTACCAAATTTTTAGAAGCTACATCCTTAAAGTAGTGCACAGTCCGTTCTGTCAATAAGCACTTTGTTGTGATATGATGCAGAGCCTGAAATAACGGTCGGCGGTCGGAGGTTTTCCGACCAAATTTCAGTTTTTCCGACCAAATGCTAAAATGATCGGAATTTTTTTCCGGACAAATTTGAAAAAAAATCCAATAAATTTTTACCATCTCTATATTAGTCTTACATACAGTACTGCTAAACTAGGTCAGCATACCATAAAAAATACGGGCTCAATAAACAAGATGGCAGCGCGGGATTTAGAAGCAGGGTTGGTAGTTTGGCCTATTAGATAGATAGATAGATAAATAAATCTAGAGGCCAAATAACTCGATTTTGGCTTCTTTTTTTCTTGCTTGGCCTCAAAAAAAAAGTTTGGCTTTTTGGCTACTTTTTGGCCTCTTTCTATTTCAAAGTAATGCTTGGAAAATGTTTCGATCTTAGTTTGATTATATATGTTTAATCGTCATGATAATGTAGGTATACTAATTGTGATATTAAAGCATCTAGACGTATTCATGAGGACTTTTAGTATATGAGGATTTAGTATTCATGGAATAAATTAGTTGTACTACGCAGTACACTAGACATCGCACTGGTTGTAAAAGAAAAGCTGAACAGTGTGAATACCCAAAACTATTAGGAATGCGTTTGCGATAAATTTGGGCTTTTTAGCATTTATTTGCATTTACTTATCTAGCAGTTTGCAGTTGTTTCATACTGTAGTTGTCATTGTAATCAAATTGTTATATACTTATTGTACACAATTAAAACCATTTGTGTTTTATTATTTCAAGTATATAGCATATTATTTACTGTTTAACAGGTATACTCAACGTAGGGGGTAAAAACTAATATCAAAAAACAAATTTCCGATCAAATTTGAAAATTTCCGATCAAATTTCATTTTGCTCGGAGATTTTGTCCGGACAAATTGGAAAATTATTTCAGGCTCTGTAATGTAATAAAAATCGAACAATGTTTTGGTTTGCTGATATTAGCAGGCAATAAGATGCGAAATTTAGAAAAGCTTCGTATCAAGGAGTCTTCCTTTGTTATCAGCAGAAACGTTAGGATGCGCAGAACGTTCTATATACCAAGGTTTTTTCTTACATTGGGAAATTTTTTTTAAATTTCATCCAAAAACTAATTCAAGCATCAAATTATTCGTAAAGAGCGCCATTGCAAAGAATTATTATGAAACATCTTTATAATCTAATTGCAATGAATTATTATGAAACATCTTTATAATCTAAGGTTTTTGGTTTTCACTAGGCTCAAATAATCTCGTACGGTTTGGCCTTGCAATTAGCCATTTCACAATTGAGAACGCAAAGCATTTAGGTGGATTGTTTGGGAGGACGGCGCAAAGTGACAGGAAACTTCAAAAGTTTGGATTGGAGCAAGAAAATATACAAGGTGCCTCGTTATCTCTAAGGAAAAGCCTCAAAGGTTGTTTGCACAATCGTTCCATGTCTCATGACTACTGCTCTCTATCACACTGTTCCTTTAAACAAATCAAGTATGCTTCGCGGTGTTAACTAAGAAATTGCTAATATTCCGTCCCAGTTTAAAAGATCAGTGGCCTAACCTGAATGGATAACACGATTAGTGTCCATAAACATCTCTAAAGTCTCTGGTCGTACAACTGGAGCAGATTTCGGTCGGATCGCTTTCTTCTTCGAGGCGGGAAATCGCACACCAAGATCTAGTGACGTCACTTGATCGTCCTCCGCGGTATTGGCAACGACTGCCGACGTCATCCGACGTCTGGCGTAGGTTGACGAGACTCCAACGGACATTGCCCGATTTTGAGCCGTCATCGCAGCGTTCGGCAAGGCATCGGATCTTTCCGATACCGACATACACCGGCGTGTGACGAGTTCGGGAGCACCTGGTGTGAATAAGGAAAGTTAAATTACTCAGTAATTCAGTTCAATAAGTCAGTAAGCAATTAAATAACTTGTACTGCAAAAAATAAATTGCTAAATAAATGAACTTTTTCAGACTCAATGAAAACAGCACGGAAGAAGGTCTAGCGGCCGAGTACAAAATAAAACAAATTCCGAAAATAGACATATTGTATTCCTGATATTCAAGAAAAAAACAAGAAAACGACGGAGTCGGTGATATTTCGTCTTTGGATATTTCACAAACAAGAATACATATGTATAACATACCTGTATCTGTTTGTGTGCCCCTGGTCCGTTCTTTATCTTCGTACAGCGGTGTAAGCGATGGCGACATATTTAGCGCCGTATCTGGAACGAAAATCGACGAGTTGTCGTCGTCCAACTCCGAATGTAAAGCGCTGGACAGGTCGCTCGTTCCGATCTTTTCCGAGCCTTGCAAAGCAGACAGACTGTCCGCCAGCTTGGCCTCTTTGAATTCCGCCTTTTGGCGAATAGTCGAGTCCCTTATGATTTTGTCGTCGACCTCGACAAGAAGGGATTCGAGCGGACTGACTCGGGGCGATGCGACGGGGTTCTGGACTTCGAGCGCGAGGATATTCGAGCTCAGAAGATCTTCGGTTTCGGCTTGAGAGAGCGTGGTGACCGCTGTACCGTTGACCTGAAATAAGATAGATAGATCGTTTATTAAGAAATATAATCTCATTTTACAGTAATTACTGGATTTAAAAGGTTTTACACATAACTAATTAGAAAGATTAAAATAAAATGCTAAATACTAGTATAATCATTATACCGTCTAGCGGCTGCAATTATGAAAGAGTTTTTAAAACGGTCCGTTTTACAAACAGGTATGGTAAAATCTCTTTTGTTCCTTAATCAGGAAATGACGCTACTGTTATACGGCAGAAGCCCATGAAGTTTGTCATTTGGATTTAGTAAAATTTTCTTAAAGAAATTATCACAAAGATAACTACGATGATCGGAGAGTTTATGCAATTTCGACATCACCAATGCCTCAGAGTACGGTACATCATAACCGTAAATGATGTTCATCGCTCGTTTTTGAATTCGTTCCAGCATACTGTTTAAAACCTCGGAGAGGTTAAAGCGGAAAACTTGGCAAGAATATAGTAACATTGAACGAATACATGTCACGTAAAAGTTGACTAACTCGTTAGATGATACCTTTGCCCTTTTTAGTCGGGACAAAAAGTAGAGTCTTTTGGGCGCCTTTTTAACGATGTTGTTGATGTGCTCATCCAACTTTAAATTACTTTGCAATGTAACTCCTAGAATTTTGACAGATCTAACAACGTCTATTGTTTTTCCATTAATCGTAATATTTTATTTTAATAATACGAAATGAAGCAGTAGTATAATTCCATCAATATTTCGTATTTAATAATTTAAATACGAAATATTGATGGAATCATACTACAGCAAATGATGACATTTGATTAGCTACTCCACTCGCTATCTATTCCTCAGGAAGTAGCAAAACATCGTGTATTTTTCAATTCAAAGACAATTTGCAACACTTTTTAACAAAATAGTTTAAAATCGATGTTTTATCACTGATTCTGCTAAGACAATTAGATTACGAGCTCGACATTTCTATGCTGTGACAGTTAATTCGTGCTTCGCCATCATCAACTGCCTGCACATTCCAGAGCTCGTAATCAATTGCAAATTAGTGATGGTTTATTATCGTCCTTTGTAAACGAATCCAAGATACAAGATTCTGGATTCCCTCGTAGTTGGTTTCGAATTCGTAGTTCTGGACTCCAGATTACGTCCGATTGGACTCATTGTCCTTGTGTGAAAAGAGTTAGCCAACTCTTTGGCGAATATTTGTGGATGTTTGACGATTTTAAAATTTCACCAACCCATGGGGCCAAAGTAATTGGCTAAGGCTGTTGCCACTGCCCAGCTTTGGGGCGATGTTAAACAAATGTTTATTGTACTTACGGTAATGATTTTATCACCAACGGTCAGCCTCTCTTCCAAGTCAGCAACACTTCCGGGTTTTATCCAACTGACAGTCTTATTGTCGTCGATTAAGATTCCCAGCTCTGAAAGAAAGTGATTTGTTTACCATTGTACCTGCACTCAATGGCAAATACATCTACGGGCAGGGACTTACAGTTACTTCAGGAATGGAATAATGACATATTTACTACATCAATAGTCGGATTTTCTACTGTTTTGTTTATGCTGTACTACTGTGTTTTTTATTCTCTATCTTTGTCAAAAAAAATGCGGGTATACGTCTTAGCTGCAAGTAAAATACACAAAACAAGCACATTACACAGGACTAAATACCACAGACTTGTTTCGAGTAACTTAAAAAACACCTTAAAAACAAACTTGTCAATTCCGCGCTGCAACAACAAGTCTGCTAAAATCAGGCTTGTTGCAACTTCTCATTTGCAATATGAAATTTTGCGTGCGAAATCAATGTGTCGATACCTTTTCCATGTGGGACGGTGAGGTGTAATGGAGATGAATAGCGTTTTTCATTCAGAGGTTTTCGTCTCTTCACCGTCTGCGAAAAAAATTATACTGCAGTTTAGAAAAGTTATGGACCTTTAGGAAGAAAAGTATAGAACTAATAGAGTAGATAAAATTAGTTTAATTTAATTTAAGCTTAAATTTCCTCCTGTAATAAAACTGGATCAATCCTCCAAGAAAAACACCATTTCAAAGCCATTTCTACCCGGGTATAGAACTGATAGAGCATAGATAAAGTTAGTTTTAGTTTAGCTTAGGTTTCTTCCTGGCTGTAATAACACTGGATCAATCCTCCACGAGCATAGACAAAGTTAGTTTTAGTTTAGCTTGGGTTTCCTCCTAGCTGTAATAACATAATTTCAAAACAATTTCCACCAGTGTACCTTACTAGCGCTTCCTAAACTCCTGGCATTTACCCAGCCCAAACTCGCTTAATCTCAACTCGATAAATTAAATGTTATCCTCGGATTCCATCGACGTAATTTTTGTTTTTTTTCATTCAAACTCTATATTCCTGCGCTTTCTTGCCTCTTGCATGGGGCCTAGACTCGTCAGACTTTCGCCACCAATTTTGGAACCCTTCCTTATGCAATGTAATTGTCTGTTCGAATCATGTACATATGGTTTGGATTTCAAATTAAACTGCCATACTCACAATATTCAGACTATCTCCTTCGTTTATCGCTTCAATAGCTTTCTCGTATTTCATAGTAGAAACCTCGACGTTATTGACACGAAGCAAACAATCGTTCACTCTAAACACAATATATTTTACACAATTGATAACGTTATTTAATGTATAGAAATCTTTATCAAGGAAAGGAAAATTTCTCGCCGCCTTTGAATATACATCGACCTGTACCTTAGCTTGCCGTACGCCACGCTGTCTTTGACAACATTGGTGACAACGATGCTAGATTTACTGGCGGCCACATCGAAACCAAGTTTCTCCTTGGCGCTTCTCTGTTGAAACAAAGCATACACAAGTAAAGTACACAAGTCGTGCCTGGTCTTTGAGGAGAGCAAGGCACCTGGCGGAGGGGGGGGGGGGTGATTACATGTAACATGGCAATGAGACTGCACGGGGGCTTGCTGGATGAGTGCAACAGTGTCAAGATAAAAAGCATGCGCACATAGCTCGGTGACAATATATGTGCGCCATAAGATAACCAGATACCAATTAATCTGTTTAATGTTTGTTAGGACTCAGCGGAACGTCGATATACTCGGTGTTGCAAAATTAGAACATGTTTAAACGTTAACATTGCCTGTTTAGCATTTATCATTCAAATGTAAATACACAATTGAACAAAAAAGCACTTGAATAATTGTAATACAGCCCTGTATGTACAACAGTAGTATGGGGGAACAGACATGAAAACTCTGTACCTTTTCAAGGGCCACCATCTCCGTTTCCCAATCCTAAAAAAGCGACAAGAATTCAGTTACTACACAGTCAGTGTCCTACATGTATCAGTAGCCACGACAAGCCTAAACATATCTCAGGCCCGTGATGATAGACGATGAGTTCCATAGAGCTGCCGCCACACTAACCGTGCATGAGTCGGTATCAATGGCGGAATCCATACTTGTCACCACCTCTGTGCGGTCATCACTATCGAGTCTGAACTTGATTCTCTCTCGAAGCGTTTTCATTTCTTCCATAGACTTGGTTTGCTCTCGTCTGATCTCATCCGTATCCCTGAGCAATGCGGCGAGATCGCTCACTGCCCGATCGCGCTCTTGTCTCAACACGTCACACGCTGCCTTGGACGCGTCTCTTTCCTGAAGAAAACACAAAAATGCCATCACGCGCAATGCGACACAAAAATGCAATCGTAATGCAACCAAATTTTATTTCAGAACCATCCTCAGAGATATGAAAAAACTAGATTCATATTAATCTGACACTGCAGAGAACAACGAAAAATTCGTTGCCTCGAGCGGGATTCGCATCTTCGGGTTTCTAGACCGCCGCTCTACCAATTGAGCTATCGAGCCAACTGGGATTGGTAGCGAGTCTTATCCAATTTAAGTGCACGAAATCTTTTCGTGACGACTTAAATTGGATAAGACTCGCTACCAATCCCAGTTGGCTCGATGGCTCAATTGGTAGTGCGGCAATCTCGTTCCCCGAGCCTGCGATCCCTTGGGAAGGAAACCTTGGGAGGAGGGATAATCCGTGATCGACATACAAAAAACTGTATGTCGCCCGTACTGCGCATGCGTTGCAAATAAATAGATTCAATAAGCCGCAATAGGGAAGAAGCTGGTATATATAAAAATCGTATCTTTCCGGTCGACAACAACAGCCTTTACCGCTTCGTATTGACACTCCTTCAATTTGAGATTTGTCGCTCTAACGCTTCGTCCAACACAGAATGAAATAATATGAATATAATAAAATAGTACAAATACTGTTCCAAAAAACTTTAGAAAAATGCTTTTGTGGCTTATTTCCTACGCATGCGCAGTAGGGGCGACATACAGTTTTTTGTATGTCGATCACGGATTATCCCAGAGCCTCCGTTTCCTTCTCAAGGGATCGCAGGCTCGGGGAACGAGATTGGTAGAGCGGCGGTTCTAGCATCATGACTTTACATTATAAGGTAATAGAGAGTTTAGAATCGATGACCAGACAAGGTAGACGATGAGATGTCAATATCAATATCGGTTCAATGACTTAGAACTATGATTACACCCAAGGTAGCAATGATATCGAAGGGAGCAGACTCACTTTCGAAATATCACTTGCTCGAACCGGCCTGACCGCGTAGCTAAGCTGGAAGAGTACAGCAAAGGTCCTATGTTTGATTCTCGCCGTGGTCATCAACAAACGTCTCGGTTTCATCAAGTTTAAACAGGCCTGTTAACATCAGGTTTGTTGGAACTGGTCATTTGTAGACTTATTACAAGTTGTCAGATTTACCAGCTTGTCCTATAACTTGTCAACAAGTTGGAATAAACTTGTCAATTTCATCAAGTTATAACATCAGGCTTGCTGTAACATGTTAAACCAACTTGCAACAAGCCTGTGGATAACAAGATTCGACAGTCAACCTGCAGCAAGTCTGTTGACAACTTGCAAGATTACAGCAAGCTGCCGTAAGCAATACAATTAACCATCCCGATGTCGGCGTGTTGTAACAAGGCAGTTGCAAGGGCAACCACTTTTTTGGAAATTTTGCAAGCCTTGCTACAAGTTATCCTTAGTTGCTGTCTTCTATAGTACACAGATAAAAACGCCAGATGCTTGCTGCAAGTTGTCAATTTTAACAGCTTGTTGCAACTTGTTGACAAGTCTGCAAGCAGTCTGTTAAAATCAGGCTTGTTGCAACTTGTCATTTGCAGACTTGTTACAACTTGTTGAAACAACTTGCGGCGAGACTGTGGATGACAAGTTTTGTTAATCAACTTGCATCAGACTTGTCGTCAACAAGCTGTCGCAAGCCACGCGAACGCATCCTGTTACCGGCTTGTTGACAACACGACTGCTGCAAGATGTCAACAGACTTGTTCCAACTTGCATTAAGGCTCACCTTGACCATTTTATCTCGCTCGCTGAAGGACCAATCTCGTCGTTTCTTGGAAACCTCAGCTTCGCTAAGCGCATTCGCAAGCTCTTTCGACAAAGCATCGAATTGCTTCCTCAAAGTTTCGCTCTCTTTGCTGTCGCCTTTAAACGTCTCGTTGCGCTGCTTAGCCTCGAAACACTCCCGCAGGATTTTGTCTCGGTGGATAATCGCCTCGTGCCGTTCACGTCGGGAAGCGTCGCGCTCTTCTCGGAACATATCGGCATCTTCTCGAGCCTTCTCACGATCCCTCTTGACTTCGTCCATGTCGGCCATCAGTTGTTTCATGCGCTGCTTGACGAGATACAATTCTTTCATTGCCTAGGGAAAATTACAACGTTAAACCAACAAAAAACAAGTTAATAGCCTTTTTCTTCCCTACCTGATAATAATGTTTCACATAATTTTCCTGAACACATTCAAGTACCGCCTTGCAGAAATCGGTATTAAGGACACTTAGACTTTGTAAATCCCGGGTGAAACTATTATAAACAGAGTCACAATAGCTCTGGCCACTGCAGACTCTCATTACTACGGTATTGCAGACATTTTATGCGGCCCTTAATAAACACTTTTATTGTTGTACCTCTCCTTACAACGAGACAGCTTGGAAATAATTTTTCCCGAGCTAAATGCAACATGATAGTATTTTTTGAATATTTTTACATTAGCATACTTTTATTTCTGTTGAATAGCGGAAGTACTCAATACACGAACCTCAACTAAAAATTGGAATAAACTCGTCATTTAAGACAAAAGTACTACAATTCTATATTGCCATCCCGTAACCTGAAATTGGGAAATTTTGTTCGTAACGTGCTACACTAAATCACGAGCCCTAGGGCATTCGCCATAACGAGAATTGACTGTATTTTATACCTTATCCCGCTCGCTTTTGACGATGTTCAAATCGTGATTGGCTATTTCCTTTTCTTCTCCTAGTCTTTCTGCTTCCTCTTTCCGTTTCCCGGCATCCTCCTGTGCCTTGACAAGGTCCTCCTGTAGTTTATCCATTTCTTTGTGTACGCTATCTCGCTCGCTCATCACCAGCCTGTATTCACTAAGCGCACTGTTTCGCTCCTCCTGTGTTATAACATTAAGACCACAAATTAAGATTAAGAATTACAAACAGATTACGAAATCGTGTTGAGAGTAAGTCGAACGAGGGTCTGTCCAGTGCAAATAAAGTCGAACATAAATTAGTCGAGGTTTCCTGTTATAGAAACAAGTTTAAAGTAGATCAATAAGAGATGATCCTTACTGGATACCTACAAGAAGAGTTTAGAACAGATGGAGGCAGCCAGCATAAATAAAGTTAGTTTAGTTTAGGTTTCCTCCTGTAGTAACACTGGATCAATAAGAGATGATCCTTACTGGACCTCTAGGAACAACAGTTTAGATCTGTCCAGCATAATCTAGCATGATAATTGACCTTGATTTTGGTGAGTTCCCGCGTTGCC
The DNA here is from genome assembly GCA_963855995.1 of Muricea muricata. Classification (NCBI taxonomy): domain Eukaryota; kingdom Metazoa; phylum Cnidaria; class Anthozoa; order Malacalcyonacea; family Plexauridae; genus Muricea; species Muricea muricata. The sequence goes on along the minus strand of OY979726.1, from coordinate 2,101,741 downwards.
TTGAGCTGCAATGCAAGCGCCTGATCAGTTTCTTTCACAGCAGCATCGCGGTGTTGTTCAGCCTGATGAACTCGTCCCATCGCGATCTCATTCTCGTGCATATATTTATCCAAATTACGTTTGGTCACGGCAAACTGCCGTTTTAAATACGCCCTCTCGTTTTGCGCGCTTTCCAACTCCATGTTCACTTCGGCTAACTTCTTCCGTAACTCTCCAAACTTGCTTTCCAAAGCTCCGTACTTCTCGACGTTCATTTGCAGTTCCAGAGCGAGTTTGTCGCTCATCGCTTGCAAGTTCTCGTTACCGTCCTCGCCTGCCTCCGGTTTCCAAACAGCAGGACGCTTGCCTCGCAGCTCGCTTATTTCTTTTTTCTCCTGCTCTCGAAGGAGGATAATCTCCTCGTAGTCCTGTTTCAATTTGTCCCGCTCTTTTTCGCTCGCGTTCAGTTTTTGGTTCAGCATTTGAGCCTCTCGGACAAGCTGGTCGCACTTGTTTAAGCCGACCAAGTGCAGGTTTCGAAAGTGTTCGGATTCCTGGACGTGGCTGCTGCATTTTACCGCCAGTTCGTCGGCTTCTTTGCGGTAGAGTTCGATCTAAAGCGGAATTAAAAATGGAAAATTTACTTTTATGAGGACGGTTGCATTAAAAAATGATACTGGGAAATGATACCTCTAGGAAGAACGGTTTAGAACTGATAGAGCTATCCAGTATAAATAAAGTTAGTTTAGTTTAGGTTTCCTCCTGTAGTAACACTGGATCAATAAGAGATGATCCTTACTGGACCTCTAGGAAGAACAGTTTAGAACTGATAGAGCTATCCAGTATCAATAAAGTTAGTTTAGTTTAGGTTTCCTTCTGTAGTAACACTAGATCAATAAGAAATGATCCTTACTGGACCTCTAGGAAGAACAGTTTAGAACTGATAGAGCTATTCAGTATAAATAAAGTTAGTTTAGTTTAGGTTTCCTCCTGTAGTAACACTGGATCAATAAGAGATGATCCTTACTGGACCTCTGGGAAGAACAATTTAGACATGATAGAGCTACAGTATCTAGCATAAACAAAGTCAGTTTAGTTCAGGTTTTCTCTTGAATGGGAGATGAATATGAAATATTTTTGCATACTTCTTTGACAATGTCTTCATATTTCTGTTTTATAGCCTCACATTCCCATTCCTTCTCCTCAGCTCCTTCTTCTTTTCCATTATCGTCAACATTCGCTAATTCTTCTGCCCGTTCTTGTTCCATTTTCTTCAACTTCTTAACAACACTGTCATACTTCCTCTGAATTACTCGCAGCTCTGTTTTCAAGGATGTTGTCTCTTTGCAAGAGTCATGTTCAATCATGCTCACACTTCGATGAACATTTCCTTGTTTTGGGCCACCTTGATAATAAACACAATGATGTTAACTTAACACTTGTCAGGGACAAGCTGAAATAATCATGGCAAGTAGAACTTTTTTCCTGCTTACAAGAAAGAGCTATTTGTCTGACAGCACGGTCCTGAAGGGCATTTCTTATTTCTATTTCCCAGCCCAAATTTTGACTAAATTATATTGTCCAAATGCACATATCCCATAGTCTCAGTGGCTGTCATGTTCAAATCTTAATCCCATTCACATTTTCTATTGGTTTTGGCTAATGAATCACAGTCCCAGTGCATGGAATCTTATTCTCGCAGTACAAAATGCTAGGCAAATCCCAGTTCTCATTCACAACTTTGACCCTCTTACCACTGCATGATACCGCTCCCAAATTACATTGCATAAAACATAAAAAAATGATGTCGCATTTCTAAATTCACTGCAAGACGACGATAATTTACTTTCCGCCCAAAAACCACTGCTAACATAGTAGTTTTTGTACCTTGGCCATTCTCTTTGTCACGATCGGAATGCTTTGATTTGCTTTTAGAAATCCGGCCTGAACCTAAAATAAAAATCCTCTTTATAAGAGAAATATATACATCACTAGATGATAAACTTAATAACGGTAATCATAGAATGAGATTTTTAAGCCTTGAGAGATGGGCAGGAAATATATTCAAATATTCTGTGGGTTGGTGATTTTATTGAATTGAATGGTCAGATTTTTCGCATTCAAATTTCAAATCTGTGTAGCATTTAATGTTTAAAAAAAATTCATTCACTTGCTTTTAATCATTCACTTCAACAATGATTTGCAGCATAATAGTGCTTTTTAATACCTTTATATGCATTGTTAATTCTGATTCATCAATGTACTACAAATCACTACATGCAAATAACAGTTTGAGCATGTGCATTTGTTAGCTAGAGCTACAAATAAACTCTGAGCATCACATTGCTTTCAATTTGCAAACAATGATCGCTTGCTTTGCTGAACATTACATTGCTTTCAATTTGCAAACAATGACCGCTTGCTTTCCTGAACATTCAGAAGGTTTGTGTAAATACTTGTTGTTTCTAGTCATAATAGTGCTGTATAATAGCAAGGTTTGTAAGAAGATGATGAAACAATTAAATGAACTTGGCCATCACAACATATCGTGTTTTACTAACGACTCCCAGAACAATTATTTGCCTCACAGATGCCGAAGACAAACAATTCATGTGTGAGCCACTGATGAATCACAATGTTTTGCTCAGCCTTGCAGTAATTGTATATTATCATGCTAATAATATCTACAACTAACATGTTACCATCGGCAGTGCAGTTAACAGGACAAAAAAACACAATAGAATCTTAATTTCACCAGCTCAACAATAAAAGCTGGAATTTGGCTGAATTCCCAAACATGGCCTTCGCACAAAAATAAAGTTACTGTAAGACCTTAAATGATTTAATGTAGATCTATGATACAGCTGTCCAGCACAGCATGCAACCCTTTTAATGACAAATTGTAATGAACATGTTATGGCCTAGCACAATAGAGCTTTCTATGACGCAGTAAACAATTAATTACCCTATAAAATCTTTGCAACGTTTAGACATTAGGTAATTTATAACTCATATGAATCTAAAATTAATCATTCACAAATATTGATTCGATGCTCAAGGTCGATATTGGCAATCTGGCAAGGATTGTAACAAGTCAACGTCATTATTAAAATTAATTGCAACCCTGTTCCCAATAATTGGTTCGATTAACGACCAAGTCACCTAGAAAGGTCAAACCTGTTTTTAACTAACAGCAAGAGCAAAATTGCAAATACCCGTCTCAATTGCCGCCGGGAAATTAATTTTTCGTCATGTAAACAACAAGTCAATTAATTGGGAAAACCTGGCAATACATTTGTGTGGGCAGGGATTTCTGGTCTAGATCGCGAACAACCTTGCAAATACGGTACAATAAAAAGTTACAGCGCAAAGATCTTGCCCAAATTTCGAATGAAATTTGATGTAAACAAAACGATTCTACCTGAGTACAAGTCCTTAGGTGGGTCCATCCCTAAGAACATACAGTTAAGCATGTAAGGGTATGTGGTCTCTAGAATGACGCAGAAACGCTTGAATTTATCATAGCCTTTGGTCTTGAGCAAATCCAGGAGCCGATCGACCCTTTGACTACCGATTTCTGCCTCGATAATTTGCCAATCCGCTTCGCTTAGGATGTGACTTATGAGGAGAGACGAACTAAGCCGCTCGATGTTCACCGCTTGTCTGAATTTGTCACGGTGACGATCTAAAATTCTTTTATAGTCTTCTTCCATTCTCGATTGCTTGTCAAGCCATCGCTTGTCGATTAAAATGTATGTTGTTTTCGTTTAAGTAATAAACGTCCAGTTATACGACCCTTGGCCATCTTTGATTATGTATATTTTCGTTTCCAAGGCAGCCTGTTCGCAGGCTAACTGGAGGAACCGCAATCGTTGAACTTTAACACACCTGGAACGCTAACTCAATACAAAGTTCACGGGTGTTGCCAAAAACTAGCCAAGTTAGTTTCTTCTGAGTTTTGAGCTGCAATACTTAACACCAAAGATCGGACCGTACATAAAATTGAAGCTATTAAAAAGTTACACTAAATATAAAAAATTCAAGACCTTTAACAAAAAAGAAATTCTTACTGAAAAAATACGATTGTGAAAAATACGTCACTGAAATTTCTGCAATCATACAAGGAACTTATTTTAATTTAACTGAAATTTCTCTCCAAAGTTTAATTAAGGTGTTTGTCTTTTACATCGAAGATAAATTTTTAATAGCTTTCATTTGATATACGGCCCAATATTTGAGGTTAAGCACTTCAACTCGAAACTCTGAAAAACTGAATCAAATTGGCTTCAATTCCCCCTGCTTGACTTATGGTTCCAGTTTCGGAGAATAGGGCTTCCAAATCGAGCAATTCACGCCAGCGCATTTTACCATTTTACAAAGCGAAGCCTTTAAGGTCAAGCCCAGTTGGATTGGATTGTAACAGTGACTACCATAATCCGACATTAGTAACTTTTCCGGGCTATTCTTCATGAATACTGAGCCTTTCATCTCCTCTCTAGAAATTGTTTCGAAAACGTTTCTGTCCAAAAGGCAACGTTGACTTTAAGCTCGACTCCCTGGCGCACAACAAAAACATATTCCTGGACATTTCAGTAAGACAGTTGCCCCCAGATAGCCACCGAAAATTTCCAGAATCTTTCCCGTGTAATCCTTTAGGCAATATCGCGTTTTCCTTCTCTAACGATTCCAGTTCACGCTTTTCCATGCAAACATAGCCCTTAAAATTGGTTCAGGCCATCATAGACTCCCTTCCCGCGTATGTGAATAAGTATTTGGGCAAACTAAGGCATGTGACCGAGCATAGGACAAATATTAGATATTTTTAGAATAGAATTCCCTCAATCACATCGGCCAGAAGAAGCCATCTCCGATTCTGACGACAACTGTGAACCGGGCTTTATAACGTTCAATCACACTTCTTTTTCTAGTCACTCTTCTCATATTAAATGGTCTTCTGAATCGGCCATCTTGGACTGTTTGTCTTCACGCTCGCAATTTTCAAAGGTCGCAAGCGAACGTTCTGCGCGGACGCACGACGGCACGAAACAAATAAAAACATTCTGGCATTTGGGATAAAAAATTACGACTGACTCAATCGATTTTTCGATGACCAAAGTCCCTGAGATTCCCTGTCCGCCTGCACACGAAAGCATCACGTGCAACAAGTCAATCAACGGCAGTTTTTACTAAGTTTTTGCGACACAATTGATCTAGCAAGCTGCAAGCGCGGACACTTTGAAACAGAAACACGAGGCTGAATATGCTTTCATTGCACGGAGACGAGACTACGAACGTTTATTTAAGGATGCCAATTAAAGATTATTCAAGCTTCAATCATCAATTGGTTTATAGAGCCCGGCTGACTACCTATTGCATGCTTCTCAACTCTACGTAACAGTGGAATACATTGACTCAATTTTATTCCGAGTAGTTGGCATTGCCAGCAGAAAGGCTCTGCAGAAATAAGACGATAAATTGTCGCATTGGTTAGATTAAACGTTGCTATGCAATGTTTTAAAAGGTGGAATAATCCTGGAATTAGGTAAACATACCTAAGTTGAGTGGAGTGCCTTTGGGCAGTTACATTTACGCAATTGAATAAGGCTCGCACGAACACACGGAGTACGATGAATCCCTTGAGTTCATTTATTCATTCAGTGCAATCGCATTCAACGTTTAAACAATAAATTCGCATCGTTTCGATCCCAGGCTCGAAGCGCGTTCGTTTGAGTGAAACTAAAAGTCAAACTCAGTACCGCACGGCACGATTTTTAGAATTTATCGAGACGTAGAAATGGTTGTTGCAACAAGATCACGTTTCGCACAGCACAAAAGGTCTGCTGTAATAATCTTGCTGACCACATCCTGCTAGCCGATTATACTTGCTGATACTATCAATATCACTAAACTAACCTCGACACCGGTTCCACGTCGATTCCTGCTCGGGGATCTCTCAACTTCGTCCAACTTTTACACAGCTTAATATCACAGCAACAGACATTTCAAATTTACTTTCCAGCTTTCACGCTAGGAAGCCACAAGCCCTGTCAGCAATAAAGTACTTTGAATACCGCTTGAAAGGCCCAAGTGTCGTCCTGGGTTCTTACAGGACAGCGAGCGGAAACCCAAGTCATCGATTCCGTGTAGGCGGCACTCAAGCGAGAATGTTTCGAGGGCAATAACATATAAGCGTCTTTGTGCGTTTTGATGCCGTTTTATAATTGTTTTGTTTTGTCCAGAGCATCACGTTTATTTGTAGACTAGGCAAAAAATGCGAGAATTCCGCGGAGATACATCCGAAAGGCAAAAATTTTGTACGATATAAAAACTTGTTTCTGCATAGTGTCGCAAGTTTAAAGTGATCTAACATCTTGGCAAAATTTCATGCCCTTTGTGAGCACAGGTCGACAAGCGAAGTATTGTTTTTCGTTGGCTTTTCAAGTGCTTGTGTCGGCTCACCCCGAAGCAAAGGAAATGGGCTTTGACCTTCGCAGAATGAAAGAACGGCCAATTAAAGTCTATTTTAAGCGAGGCTGGCTTTAATTATAAGCGTTTGGGCCGTGGTTTGTGTTTGAATTACCGGAGATACAGTGGGGGTCCATTGTAGGTAGTATTTTACAATAACGTCAAAAGTTGTCGTGGTTTGTGTCTAAACTACCAGAAACAGATCTCTTAAACCTGGTGATCCAGTGTGTGAGTAGTATTCTACAATAAGCTATCGTGGTTTGTGTCTGAACTACCTGAAAAAGATATCTCAAACGTGGTGGTCCAATGTAGGTAGTATTCTACAATAAGCTGTCGTGGTTTATGTCTGAACTACCTGAAAAAGATATCCCAAATGTCGTGGTCCAGCGTAGGTAGTATTCTACAATAAGCTGTGGTGGTTTGTGTCTGAACTACCTTAAAAAGAAAACATATCTCAAACGTGGTGGTCCAGTGTAGGTAGTACTCTACAATATTTAATAAACTGTCGCGGTTTTCGCCTTGAGTTCAGTTTTACCGTTTCAGGTATTGTTGGGTTTCACGTGACGTCATAAATTTCACTGGGGGTCAACTCTAAATCAATACACTGTCATCAGACTGAAAAAAATTTTCACTGTATGTGTTGACCTTGTGTTTGGCAGCAAATGTGTGCATTTTCGTGAGATTTGCTTGCTCCAGTGCAGTACAATCATCAATACATTTTGGGTTGACCCCCACTCAGAATTACTGAAAAAGGTTCCAGTGAAACCCAAGAATTAAAGATATATCTTATGGGAACTGATAGAGTTACTTCCTTAGAGTCCTTAAATAACTGAATCAGTTCGGAAAATTGATTCAGCCATCCAGCGTACAAAAGAACTGCAAGTATAGCTAAGTCAAACAATGTATAAGCATATGACATACCAAATAGAATTAACACAATAGCTAATCAACTACATCTGAGAAATAAATTAAAAATCTCTTTTTTGGTTTTAGACTACAACCTTTGAGCCGCCCATTTTTCATAACAGATAGCATCAAAGATGATTCGTCAAATTTTTGCTTTGCTCAGACCATTCAATCTCCTACAGCGATCAGGGTGAGCAAACGCATAAATTAAATCAACAAATCATGGAGGAAAATTACATTTTCAAAGTGCATACATTTCATCCACTCCCCCGGCTTTCAACATGTGAACAAAAAATGTATATATCTAACTACCTAGCTACGGGGGAAGGGGTTACTAATTAATTTCTGTCTCAGTATTGTCGCTCACACCGTCCTGAAAAAATTTTAAGATCTCTTCGTTGTCTGAAAACATTCCTTGGATGACATTTTCGTCTTTCTTCTCGTCCGCGTTCGGCCGTTCTTCGGGATCCTCCGCCGGCTCTTCGTGAATTCCCGAATAGCGTTTCTCCTGAAATATATATGATAACATTACATTGTCTAGCTGTCATTACATTATAGTTTTCTCGATCAAGCAAGTTCGCCTAATTTCAAAACCACCGTAGACGGTTGAACATCTCATAGTCGATGGCATCTCTTATCAGTACCTTTGCTTAACTAGTTTAAATGCATCTTTAAACGGCAAATTTTGAGCGAACTTTGATATTGTTCAAATAAATGTCGGCTATGACACTTGTTGTTATTGTCAATTATATTTCTTGCTCATATTTTTTAACACATGCCTCGTTCTTAAAAATATTTACAATAAATTCAAATCTGAGACCGAGTTATACTTAAATCAACGAGACGTTCGACCATCAGTGGTGTGTGTTCAACACTGTAAGAGCAAAATTGTCTAGCCGGCAGCAGTGAACTGAAGTGAATCATAAAATAGACTGGAACCATTACGTGGTCGCCATATTTGCCAGTCCTTTTCTATTGTTTTTGTCGACGCGTTCGACATCGTTTTGCCAGGAATGTATATTGAGATTTAATGTTTTTACTTTGATTCATAAGGCAATGTCAGGGTTTATGAACTTTGAGGAAAAGGAAATAGCTTGGAAAATTGGTATTAAAACTATTTACGACACGTGTTGTTAAATTTTTGTTGAATGTCAATTTTCGCCATCTTGGATTTTTGGGACCAAAACAGTTATCGTTCCAGTATATACAAAGAGTTCACTGACTGACAATGAGCTGTAAAACTGTACCTGAACAGTCAATTCAGAAGATGGGTCAACGAAGATGTGATCAGTGCCATTAACAAAGCCGTTTGTGTGTTCACCATCGCTTGAACGTCGAATTTCGGTGACCAGTAATCGGTCCCGGGTACTGTAGCTCGAGTAAGCCAAATGCTTGAAGTTTTTCAGGATGTCAGCGCGGCCAATAGCCTGGAGTTGAGTTTCTAAATTTCCCATAGTCGCCTCAGGTCCTCGATCGTCCTTCCATATTTTGATCACCTCGGTCGCGGAGGATTCAGTATTTCGGTTACTAGGTAAAAAGGATAGTTCAAGACTCGGTCACCCCCCCCCCCTTCCTTCAAATACAAAAACAATAAAACCAAAAACATACAGACATGTTTCGTCCACACGACAACATTTTGCAATACTTTGAAAATATTGAACACGGAGGGGGGGGGGGTGTTAATTATTATAGATCACTACTGCGGCAATAACCGTCCCCCCCCCCCGTCCTATGTGCTCAAAGTATTGTAAAAATGTTATGTGCACAAAACATTATCGCATTGTTTACATATGTAAGGGGGGGGGCTTATTGGCTTTTAAACCATTCCTCTTAAAAATGCCCTGGATTGATTAGGAAAAACACAGTTTGATCACGAGGATAGCAGCTAAAACCCACGTGAGAGAAAAAATTAAGTGCTTACTTCATATCTAAGATATCTTGAAGTTTCGAATCGTCCAATCCCGTTTGCTGTCCGAACGCAATCCAGTCGTCACCAAGTTCTTTTGCGATCAGTTGTATCAGCTTGTCGGGGATTTCCTGTTCTTCTGCTTCTCGCCCGATGTTCTGAAGGGTGAACAGAAATTTAGGTAATGGTAAGGAATTTAAACCTATGAGGGATGAACCACTAGGTTTTTGAGAGAATTGATGAAGCTAACAAGCATAGATTAAGTTAGTTTCCTCCTATAGTAACACTAGATCAATAAGAGATGACCCTTACTGGATCTCTAGGAAGAACAGTTTAGAAGTGATAGAGCTATCCAGTATAAATAAAGTTAGTTTAGTTTAGGTTTCCTCCTGTAGTAACACTGGATAAATAAGAGATGACCTCACTGGACCTCTAGAAAGAACAGTTTAGAACTGATAGAGCTATCCAGTGTAAATAAAGTTAGTTTAGTTTAGGTTTCCTCCTGTAGTAACATTGGATCAATAAGAGATGATCCTTACTGCACTTATAGGAAGTACATTTACCAATTTTTGAACCATAGTTAAATAAAATCTAAAACTCACCTCGGAAGATAAATTCACATCCAGGGCACACGTGGCGTGTACCTTGCCGTGGTGATCCCGTCTTGGATTCAAAATAACAACAAGCTTCATTTTCATTGGTTGATTCGAGTTGACAACGTGGACAAGAAATGGCAAACGGTTTTCCCGGAACGCGAAGAAGTTAAGTTGCAAAGCGTCGTCGACATTGCTTGTCATATTTCCCTTGCAGTGAAAGAATACTGTTTGTCCTTCGCATATTTCGATGTTACGGCTGCAGGCAACTTCTGTGAAGCCTAGAGGAACATTTAAATTAAACGCTTTGCTCTGTTATTCACAGGTGTTCACGCAAAAATCCTGTTAGCACGTCCGCTTCTAAACTCTCATAAGCTCTCATGCAACTCTTGTTCTCGTTTGACAAGGGCATGCGAGTTGAAAAAACTCTCATACAAACTCTCGCTTCTCAACTTTTGTCAACTTTCATGCAACTCTTGTTCTCGTTTGACCAGGACATGGGAGATGATAAAACTCTCATAGAAACTCTCACTTGTCAACTCTCATCAACTCTCATGCAACTCTTGTTCTCGTTTGACCAGGACATGCAAGTTGAGAAAACTCTCATACAAACTCTCGCTTGTCAACTCTTATCAACTCTCATGCAACTCTTGTTCTCGTTTGACCAGGACATGAGAGATGATAAAACTCTCATACAAACTCTCGCATGTCAACTCTCATGCAACTCTTGTTCTCGTTTGACCAGGATATGAGAGATGATAAAACTCTCATACAAACTCTCGCTTGTCAACTCTCATCAACTCTCATGCAACTCTTGTTCTCGTTTGACCAGGACATGAGAGATGATAAAACTCTCATACAAACTCTCGCTTGTCAACTCTTATCAACTCTCATGCAACTCTTGTTCTCGTTTGACCAGGACATGAGAGATGATAAAACTCTCATACAAACTCTCGCTTGTCAACTCTCATGCAACTCTTGTTCTCGTTTGACCAGGACATGAGAGATGATAAAACTCTCATACAAACTCTCGCTTGTCAACTCTCATCAACTCTCATGCAACTCTTGTTCTCGTTTGACCAGGACATGAGAGATGATAAAACTCTCATACAAATTCTCACTTGTCAACTCTCATGCAACTCTTGTTCTCGTTTGACCAGGACATGCGAGTTGGGAAAACTCTCATACAAACTCTCGCTTGTCAACTCTCATCTCGTTTTCTTACCTGTCTGAGTCTCCAACGTTTTGTCGACTTTATCATCAGTCATACAAAACACTCGAAGCTTGGCAGAACTTCCATCGGCAGACAGTTTTGCAAAGACGACGAACTTCGCCATATAAGGTACACAACTTAGTTTCTTGTACATCAATCTCGCGTCCTTCGACACATCAGAATCGTTGAACGTATCCACAAGACAGTATCTGTGCAGAGAATGTTCGAAATTATCAAGAACCATTACGAAAACTTTACTAATACTTATATACTGGATAGCTTAATCAGTTCTAAACTGTTCTTCCTAGAGATCCAGTAAGAATTATCTCTTATTGATCCAGTGTTACTACAGGAGGAAACCTAAACTAAACTAACTTTATTTATACTGGATAGCTTATTCAGTTCTGAACTGTTCTTCCTAGAGGTCCAGTAAGGATCATCTCTTATTGATCCAGTGTTACTACAGGAGGAAACCTAAACTAAACTAACTTTATTCATACTGAATAGCTCTATCAGTTTTAAACTGTTCTTCCTAGAGGTCCAGTAAGAATCATCTCTTATTGATCCAGTGTTACTACAGGAGGAAACCTAAACTAAACTAACTTTACTTATACTGGATAGCTTATTCAGTTCTAAACTGTTCTTCCTAGAGGTCAGTAAGGATCATCTCTTATTGACCATGTGCTACCAGGAGAAAGCCTAAACTAAAATATTTTTTTATTCTTCAAAACTTTATCACTCCTAAACAGTACTTCTTAGGTATAGTAAGGATGATCTCTAATGCCTTTCAACCAACCTGCCTGGATCTTCTGTGGTAAACGTTGCACAGCCGTTGACAACCTTCAAAGGAGTCGATGATGTAATATCGTTCCAGTCTGACGCGGGCGCGCCAATGGGATACGTCAACAGACGTTGACTCGGCGGGGCTTCGTACTCGTGTCGTCGGGTATAGATCGGAGTCGGGAACGAGATCGTAACAGGTCGTGAAAACGCGATGTCTCCTGGACCAAGTTTGATTATCGTACTAATAGCTGCGCCTTCTTGTTGGTCGTTAAAATGCTCATCAACTGGTTGAACCTAGGATGAGAGAAAATTTTAAAATTGAAGAGGTCCATCAATTCGAAACTGTTCTTCCAAGCATTTTTTATTGATTCAGCAAAACTAAACTTAACTAACATTAATTATATTGGATAGCTCTATCAGTTTTAAACTGCTCTTCCTAGAGGTCCAGTAAGGATCATCTCCTATTGATCCAGTGTTACTACAGGAGGAAATCTAAGCTAAACTAACTTTATTTATACTGGATAGCTCCATCAATTCTAAACTATTCTTCCTAGAGGTCCAGTAAGGTTCATCTCTTATTGAGTAAGGCAGTACAACTCTTGAGGCCAATAAATGAGTTACCTGCAAATCTAGCATGGTACCAGGATTCACAGAGCCTTCAGGGATATTTACAGTACATTGCGGGATAATATGGGATTTGATGACTTCGCCCTTGTTGCCTGTGACAAACGTTTCCTTCTTCAAGCGTGATATCACGGCAAGTTTTCCAGGAAACTCTTTCAATGTTATTCTGACGTACTGTGTATCAATACTGATGTCATCTTGATCTGAGAATAAAGGTAGAAATATATTCAAAGTTTTGAAATACGATAAATGCTATAAAACGTTCACTTTTAGAAGAAACGGTATAGTACATGGGTAACTCAGCAATATATCAGTTCTACACTGTTTGACGCCAAATGAGGGCCATCTCTTATTGACCGTTACCACAAGAGAAAACCTAAACTAACTTTATTTATACTGGATAGTTCTATCAGTTCTACACTGTTCTTCCTAGAGATCCAGTACGGATCGTCTCTTATTGATCCAGGGTTACTACAGGAGGAAACCTAAACTAAACTAACTTTATTTATTCTGGATAGCTCTATCAGTTCCAAACTCTTCTTCCTAGAGGTCCAGTAAGGATCATCTCTTATTGATCTGGTGTTACTATAGGAAAAAACCTAAACTAAACTAACTTTATTTATACTGGATAGCTCTATCAGTTCTAAACTGTTCTACCTAGAGGTCCAATAAGGATCATCTCTTATTGATCCAGTGTTACTACAGGAGGAACCTAAACTAAACCAACTTTATTTATACTGGATAGCTCTATCAGTTCCAAACTCTTCTTCCTAGAGGTCCAGTAAGGATCATCTCTTATTGATCTGGTGTTACTATAGGAAAAAACCTAAACTAAACTAACTTTATTTATACTGGATAGCTCTATCAGTTCTAAACTGTTCTACCTAGAGGTCCAGTAAGGATCATCTCTTATTGATCCAGTGTTACTACAGGAGGAAACCTAAACTAAACTAACTTTATTTATACTGGATAGCTCTATCAGTTCTAAACTGTTCTTCCTATAGGCCCAGTAAGGATCATCTCTTATTGATCCAGTGTTTTACAGGAGGAAACCTAAACTAAACCAACTTTATTCATACTGGAGAGCTTCATCTACACTCTTTGTAAAAGGGACCCAGTACGGATCATTTACAGGCAAGTCCTAGATCTAATATATTCACCTGATCCATTTTCAACAGCTAATTCTTTCCAGTTTTGTCCATTGTCAAACGAGCTCAAAATCACCAACTCCCGCTCTCCGTTTCGAAGCGAAGCAAAATGAGGCACTTCTAACGCTACAGGTTTAATAAACTTTATCCCGCTTGGTGCCAGACTGATAATTCGACAGGCTTTCGCTTCGTATTCTCCTATTGGCGGCATCAGGGATTGTTTTACGGATCTGCAATATACAAATATGCACAAGCAAAGGTTAAAGTGTTTACACAACGAAATTGCCAGCCTACGTTTTATGGTGTCAGTGCAAAGACAATGTAATTAATCAAGTTGTCAACGTCTTTTTATAATTTTACTATTTTGCTTCTTTCTTGAGATATTTCGCTTTGAATAATATCATTGTAACACTTATGAAATCACAACGAATAACACGTTTTATGGTGCCTTGTTTCCCTTGCAGCATCTACGATAATCATAGTTAAGAGAAGAGATGGTTTGAAAACTCATTAGAATAAGAGCATAACTCATGTTGATCAACTTTATATAAAAGGATAGCAAGCTGGTCAGACGTGGGTAAAAGGCCTGGATCTACAGTATCTGCAGAAAAGAAATCCATTTTTGCTCGTTTTAATTCTTATATCTTTTATTTCCGTTTGTGAAACTTGTTGAAGCTTAGTGATCATGTTTAGCAAAGAAAATCTACCAGAAAGTCTACCAGAAATTTTGAAACAAAGTAAATTATGTTTCCTGAGAAATTTTAGTAGTTTGGATAGAAAATTTCTGTTTGACAACTAGTGCCAGCACATTTCTGTGTTCCATTTCCATTTCAGATAACTTGTACATTGTTTGCCGAGGAGGTTTTTCAAGATACTTACTTTAATAAACGACAGGTAATTCTTGTTGGCATTCGACAACTTTGCGCAGGGATCGCCATCTTTATTCCCGTTTCGCTGCTTCTCATCTCACATCCCCGGGCATCGACCATGAAGCTGATTAAGAACCTGGTTGGCAGAGTAATGGTTTATTACACATTTGGAGCATTTATTCACGGCATATGCACATTTCTTGAGAGGGAGATCAGTTACAAACATAACAAAAAGTCAGTAGCGTCATGCTATGCAAATTTAAATCATTATCAGATTCATCTTCAGCAGAGTTTGCAAGATATGGCGTTATATTTGCAAGCGCAATTAATTCATTAAATTATCTGCGCTTTTACATCATTATCATTATTCATTTCTTCAGAAATTGATTCCTTATACGGCCTACAAACACTGAAAAAGTTGCATTTGCATGACCAAATGTCAGCTTTTAGATCAAAATTTAGTCTATCATTGGTATTGTCTAGTGCGATGACGGATTTTTCTCAATTGTCCCCGGCTTGAATTTGAAATCATAATTGATACATTAAACTAGGTTGTAATCACCAGTTGATCTGAAAACACGGAAAAGCACTGGCACTAGTTGTCGAATAGAAATCCATTTTTCGATCCAAATTATCAAATTTCTTACGAAATATAATTTACTTTGTTTCTAAATTTCTGGCAGACTTATAATTTTCTTTATTAAAGACAGTTACTAAGTTTCAACAAGTTTCACAAAGAAAAACAAAAGATATGAGTGATTAACAACAGCAAAATGGATTTCTATTTGGTAGCTAGTTCCAGGCCTTTCACTCACAGTCAGATCAGCTAGTAAACAAAGCGAACTTACCCTCCCGACACAGGTGGCCCTCGTTTGATGTTATAGCTCGGTAGCTTATCCAAGTCGGACGCCTCGAAATTATACGCGGGCGTTGCCTCAACATTTGACACTTCGGAAACGATCACAACATCGTCTTCGAAAAGCTGCGAGTGTCCTCGTTCATCTCCGGACCTGAACGGACTCAACGGCGACGAGATTTCTCGGAAGTGTTCGTGATACGACGAGTCTGGCGTGCTGCGTGATGATTGGTCGACTCGTGGACCGTTTTCGCTTGCAACCTCTGGCATAAATGATTGCAGATACTCTTCTTCGCTGACATGAGAGCGATCTTCTGAAAGAAAGTTTTGAATGTTAGAGCCAATGCATGCAGACAAATTTACTAATTTTGGACATAAGCAAAAACATTCCGATAACAGCACAATAAAATCAGTAAACTTGGAGGCGAAATGCTAAAAAGTGTGTGATAACGCAAATTGTTCATTAACACGAAACAGCTTTTGGTGAGAACGGACATATCCTGGAAATACTCCGCAATATACCTTCAGAAATACGTCATCTTACCGTCATCGTTCTCTTCCTCTTCCAAAGTCACAGTTCCTTCACTTGACTCATCATCATCTAACTCTTCGGGCAACTCCACAGGTTTAATTTCAAAACCAGGCTGCAATAAACAGAGACATTATTATAGTTTTGTTTGTGTGGGATACGTAGTTTAATTCTAAACTGTTCTTTCTAGAGGTCCAGTAAGGATCATCTCTTATTGATCCAGTGTTACTACAGGAGGAAACTTAAACTAAGCTAACTTTATTTATACTGGATAGCTCTATCAGTTCCAAACGGTTCATCCTTAGTAGAAGTCCAGTACGGATCATGTCTTATTAATTCAGTGTTACTACAGGAGGAAACTTAAACTAAACTAACTTTATTTATACTGGAAAGTTCTATCAGTTCTAAGCTGTTCTTCCTAGAGGTCCAGTAAGACCATCTCTTATTGATCCAGTGTTACTACAGGAGGAAACCTAAACTAAACTAACTTTATTTCTACTGGATAGCTCTATCAGTTCCAAACTGTTCATCGTTAGTAGAAGTCCATTACGGATCATGTCTTATTAATTCAGTGTTACTACAGGAGGAAACTTAAACTAAATTAACTTTATTCATACTGGATAGCTCTATCAGTTTTAAACTGTTCTTCCTAGAGATTCAGTAAGGATCATATCTTAGTAATTCAGTGTTACTACAGGAGGAAACTTAAACTAAATTAACTTTATTTATACTGGATAGCTCTACCTGTTCTAAACTTCTTTTTTACATAATAAAACAGCGCTTTATCTAACCTTAACCCTCTCCAACACCGTCACAGAAACTTGTGTTGTCGTCACTTTCAATAACATTTCTAAAATCTGTTTCCATTCAATAGTTGTGACCGTCTGACTCAAATACTGGGCGATGTACAGCGCAGTAAATCCGTCCTAGAGATGAGAGGAAAACATTCAGCTGTTATATTTCTACCCAAAAATTGACTTTAAGAGATTACGAAGCTCATTGTTCATGATAATGCCTAATGGACGAATTATTATATGAAGACTGCATGCATCAATCTTGTTGGAACAAGCTTGCGAGAAGTCTGATAGTCTGATGTTCGTTACCAGTGTGACCATATCTTTAAAGGGAGGGGGAGGGGGGGGGGGGAGGAGGAGGAATGTCCAAGTCCATCCAACTGGATCTGGTAAAAAAACACTGCTTGTTCCAAACCATTGAACTATAAGTTAACTGGAACGATAAGTCAGGGGGGAAAATTGAAGCCAATTTGATTCAGTTTTTCTGAGTTTTGAGCAGAAATACTTAACTTCAAAAATTGGGTCGTGTATCAAATGAAAGCTATTAAAAAGTGGTATATGGTGTAAAAAGTTTGAGGCTTCAGACAAAAAAATGAAACTTTCAAGGGAAATTTGCCGTATTTTGTAAAATTGCAGTTGTTTTCGTAGTTTTTGAGCATTTCTTTTTTCTCTTTTTTATATTAAATGTAACATAGCTTCAATTTGATATAGGGTTCGATCTTTGGCGTCAAGTATTTCGTCTCAAAACTCAGAAAAACTAACTTGGCTTCACCCATTAACTGAACTTTTGTATTGAGTTCCAGTTGTATTACAGTTCACTTTTTCAAGCATGTCGCGTAATCTCATCTGTGACGTAACATGCATACCTCCTTGCCTTTTAACTGATTAGAAGATTTTCCAAAACAGATTTAAGCATTTGCTTGAGAGCATAAAATTTTTGGCATTCATCGTTATGTTGAAATTTTACCCACGGCTTGCTGACGTGGTACACACATAGCTAGAAACGCCACAGATTAAGATTTTGATGCAAGATTTTACCAGCTTGGTGCCAGTTTGTGATCAAGTTGCATCAAGCCTGTTGGCTTCATCAAGTTGCATCAAGCCATGAAAATCAAAACTCGATGCGACTCGATATTCACACACTTGCAGCAAGTTGCTGAAACGGATCAAGCTTGTGAATAAAAAGTCTTGACAATCAACTTGCATCAAGCCTGTTGACAACTTTGCAGCAGACTTGTTATCATCAAGCTGGAGCAAGCGATGCAAACGCATCCTGATATCGACTTGATGACTGCAAAGTGACAAGCCTGTAACTGCGTTTTTGCTTGTGTAGTTTACTAGTGAGTTACCTTGGTAACGGCATCGGGTGGCGCGCTGTAGCTTAGCAACAGTTCGATGATGGTCACATGACCTTGCTGAGCGGCAAAATGAAGAGGCATGTATCCCTGTGTGGTCGCCAACTCGACGTTCGCCTCGTGCTCCAGTAACAATTTAGCGATCTCGTAATGACCGCAATGACAGGCGGTGTGCAGCGGAGTAAAACCACTCTATGGAACGGAAAAATGTACTTCATATAAGAAACATTTTCCGTGTTTCCAACACACAGTCATATCCACACGAGTGGAAATTGGAAACACGACGTGTGTTGTAAGTGTGGTGACACGTCGAACGCATAATTAGCAATAGATTACGAGCTTGAGATTTCTATGTGAAGACAGTTGATGAGGACGCATATCACAGCATAGAAATTGAGAGCGAGTAGTCTAATTGTTTTAGTGGTAAGATGAACCATTAATTTTAAATTATTTTGTTACGTGGTGATTAAAAAAAAACCAGCTGATAAATTAGGGTTTAAATCCGTTGCGATTTTGTGTCATTTTACTTGCAGTTGGATAATTCGCCTCGAGTTGATCAATTCTGGTTGATAAAGCGAAAAACTTACTTTTGTTTGCACATTAATCTCTGCACGATATTTCAAGAGCAGTTTTGCAACTTCGACACGGTTGTACCTGGCACATACATGTAATGGCGTGAGACCATTCTAACAAAAAAGAAAGAAAAGAAATCCGAAATGTTTAAAAAATACTCTTTTTTAGCACTACAAAGTCTACTCCTCTTTTATTGATACAGTTTTGCTACACGATTAAACTTAGCTAAACTAACTTTATTTATACTGGATAACTCTGTCAGTTCTAAACTGTTCTTCCTAGAGGTCCAGTAAGGATCATCTCTTATTGATCCAGTGTTACTACAGGAGGAAATCTAAACTAAGCTAACTTTATTTATACCGGATAGCTCTATCAGTTCTAAACTGTTCTTCCTAGATGTCCATGCAGTAAGGATCATCCCTTATTGATCCAGTGTCGCTAAAGGAGGAAACCTAAACTAAACTAACTTTATTTGTACTGGATAGCCCTGTCAGTTCTAAACTGTTCTTCCTAGAGGTCCAGTAATGATCACCTCTTATTGATCCAGTGTTAATACAGGAGAAAACCAAAACTAAACTAACTTTATTTATACTGGATAGCTATATTAGTTCTAAACAGTTCTTCGTAAAGGTTACTAAATTACACTGAGTCATAAGCATGCACAGGACCTGCCTTTAGATATTTTAGCATTCAAGCTAAACACTTACATTGGTCTTGATGCTAGGGTTGGCCCCATGCTCCAGAAGCATGCACGCCGCGGCCTCATGACCCTCCTTCGCCGCTAAGTGCAGCGGGCTCACGCCAGTCTAAAAATAACAAAAACATATTGAGCCGAGCGACATCAATCTTTCCCAACTCGAGTGAAGTTTTGAAGCGACAAAAAAGTGTTCCTAAATTTCCCTTCGCGGCGTGTCGCCTGTGTTAGCATTTCGACAACATCTTATCGCGCTTTTTCAACCTTTTAGACGAAATAAGTATTTTCCTTTATATTCGCCGCCATTTCGATGTCTAATCGCGGCAACAAGCCGAGTTTCATGCAAACAGATTATTTCTCCCGCCTCTGCGAGTTACTTGCTTTGTCGTGTAGCCTGCCCGTGTAAGGTAAGAAGTATAAAGTATAAACACAACAGTCTATTTTAGTTGAGTGTTCAACTCTCGTCCATCCTATTATCTGCGAAACGCTATCCGTCGATAACGAGATGTCATTATGCTCCGTCGCCTTTGTAATTAAGTCGTTAGCGGCCATTTATTATGAGCTGCTGAAGCCAAAATAATAAACAATGTTTGCTATATAGATCGGTTTACCTCGCCGATACTGAACATGAACTATGAAAGAATTTGTAGGACAGCAATAAGTTCAAATGCACTACATTTATATTAAGTAGTATGGCTTTGAAACACATTACACGTCGTTAAAGGCATGTAATTAACTTCAGTAATAATGGAACACACACATTAGCTGATGTATAAACAATGTTCTTCTTTATATGTAAATCCGCCTGAAACTAGGTGTATCTTGCTAAGTACGGGGCGAGAGTAGTACAGCCTTATATGTATATATATATATATATATATATATATATATATATATATATATATATATATATATATATATATATATATATATATATATATATATATATATATATATATATATATATATATATATATATATATCGAAACTTTGACAGAAACCCAACTTAAAACTCTTGATCTAGTCTGCCTAGAAGAGTCGCTCTAAAGGAGTATTTATTTAGCCAAAGCTTTTTAGCCACAAAGCCGGCACCGCATAATATTTCGCAATATAAACACAGTTGATATTTGCACAAACGAAAACCAAGTCGTCTTAACAGGCAGTTAGGAGGGGAAATATGGGCAATATTACTAAGCCATGCAACGAGAGAAATTATTCTTTATAGTCAGTTTAATATCTGTCGCAAGCGACCGAGAAAAAAGCTCGAGATAATGACGAAAGCTAAAAATATAATTCCCAGCCCCAAGCGTTTATGCGATGCTCTCTGTTTAAAAGCGCGTATATTTCGATGTCGAGTTTTCTCCGACGCTACTGATATCTCTATATGCGTGGGATGACACGATTTACACGTGTCATACAGGATTTCATTTACACTCGACCAGCATTTCGTCGAATCTAAATGGAATATAAACTATCCACACGTTCACGTGCATGAAAACCCGCACGCAAAGAGAGAAACAAACCACAGCTTGTGCTGGTGCTTTGTAAACCGTACGAATTTGAAGACTCGTGTCCAAATATACTAGAACAGCTAGCAAAACACTCCGCTATATAGACTGTTCTGTAAAGCTTGTATAACCGGAGAGCAACAAGAAAAGTATACATGCATTTTTCTGTTTCCTGGCGGCTCTTTATTCTTCCTTTCAGGAACACAAGACACGTTTGACTAGTGTATTGCACATGCATGAACCATGTAACTTTTGCCAAACAAATTTATTGCGCAAATACGCACGCGATAATTTCGCTGTCTGCTTGGCGCTAAAAATCTCTCTAAGGTTATAATCCGCTAAGCATACCTTCCACAACGGGACCTGACGTTTGCCTTTCCGTTTTCTCGCTCGAAATTTCGTTTTTACGCCGTCCGCGTGCATTGCATACGATAAAGCAGCAGAATGGGTTGTTATAGAGGCAGCTGTCGGAGGCTTGGGACATTTTCATGTAAAGTGAGTAAACAAATCGACGCAATAGCGAACTCTGCCCAGACTAATTCGATAATTATGCCTTGTGTGTATGCTAATGACAACGCTTTCTACGAGAGTGATACAAACAGAGAGGAATTTCTGACGCATTATTTGCAATTACATTTTCATTATTGATAACCTTGATCTCATGCATAACGTACTACGTTTACTAAAACTCAACTGAGAGTTGGAAATCGCGAATTTTTTTGCAGAGGACATTTTAAGCTTAACATTAAAATAAAAAAATGCGCGTTTTAAGCATGTTTTCAGTTCGATAGAATACATGATTGTGTTGCGAAAGCATCATGTACAGTAGCTAAGCAAGATCGTGCGAGTGCCAATTGTCATGAATCAACAGTTGTCCAACTTTCCGCAGTAATGGTCCGAGCATCACTTCAAACTGTTCCTAAACGATCAACATTGTCGAGCTACAATCGCGACACGAAAGAGATATCCTAAATTAAGCTGCATTAATATTAGACAACTCTTAAGTTCTGAGTGGTTTGGTCTATACATAGAGACTCCTGCAGCATTCATTCTCGTTCCTAGCGAGTTGAGCAAGCGATGAGCAACTTTAATCACACTAGATAGTTCTATCAGTTTCCAGAGGTAAGCATTGTCTCTTATATTGAACCAGTGCTACTTCACGAGGAAATCAAACTAAACTAACTCATTTTATATTGGTCCACTGAAGGTCCACTAAGAATCACTTCTTATCGATCCAGTGTAATTATACTAAAGTTAATTTAGTACAGGAAACCTAAACTAAGCTAACTTTATTTAAACTGGATAGCTCTGTTAGTTCTAAACTGTTCTTATTAGACTTCCAGTAAGGATCATCTCCAATTGATCCAGCGTTACTACAGGAGGAGCCTAAACTAAACTAATTTTATTCATACTGGATAGCTCTATCAGTTCTAAACAGTTCTTCCTAGAGGTCCAGTAAGGATCATCTCTTGTTGATCCAGTGTTACTACAGGAGGAACCTAGACTAAACTAACTTCATTTATACTAGACTGCTGTATCTGAGGAAATAATCCATATAACGAACGCATTACCTGATTATCAACAATACAAATTATTTTTAATTTTATATCATCATTACCTTGGTTTTTGTGTCCGGTTCCACGCCGTGTTCCAGCAGAATAGCTGCCACATCAGTTTGATTTCGTAGCGAAGCAATGTGCAAAGGCGTAAAACCGTTCTTAGTGGAAATAAAACAAATAAGAATGAGCGTTTGATAGTTTGCACAATCAATTACAGTTTGTTCTATCTGCATTACACTTCGTGGCAAAATACTAGAATCACTTTTACTATCTTTTTTTAGGTAGTTCAGACACAAACTACGACAGCTTATTGTAGAATACTACCTACACTGAACCACCACGTTTGAGATATCTTTTTCAGGTAGTTCAGACACAAACCACGACAGCTTATTGTAGAATACTACCTACACTGGACCACCACGTTTGAGATATCTTTTTTAGGTAGTTCAGACACAAACCACGACAGCTTATTGTAGAATACAACCTACACTGGACCACCACGTTTGAGAAATCTTTTTCAGGTAGTTCAGACACAAACTACGACAGTTTATTGTAGAATACTACCTACACTGAACCACCACCTTTGAGATATCTTTTTTAGGTAGTTAAGACACAAACCATGACAGCTTATTGTAGAATACTAAATGACCTTACCTTCGTTGTAGCGTATTTTGATGCGTTTTTGTTCAAAAGTAGTACAGCCACTTTAACATGGTCGTAGTGAGATGCAACATGTAATGGCGTCATTCCATGCTGTAAAGAAAACACGATCATTGCGGAGAAGTCACAAAACAACTATGAATCTTCCTCCCCCCTCTCGTCCATTAAAGCTTACCTTTCCAGGGGGGTCAGGCGAAGGATAGTGATGTAACAAAAGCTCCACTGTTTTTACGTGACCATGACGTGCCGCCTCGTGTAGTGGAGTGAAACCTTTCTGTAAAACAAGAAAATATGTAAACATTTTTAGTCTTCGCACGAATACGATTTTTATGAACGCTCGTTTTAACATAAGCAACACAATTTTTGTTCATATTAGATAGCTCTATCAGTGCTAACTTCTAAACTGTTCTTTCTAGAGGTCCAGTACCGATCATCTCTTATTGATCCAATGCTACTACAGGAGGAAACTT
The DNA here is from genome assembly GCA_963855995.1 of Muricea muricata. Lineage (NCBI taxonomy): Eukaryota > Metazoa > Cnidaria > Anthozoa > Malacalcyonacea > Plexauridae > Muricea > Muricea muricata. The sequence continues at coordinate 2,078,257 of OY979726.1, read as the reverse complement.
AAACTAAACTAACTTTATTCATGCTGGACAGCTCTATCAGTTCTGTACTGTTCTTCCTAGAGGTCCAGTAAGGATCATCTCTTATTGATCCAGTGTTACTACAGGAGGAAACCTAAACTAAACTAACTTTATTTATACTGGATAGCTCTATCAGTTCTAAACTGTTCTTTCTAGAGGTTCAGTAAGGATCATCTCTTATTGATCCAGTGTTACTACAGACAGTAGCGAAGCCAGCCCGACAATTTGGTCATGCTATGCAAATTTAAGTCATTATCATTGTTCATTTCTTCAGAAATTGATTCCTTGTACGGTCTATAAACACAGAAAAATTTGCATTTGCATGACCAAATATCGGGCTGGCTTCGCCACTGTCCACAGAAGGAAACATAAACTAAAAATGAAAAACGACTTACTTGATTTAGTTCCAACAAAGGAGGCTTGTGTTCAAACAAAACTTGAACAATCTCATCATCGCCATTTCTCGCCGCCAGATGAAGCGGTGTGCACTTGTTCTGGAAGAGAAGCAAAAACACATGATGAGGATACCTTGAAAAAGTACTGAAACTTGCAAAGCTAAGGATGTACAACTCTATTCATGGTGATTTTCGTGAATACTCAAAGTTGACCAGTGTAAACACGAACCACGACAGCTTATTGTAGAATACTACCTACACTAGACCACCATGTTAAAGATATCTTTTTCAGGTAGTTCAGACACAAACCACGACAGCTTATTGTAGAGTACTACCTACACTGGACCACCACGTTTGAGATATCTTTTTCAGGTAGTTCACACACAAACCACGACAGCTTATTGTAGAATACTACTTACACTGGACCACCACGTTTGAGATATCTTTTTCAGGTAGTTCAGACACAAACCACGACAGCTTATTGTGGAATACTACCTACACTGGACCACCACGTTTGAGATATCTTTCTCAGGTAGTTCACACACAAACCACAACAGCTTACAGCAATTGCATTCAAACACTAAGCGCAAACATTTTTGCGAGTGCTTTTTACGTTTGTAACGTGACGTTTGCCCTTTGAAACGCAACGTTTGCCGTTATACTTTTCACTGTTTACAATGATCAAAACTGAGTCCGTTTCACGTGTAACAAACGATTATTTACAAGTTTTATCGCTTTTGTATCATTTGAAATCCTAAACAAGCTTCTACTCCACAATATTAGTATGTGTTATAATAAAATTGATAAAACGTGACATAACATGACAGTTGCAGTTACAGAACCGTCGGGTTTTGTACCTAAATGGCTTCCGTTTCAAACAGCCAAACGTCACGTTACAAATGTAAAAAAAACCCCGCGAAAATGTTTGCGCTTGGTTATTGGACGCAAATTGCTGTATTGCACAATGGTAACTTACCCTATCGATATTTTCACACGAAGCTCCGTGGTCCAACAAGAGCTTCACCATTTCAATATTCTTTGACTTCACGGCGATATGAAGAGCCGTCTCTCTTGACTGGAAGAAAGAAAACACGAACATCAGAAGCCGCTCGTACGACAGGTAGACAGCGCGATCCACCGGATAATGATTTTTAAACTGCCGCAGAAAGGCATAAAAAGCAATGACACCAGGGATATTCAACTCGCAAGAGATACAAAGTGACTTTAACTGGAAAATGATGGACTTTAGCATGGGTACTACCAGTTACTGAACATGTTGAGAAATTTCAGAAAAATATCACTATCCGGTGGATAACGCTATTTACCTCTCGTACAACCGATCCAAGAACAGCTTAGAATTAAAGTAACTTTATTACACTAGACTCGTTCTATCTATTTCTTATTCATGCATTGTTTCTTCAGGATGAAAACGACAACTAGTTTTGTTTATTCTAAAGAGTTTATTTATAGTTCTTTCACTATAAAAAACAAAATTAAACGCTTCGAGAGGCTCCTCTTGGGGAAAATTAGAAGTGGGCCTCACCAAAGCGAGACGTTGAACAGACAGAGTAGGCTAATGTTTACAGATACTCAATTCACATATTTCAAGATCACTCATATGCCTAGTTACTATTATATCAAATTAAAATGTAATTTTGTGGAAACACCACGTACGTTTATTATCGCAGGGCTTTCGACCCGTAAGCTCGGAACTTCATCAGCGCTTATAATAATGCGCAGATGAATGTCCGAGCTTACGGATCGAAAGCTCTGCGATGATAAACTTACGTAGTGTGTCCACAAAATTATATTTTAAATTGATAATCACCATGCAATCGTACAAGGAACTTATTACTATTATATTACGTCACTTCAACGGAGAACAAAAGTAACCACGCATTTAGAAGTATGGACATGAGTAAGTAACTCGTATTCATCATTCGTATGCCTGGTTACTTTTGTAACCTGCAGTTACTCGTCTGCAAACCAGAACAATGCTATCCAACCATGTGAATAATCCACAGTTGGGAATGGGCAATTTGCATAATAATATAGACTAAAGGTCGAACTGGGCGGGAAGAACGAAATCTTTTACTACAGTTAACAAGATGATCTTGAAATTGGTAGAAATGAAGAGTTTGGTGGCGAGATGTTGTAAAATACGGAAAATATAGCCCTGTGAAGTTTGCAAATTTTATATGTATTTGTAAAAATGGTACCTATTTCTTCGCGTAATACAAATACATACAAAATTTGCAAACTTCGCAGGGCTATATTTTCCGTATTTTACAACATTTCGCCACCAAACTATGCTATTCTACTAATCTTAGGATCCTTTTTCTAGCTGTAGTAAAAGATTGAATGCTAGTCTATTATGTAAATTGTCCATTGGGCAGTAACGGTACAAACAAACGTTAGCAGATTTTGTCTACTCTGTCTTAGCGTCCCAGGTAGTGAAAGATCCTATGTTTTTGTGTGCCTTTCGTCTGGCTACATTGCCGACACTGACAAGGTTAGTTCGAGATATTATACAAAAAAATATTAGTGTGCTTACAGGTATAGGATACCCTAGACGTACCTGTGTCTTTGCGTCCACGGCTGCACCATTGCGCAATAGCAGACGGACTATGTTGATATTTCGTATACGGCAAGCGATGTGAAGTACTGTTTCACCGCGCTAAAAACGTAGAAATGAAATCAGATTAGCTAATACGACTGCTTGTTCGCTTTGTTATGTAAGATTCAACACCTTAATATGAAGATTAATATGAATCTAGTTTTTCAACAGATGTTTAATCACAAAGGGGCTCTGAGAACGAGCTTTTGCTGTCTAACATTCCTCACAAAAATTTTACCTAACATTTCAGATATGAAAAAATTTCAATTGAGGTTGTCTCAGCAAAGCGGGAAGTCGAATACGAGCGCGAAATGCTTGCTGGGATATCGGACAGCCATAACACACAAAAACAAGACACAAGAATGCATGAACGACGAGAAAACAACGCACAAAAGAAAATTACTTGGTATCCCATGAACATAAGCACACTCATCCGCAACATGAGATTCTGCGTAATTGCAGCTGTGAATTTGAAATGCATTTCAAGCATAAAATCTTGTACATAAGAGCTATATGCCTTGAGCCATTGTGGTGTGTTAAGGTACCCACCCAGGTAATATTTCCGCTGAAAACATTCAAGTTGTAAGTCCCCGTGCACTACACATCAAAAAAACGCACAACCTGTTCTGGCCTGATGAAAACAGCATTGAACAATGTTTTGCTGTCCACATTGTCCAAGGTTGTCAACAATATTGTTCAACATTGTTACACCAGATTCCAGGCTAGTTCAGGCTCATCAACTTGTTTATTATTGCTGACAACATTGAACAATGTAGGCAGCAAAACATTGTTCAATGCTGTTTTAATCAGGCCAAAACAGGTTGTTCGTTTTTTGCAGTGTAAGTCCCTGCGCACTACCGACAATGGCAACGTTAATACTTCATGATACATACCATATTAGTGACATCAGGTGAACCGCCATTTTGTAGCAGCATCACAACGACAGACACGTTACCGTAATATGCAGCAACATGCATTGGTGTCTGACCACCCTACACACAATGAATAATGATAAATTTAAGCAAGAATTCAACAACGCTGACATTTATGTAAGTTGAAGCCGCGCATTTAATCTAATTTTCAATTTATCAAAGTATATAACTCATCCTAACACACAAAATGTGAACTGAACGAACTTGACTTCCACTTTAACAAACACTCAATGCAAAAAAATGATCGTTATTTACATTAAGCTGTGCAAACCAACTAAATAATAATTAAAAGAACTGAGTAGCTACTCAAGTCGCTGGTAGCAAGTCAATTTGTAGAATTTTGCACTGAATACACAAAATAATCGATATAAGGTCACATTTGTCATTATCAGTTGCCTTGAATCTCTGCCTTATAAATAATCTATTTATTCGTGTGGGTATGCATTTGCATATTGATGCGCAGGTACCAGTGAAATCTTCGAAAGAATATATCCAAAGGATTACTACTGGCATAAAGAGTAGCAACAAATATAAAATATGCAGTCCGCTTAAACTGGAATTTCCGCAATCCTAAACTCCGCGACTTTAAATCCGCAACCCGCATAAATAAAACACGACAGGATGATGCAATCTTACAAGGTCATTGAAGAAAACAACAATTTTTGCAGAATAGTTTTGATCATTAAGAATTTGAATATAAATCTACTGCAATTGCGTCAAATATTCTATCGTATGTTATGTCAAATTCTAATTCGCTGCCATGCCAGAATTTTATTCTATACGAGAATTTTCTAGAACGTCAACAATGACGTCATGTTTGGGAGAGTCCCGTGAAACGGAAGTGGTGCAATCCACAGTAGAGAGCAGTGCTCTCACAACTAATTTCCATATCCATATTTCTATAGGGGTAGGGTAGTTAAGAATGAGGCAACAATAAACTTTTGAAAAGAATGCATCCTTTATGACTAATACCACCCCCATAGAAACAGCATAAATCAGGAAATTTCCTCAGATTGTGAGAACCCTGGTAGAGAGGTTCAGATTCCGCAGGTTTTCAAAGACGCGACAAGACAAGTTCCTGGTTCAACATTCGTTTGTATCGCTTTTACAAAGTCATGACTTCAATAATTACGGCCATTTTAAGATCAACCGTGGGTTTATTGTGTGACAAAGCTCGCGATAGTGCAGCAAATAAACTCAAGGACGGAGATTTAGCGGATGAAAAGTTGCGTGAAATCATTGTTAAGGATTTGACCGATATCAAATCCAAACTTGACTGTTTGTCGCTTAAAGATCTCGATAGCAGTTTTAGTTTCCTCAAAGAAGGCGTAAGATTGTTGAATATCGCCCTGGATAAGTCGAGTAAAGATGAGAAAGCGATCGAAGGTCCTTCAAACAAAGCAACAACAGTTGTGAATGCTTCTGCATCTGGTGTTTTAAACGCAGTATTGTCGCTTGATCAAGGAATTCAAAGATTGAAAGTATCGTCCGAAAAGCTATTTGCTTCTTCCGAAGATTGCTTCAAAGCATCTCGTGAGTCAGCTACACACGCGTTCAACAACAAATCTCTGAGCATCAAAGATCGAATTATAGCGTGCAAGTTACGTGTGGCAGCCAGAATTCTTGAATCAGGTCTCGACGACCCGGATGCCGCAACTGCTGCCTGCCTGTTGTCCCTTGAAGAGCTGCATGGTTTACCAGCAATCCAAGAAATGTTCTCTGTTTTTATCAAGGGAGGACTGAAATCAATGTTGAAGAAAGCTGAACGGTTAGAAAACATGGTGTCTGTGTTGTCCATCAATCATGTTTTGTACGATTTCGCTTCCAAGTATTGCAGCAAATCTCCCATCGCACTACTAGCCTGGCCTGGAATAGAGTTGACGGGTCGTACATTTCATCCAATCCTAAATGCAGATGATGTTTTGTCGAAGACATCCAGCGGTGGAGAATTTGTGCCGCAGCTGAACCGAGTGGTTGATTCTAGAATACGTGGTTCAGATTTCGCTGTGAATAGTCGAGGTGATATTATTCTACTAACTTGGGACGAAATCACGATCATTTACAGGACAGGTGAAAGTAAGGATGTTATGTTGCCCCAGCTTACAGAAAATAACGTGGCTGATCGAAGGGCAATGGATGTTGCTGTTGATAGCAATGATAATGCATACGTTGTGAGAGGACTCAAAACACGCGATGAAAATGGCGAGGAGAAGTACGAGTTTGTGCTGTACGTTTCTGACGAGAACTACAACATCAAAAATGTTTCGGTATTACACTTCCTTACTACAACAAAAGACTGGTTACATGTGAGGATTGCTGTTGATCAAAATCAAAATCTTTGCATGACCACTGGTTGGATCACTGGTTGGATCACTGGTTGGGATAACCAGGTGTACGTCTGTGATAACGCGGGAAAGTTGAAATTAAAGTTCAAACGAGATGGAGACTGCCTACGCAGCTTGAGTATTTCTAACAACAATGACGTCATGATAGTATCAGATGATTACAGCGCCGTTCAAATATACACAAGCGAAGGTAACCTGAAATCCACAATAAAAGTACCAGAAGGTCATGAAGCCTGGCGGGTGGCATTTCATCACGGCGTGTGCAAAATAATTGTTTTAACCTACGTTGGGAAACAAGATTCCTGCTTCATTCTCAGTTACTCTGAAACAGGCGACCTGGAGAATTCCGTGTTTTTTTGCAAGGGAGCCTATCTTGTAAACATGGAAAGTCATCCAAGCGGACCAGTTGCTGTTTTTTTGGACGATACCATCACGTTTATTTAAGTATGTAAACATTTTCTACTTTTTTCATCAATGTAGAACTGATGAAACAGTTTTTCCTAGCATGATTGACGTCTTAAACAATATTGATCTTATTAGATGGTTCGTAATTTCAATCATGATATAGTTATTTCTGCTAATTTCTATTCGAATTGCAAAACATATTGTAATTCATTTTTATGCGATGATGCGTTATTAAATTAAAATAATCATGATAAGAAAATAATTTATCCAAAACTATACCCAAGCTTGGTTTTAATTACACCGAAATTCGCTCACTGTAAGACAGTATGGGCCATTATCAGAAGTTGACAATATCAAGTTTTTGCTGACAAATGTCAACACTGGACTTTAGAAATATCACAACAATACATCCTGCACTTTATACATCAAGTTGTATAGTGCTTTAAGTAAATATTATAATAAGCATTTATCTGTTTAGCTGATTACTGTAAATCAATAAAACATAACTTCTTAAGACCAAATGTATGACTTTTACTTTCCCCTACCGTCATGGAAGTATTTTAGACAAAGGAAATCAAGATAAGGGAAATCAATATTAAATTTTAGCTGTAAAATTACCGCCATACAAGTTTCGGGGGTGGTGGTGGTGGGGGGGGGGTAAGCATTACTTGAGGGGGTCTGACGTCACATTTTGCCGACTACTCACTTAATTCAAACGATTGAAAATTCAATCTAATGGATCGAATTTTCAATCTTTTTGGGATTCTTTTCAGGTATCATACTTTTTCTATTGAAAAGTAATCTAATTGAGTGACATATTTCAATCGATTGAAACACTGAAAGAGTATCCCTCAATCTATCTTCAATCTATTAGATTAAAAAATAGTCTATTAGATTGAAAAATTCTTCAAACTTTTGAAAGATTGAAAAATATCCCTCAAACCAATGTTTTAAATTAAGAGAGTAAGTCCTACTCACGAATAAATTGTATTGAATCAATATGCCGACTATTTTCGATAAATTTACCGACCGAACGCGTTTTTTTCCCTATAATTCGGTGTTTTATTCGCCGGTAATAAACGCTTTCTCGTTTATCATATATTGCGTAAACAATATGGAGTCCTACCTCGTTGACGGCGTTGATATTTGCGCCATACTTGAGCAAAAGATGGATCACTGGTTCTCGGTTCTTCTTACAGGCGATATGCAAGGGAGTAAAGCCATTCTGGATTCAAAAAAAGTTATAGTAAATCGATGAAATAGGCAATTCCTATGACAGCCATGCATTTATTGATCTGGGACCAGTTGTTCAAAAGTCGGTTAGCTTAACCCTGGGTAAAAGTGAAATTTCTTTCTAAACTTTCCAGTAGCTTGTTGATAGTATTGCGAGATATTTCTTTAGAAATCTTGTCTGGATCAATAGTAGATTTGGTTTGCGAAGATTTAAAATAAACGGATATGTAGAAACACAGAAACTGAAACATTTGGTTAAACTTTAACCCAGAGTTAGTGCTAACCCAGCTTTGAACAACCGACCCCTGGGCAAAATCGTTAACTGCAACTGAGATGAGCGTCTTAAAATTAGTAAAGCTGCGACGTTTCGCGGTTAAATGCTGCAAATAACGGAAAATTTAGGCCTGCGAAGTTTGTGAATTCTATATATATTTGCATTACGCACGGGAAAGCCTATTGGCAAAGATTTTGTTCGTTTTGACTGCATCAAACTTTCGTCTATTCTTGGGTTTCACGTGACGTCATAAATTTCACTGGGGGTCAACTCCAAATCGATACACTGCCACCAGACTGAAAAAAATTTTCACTGTATGTGTTGACCTTGTCTTTGGCAGCAAACGTGTGCAATCTCGTGAGATTTGCTTGCTCCAGTGCAGTACAATCATCAATACATTGTGGGTTGACCCCCACTTAGAATTACTGAAAAAGGTTCCAGTGAAACCCAAGAATTATGGGAATTTGTCCATTACTTATAGTAAATACTAAGTTGATTTCTGATTCTGTATGTACTATTTACAACATGAGCGGCCGTGTTGTATCAGCATATACAAACTCGAACCGAAGGCGAGAGTTGTATATCTGATACAACACGGACGCGAATTTTGTAAAAAGCTTGTGAAACACTCCAATTTTATAGATCAATATGCGAAGTAATTTTGAAAATACATCTTATATAAGACGAGAAAATCAAAGTTAAAAGTTACGAAAGTCAACAGAATTCTGTATCAGAGTATACAGACTCCTTCAAGCTCATGATTTCTTTTGTGTTTTCTTCATGAATTATTAATGAGTTTCACAAGACAAAGATACTGTAATAAAAATTAATTAATTATAGTACATTATTGGTTGGTTTATTAGTTGGTTGGTTAGTCGATTAGCTGGCTAGTTGTTTTTTCTGGCCACATGGTTGATTGGGTTTTTAGCTGGTTATCCAGTTACTTAGTTGGTTAGTTCGACTGTTGACTGGGTTAATTAGTTGCTTGCACCGATAGTTAGTTGGCTAGTTAGTTGGTTTCTCAGCTGGTTCTTGGTTAATTAGTTAATCGGGTGGCCCATGTTCCAGAGTAGCAAACAGTCTTCAATTATTCTTACCCTCGCACGAGAGTCAGTGTCGACTCCTTTGGCAAGTAAAACCTCAGTTGCCTCCACATTGCCATAATGTGCTGCGATATGGATCGGACACAGACCATCCTTGCGAGAAAAATAAAAGAATTAAAACTATTCACACTATTCACACTGGATAGCTCTATCAGTTCTAATGTGTTCTTCCTAGAGGTCCAGTAAGGATCATCTCTTATTGATCCAGTGTTACTACAGGAGGAAACCTAAACTAAACTAACTTTATTTATACTGAGTAGCTATATCAGTTCTAAACTGTTCTTCCTAGAGGTCCAGTAAGGATCATCTCTTATTGATCCAGTGTTACTACAGGAGGAAACCTAAACTAAACTAACTTTATTTATACTGAGTAGCTCTATCAGTTCTAAACTGTTCTTCCTAGAGGTCCAGTAAGGATCATCTCTTATTGATCCAGTGTTACTACAGGAGGAAACCTAAACTAAACTAACTTTATTTATACTGAGTAGCTCTATCAGTTCTAAACTGTTCTTCCTAGAGGTCCAGTAAGGATCATCTCTTATTGATCCAGAGTTACTACAGGAGGAAACCTAAACTAAACTAACTTTATTTATACTGAGTAGCTATATCAGTTCTAAACTGTTCTTCCTAGAGGTCCAGTAAGGATCACCTCTTATTGATCCAGTGTTACTACAGGAGGGAACATAAACTTAACTAAACTATTCACACTGGATAGCTCTATCAGTTCTAATCTGTTCTTCCTAGAGGTCCAGTGAGGATCATCTCTTATTGATCCAGTGTTACTACAGGAGGAAACCTAAACTAAACTAACTTTATTTATACTGAGTAGCTATATCAGTTCTCAACTGTTCTTCCTAGAGGTCCAGTAAGGATCATCTCTTATTGATCCAGTGTTACTACAGGAGGAAACCTAAACTAAACTAACTTTATTTATACTGGTTAGCTCTATCAGTTATAAACTGTTCTTCCAAGAGGTCCAGTAAGGATCATGTCGCTATCACATACCACAGCAACAGCATTCAATGGTGCACCATTATCTATCAGGGAAGTGATTGTTTTGGAATGATTTCCTTGAACAGCTAAATGCAATGGTGTTAGTCCGTTCTAAGAAAGAAAGCAAAACATATTTTTAGATTCGTAGCACTTACAGCAATAACCCATCATATCTTATTATTTATTACTTAACGAAACATCAACTAAACTACGAATAATTAAACCCGAAAGCTCCATCAGTTTTGAACTGTTCTTTCTAGAAGTCCAGTAAGGAGCATCCCTTATTGATCCAGTGTTACTACAGGAGGAAACCTAAACTAAACTAACTCTATTTATACTGGATAGCTCTATCAGTTCTAAACTGTTCTTCCTAGAGGTCCAGTAAGGAGCATCCCTTATTGATCCAGTGTTACTACAGGAGGAAACCTAAACTAAACTAACTTTATTTATACTGGATATCTCTATCAGTTCTAAACTGTTCTTTCTAGAGGTCCAGTAAGAATCATCTCTTATTGATCCAGTGTTACTACAGGAGGAAACATAAACAAACCCAGCATTAAAAGAACTACGTAATACCTTAGTTCTTGCAGCAATGTTTGAATTATAGCCTAGAAGATCTTCTACAATGGCGGTATGACCTTCGCGCGATGCGCAATGGAGAGAGGTCAAGCCATCCTAGAAAATGTCAAGAAAATTTGTATCAAGAAGAAGCAGATATTAGTCATGGGACATATTACATCTAATGAAAACAATGTAATCATCATGCAAGCTAATCTAAACACCCAGTAAATGAATACTGCCATTTACGTTCAAATGACGCATGAACTATTTCACGCGTTTGTTCACGTTTGAAACGTAACGTTTCCCGACAGAGAATCCCACAGGTGCAAATTCGATTTGGCAAAACTCGCAAAGCATTTTTAACACGTCAGTCTAGCAGTCCAACAACTAGCAGAAGTTATCAAGCGAAAACAAACGTGTTAATTTCACTGGGAAAAGTGTTCGATTAAATGATGAATTAAACGTTACGTTTTAAACGTGAACAAACGCCTGAAATAGTTCATGCATCATGCTTGAACGTAAATGGTAAATGCATATTCTATTCTTAAAATATATTCTATTCTTAAAATTACAAACCGCTATCCTAATATCAAGGTGGTTTTCAGGGACTTTTTAGGACCATAAAACGCCCCCCCCCCCGAAAAAAAAAACAACTCAATCTTACATTGAGTTTTGAAACTCAATCTTCTCACTAAAGCATTTAGCAAAAGTAAAATAAAGTTGTTTGAGTAATATTCGTCGCGGATAGAAATTATTATTCACTTCGGGAAACCCGAGAATTAAGAAAAAATGACTGGAAATCACTTCACAACACAATAAAACTACCGATTAAGTGATATCGTATACAATGACCAGAACTCGCTCTTTTCATCTCAAATGATAATACGCCCTTCGTCTCAACTACATTTAGGGGGCAGCCACTTCAGGTATTCTGCAGTTCAACTAAACCACAGTTAATAGAGTAGATGGTTTGGAAACTTATTAGAATAACAGTATAACTCATCATCTATGTTGGTCAACGTTTATGCAAAAAATTGGTTTTTCATCGTCACGTGTGCATTGTGTTTTAGCCAAATCCACCAATAGGAATTCTTGAATTGCCCTATTGTTCAAGTCGCGGATGGCTAACTTTCCTAAAACGTTGTTTTGGTTAGTTAGGTAAAAATACAATACGCACGTGACGACGAAAAAGGGGAAAGCCTTGTCAGAAACCTTGAATTATACCCATACCGTATTATGCAGGTACGATAGTGATTGACTGGCGCAGACATTAAACAAGCACTATCGTGGGTTGATTAATCCCGGCATAAGCTGTTTCTACGCTTGTGCATTGAACAACAGGGAGTTTGATACAGCGCTAAAGGACTACGAATACGTGTTAAATATGAAATTGAATATCTGACGACAAAAAGTGCACCGTAATGACATGTACTGTACTATCGCAATTTTTCTCAAGTACTTTCATGCTGATTTCCTTGCCAAATTCTCGTTAGTTCAGCATTGCGTAGACCGTATATATTGGATTTTCAGTCGTAGTACTGGTTACCGCGGTTAAAAACATCCAGTTGATCTGAAAACACGGAAAAGTACTGGCAGTAGTTGTCAAATAGAAATCCATTTTTCGATACAAATTATCAAATTTCTCATTAAATTTGATTTACTTTGTTTCTAAATTTCTGGCAGACTAATTTTCTTCATGAAAGACAGTTACAAGTATCAACAAGATTCACAAAGGAAAACAAAAGATACAAGTGATTAAAAACAGCAAAATGGATTTCTAGTTGGTAGCAAGTTCCAGGCCTTTTACTCACGGTTAGATCAGCTAGATGTTCAAAGCAATGTGTAAATTCTGCATGAAAAGTACAAAATATGAAAGCATAGAATAACGCCATAATTTTATGTTGTCAAAAAACATTTGCACGAAATCATTTGTATTAATCGTCTATGGTCCATTTCGCAGTGTTTGGTCCCGATACTCGCAGTCCGTTGACAGTATTTTAAACGTTCATAGCTACTCTTTTAAGGCTACATTTTCCTACATAACAAGATTCTTGCAGTGATAACTGTACGTCAAGTTCATTGTAAGTATGCATGATGAATATCAATACCATTATAATTTTCTGGGAACACGACGTAAATCTTTAATCGCGAAGATCCAAGCCTTCCAAGCATAGAAAGCTTTTCAATGAAAACTTATGTGGTGTTTCCACAAAAGTAGCGGTAGTGGACAAGTGGTAGTCATATCTGAAGGTCTCTATAGTAGCATTGATAACTATGTTTCTTACCCGGTTTGGTTTGTCAGGCTTTGCTCCTGCCTGAAGAAGGACAGTCACGATGTTGGCGTGACCAAACTTCGACGCTGCATGTAAAGGAGTGATGGCGTATGTCTAAAATGAATCATTACATATGTCGGTTGAGAAGTCTTTATTTGCAATCGATAGTTCCTCCATGTGTTATGAGTTGTTACGATATATGAAAACCCGACATTGTTTAATGACACATGCAGCCTTAAACTAAACTAGCTTTATTTATACTGGATAACTCCATCCGTTCTAAACTGTTCTTCCTAGAGTTCCAGTAAGGATAATCTCTTATTGATCTAGTGTTACTACAGGGGAAATCTGAACTGAACTAACTTAATTTATACTGGAAAGCTCTATCAGTTCTAAACTGTTCTTCCTGGATGTCCAGTCAGGATCATCTCTTATCGATTCAGTGTTACTACAGGAGGAAACCTAAACTAAACTAACTTTATTTATGCTGCATAGCTCTAGCAGTTCTAAACTGTTCTTCCTATTGATCTAGTATCACCTAATACACTGAGATAGCTGTAGCAGTTTGGATCCTTCCTGGCAAACGACATTATAATTGGCTACATTCAGTCAAGCGAACAGTTACCTTGGTGAGTGCATCAATGTTGGCGCCACTGTTAATGAGGAGTGCAGCGGCATTTGCACTGTTGTACTTGGCAGCAATATGGAGCGGCGTAAAACCATTCTGTATCGAGAAAGGAATAATGTAGAAAACGGTAAAGACTATTTACATATTGTAAAAACCATAATTAGGTTGTTTTCGTCATCACGATAAAGCATTTTTACAAACGTTGTTAACATTTTATTTCAAATCCTTAATATGTTCTTCGGTCCAATGTTAATAGTGATTGGGAATGAGCATTACCCGTTCCCTCTACATAGTATCACAGAAAATCAGGAAAATACACAACAACGGTATAACTCCGAATAAAGACAACATTATGATACAACGTTTCGACTTTATTTAGTCATCATTTTATCAAAATACTCTGTGTTCCCGCAATTATAAATCAGGAAAACATACAGCAAACTGAAGGAGAAACAAAACATGCATGACAACATGATAAGTTTATGGCTCCGAGAACCATCCAGTATTTTAATAAAATACGAAAGAACAGTAACTCCGAACAACATTTTGATTGCTTTAATTAATCGACGTTTCGTCTAAATTGTAGTCATCGTCAGGATTAGCATAAGGTTACAGAAGCAGCTATAAAAGAAGCGAAGGCTGAAAATGAGGCGGAGTTATCGAAATATGATAAGCCCTTTTGACGCTTTAGCGCCGTGGTTTTTTGAACTTTATCACCATGATAAAGTCCGTTTACAATTTTTATCCAATTTCTGCCGCGACTTTCTCTTTTGCAGGATGTGATTGAGTGGATTTATTACATATCTTTATCACATCGGGATCAGTCATCAAAAACGATCACGGTTAATCTACTCTTTCGCAATAATGAAAAGTAGAAAATCGCTTCTGAAAACGCTCGTGTAAACAGGCATATACAGCACACACCTAAACTGGCACAACTTGTAGAAAGTCTGTGAACATGTTGTGTTTGTGCTGCTTGTCCCAAGTTGTCATCAAGTTCGGAACAAGTTGTTGACAACTTCTAACAAGCTTAACTGGAATATCAAACTTGTCACAAGATTGGCCTACGAAAGTCTCACACAAACCTGTTGCAACAAGATTGTCACAAAGTTGACAACACAAGGCTGGAACAACATGGTTATATAATGGCTGTATCATCCGTCCTGTTAGAACAACCTTTTCACAAGACTGATTGTCCCATCAAGCTTGTTACAAGTTGTTAACAGCTTGTTCCAAACTTGTTACAACAACACCGAGCAAGCAGTGCGAAGACAACTTGTTGACAACTTGTGAACAGACTTGTTACAACTTGTTGCAGGTTTGTTAAAACTCGTGTGTTTTTACGTGTGTACGGGAAGTCTTACCGGTGCTCTAATGTCGACAGAATGACCTTTCTGAATAAGAAACTTCATTGGTTTCGTGAGATCTTTCCTCGCGGCATCGTGCAGAGCGTGAAAACCTTTCTAAAATTGAAAACAGTTTGCGAATATTCCACAGTATCACTGGAGAACCAGCTGGGGCTCGAACAACTCGATTTTGTGAATTCGAGTTGGAAGACAGGCATTGGTTTGAAAGGTATGACTGTTAAAGGGCCTTCTTCGGGTTCTCGAAACATTGGATTCCGTTTTATTGTTTCGTGTACGTTTGACCGCACTGTCTAGATTGGCAACGTCAGTAGCGTGGCCAGACCGACGATTTAGTCCCGCTATGGTAATGTTTTTGTGTTCATTGACTGCGAAAACAACAATTTCTAAAGAACTGAATAATTATGATGATTTGAAATTTGTATAGCGGGACTAAACTGTCGGGCTGGCTACGCCAATGGGCCACGTTAGTTAGGAGTTGCGCGTAGATTAAGTAAATCCCACGAGATACAGTTGTTTGCCTAATTTTATATAAAACAGAGATAACGCCGCTCCCCCCCCCCCCAACTTTTACTTTGCCAAAATATAACAAAAGTAACGAAGTAAAAAAGTAAATATTTACCAAAAATCGTACTTCGTTACAAGTAAAAAGTGCTTCATACAAAAATACTTCGTTTCAAGTAAATAGCTACTGATTTTTTTACTTAGGTAAAGTAACGAAGTAAATTTACTTCGTTACAGGCTAACACTGCAGTATACAAATACCCTTTTTTCACTTCGCAAAAGAGCAATCACAACAGCTTCGTGGTCTTGTTGTACGGCCACATCCAGCGCAGTAAAACCATCCTAGTCAAAACAAATTGGGATTAATACGTTTACAAATACGATAAAGGTCTATTTTACGAATGTAAAGGCTCACCTCTGTCAAAGCTTGCAAGTTAGCACCATTGGCAAGAAGCAGTTTCACAGTTTCAACATGGTTTTCTTGAGACGCCATGTATAGAGGGGTGAAACCATTCTAAACGAAACGCGTAGGTCATTTAGTGAATAGCACAAGAAATAATAGCAGAGCACGCCACCATTATCATCACAGCACATTATATTACATCGCACTACAAAACAACACATCCAGTGGCGGACCCAGGGTAAGTCAAAATAAATTATAGCAGCTCAATTTTAAATTCAAAATAACTTTATAACAATGTCATAGGTTATGAATTTCAAAAGAATAAAATCTAACCAATGAAGTTGCTTTGAAGGTATTTTAAAATGTAAATATATCCTAGAATGAGCTGTGGTAATTTATTTTGACTTACGCTAGATCCGCCACTGAACACATCATACAGCACATCATATCACACCACGCCAGACACAACATAACACCACACATTAATCACATCACATTACATCATATCACAACACAACACACCACATTGCATCGCATCGCATCGCATCGCATCGCATCGCATCGCATCGCATCGCATCGCATCGCATCGCATCGCATCGCATCGCATCGCATCACAACACAACACATGACATCACAACGCAACGCAACACACCGAATCGCATCATATCACACCACACAACAAAACACTACAAAACATCAGACCAGATCAACAATACAACATCACATCAAACCACACCACGCAACTTGTCTAAATATTTAAACGCCGCAAAGACACAAGTGTACCTGAGCTTTCAAACTGACATCGGCTCCGTTGGCTAGAAGGAGCTGAACAACTTTTGTCTGTCCAGCCAAACATGCAATATGAAGTGGACCGTTACCTTTCTGCAAGACAAAAACATATAGTGAGGAAAACTTTATTAATGTTTTTGATTACATAAAGTATAGTGCTTTACTGGGTTTTCGGGCACTGATAAAACTCACGTGAGGCAAAAGACAGTAGTTTCTATAACAAAAAAAAATATATGAGTGCTGGGAAATACCACGTTTATTTCTCGTGTTGAACATGATACTTCACTCTCGTTTGTTAAGTATCAACAGTATTTTATCACTATTTTCGTGTTTTGTATCGTTTGTGTTTTGGTCATGGATTATCAACAAGTCGTTTAAAAAGAAATAAATCATTCGCTTTTTATTCATAACTCTTGGGTAAGAGATACGATTGGCAAAGGGGAAACAATGGCAGAAACTGCCCAGTTTCATTCGGCCTATGCCAAAAAATGTCGTGTTGTATTGCATAGTTCGTCTATCTACAAATCTCTTATTACCTTTACTACCGAACTTTCTGCTGACTTTCCAAACAGGTACCGCAGGCTCAGATCACAATGTTTCAAAATGGCGGCTGTTCATGAATGTTTTTCTTACTTTAAACCGTTTCGTTAAATTCAAAGTGTTATATTTGTTTTATATCGATTTGCATATAATGTACTGCACATCGGCGTATTTGTCGTGTTTAAAAGGTTAAAACGCCGCTAAAATATTGGATTTCTTTGCCAGGATCTAGACTGTGCTTGCACCGTGACAAGTTTAAATAAATACTCATTATACAAATAAAACAACATCATTTTCACGTTTGACCACTTCGAAAAATATCGTAACTATATATTTAATGGCTGCAAGATGTGCAACGAAATATCGGCTAAGTGAATCTTGCAAATTATGTAAATATTTCCTATATTCAACGCTGTAACAAACATAGTACAGCTGTTAACGACCAAATTGTTCACTTTTATGATAGCAGCTTGAAAATTTGTCGCATTATTGCCGAGATAATCATTTCTAGATATGGAGCCAAGTCAAATTCAATCTTGGTCTATGTTATGGAATATGACATGCGCAGTACACGTACATCAATTGTAAAAAAGTGGGAGATCGAATGATGTATTATTTTGACTAAGTAAGCGTTCATATAAAGTTGGTAAAGAGGATTAAATGCCAAATCACACTTATGATTGTAATAGTATATTTCCTGAGATATCATAGATTCAAAATTTTTGAAATTGCTGATTCAGCATTTTACTGATTCAGCATTTTTTGTCTTATTAAAACCTCTCAGCGTTTGATGATTACGTATTTCTTTTTTTGTATATTGTCGATCTTAAGGGAAGTGTATACGTAGAAAGAGTGCTTTGGAAAGTGCAACAACGTAAATTTACTAGAATTTATATTTCTGGTTAAGGACTAACCAGAAGGCATTCGTGATAAAAGTGCAATTAAACATTCACATATATAATTTTTGGAGATTTAAAGGGAACAATCTCAGCTTCATTTGGCTAAAGTTAAATGTCTCATAAGTATTGCAATGTTCAGTGGTTGTATCATTGTAGTGAATGTTATAGATTGGAACTGGAATATTGATTCAAGATATAATGGAAAAATTGTATCAGAATTCTATCAGAATCAATAATATCGAAAGAATAGGAAACTATCAACTGCTGTGGGATTTTGATCGGACAGAAAACGCTGAATCAACACTATTTGATCTGCAATATCTCAGAAACTACACTTTTAAAACCTGATAAGTAACATAGCGTTTGATCCTCTTTAGAAACTCCATAAGATTATTTAGTCAAAATAAGACATTATTTCATTTTCTAATTTTTATCTACTGACGCAAGCACTGCGCATGCCCTATTTCATGTCATTGACCGAGATTGAATTATGCTTGGCTCCATATCAAAAATTGTTTATGACATGTTTAGTAACAACCATGCAAAGTTTCACGCTTTTATCACTAAAGTGAACAATTCAGCTCTTTTTTGGTCGTTAGCAGCTAGACTAACATGCAGATTTTTCAGCTAAAGTCAGGTTTATGAAAAGGCCTGTGTCCACATCACTTCATGTGGCTAGCGACAAAATTTAAGTTTATTCAATATGCCCCGTCAGTTCTATTATAAAAATGACGTTTACGTTCCTGCCTCCTCCACTGGCTCTTATTACAGTCAAACCGGATGTTCTGTTCCCCCCAATATTGCAAGATTGCCGTCAATATTGCAATGTTCATGCGCTAATTGCTCCGAGCAAGTTGCACCGGAACTTGCAAGTTGCAACTATATCAGTTTTAACAAATTTGTTGATTTCAATACTTTCCTGGCAGATTTTCGCTGATAAAAATACCGTCAAACAATATTAGTTACTTTGCAGTATTTTTATCAGCAAAAATCTGCTAGGAAAGTACTGAAATCAACAAATTTGTTAAAACTGAGATAGTTGCAACATGCAAGTTCCGGCGCAACTTGCTCGGAGCAATTAGCGCATGAACATTGCAATATTGACGGCAATTTTGCAATATTGGGGGGAACAGAACATCCGGTTTGACTGTAAAAGCTCTTAATGATGTGTTAAAATTTTTATGCGCGCTTATACGCGCAAACAGTTACGTATAGAGATCAGCGCTTACAAAGAGAGAAAATATGGAGATGCATGATGGGAAGATAGAGAGAAAATATGGAAATACCCTCCGCGCTCCCACCACCACCAATTCCCGCTGAGCTGTGAAACTTTCTGTATTCTCTAATTAATAACTTTAACTTAATTTATGATCTTTTTGAAGTTAATAAAAGCGACTGGGGACGAGGCAGTTTACGTTCAATCGTTCATTTACATTCCGTCTAAATTATTTTCTCAAGCATATCAATGAGTCAAAAACCGGTTTTATAACCGGATCTCCACGCACTCAAACAAAAAGTCAATCAACAAAGTAATTTGACCGCATTGTTTACACGAACAGATACGTATACTAAATCGGAAATTTTGACTGGGAGGAACGCTAAATTTTTCAATTTCACTTTGTCACGCCAGACGAAGGTCGAGATAAAGAAGGGCCAACGTTATTAGCATTAGTCATCATAGCATTACGCAGGCACGCAATTTTAATTACGTCACGGAAAAACACGGGAATTTTCCAACCAACCGGATCGAATCAGCCCTGTTTTTACCGCTTGGGACAGGCGCAAACAACAACATAACAGCTTAAAACTGTGGACTTTCACGCAGTGATTTTACAATTCTTTAAGCAATGAGGACATAGAAACATATAGCATTTACATACGTGAATCTCAATGCAAATTTTGTCCTTACAAGTATAAAATTTTAACGAAGCTGATGAGTGCCCAGTCATAACAAATGACGTACTACCGCATAGTTTAAATTCGCCACGTGCATAACCTACACTGGTTCCATTATAAATTGACAACAAGTTGTCCTGAGTTTTATTTCGACATTGTCCCTCGCTGGCGGCACGTTGTGTTTGTTAAAAACTGACGCGAGTAAACTCTCGTTAGTTTCTCGTCTGTTTTATGTTATATTCTACAGTACAGTATAGACTCGGCCTAGTTGCTCTGACTGTTATCTCGGTTCTCGACTGACTAAATTTGAACACACATATTGTATTAAAAGCTTAAGTATCGAACTTAAGCTTAGGGGAAGTTTAGAACGAGTTTGACAGCGCGGGCTTTGCTATCGTTAGTGGTTAAACTTCGTTAACTATGAGCGCTGACAACAATTTTAAAAGCCCAATTTCGGGGATGGATAAGTACGGAAAACCAAGAATGAATTTAGCCGTTTTTCTTCGCGATAAAGTTTTAAACAAACTCGATATTCCATGGACGATAGAAAACGGAACATTACTCGGCGCTTGGCGAAATGGCAGTTTTATATTGCACGATGACGATTTCGACATCGCGATGTTTTGCAATGAGGATCCACGACCACAAATTCCTAATATACTGAGACAGATAAATGATCTACTGCCCGCCCCGTACGAAGCGAGATACGTTTCGAGTTACGCGGATAAAATCGAGGTTTACGATCCAACTTACGGGACATACAATCTCCTTGGGCAGAAATACAACGGCGCTTCGTATCACCATTGTACGGTGGACTTGCAGTTCTACCAACGAGTTGAGGACAAGTATGAATCGCTGTACTATGTGCATCCAACTATCAAAACGGTGAACTACAAAGACATGTTCCCGTTAAGGAAAATACTGCTAGAAGGTGAAACTTTTCAAGCGCCATTCAATACGGAAGGCTTTCTGACAAGCTTGTACGGCAGCCTGTCGCCCAAAGCCACGTTCAATACGAAAACCGGTTTCTATGAAGTGAAAGAATTGAAGGAAGAAAATATCATCGCATCGCCCAGATGTCTCGCTGTTGCCAACATTGCTAGTCAGTTGTTGTAACCTGGAATGATCTAAGGCAGTGAATGACAGTCTTCGTTGAAAATGGAAAAAGAAAGAGCGGAAACTTCGTGTCTCAGAAATATCTACCCAGCTTTTCACGATAGTGAAGTACTTTTATGTGCTATTCCAGTATCTTTATTCCATGTTGACTATTGATTGTTTATACTTTTCTTTTTTATAACTATCATCCATGATAAATATATTTCGAAGTTAGTTTCAAAAATTTAGTTCAGCATATTGTAAATATTAGGAGATCACAACCAAGATGTATTGGTATACTGGACATTTCCTACATAAACTTGTCTAGGCGTTGTATCATTATATAGATTTTACTTCATATTAAAATATAATTTTGTGGAAACACCACGTAAGTTTATTATCGCAGAGCTTTCGATCCGTAAGCTCGGATAACTGTGTACAAAATGATGTAGATGATCTGATAACGAGCAAAAGGCCTGGAACTAGCTGGGAAATACAAACCATTTCCAGTTTTTGATCATTAATATCTTTTATTACTTAAAGTACAGAGCTTTTTAGGGATTTCGGGCACTGATAAAACTGATGATCTCACATGTGAGATTATTGATGATAATTTCACATGTGAAAATTATCGCTTTTCAAACAATTATCAATCATAGCTTCTGGATATTTTATATTGGTAGAAAAGACTGTAGTTTATATAATAAACAGAAAAATACATGGTGGCTTGGAAATACCAGATTTATTTCTCGTGTTGAACATATTTCTCACGTTCAACACTCGAAATAAATCTGGTATTTCCGCGCACCCATGTATTATTCTCCAGTTATTTTCCTTTATGAAGCCTGTTAAAACTTAGTAATCATGTTTAGTAAAGAAAATTATAGTCCACCATAAACGAAGTGAATTTTATATTTCGTGAGAAATTTTAGGTTAGCTCACATCGAAGAAAGGATTTCTATTTGAACAATTAGTGCCAGTACTATGCCGTGTGTTTAAATTACCTTCACACGAAACTCTTGTATTCATACACTAAAGTTACGACGGACAAAGACATTTTCTGTCATTTTGTCATTTTTAGTACGATATATTAGTGCATAGCTAAATAAAGGCAGTGTTTATAAACACGATGAAATCTTTGCTGCAACTTGCAAAACAGTTTTGCACATAGAGAGATGATGATATTCAACTATAGTTGCGAGAAAAACTAACAGCCACTCGTATATCTAAACTTCGCTGACAATATTTCGAATACAAACATGCTCCAGAAATTGAATAAACACCAAGGGCCAATTGTTCAAAGCTTGTTTAGCGCTAATCCCTTGATTAAAGTTTAACCCACTGTCCTAGTTTTATTTCTGCGCATCCGTTTCTGTGAACACTTCAGAAACCAAAACTTCTGATCGATCCAAACAAGATTTCTGAAGAAATATTTCCAATCTTCCGAACAAAGCTGCTGGGAAATTTCTATTGGATCTGACCTTAACCCAGGGTTAAGCTGATCTGCTTTTGAACAACTGGTCCCAAATTAGTCGAGTATGAAGGAAAATATATCGTTACGTAATCCCTCTCTATTCCAGCAGCAAAAATTGTTTGGTGTTACACTTATTTGCCTTAAAGGGAAATGGCAACAAAAAATTTTATTGTCTCATTTGAAAGAGACTCTAAAACAATAAATAGAAGTCTATTGCAAAATTTTTATATCTGTTTTACTTCGGGAGATATTCTCAGCTAAATCAACAAACTGTCCGCCATCTTGGATTAATTTTTCACCTCATTAACAATGTTTTGGTGACGTCACAACAAGGATAAGCCTGTCGAAAATCCTCCTAAATACCTACCAACAATCAAATATTGTTTGAAATCTTCTCAGTCCGTGCTGAAATCCGAAACGCTTGCCGTACATGCGGTTATGAGAGCATATTAACTATTGTGTCGTAAGAAAAAAAATCGCGTGATCCCAGTTGTGACGTATCGTGCATATCCACAAATATCCAAGATGGCGGACAACTAAAGATTTCAAGTCAAAATATCTCACCAAATAAGGCAGATATAAAAATTCTGTAATAGACTTCTATATATTGTTTTGGAGTCTCTTTCAAATGAGACGATAAAAAATTTTGTTGCCAATTCCCTTTAAATTAAGATATAATCAAAATGCAATCAATTTCTTTGTAATACATATAGAAAATAGGTAGAATTCTAGATTATATTCAATAATTTTGTCGAAGTTAATGTGTCATGCTATTTTATTTTGCGCTAATTTTCTATGGTTTTGTTTATTAAAATAAAAATATGTTAAAAACTTCAATCATCCATCAAATCAGTTATGAAGTTGTATAGCAGTAATTGCGTCTCAATTTTCGGTAGTAATATGTCAATATTCAAGCTGGGAACGGTTTAGAAAAACAACAATTCAGGATCAAAACACAAACTGGAAATCACCACCGTGTCCTTGCCTTGATATCACGTTAACAAACGTCCGGAAAAGAACTCAACTTTCGTGTCCAGTTCCTCACTAAGTTTAACTCTGTTTGAGAAGCAATATAATAAACTCGGACATATTTATATTACCAACGTACAAAATATCTCAAAGTGTGTTTAAAGGGCAAGCTCATTGTTTTTCAGCACATTTTTCGGTGTTTTAAAACAGGTAATGAACGCATTCTATTGCTGCGAGCGGCATTATATTCTTGACGGCACTCGATTTGAAAATATTTATCATTCGAGACGATCTTCTGAATCCGCAATGTATTGGTCAGTAGTGGTGTAGTAATCTTTCTAATACTCGATTTAAGAGGATTTAAGGATATTTTTCATTGTTCAGCAGCGGGCGTTATAAAACTATAGCTATGCGCATGCACGAGTTTAAGGTAATGCAACTACTATACTCTATACCTCGCAGCATTCCCTTTCTATTAGAAATTTCTAGTTATTATATATTATTTAAAAGCACCCAGTCGCATGGAAAGTGCAGGCCATGTAACGATGCCTAAAACATAAGCAGTTTCAAACCTTTGTTTTTGAATTAACGTCGGCCCCGTGACCAACAAGTTCCTTCACAATGTCGGTGTAGCCTTCTTTGGAAGCCAAGTGAAGGGAGTTCAACCCGGTCTAAAAACATTTGCAACTGAATCAGCTATTTTGCTTCGAAGCACAGCCGCAGTCTTCTAGGTTACCTTGAAAAAATGACACTGACACAAAGGAAGTTTATGACTGCAGGTTAAAAAAAATGTCTTATAAGGCTCTGTTACGCTATGCAACTTTTCTCTTGCAACTTGCATTACAATTCAGACTTAATTCAGATGGCGATAGTTAAAACCACGTTAAAACGCAGTCATATTCTGTTGTTTGGTTTCCAAAATTATGCTTAAATTGAATCACAACCACTCTCCTCCGCAGAGCCTTTGTATTATGGAACTTAATGAGATATTTTCAAAATATTTCGCAAATTATTATAAAATTACGCAATAGTATAAAGATCCCAAGGCATGATGGTTTCAATCGTCCAATAATTCATTGCGCGCTTACTAATTTACTCCAAACTTCATGTAAGTTCAATATATTAGCCAATATTGCGCGTAATTTTATAAGAATTTGCGAAATATTTTGAAAATATCTCATTAACTTCCATAATACAAAGGCTCTGCGGAGGAGAGTGTATCACAACAAAAATGCTGTGAAGATTTTTGACAAAGGACCATATTCGTATTTTCGTCCGACACTGTTCGCATAACATCGGCATAAAGCCTACTGTCGTACTGTCGTAGCAAAGAGACTCTCGACGATGTGATATAGTCTAAATCTATCTTTCCTTTTGTGGGCTGTATTCAAATTAGTCATATTAAGTGTAGGTCGGCGTACATACTCTATCACATCGGTCCTTTTGATGACACTCACGGCTAAATGGAAACCGGGCTTAAGCGAGGTCGTAGGAAGATGAAAAAAGTTAGGGAGTCTCTTCGAGCGCTGATGGCGCCAGTGCTGCTAGGGGGTCCGGGGCATGCTCTCCAGAATTTTTTTCTATTTTTAGCAAGCTCAAACACGTTTTCCTGCACTTTTGAGGTTAGTTTTACCTGGGGTTTCACAATAGAACATTATGATCATCAACAAAATAAATTTTATCTATATTCCTCTTCTCAGCCGATCATATCATTATTTTTGCTGACTAGTTCATAAACATAGTGTGGTGGCCTGGTCAGGCAGTAGATTCGTTAAAATCTCCTACGTTAAATATTGTCCAATGACTCCAAATTAGTCCAATCTATGGCAATATCAGGCAGAAGTGGTGTTGCAATAATTACATAGTGCTGAAACAATGCGCAATTTTTCCTTAAAATAAAATTTTGTTATGTTGCTCATTTATTTTATTAAGTGTTATATAATATAATGAAAGCTAATGTGAAGAGCAGGTGAAAAGAAAAATCCCGCTCCCCTTGCCCCCGTGGTTGCTACGGCCATGGGCTTAAGTCAGAGTTGCATTGCGAGTTGGAAGAAAAGTTTCCGCGTGTCAGAGCGCCTTTAAGCCTGGTTCACACTTGTCGCAATAATCGGAATGACATCTTCAGCTCGATGTGATTGAGTGAATTCTATATCATTACAAAAGCAATCAAATATTTGTCTCATACTTTAGTTTGTTCACATATTTATTCACATACGTGAGAATGAGAAAATCGCTTGTTACTATATGTTTATTATTGTGATATAAAACATCCCTATAATGTTTGATTTCAGTTTGGTCGTAACATGCAGGAGTCACAGTATGTTGTCAAGTATTTCCTTGGTTGCATTGCAAAGATCGCTTAAAATCACAATATAACTTTCTGGAATTTTTGCAACTCCGTACCTTGTCGAGATATTCTTGGATATGCAAATAATACATTGCATTTATTTCAAAGTAGTCAAACTATTGTACATAAACGAGGAAGAAGGCCTAGTGATTGACCAAACCTTACGCAAATACAAGCGCAGTTTCAGTTATTTTCTATTATTGTATGCTACAACGTAGGCGATCAACGATACTCATTACGCAATGTGATGTCACACGTTGTATATTTGCATATCCAATAAAGTCGAATATCTCGATAAAGAACACACAGTTACAAAGATTCTCCAAAGGAAGTTATACTGTAAATTAAGGTTATCTTTCCAATGCAATCAAGAAATACTTCATTTTTCAAACAAAATTTCGACAAAAAAAAACACGACAAAATTTCGTTTCATAACACTTCAACAATTTATTCTCAACTTACAGAATTTGTCACGTTGATGTCGACGTTTTGATTGAGATAATTCTTTACTTTTTCCAAATTCCCAGCACGGGCAGCTCGGAGTAGACCAACTTCCTCCTGGGTTAACGAGAAAGAAAAAAAACAACGCAAAACTATATTGAGTGCGCATGTAGACAGTTTATCAACTAATGGAAATTGCATGGAAGAAAACATCAAAAACGTTATGGTAGGGAACAGCCAATACACGACAAAAACGTATCACTTTGTCAAGGATAAAAACAGTATTAAAGGAATTTGTGCTGGCCACATCGTTACAGTAATAGTTGACAATATTTTGAACCTTTTCAGCTTACATATAAAGTAATCTACTTCAGATAACGTGGCTGTATTGGTTTAGCTTTACTGGTCTTTTACTAATCATGTGATCTGAAATAGGGTAGCTTGAATGTAAGCTTAGGAGGTCTATTGCTTACGGTACTGTCACGTCAGATTCAATCTGAACAAGATTGTTCAATATCATTGACGAGGTGCAAGCATGCGTTCTCTAAAGCTCATAAGTTTCCATTCAGCCGCGAATATATCAAAGTGACCTATGTGATAGAGTATGTACGCCGATATACACTTAAGCCCGTTTTCCACTTGGCGAATTTGTTCGCGCGAACATGCAGAAAAAAAAGTAGGAACGGTTCCTACTTGTTCGCGGCGAATTTTTTCGCCAACCAATGTTAACCAATCACGTTGCTGAATTATTCTTTTCGCTTCGCGTCGCGCGAATAAAGTCGTCAAGTGGAAATGGCTTTAATATGACTAATTTGAATACAGCCTGCCGAAAGAAAAGGTAGATCTACACTATATCACATGATCGAGAATGACTTACGACCAAATGGAAACTAGCCTCATGCAGTTATTGTGTCCATGAACAGCTCTTCACATTTCTACACGCAATCGAAAAATGCAAGCTTCGCTTCCGCTAAACTTTGAAACAACTGTACTAAGCAGGGGGAGTTGACTTCAAGAAAAATTCCCTACCGCCCGAAAGTATTCGACAATTTCTCAATATGCGCATGCGTGCGCACAAGTGGACGAGAGTGGTCGAGAGTGGTCTTATGCCACAACATTAAAATCATGATTGACTTGCATGTTTTCATCCGCAGTCTGACAGCCTTCCTACACTTATAAATTTAGCTCTGCAATTCTGCGTAGCATTGTAAACTGCCCCAAAGTGTAGGACGTAGGACAAAGCTTTGTCTCCTCCAAGGCCGACGGCAATGTTTATTGTGAATAAAAATATACATACATGCAGGCAACCTTGCTTTGGAAAATGTAACATTCTGTTACATAATCGTTTTGAAAACAAATCATGAACTCAGATACATAAAATTAACTTGAGAATAAATTCGTGAAAAGGTTTGACAAGAATGAATAAAAAAAATTAGCTAATGTGACAAAAAAGTTAGTTAAAATACTGTTCAACCTAAAATCAACAACGGACAGCAGTAGGCCGTGAAATCCAAAAGCGAATTGAATTCATATATAACTAAAACAGTCTATTTGGCCGTTTTAAGATCATGCAGCTCTAAGATAAAATCATATACAAGTCATACCGACCTTAGAGTGAACGTGTGGAGCTTGGGGCTGTGCCATTTTGGAAATTTTTCTTCGCTGTATGGGAGTATTTTACGAAATGTATGTTTTCAATTTACTCCTTGTTCTCATAAATATTAAATGCACTAGAGGGCATGCTAATAAAGAATACTTCAGCGGTTAGCAAGCGAACCAATTAAATTCAACTTGAAAAAAACAAAACAACAAACGATATCTGCCGTCACAGCTTTTTTAAAAGATTTGCAAACGCCATGGCATAAAATGGTCGTTAAAATTAAATTCAAAACAGTTTTGGCGAGTGTTGCTGCATAGTTTTTGACTAAATCTAGTCGAAAATTCTAATTGCTAATTTGCATTGCGTAGTGTGATGGAGTTGCGATTTAATAATTTACCTATTATGTCTACTTTGCAACCTATGAACGAAGTATTTACATGAAATATTGAACTAATGAGGTCAAATGTTCAAGTATATAAGCTCTGTCGGGAGCTAGGTTATTTGTTTTCATTGACCACAATTGGAACCTTGTGTCGAATTCTAGTGTGTTTTTAACATTTGTTCACAGTTCGCCCTGTTGGAAGGGTTGGGCAGTGAGGCCAAGCATCTTGACGGTTTCAAGGCTGTCATCACTCGCGACTGTCACGACCTCCGACTAAGGTCAGGGAATGAAAGAACCAATGCCTTTCTAGTACATTTGACAGAACTACCCACACTGACAACGTAAGTTCGAGATAAAATAATGTATGATTTTGTTTCACTTAACTCGGTGCGGATGGGTGAAGTGTGCTAAGTTTTGTTCAAGATGGCGTCCAACAAGGGAACGGTTATTCTTTCGTGTTATTACGATCAGAAATGCCGCGTTCTTTACGATCTCAATCCTAAATTCGTGATAAGATGGCGAAGTGGATAGACCACTTGCCTTTCACCTCAAACACACGTAAAAATCTCACAACTTGTAACAAGTCTGCAGACAAGCCGTCAACAAGATGTGTTCGCACTGCTTGTTCCAAAGTTGTCAACAAGTTGTTCCAAACTTGTTGACAACTTGTAACAAGCTTGACGAAAATATCAGACTTGTTACAAGGTTGTTCTAACAACTCTGATACAATCCTGTTGTAGCAAGTTTGTTACAAGATTGACAACACAAGGCTGTAACAATATTGTTATATCATGCTGTATCAGTCTTGTTGGAACAATCTTGTAACAGGTCTGATAGTCCCATCAAGCTTGTTACAATTTGTCAACAGCTTGTTCCAAACTTGTTCCAACATATTCGGAACAAGCAGTGCGAATACATCTTGTCAACAACTTGTGAACAGACTTGTTACAACTTGTTTGCAGGTCTGTAGCAACTTGTGCGTTTTTACGTGTGAAGGTCGCGGGTTCGATACTCAGTAAGAACTTCTCGAACTCACTGGAACCCAGTCCTCATCGGAAAAGAGTATATATACGTCAAGGTCATGGCTTTATAGGATACGCTAAAGGTCGAAATGTCGACAGAGCACTGGGTTTCTCACTCACTGGGACTGTATCTACTTCACCAAATTTAGCTAAAGAGGGAGCGCGTAGCGCGACAATCATTACTCGCTCTTCGGGCTCGCGCTTTAGCTAAATTTGGTGAAGTAGATACAGTCCCAGTGAGTGAGAAACCCAGTGCTCTCTCGACATTTCAACGTTTTCTCCGGGTACTCCGGTTTCCTCCCACAGGGGGGGGGGGGATAGTGTGGGTTAGGGAAAACGGGCCCGCAGTAATCGGCTCACGCTGTTGTGGTGGGCCTGCCCTTGTGGCGAAGCTTAATAAATCCCGTCCCATCTACTTGGAGAGCTTGGGTGACATTCGTGACTTGACAAAGGATAACGAAGAGAACTTGGAGATAGTCGCGAAATATGATTGGCAAAGCTGTTAGGAGAGGGGATCAACCTCGTATGTACAAGAGCCGGGGTATAAACCTCGTATGTACAAGACCCGGGGTCTAAGCTACGCATGGGATTTGATTTGACAGCTTTATGCAAATATGCAAATATTTGTGGAAATGCTGAATTTGTGATTAATCAAAGCCTTCACTGTAAATCTGGAAGTGTTAAACGTAACACCAAAATGGGTGTAAATTGTTGCAAGGCTATGGCACCAATTAGGTGTTAGCTAACACTAATAACTACATGGCAAATATCTAACACTAGGAAAGCAAGCCTGAATAAATGCCAAAATTAGTGTTAGCAAACACCTGATTGGTGTCCTAGCGTTGCAACAATTTACACCCATTTTGGTGTTAGGTTAACACTTCCAGATTTACAGTGTTGCTAGCTGGACCACAGGTTCAGAGGTGCACTCCATGGGGCCAGACATTCAGGGAAGGGCTGACACCTAAGTTTTTAACAATTCATTGTTACACATGAATTATGTACGTTTTGTAGACAAATAGATTGAAATATTTGCTACATTGTCTCAAATTAATCTTGCAGGTAGTTCAGTCAAAAGTACAGGAAAAATGTAAGTTCTCTCACTAACTGAAATGGCAAAACAGAATTGATGTTTTATACAAAGGCCCTTCCTTTAAGGCTTACTTTCTGCTCAAAACATTGGATTTACTATCATTGATTTAGGTGGTGAAAGAACTTATACCTTTCATGTACTTGATAAATTGTCTTGACTTTGGTCAAATTATTGAGTTTTTTAACAATAGGTAACAACATCACCATTTTGAATTTTGAGCATTTTCCAATGTATTTTGGTGTCAACAGGGTAATTTTTTGAATTGCAATTAGAAAAATTGCATGCTCAGGCAGATCCTCAGAATATTACAATGCAGAAGGTCCTGGAAAATAAAATTCATTAAAACTCATTCCACCATGCACAATATGTATTACTCTGATGATAGCGGCTTTTTATCCTGGCCAGACCACAATTATCACGATATCTCTGTTGGTAAAATGGTTAATTGTATGATGCACATCACATAGTATGTGTGCCATTGCCACTGAGATTTAGTTCTGAGATATTGGGTTCAAGTGTTGCTATGGACTCCTAGGGTTTTGTCAACAGTCTTTAAATTGTTTCTATATGTATATTTTGCCTTGGTTTCTGTCATTGACTGGTTTGTTTGGAGATTTGTTAATAATAACCCTTTAAAAAACGCTCCCAATTTAGCTGTAGAATCTGCTAAATAGATCTGCCTACCTTGACATGTTAAAGTTACTTAAGTTAGACCTTAGTAACAGCAGGGAATGCAAAATTATCACTTTGACTGAGTCATGGCCACAAGATAATTTTTCAAACATTAAATTCATTTGTCAAATTTATTGTTTTGATCAGGAACGTACAATTCAAGCACTGTAAACGCAGCTAACTTTTTCTTTCAAAAATATTGCAGCTTTGAAACATAGAACCAGGCAAAAACATAAAAGCATATTCCATGTTGTGAATCACCACATGTTGCTGAATTGTTCACAATTTTGATTGTTTATGAACGCGAAGCATTAAAAATATTGGATGAGATGGGATTTAAAGCTTGTGTGCTGTAAAGCCAATGAATAATGGAAGGGGCACATTAATTCAAATGCAATAAGCACATTAATTCAAATGCAATAATAGTTAAGCTAGACAGCAAACGCAAGTAAATGCGTCAAAAGACAAACGACATTGGTCTATTGTTTACACTTCGATTTTTACAGCAATGGTAACAACAATTGTCTTGTGCAGCTTCAAGCTATTTTAGCATAAGCTTTTGTAATTCTTAATTTAGTCATTAAATGTTCATGAAGAAGCATGAGACTATAGAACATGTGTGAACGATTTTAATTAGTCAAGCGCCGTTGTGCAATATCTTTCGTTTGCAAGATGAAGTTCCCTACCCAGACACGACGACGGCATGAAATTATCGGACAATTTTCGAGAAACGACGAGAGACACGCGCTCGTGTGAACTGTGGCTTCTCGTCGCAGCCCTAGTGATTTGATACGGTTTTCCTGCTGCTCGAAACAACGACAGCAACGGAGATATCGCAACGGAACATCAAAGCAATACTCCCGCCCTCGCGTACTTGAAAGTCAAGGAACCCTTAAGTTGTAATAAGCCTGCGATTTGCCGCTTTTGTGTAAAAATTTGAATATATTGGACCGTGAATATGGGCCTTATAGACAGAATTAACTCGCAGACATATTTTTGACCAAGTTTAAGCTGTGTAAAACACATTTCGTTCAGTTTAGAAGTGTTTATAACTGTGTTAGACTTCGTAGCATTACCGTATTAATCTTTGATCGTAAAAATGTAATTTTGGAATATCATCGGTCCCTTTTCAATGAAATCGACATATTTTTGAACGTTTATTCAAATACTTCATGGAAATTATGTACTAATTTTAAAGTGTCCAATTGGGGGGAAAATTACCCAAAAGGCAAGGCAGAACCGGTGTTGAATCACGTCAACGCGTTGAAAATCAAAAGATCAACCTCTCATCGACCTCAGACAACAAACACAAACTCAAAGCAGACACAAACAAACGAGAAGATCCGTGCTTCGTGAAACCGCCATGGCGATTGTAAAAACATACGAAACCCGTTAATCATTAAAAGAACAGCGATCGTACAAATATTAACGCATTTCGTCAAGTAGGGAAAACAAATAAGGCGAGGAAAAGACCAAAAGTGCAGGTAAACAATCTCCGATATCGTTTGCCCAACGGGCGATATGTAATATTTAATACAAGACTTGAAACTTTGCCACTTACTTGGGAGATTTCGCCGTTTTTACTCATCGTTCGTCGCACAGATTACCAAAACTTAATCCACTAGTTGGCGTCCCGTCTACTTGCAGAGCTTAGGTTACATACATCGCCTCAAAACAACTAGATTTTGAATGTAAATCGGAACATGATTAGATTACTTCGACACAAACGCGCGCCACACGATGGGTGGCTATGTGGCTATTAACATTTTACGGGGGAGGTGGAAGCACACAGTCAGTGGAGGGCTTGTCTTCATTTGATCTTTATCAAAATAAATTAATGAAAATATTTTTATAGCGTTTCCGCACCTTAGAAACGATCAAACGACGTCGTCGACTTACCGTTATTGCGTTTTCAAGAGGTTTTTTCATATTTCTAATAACATTCGACAGACAATGCGTTCTTGTAAATGGGAGAAATTGATTTCGTGCTAGAATAGTCGGGATGATTCGCAGGATCGTTCCTTCTTAAAGAGCAAAGTTTTCGTAACGCAAATGATCCAGGTAAAGTGGGTTGGCCCTTTTAATGTCAATATAAACCCCTGTTCCTTTATTTACTTTTGTGTCACAGATGTTTTCAAATTGTTTTTTTGTTAAAAGTACTGTGAAGGTAATCATCTTGAGGCAAACAGGAACATGTAGTCTAAGAAGAGATTTAAAATAATTGTTCATCTGTTCTCATAAAAAAAGTAAAAAAGTGTATTTGGCCAAAAAAACACCAGTTTATAGCTGAGAGGACGAAATTAATTAAGTGTGCAAAAACATCCCGAATGCTGAGCAATAATTGTTTACCATGATTCAAGTCATTAAAATAAATCTTTGCAAAGCAATATATTGTTTAAAATATGCACAAGCGACTTTACCGTTTTTTAAGGTAAAGAAAAATTAAACAAACGCGAATGAAATTATCAAAAGAAAATTAGTAAATTACCCGTCGAAATAGAATCATGATTTCTTCCGAATTTGATTATCACGCAACGATTATTGATGATTATGTAACGATTATGGACGATTACGCTATGATTTTCGATGACTACGCGACGATTATTGATCACGTTTTCAGTTCAGCTCAGTGAACTGAATATAACTGGTATATTCAGTTCACTGGTTCAACTACAGAAATTTCCAGTCGTAACTTACCTGCCCTTTCCACTCCCCCCGGAAAGACTTCATTATCAACTGTTTACCTCAATTATCGTTACCGGTCGAAGAAACTTCAAGAAAACGCTATAAATTATATCTGTGCAAACAAATCTTCAAAGATAAATGACAGAGATACTGTATAATTATGAAAAGTGGTGTAATTAAATGTTTTGTGGATTAAAAGGTTGCGAACGTTGAATTATTGAAGGATTTCAGATTCCATGTGCATGGGTTGTTGTTGTTGTGTATTCAGAGTTCAGTCTGTTATGGCTCATAAGGCGTACTGATCAGTTTTGACTTACGTTTAAAATCAGCTTCTTGTATGAATACCATGACTCGATCTCTGTAATTTGTTAACATTTGACTTTGTCCTAGTGTTTAGTTAACTGTTAACGGCGTTTGACCTATGCAGACAATTAGTTTATATATAAATCTAGCACATTTGGTTCAATATATAACTTTGCTGCTATCATACATCTGGAACGAGTAGAAGACATTATTTAGCTTATTAATGCGTTCGGTATCATTTGTGGAGCATTTGGAGTTTGAGTTCTCAGGGAATATCCTTGAACGTGCAATAGCTTTGGGCGATGTGAATAATGACAATGGGTGTGTGTTGGTGGTGGCGAATATTTCTGGTGATCTGTCCATTTTCAAGGGTTGCAATGCTACACCATGGCGACAGTATGGTGGCCTTGGCATGGTGTCGTGTGTTGTCATTGATGATGTTTGTAAGTTGGGTCGGAACGTGGTGTTTTGCCTGACGTCCGAGGGATGGTGCCATCTTTTGTGTTTTGGTGACCATAATGTGAGTAAATTTGAGAGCTAATTAAAGCCAATGTGTTTTAACTTGAAAGTACTATCTACCCACTGGGCACCATATGTTGTTACAACATTGAAATTTACACAGCTACAAATGCCCAAGTTGCAGCAAGTCTACTGCAGTCTTTAAGCCAAAATCAGGATGCGTTTTCATTACTTGCTCTGACTTGATGATAACAAGTCTTGCTGCTAGTTGTCAAGACATTTTATCCACAAGTTTGAATCAAGTTGTTTCAACAATAATATCATGTTGCATCTCTTCTGATTTTCACAGACTTTATGCAACTTCTGTGATGTTTCCAACTTTGTAGGTGATCTCAAGGTTAATATATAAATTAAGGTTTCTTTCTAGCATAATTAAGGTGTTTCTCACGCACTGCTGATGGAGAGGCTGCACCGGCAAGCCTGGCTTTTTATTATATAACTTTCAACAAATAACAACTTCATAATTTAACTAAAACTAACTACTACTAGGTGGGTGGGATACAGGTGAGACCTGGAACTCACCCCCAACCCATCCCCCAGCAATGTCCAAAAAAACATTTTCTGCCTCTTTCGTTCCTCGGCTGGCAGAAAAACCCTTGTATATTATAATTTCCCTACTTTTTCCATTTACTACCAGACTGTGAATGCTGATAATGCTAAAACTGGTCAGCATAATGATATCATTTCCACCCATCACCAATCATTTCCGACCAATGGTAAAGTGGCCCTGGTTGCAGATGTTGACGGAGACGGAGCAAAGGAGTTAGTCATTGCCTCGACTGATCGAGTTGTCAGGGTTTTTAAATGGGTCAGAGAAGAAACGCAAAAAGGTGTGC
The DNA here is from genome assembly GCA_963855995.1 of Muricea muricata. Taxonomy (NCBI): domain Eukaryota; kingdom Metazoa; phylum Cnidaria; class Anthozoa; order Malacalcyonacea; family Plexauridae; genus Muricea; species Muricea muricata. Next base: position 2,042,647 of record OY979726.1, on the reverse strand, counting down.
ATGTATGATATTGAATCATTTACACTGCTGTAGTGGTCAGAGGTCTAAGGTTCCGAGTTCTATCCCCCCGTAAGGTGGACTTGAATCCAGTCCTCGTGTGAAATGAGCATAGTCAACGCTCTGCCGAAAGTCATGGGTTTTCTCCGGGTACTCTAGTTTCCTAGAAAGTTGAGTAGGTAATGCGGGCCCACAGTAATTGGCTTACGCTGTTGCGGTGACCCTGCCCCTGTGGCTAAGCTAATAAAAAAAGGAGTGTGCAAGCTGCAGCAAGTCTACTATAGGCTTGTTACCTTGCTGTCATCAAGTCAGTATCAGGATGTGCTCGCATCGCTTGCTCTGGCTTAATGATAACAAGTCTGTTGCAAGTTTGTTGTCATCAAGCTTGATGTAAGTTGATTGTCTGCAAGCATGGTAGCAAGTGTGCAAACATCAAGATGGATTAAGTCTGATTTTCACAGACTTGAGGCAACTTGATGATCAAGCTGGTTAAGTCCACCATGTCTGGCATTTCTGGCTGTGTCAAACATAAATACAACAGGTGAACATTTACAAAATTAATAAACCTTACAAATTACAGAAACACCAGAGAAACCTACACTTACAAAACAAGGCTCGAAAAGTTCCCTGAAGAAATTTTTGGGCAAAGACAATGATGAAAGCAAAACAATGAGATCAGAAAATGAGGCACAGCTTGCACAGGTACATGTATAAGTATGCAAGATATTTATGCAAGATAAGTGTTTTTCATGCATTTTTTATTAAGAGAGATGTCTCAATGTTTGAAAAGTGCTTGTGTTGTGAAGATGTCTGCATTTGGAAGATGCCTGCTTCAGAGAATAGAGAGATGTTTGTATTAGAGAGAGATGTCTCTATTATAGAAATTTCTCTATGAGAGAGATGTCTATTTGAGATATTTCTGTATCGGAGAATAGAGGGATTTCTTTATTAGAGAGAGTAAGATGTTTGTGTTAGAGAGATGTCTATTGGAGGGATCTCTTTATTAGAGAGATAAATGTATTAGAGAGATGTTTGAATTAGAGAGATACCTGTATTAGAGAGATGTTTGTATTAGAGAGAGAGATGCCTGTATCAGAGAGACGTTTGTATTAGAGAGAGAGATGCCTGTATGAGAGAGATGTTTGAATTAGAGAGATGTTTTTGTTAGAGAGAGATGCCTGAATTAGAGAGATGTCTGTATTATAGAGATGTCTATATCTGAGAGATGTGTTTTGGAGACATGTCTGTATTAGAGATGTTTGTATTAGAGAGAGATGACTGTATTAGAGAGATGTCTGTATCTGAGAGATGTGTTTTGGAAACATGTCTGTATTACAGAGAGGTGTCTGTATTACAGAGATGTCTGCATTAGGGAGATGTCTGTATTAGAGAGATTGATTCCACAAGTCGTAGGTAAAAACTTTCATGTCATTCTTACAGGACACGCCCAAAAGCTCGGGAATTTTTGACGGAAAATTTGTCTGTGTCAAGAGATGGAAACTGTCAGGACAAGTAGAGTCATTATCGGTTATTGAGGGACGTAATGGGACATCGCCAGCTATCCTTGTATCGCAGCCTGGCGCGGGGTATATTTACTTGTTTTGCAGCGAGGAATCCATGAAAGAAGACCTGCAAAAACAAACTAGAAAATTAGTGCCAAAGGTTCGAATAGGACTTAAAATTGATTGCAAATGCACAAGTTGTAACAAATCGGTTGACATCTTGCATGCAACAGACTTGTTATCAGCAAGTCGATATCAGGACGCGTGCGCACAATTTGCGACAGCTTAATAATTGTCGACGGCTATCGTAGTCTGTTGCAAGTTGCAAGTGGCAAACGGACATCTTGCAAGCAAGTGGATAGATGATAAACAATTGTTGAATGAGGTCGAGCAGGATATGAGAAGTTATTAAGGCAGAGGTTTCTGTTACCTCTGCCTTGATAATTCCTCATATCCTGCGAGAACCGAATTCAATAATTGTTTTATTATTTTTTGAAAATATTTTAAACTCATGCTTAAACGCTTGCTTTGTAAGAAGACACAAGCTGCTAATAATGGAACAGCATGAAATTGTTCGGAAACTTTAATAAGCCAATCAGACTACGTCAAAAATGTTCTTAAAACAATTGTCAGATTACAAGGTCAGTCAGTATACGACGAAATGAGTCATAATGTCGTATATTTGTTTCCAATATACGACGAAATGACTCAGAATGTCGTATATTTATTTTCAACCCCAAACTTGGGCAACTACCAAGCGGATATGACGACTTCGCCTTTAGCTCTTAACCAATTAAAACTCCTGAAATATTTTCCATAAATAATAAAGCTTCTTATCCACGGCACAGGCTTGCTTCAAGTTGTCTCACTAACAAGTCTCCAACTTGCAACAGATATGCCGTCAACAAGCTGTCGCACACGCATGCCGTTAACTGTCATATTACTGTATGTCATATTTTGATCTACTGTTATCAATTTTAATATAAAACGAACCAAATTCGTGGAATGAAAACTCGTACAGGCTTTCACATGATACAAAAGCGACGAAACTTGTAAATCTTTTCTTACACGCTAAACTGAGCCAGTTTTCATGATGCTAAAACTAAGAAAGTTTTTTATATTTAAGACCCCGTTTACACGATACCGGTATGAAACTCTGCCGGTTAAAAATCATTACGTTTTCAACTATTCACACGGTACCGGTAGAGTTATACTTCTTACAACTTTTGTTCATTTCATTATTGAAATTCGCACGCTAAAATGTTTTGCATAACCGTAATAAAACTCTTACGGTTAGGCGTTCACACGGTAGTCTTACGGTTGAATTTCGTTCCGTTTTCAAAGTCTTACGGTACGTATACCGTTTTCAAACTCTTACGGTTAGCGTTACGGTTTCACACAATTTCATACCGGCGTCGTGTGAACGCAACCCCTAAACGTGAGAATTTCATACCGTTTTCAAACTCTACCGGTATCGTGTGAACGGGGTCTAAAGCGCTAACTGTCGCGTTTCAAACGGGGAAAAATATTGGCGGTTTGTGCTTGAACGGAAATAGCTGTAGTTTTGCTCCTGTGCTTTTAGAGTTCAACCATGTCTTTCACCGACTGCTACTCCAGCTTGGATTACAGACGCCCACAGCATCCGCTGCCCAGACGAAACGAAATGAGCACTGTGCCCACCCACGCGGTCTGTTGGTACAACCGCTCTGGGAGAAGATTATCATCAAACACTAATGTTGTTGCTATGTGTACGCTCGATGGTGCGTTGTCGGTCATCAAAGACGAAAAAATGTATTGGTCTATGAATCTTCAACATAATTTCTTCACAGTTCAAAAACTTGATATCACAGGTATTATATTTTACTTATTTTTAAGAATATTCTTTGATATTCTTAGATATCTTCTTCAGGTAGTTAGACACAAACCACGACAGCTTATTGTAGAATACTACTTACACTGGACCACCACGTTTGAGATATCTTTTTCACGTAGTTCAGACACAAATCACGACAGCCTATTGTAGAATACTACCTACACTGGACAGTTAGGAGAAAAAAAAGTGTATTTGCGACATTTAGGTGACGGAAAAGACGAAGTCATATTCTGTTCATGGGACGGCGAAACGTTCATCATGGATCAATACGAGAACATTGTGAATTTCAAACTCGGTCAAGATATCTCGGCGTTTTGTGCGGGGTCCTTCTCGCGAACTCCCGGCGAGTCCAGTCCATGCTTGGCGTATGTTACGTTCAATAACCGCATTCGTTTGTACTGGAATGTGAGGCTGAGTGGACTGGGAACGAAGAACTTCAACGATGCGGTCGTGTCTCGCCTGGACGAGTTTGATATGGATCCGGTCTTTCGGGATTACATCGAGGACGATCGTGGATCGCTGGATAACGATAGGATAAAACAGCTGACATCTTGGTGCCTCTATGGATCCAGAGGCAAATTACAGGAGGGACAACCTAGCCAATGATCTCAACATGTATGAATGGAGTGAGTACGTATAAGAGAACTTAGGAAATGATCTGTGTGTGTATATCCGGAGTGACTGGCGGAGAACTTAATCTCAATATAATAGTAAATGATCTCAATATATAGGACTGGAGCAAGACCTCAAGTGCCGGAGAACTTAGAAAATGATATCTGTATATATATATATACGAGGTCATGTAGATATATGTGAGGTGTATGTATATATCTGGAGTAACAACTGTCAAATGGAGAAAATCTCAACAAAAATTAGAATTCTATTTAAAACGCCTGAGTAAAGATTTTTTAAAAATACCGGATACCGGGGGATAAATAGTACAAAGTACTTTGATACGATAATTTTGAATATTTACTAAAAGTTGTATTCATTTTTTTATTCAGTTAAACTTGGAAAAAACGTGTTAACAAACTATTATTATTATTTATGTAAATTCTATTTAATAACGCATTGTGCAGATTTCGTTCTTGAAATATAATGGAACAGCACATGATTTGGTTTTGCTTATTTATCTGTTATATTGTAGAATGTAAAAATCGGAAAATAATTTCGTGGTTTTATAAGGACAATGTTTGTACGAACCACAAACTGATTACCCTCTCCCAAAAATAGTTATAAACACCTCCAACAAAATGTTGACCACCCCAAAAATATTCAACACCTTTCCTGGCAGCTTTGAGCATATTATGTGGTTCTTAACTTCCTATGCAACAAAACTTTTAGGACTATTACAAAAACGACGCGCCTAGATTTAAGCATTACTCCGCACATATTCCAGAGGTGGAGCCGTGATAGGGAGTCTGGAGATTAGTTGACAAAGTACGTACTCACTCCCCATTCCCCAAAAAAATTTTGGCACCATCTCAGTAAAAATATGAAAGTCCTTCTATGCCATGTATGTTTACGCGATTATCTCATAAGCATTTACTTTATATGAAAATTTCTTTGCTTTTAGATACAAAACTTCGTTTACATACCCCGGTTCTTGTCTCATAAGACTGATTCGGAGTTTCCAGGAGCAAAAAATGACACACTTTTATCCATTATCTTATACTGTACGACTTTTTCCGCTGGTCGACCTTTTTCCATAGCCACATCGTGATCAATGATTTCAAGCTATAAATGTTCATAAAGTTATCCAAACTGTTTTTGCTAGAGGTCTAGTAGAGATAAATTCTTATTGATCCAGTGTTACTACAGGAGGAAACCTAAACTAAACTAACTTTATTTATGCTGGATAGCTCTATCAGTTCCAAAATGTTCTTCCTCCAGTGAGGATCATCTCTTATTGATTCAGTGTTACTAAAGGAGGAAACCTAAACTAAACTAACTTTATTTATGCTGGATAGCTCTACCAATTCTAAACTGTTCTTCCTAGAGGTCCAGTAAGGATCATCTCTTATTGATCCAGTGTTACTATAGGAGGAAACCTAAACTAAACTAACTTTATTTATACTGGATAGCTCTATCAGTTCTCAACTGTTCTTCATAGAGGTCTAGTAAGGATCATCTCTTATTGATCCAGTGTTACTACAGGAGAAAACCTAAACTAAACTAACTTTATTTATGCTGGATAGCTCTATCAGTTCTAAACTGTTCTTCCTAGAGATCCAGCAAAGATCATCTCTTATTGAACCAGTGTTACTACAGGAGGAAACCTAAACTAAACTAACTTTATTTATACTGGATAGCTCTATCAGTTCTAAACTGTTCTTTCTAGAGGTCCAGTAAGGATCATCTCTTATTGATTCAGTGTTACTACAGGAGGAAACCTAAACTAAACTAACTTTATTTATACTGGATAGCTCTATCAGTTCTAAACTGTTCTTTCTAGAGGTCCAGTAAGGATCATCTCTTATTGATCCAGTGTTACTACAGAAGGAAACCTGAACTAAACTAACTTTATTTATACTATGCTGTATCAGTTTTTGACTGGTTTTAATCTGCCCATTATAGCAGGCCAGTAGGAGGTATATGTTATCAGAGAATTGCAAGAAGATTGAAAGCGATATACAGAAGACTACAGTATATGTTTAGAAGAAGCCAAAATTAGCACTACAGGCGACCAAACTTCTGTAAATCAATGTTCTCTCGCTTACCTGTCCATGCACTTCCTTACAGTAGCCCGTGCTCAGTCCCTTGACATGAAGCTCCAGATCACATTTATAAGCCAACTGTCTCTCCAGTATTTCTTCTTCGGAATCACCTTCGTCGTGATCTGCATGCACTAGCGTCACCAGACACCCAGCCTACACACGCAGCAAGTTACCGTGTTTACACTGCTTGTTCCAAGTTGTCAACAAGTTTGCAATAACTTGTTGGCAACATGTAACAAGCTTAAATTGTTGTACGATCATCCAGATAAGAAAAATATATTATCTGTTTCTGGCGTTTCGAATACAAACCCTTTAGTAACAAGCTTGTTGGGAATATCTGTGTGATCGTGTGTAGCCAGTGTCTCAAGTTTATCCTCCCTTTTTTCAGAAAATAGTGTAAACATGTAGTCAAAAATTCAACAACGGAAACTGCAGTAACTTCAAAGCTTCTAATCGATAAGCCAACATTATATAAGTCCGATATCGCTTTTAAAAGACAATTTTAGGTTTAAATACCTTTTCTTGAGCACAAGCTGTGATGTAACAGTAGTGAACAAAACTCTGTATTTCTTTCATGGAAACTCCAAGACTCAGAAACACAGAGATGTCGTCAAATAGCAAAAGAAACGGTTCATCTGTTCCGAACTTGGAGATTTCTTCAGAAACTTTCTTGAAAAGTTCTTTCAACGAAAATCTTTGCTCGCTAAAAGACAAATTTTTTATTCATTCTTTGGCGTTCAAATATTTTTTTCATTCTTTGGCGTTCTATCTGAATGCTAAAACATTCAGGATTTTGTCCAAGCTAACAGTGAAAGCGAAACACGATGCCTTTTGTACTCTGACAACTTACAGGTTTGTCAAGCCGGACAATGGGTTGTTCTGCAAGCTGGCTGGCACAACTCCGTCCGAGCTCTCCAGTTCCATGCTCTGAACGGCATATTTAAGTCCTTCTACGAACGTTAGCTTGCCATTTTGCATTGATGTCGTGAGATTTACTCCCTAAAATGTTTTTGAGAATCGAGACGGATTAATAAAGGTAACACATTGATTTGTACAAAATTTAGAAGTAACTTGCAACAGGCTTGTCGTCAAGCCATTCCAAGACAAGGTGTCAACAGACTTGTTGCAACTTGCAGGACTTTCTTGGCTGTGTACAGCCAACGTTACACTTACTAGTTTTTGTGCCACACTGCTATAGTGTGTGAACGATTGGGCCAGTGCAATAAAGCAAACATTGTATCCTCCTAAAACCAGCAACAAATAAAGAAAGTCAAGACTTACTGTGGCTATAGTTACGTACACAGGTAAAAATTAACGAGCCGTCAAGAATTTTTGTTTGCACAGCTAAGTAATGTCCTAAGTTGACAATAAGCTTGGAAGAACTTGCATGGTTGACAACTTGTAACAAGCTTGAAAAGAACATCAGATTTGTTATCCTAAAAAATCATCAGATTTGTTATCCTTCAGAAGGTTATCCTAAAAAAACAGTCTTGTGGCAAAAAGATTACCACAAATATGACTCTTGCTCAGTTGAAACAACCTTTCCTCTGATAGGTTCATCAAGCTTTTAACAGTAAAGTCCAAGTTTGTTTCAACAACTTGGATAAAGCAGTGCTATAACACAACTTGTCAACCACTTGAGAGCACGTTTGTTGCAACTTGTGTGTTTTTATGAGTTTAGTCCTTGTCTATTAAGTTAATTTTGGTTGACAAGTTTAGTTGCTCGTGTGTTTGGCAAAAAACTGACAGTTTTTCAATATTAATGGACCGTTACCCAATTAGACAAACTTTTAAATTCGAAAACAATTTCAGCACATTATATTTTTGTTAAACTCTTCCCTATAGAAACTCTTCCATATGCTGAAATTTGAGCAATGAAAACATCTCCCTCTTGATCAGTGGTATTGGTATGTTGACGACAGCGAGATAAAATGTGAAAAGGACCAGTCCAATGGGATACTTAGACATTTAAACGGTATTAAACCAGATATTACTGTATTTACAAAGGAAGATCAAGAAGATGACGTTTTGCCAGTATTAGATCTGAAACAAAAAGTAGACAAAAAAACGGGTAAAAAAACGGGTCGAGTGCACGGTTCATTAAAAGAAGACACATACCAACATCAACATCAAAGAAAGATCAAATCATCCCCCCTATGTGAAAAAGGCATCATAAAAGGATTTGCAGACAGAGCAGGGGCACTGTGTGACGACAAACACGTAGCAGATGAACCAAAGAACGTGGAAGATGTTTTTGTAGCGAATGGGTTTGAAAGAAAGATAGTACAAAGATATATGGAAGAAAGCAAAAGAGAAGAGAAGGAAGATCAAACGGAAGAACAAGGATATAGAGGATATCGAAATTGACTCACGACAAAAGGTCGTTCAATTGTTGTATACGTCAGTGTTTGTAGTTTTGAAGTTGTCAAGTAGCCTGAAGACAGGTAGTTAAACCACTTGAAACGTTGCAAAATGAATTATTTTAAAAACTTCCTGTGATGGTAATCCTTAAATAATAAAAACAAAAATATAATGAACAAAAACGGACGTGAAAGTTTAAGACAGTTGAAAAGAGCATCCCAAATTTCATGAAACTTGTAAAATATTGTAAAATGTGGAAAACATAGTAAAGTAAAGTTTGAGAATTTTGTATACTTTTGTTATGTGGTAAAAGGTTACGGCGAAAATTTGTTGTTTTTATGCACAAAACAACTAAAATATAACCGACAACAGTAGCAAAAGATGCATGAACATAGTTCGGTCAGGTCCTTGGTAGCGCACCAATGCCCGACCCACCTAGGAAAACCTATACCCCACCTGTCAAATGAGAACTGATCTGTGCCTGCCAGCTTCTCTACAGAGTGAAACCTTGTTTAATGCATTGTTACTTTGCAACTCAATGAATTACTTTCAATTTGCTGCTGGAAATGATCAAGGTTATAAATTACATGATCTTGTACCCTTTTTTTTCTGCATGATCAACAATTGACTATCAATTTCCTCTTAGAGTATATCCTTGATAATCAATATTACCTTTGAGATAAAAACTCAGGAAATGATGCAAAAGAAAGCTGCCATCGTTGTATGATTCTGATAAGAGAAAATACTTCCCCTGGAAGAAATATTCATTTAAGCTATCTGTCATTGGTGCAATTATAGAATACCATGACAAGAGACTGGCCACATGGCTACATGCATGGCTACATTGCTACAAGATCTGGACGCATGTTAGCAACAAAATAGGCTTGTTATTTATTTTATATGTGTTTGCAAGGCAGTCGGAATTGGGGGGGGGGGCTTGACCATCTCTATAAGGCCTGCAGAGCAACACACTCAGACTAGAAAAGTGTGAACCTAGAACCCCTATAGAGTTTTACTGTTGCCAGATCCCCTCCCCCCCCAATCACAATTTGCTTCCGACAGCCTTGTGGGTTTGCCTCGTCCTTTCAAAAAAACCCTATTAAATGTCAGTCATTTAGCAATGTAGGGAAAATAACAATGTTTGTTGGGAAAGAAGAATGAAGCAAGCTTGTACTTGTCAGGGTTTTCTATACTTGCTCCCTGTCGATTTGTTGAACTTCTTATGAAAATAGTTTAAACTGCAGAGTGTGACCGTTTTTGCTGCAATCTCTAGCGGCGGCCTCCGGGGCGGCCAAAGGGCGGTAATTGCTCGAAATTTTAAACAAATGACGTTTCTTGCAGCAAATCAGGGCGGTCAAGACTACTCAAAATTATCACGTAATGCACCTTAGGGGTGCCAAAAATTGTGACAAAATAAATCTCGGGTGCGCCAAAGCCATACTCTGCAGTCTGGGCCATGTGGGGAAAATATAACGAAGCTTGCTATGAAGGAAGAATGAAACTAACTTGTACTTGTCAGGGTTTTCTATGCTTGCTCCCTGTCGACTTGTTGAACTTTTTATGGAAACAGTAGTCTAAAAAAGGGCCAGGACAAAGGGGGGGGGGGGGAGGGGAAGGAGGGGGGGGGAGGCAGGTTCAAAAAATTCCAAAGAAAACTGAGATGAGATATTCCAGAATTCCGGAGCAATTGTCTTCAAAAGTGCTATATTATTTGACTGGCTACATTATCTTGACACTAACCTTTGGTGTATTGATTTGATTATCGATGTCTAAAAGCTTGTTTAGCGCTGTAAACATGTTAGCCAGAGAAGCGATACTTGTCCTATACTTCATGGTAAGACACATATAAGGGACAGACCATTTGGGGTGGGGAGGGGGGGGAGGGAGTTAGATTGCCGGTTATGACCCATCTTTATTAAACCAATAAAACTTTCCCTTTAAAAACATTTTTATATTTGTTCATAGTAATTAATATGTTTCACAGTTTATAAAACAGATTATATCATTACGGGAATCTTTAATTGGCACAAACGAGGTCACATGGGCAAATCTAACCAATCAAGTTTCTATATGAGCTGTCAATCAACGCTTGAGTTGACAACCAAGCGAGGAAGAAGAAAGGCATGTTTCTTTTTAGAAGTACACCAAAAAATTTTGCTTAAAAGTAAAAAGGAAATAAACAAACGACAAAAAGATGCCTTTGAACGATGCGTTTTTACCAGACGAGCCACGTGCTTTCAACTAGAAACATGGCGGAGTTTAAAGCAAGACTTGACGGTTTTGCGAGCGTTTTTGAATCCTTTACCGACGACGAAAAAAATCGTGCAATCGATACAATCCTGTTGCTGTGCGGGCCACAGCAGCTTCGATTTCTATCAGACGAGCTGCCGAGTTTGGTAAAACGCGATTTTATTAAATTTTTGCCCATCGAACTGACGTTGACGGTCGTAAAATTTTTAGATTATAAAACCTTAGGTCGTTGTTGTCTGGTTTCGAGGGCATGGAACACGATTTTATCAAAAAACACCGAACTCTGGTCGAGGTCTTGCCAAAGACTTGGTGTTGTTTCAAGGAAATTGAGAACAACTGATGGTGTGAATTGGAAATTAGAACTAAGACAAGCTCTTCGGAGAATAAAGCGATTCCGACGTTACACAGGTTCTGGTTTTGCGAAGAGAGAACTGGATGCACATACAAAGAGAGTGACCGCATTGTGTTATAAAGATGGCTTGTTGGCAAGTGGTTAGTTCTGCCCGGGGGGGGGGGGACAGCTAGGCCAGGGTGCATTCAAAACGCACGCCAAAGATACGCCAAATGTTTTAAACTGCCACGCCCAGTACGCATTTTGACATTATAAAAAAAGGATTAGCATAAGATACAGCCCAACACTGTACGCCAACATTTATGTTTTTGCTCGTGCACCAATACGCCAGGCACTAAAGCGATGCCACGCCCGATATATCCGGCGCGGAGTGCACTGAATGCACCCGGGCAGCTGGGGGGGGTTGCATACAGTAACTGAAACTTAAAAGTTGTAAGAAGTTTGTCGACATCTTGTGACATACTTGTTATCATCAAGCCAACATCAGGATGCATTCACATGGCTTGTGACAGCTTGTTGACAACAAGTCTGCTGCAACAAGTTGTCAACAGACTTGTTGCAAGTTGATTGTCAAAACTTGTTATCCATACAGGTTTGCTGGAAGCAGTAGCGAAGCCAGCTTGACAATTTGGTCATGCTATGCAAATTTGAATCATCATTATTCATTTCTTTAGAAATTCATTCCTTATATGATCAAAAACACAGAAAAATTTGCATGACCAAATGTTGGGCTGGCTTCGCTAGTGGCTGGAAGTTGTTTCAGCATGTTGCAACAAGTCTGCAAATGATAAGTTGCAACAAGCCTGATTTTAACAGACTTGTTGCAACATGATAGAAATGACATGTTTGTTGCAACTTGGCAAAAAATCGAAGAAACGCTTATCACAAGGTAAGAAAACTATGAAGATAGGAGTGCAACTACAGGCAAGGTGTTGTCAAATTCATACACTTAACCTTGCACCAGCTGATGACAGCTTCATAAATATATTTCACAAATTTACCCTTCTTTGTAACGTTACTTATTCTTGTCTAAGGATCAGATGATAGACGCGTGAAGCTATGGGACGTAGCAAGTGGGGAATGCAAATACGAAATAATTTGCCATACTTGTTCGGACTTGAAATTTAATGAAGTCCAAGTCGTGACAGCCTCATACGATTGCACACTTGCTCGATGGGACTGGTTGACAGGAAATTGTTTGATGAAATATCAAGGTCACGTGGGAACAGGTGGGGAAGCTAGCTACATTAGGATTAGGTAGAGTTGAGATTAATATCAAGACTCACCATGATAATTTAAAAGGTTGCTGTCCTTTCTGCACGTCAGTTCTGCTTATGGGAAATGCGGCCCACGGGTGTAAATGTTGTTCAAATCTTTCAAACTTGTTGCGTTTTTGAAAACACTGGTTTAAATTCATTTACAAGCAAAGCAAACCAGAACAGAGTCAGGTGATAATTACTATATTACTCAAATGAAGGACTTCAAAATTTAAACAATCTTCTTACCAAAACCTTCAGCACAGTTAGAATGAAGTTGGTTGAGGTAAATTTGTGAAAGATAGAATTGTATTCCAGCTAGAAACCTGAAAATTATTTAGGAGTGGCTGGAAATCATTTCAAAACAGAAGAAAACTGCAGTATATAGAACAGTAGTGATAGTTTTATGCAGTGACCAGAACTAACTCTCTTCATTTCAAATAATACTGCCTGTCTTAACAACTTTTACAGGGCAGTCACTCAGACAACCTGCTGTTCACCAAATTTCGACCTTCTCAGCAAAACAGGGCTGCCCAGAGAGGCAGCTAAGGGCAAGGGGGGGGGGCAATTTTCCCTGGACATCAGGCTTGTAGGTCTCCCAAAAGCATGAAAGAAAAAAAGTATTAATATCGCTGATGCCACACAGATAATTTAAAAGCGAGGGTACCTTAATGTTGGGCATGGAACCAACTGGAAATTGTGCCTTGTGCACCCAAAATTGTCTGGGCGGCCCTGCTGCAAAAAAACATTCTGGTACTTAAGAGAAAATCATGAATATATGCACTGTTATAATACAAAATAAAACATATTCCAAATCCTTAATTAAATTGTTGTCTGGTCAAGGTTTATTGCACTGTTAACTGTACTAGTTTTGCAGTTCTACTGCTAGACTGAGTTACTCCAGTTGTATTTTCTACCTTTTATCAACCACTTCTCAACTGCTGCTAATACATTAAAAATGTTGGTAGTATATAAATTTTCTTCCAAAGATGCTTAATGATGACACTCTGTTTTGTGCAGTATTTTGTGTGGACTACAGCATAGAGCTGGACTTGGTGATAAGTGGCTCTTCTGATTGTACAGTAAAACTGTGGCAGATGTCAAGTGGATTGTGTTTAGCTACGAAGCTGGGACATGAGCATTGGTTAACTAGCGTAAGTCAGGAATGTTGTTGTTTGAAAGTGCCTTTTCACCCTAACCATATTTTGGTTTGCACCAGTGTAAAGATTATGTAAATTAGGTTGTTAACTTGTTTTTTAGATTTTCACTTTTGGTTTTTACTTTTGTCCTTTTTCCTTCATTTTTTTCTACATATATTGGCTGTTTTTACAAAAATTCGTCCGAATTTGAGCTTTCAATGATGCTTTTTACTTTCTACAACGTAAAAATAGGCTGACGGGTTAAGAAAGGCATTAAATTTACACAGTTAAAAACGAGTTCATTAAATTTCGTGAAATTACTAATTTTTTACCTGTGAAATGTGAAATGGCTGTTTTTCCTCTCATGAAACGTGATCCAAACCCCCCCCCCCTTTACCACCCTCAATTTTCAGTTCACTTATTTGGTGTTTATTTTTGACCAATATACTAGGTTCTGTTACCTCAGATTTCCCAAGAGGTTCAAACGAAGTTGGAAAGAAAGAATATTGGAGTCAGCATGAGCAGTGATTTTATTAAAGTGTGTTGAATATTGATTTCTTAACATAAGGGATCCAAATTGTCAAAATTGCAACAGATTTGTTGTAAACAAATTGTTACAATCCCCGGGAACGCGTCCTGGTATTGACTTGCAAGCTGTCATGTCCAAATACGTTTCGTCCCTCGTCCCGCATGGCAGCGTATATACCCCCCCCCCCCACACGTTATTGGCCCACCAAAAAATTACTGTCGTATACAAAAGTGACCGAATCCAAAAATTCTAACGAATCCAAACTTTATTCAAATGAAAATATAAAAAGTATGGGCTCTGGCTAGTAAACCGAAAATACATCATTCAAGTAGTTTTTACGAGCTTACGATCTTTTATATAAGCCATATGTAAGTATTTTGTAAATGATAATTGTACTACATTTTCCTTGTATCTTCTAAAAGCCAGTTTTCGTCTCAAATTGTGGAATTTCAGGTAGCAATCCCCCCCCCCCGTCATTTCGAAACAAGTCTGGGATAGGATTATCTGTTTGTCGACGACCCGTAACAAGTAACAAGTCTGTTGCAAGATGCTAATGCGCTTTTTGAAACCTGCGCATTTTTTGGATTTTCAGTTTTTTGCGCAGCTTTGGCTAATGGTCATGAAGCTACATGGCGAAAGCCGGATAGAGAACGCGCTAAGTCATGTATATTCAGGCGAGAACACATATTGCGATTTGCTTTCAAGCGTGCGGCGTGCGGTTTCAAAATGTGCGTTTGACGTTTCAAAACGTACGTTTGCCGTTTCAAAACAAGCAGTTTTGACAGTCCTCGTGCTAAGTTTGAACAATGAAATTGACACTCTTTCGCGCTTCGAACGGAATGTTTGGCTTTTATACAGTAAATATAGTATATAAAAGCCAAACATTCCTTTTCAACCACGAAAACATGTCAATTTCATCGCCCAAACATGACATGTCACGTGGAAAAACAATACGTTTTGAAGCGACAAACGTACGTTCTGCAACCGCACGCCGCACGCTTGAAAGCAAATCGCAATAACAGAGACGCGACTAGACCTAATGAAAAGCTTTGGCTACTTTGGTTGGGGTTGAATGAAAACAGTCTGGCGAAATTCTCTGAACTGAAACCCTTGCATTTTCGACTCTGCAGGTTTGGTCAACATGCGGCACAGAGGATTATGATTGCATTGCCAGTATGTCACGTGAGCAATGCTCGGTTTCCTATTTCCATCCAAAGTTACTCTGCAATGGACGCGAAGTTCTTTGCTCGTCGAATCGTGGCGTTTGTGTTTGGAATTTGGAAACACTCCAGTTTACAAGGTAGGATCAAGTCATCTCTGTAGTTTCTTGGGGGAAATGTTAACTAATATTATTCATTAGTAGAATCATACTAGCATATTATTCCAAATCCTGTCACTTGACTGCCTGCTCTACTCGCTGTCTTTTTCTCGATAGAAAGCGAGTTCAGTAGCAAAACAATAAGTTCCTTTGTGTATTTTTTTCAGTTCAAAAAGTTTTAGTTTTTTTAACAAAATGGTTTAAAGTCAATGTTTCATCTAACTACTAGAACAATTAGATTACTCGCTCTCAGTTTCTATGCGGTGATAGTTGAGTGGGACTTCGCCCTCATCAACTATTTCACCGCATAGAAATCTCGAGCTCGTAATCTAATTGTTAACTGACCAGTATAAATGCACAGATGATGAATTGCATGAAAATTTCATGGTCAACATCGGATTATCACGCGATAATCACCTTCGTCATGCCGCTCTATATAGTACGCACGCGTTAAAAATATAAGAATTTATTTTCATATGACTGTTGGTTCCTAATTTTGCATTTTTTGTTCCTCTATGCTGGATATTAAATTCCATTATGGCGGGTCTACAGTACTCACCTACTTCTTTTTTCACCTAACTGCATTTTTATGCCGCGCGTTCAAACCGATGCACGTTTGCAATAATCTACATCTACATCTACATATAATTAAGTCGGTAGAATATACAAAATGATATCACACCAACTATATAAAACTAAAACATTTATGATGTACGGCATATAAAAATTCTAAAAAGATTTAGATACATAGGATAAAATACATTAGTCCTGATTGTGTACTAGGTATTCTAATAGTTCAGACTTGAAAAGTTCAAAGGAATTTAACTCAGCAATCTCTGCTGGCAGACTATTCCAATGCCTTACAGTTCTAGGGAAAAAAGAATAAAAATACGTGTTCTTCGTGGCTTTGTCTTGTATATATATCTATATTGATGGCTTGCACGATTGCTTGCACGATATATCGATGGCTTGCACGATATTTTGGCAACATATTTTCAAACACATTGTAGACCTTTTTTCTTCACTACGAGGGCTCCGCGGATTGTCAATGCCATCATCCAAGCATGCTGTCCAGCTCCATTCCCTGTGATATCTGTTTTCATTCAACAACTCAAAATATTATGTTGAAATCATCTGAAACTTTTAAGACATCACCAAATGAATATTCCTTGATGAAAAACTAAGGTACAGGCCTGTGAAGATACAGTTGAAAGTGTGGTACTATTAACTTTTTTCCACTTTCTGATATGTACCTGAATTTTAGTCATCTCCTCTAACCTCTTGAAACGTTGTGCAAATAATCGGGTCAGTCTTCGATCGTAGAAAAACTTAGTTTAGAGCTCCAAGCACACATTGGTTCTGCCGAGACTCATACATTTAACCTTTCTTGCCTGCCAATGGCATTCTCTCATTCTGTGTGGTATCTGCGTTCTCCAAATATTGCGTCGAAATCATTTGGAACTTTGCGCCGAATTAGCGAGTGAATCCTCCTTGATGAAAAAAATTTAGGCCAGTGAAGATTCAGTTGAGAGAGTTTGCTGGGGTACACCTGTGATTCAAACTTTTTTCACTCTTATGAACTTCGCACAAATGACTGAAAGAAGTCTTCTTTGGCAAAGAAAACTTATTTTGCAGTCCCAAAAACACATTGCTCTTCAAAATGTTGTGTAAAATTGCGCTTTCCAAATTGAAGGTAGGAATGACGTTCTGCTCACTGAATGGAGGCGTGATTCTGGAACAGACCATTATGTATTCATTGTTTACCGGTGAACTGTAATACAACTGGAATGCTAACTCTACACAAAAGTTCAGTAAATGGCTGAAGCCAAGTTAGTTTTTCTGAGTTTTGAGACGAAATACTTAACGCCAAAGATTGGACCGTATATCAAATTGAAGCTATTAAAAAGTTACATGTAATATAAAAAATTCAATACTTTAGACAAAAAAGAAATGCCTAAAAAATACGAATACAACTGCAATTTTGAAAAATATGGCAAATCTCCCTTCAAAGTTTAAGGTGTTTGTCTTTCACCTAAAGCCTCCAAATTTTTACACCAAATACAACTTTCTAATAGCTTTCATTTGATATACGGCCCATTTTGTCACGTTTAGTATTTCAACTCAAAACTCAGAAAAACTGAATCAAATTGCCTTCAATTCCCCCCCCTGACTTATCGTTCCAGTTTACTTATAGTTCAATGGTGTTTACTAGCTACAGTAGATTATGTATTGTGTTGACATGAAACCTTTTTCGCTCTTCGCTCATTTTGCACACCTTCCTAACGGGCAATACCCGTATGCTCCTGACCGTTTTGCAAATCAGGAGGCAAGGTCTCGTAAGCACATTACCCAAGTGAACAAAATCTCTTTAACGTTTCGCTTGTAATATTTCCTGTACGTCAACAACGCCTCACCATATCTAATTGTTGGCCATTGCCTTTCAAGGTTACTCGCAAAATACGACGCCCTTGTAGTCGCTGCGTATGGTGACATATTCACGCTATTCTGGAAAAACAACAATCTTTATATGGTGAATAATAAGACAGAGGAATGTTTATGCGTAATGCCAGAGCCAAATTTCACGCGTCATCGTTATATTGACTGTGCAGGCGAAACGGCCTGGCTGAACGACTGTGCACCAGAACTTGAGATTGGCCCAGTTTATTTTGCAAGGTATGAGCGGCAAATAACCATCTTGCAATGGAACACTGATCAGAAATTTTTGAATGAGTTGATGTAGAGATGCGATTGGTTGAGCCAAAAACCTGTGGACGATTCAAATTTTGGAACCAAATTGGCAAGATAGGTAGATGTGTAATGTTATTTCAGCGTCGTTATAGGTTTATGTAAGGACCCCTTCGATGTAAGGCTGATATGCTCCATAAATGGAATTTAGTCTGTAAGATTGAGAAGTCTAGGGGAAGCTTAAATTGCACGTCCCTTCCTTCCCTCTTCCCCACTAAAGATCGTGATCCTGGCTACACCGCCTGTTACACTAAAGCGTGGGTACCTTTGGCCATTTCCTTGTCTCTCTCACTCCAGACATATGTGGAGCTCACCGGTAAATACATGATTTGCAACGCCTCGCGCATCCGTGCTGGCTCATTGAATGTTGAAAAATTACAGAAGACAGTGGCATCGAAAAAATGCCTTAATTTCCATAGACAATGGATGGACAGTAAAATTCTTTTTATTGAAATATTTTCCGGCATTTATCGGCCAATTTTGGTTCCGCGTTCGATTGATCTGGAAAGGGGTTTTTTTTACTGAAGAATTTTTTCATTAATCATCTCTTTTTACCCTTTCAATTTTCGCCGATAACATTTTTGTCTACAAGATAACGTCTTGTCTATAATGGAATTGAAATAATAAGCAACAGTATTTCGATGCTTTGTCTCATGAATAGATTATCTGTTATCTTTTGAACTTAAAGTACTGAACGGAGAGAAAGTGCTGCTGGAACATTCCAGAAGTGTCGGGTATTTTATCAACATCTGTTGCAAAACGGCTTATGCAGCGGTCTTCCGGGTAAATATCGGCCTTCGTGTTTGAATAGAATTAGCTGCATTTCGCTCGATTACCCTGTGCGCCTTCAAAGTTAAGATCCACAACGCGACACTGCGACTTGACGTGCTTGTTCAAGCTTAGTTTCCGCCGTGTAAGCCTTGCCGGAGTTGTCACTGTCTATTTTGTGACATTTGTGACACTGCTGCGACAGGTTGATGGCCCATGGCTATGGAGTAACAGGAAGCAAACTGTATATAGACTAATAGTAACACTATTGCTACGAATATGCATTTTCCCAGTAGAACTATCCTCACGAACGACGTATTTGCAGCGATTCAAGCCGACAAAAACTTCTGATAATGAAATCTTCTAAGTACATTGCTACCCTAGACACTGTATTAGCTTTGCCGGTTTATGTCATTTTATTTACAGTGATAGCAATATTATCACGGTATATTTGCCATCGTTTTAGAACGAAACTTCGCGTTGTAGAGCTCAGTAAACCTGCTTCACGCTAGTCGTAAGAATCGGGGATATCTTCTTCTGGCCGATGTGATCGAGTGGATTCTATACCATTGCAAAAGCAATCTTAATATAAGGCTGTTTTCCAGTTACGCGTTTTTCACACGTACGTACACGCACGCAAAACTCTAAATCAATTTCGATATTACATTTGAAATGAACAAGTGTTTTGATGGCAAGAGTTCAGCAGTCGCTGCCTTTTAGTAATTCTATTTCTTAAATACAAACTACTCAGAAGAGTTTAAACTTTTACGTGCGTGCACGTACGTGTAAAAAACGGATAAATGGAAAGCAGCCTTTAAAATATTTCTCCTATACTTTATTAACCTATTAATTCACATACGCGAAAAGGAGAAACCCCCCCCCCCCGAGTCTTACGACAAGTTTAACCGGGCTCAAGTCTTTTGAAAAGCTATCTAACTTGATGACTTGACACGTCAAGCTAAGCTACGTGTTAAAAGAAGGGGCATCTCGCTTAAAATTTGTTCGTAGCTTTATTGGGTGAAACGGCTGCAAAATACATTGCGACAAGTTTATGGCAATAAACAAATACACGTGCAGTCTTAAGTGACAGGGCGAGCTGCAGAATAATTTCAATTTACATTAAAGTTGCAAATGAATACAAAAATTCGATTACTTTTCATGGTAAATGATGCGAACAATGAATATTTCATACAAACACACGATATAACACTTATAAACAAATTCTCTCGCTTTCTTCTCATTCATATATTCAGTACCTTTAATATTTTTCAAAATGCTAATAATATAATACTTACTTATTTTACACCCGACTAGCGGGAAATATTACATGGCTTTTAACGAAAATACTCATTCAGCTATTCTTAGCTCGCCTCTCTCGTGATACTCGATCTTGTTAAACCGGAATCTATCCGGTTTTATACACACATACATACAATATAACTATATACAAAATGTCCAAGTCCAGCCTGTTGCAGTGACGAGCGCTTGTAAACATTGTTAAAACGCAATACAATTCTGAAGCTTCTATATAAATATATATTTATTAAAACTGTTCTATTATTATGTCCCTCGTGCCTGCAAGGATTACGAACCGGCGTGTATTCATTGCAATTTAGTTGCAAATGATGACCTTATCATGTGTGTTTCTTTGATGTGCTTGAACGACCCGACGTTGTTTTGAAATATTTGCTGCGTGGAATTGAACTAAACGTGACTGTACTGCGAAGCGGTTCCCGCCGCTAAAAATGCGTGTGGCATATAGTTTTCCTCATTTCTAATATAGGTCAATATGTTGATCCCATCGCGGTTCATAAGTAATTATCCATCATCTACCTAATATAAATAGTTCTCGTCTACTCGCCTATATCTAACGCGAAGTCTATCATTGTATGTTAAACTCAAAATTACCGTTCACAGTCGAAACCTCGCTAAACCGTCGAGTTCGCGTCCATTTCGACCATATAAGATATTTTAATATAATCGTGCCCCTTGTGTATTATTCGTGCGGTTGACAACGTCTCGGTAAGGTTCGTGCTAAAACTATGGCTTGGAATGAAGTCTCTACACTAAAAAGGTGCCAAGATTTCTCGTCCTCCGCATGGAATTGTTCTGGAATGAGACAAATGTATCTACTGCCATAATTCGTTCTTTAAAAGGCTATTTAACTCGTATCTCGCAGCACGTCCCTCTACGACGAACATCGACAATCTACAATTATTCAAAAACGAGGTTCGGCAACTCTCTATAGGCAATGTATCAATTTTCTAGCGCAATGTCGTGCGCGAAGCTCTTTGACTGGTCACGTACTTCGGGTCTTGGCGTTATTCGTAGCCGCTTGCGGGTTCTCCAGCGCCATTATAAAATCTGAAAATTTGTTTAGGTTAATCTCGCTGGGGTCAACTTCGGTGAACGATTTTAGCTCGCCGATTTCTTTGAGGAGTTTGAGCGTGTGATCCGACATCATGCTCACTTTCGGCTGCAGATGTTCGGGCGTCCTATCATCGTCAGTCGTTTTCCTTTGTTGCGAATCGCTGTTGTTCCCTGTTGTAGTATTGGTACAGTTCGACTGTTCGTACGCTTGGACGTCTTCCTCTTTCTTGCGACGATCTTCTTGTTTCGAACCAACGCATCCCATTATAAACCGACTGATTCTGGGTGACATCTAACTTGGAAAAAGGAAAGAAGATCAGTTAGAAAATGACCGTGGTTTTTTAAAGTTCGGCCAGCAAGCGACCGACTCGGCCATTGCTGCATTTCATTTGCTTGTCTTTTGCCTTCGACCCCTAGCCGATGATAAATAATTAACGAGATGATGACGTCATTACGCGCCCCATCTGCTTCCGTAGATTTTTGCTGAGTTGCTGTTGCGCAACGGTCGCTTATACTAGGTGCGGTTTCGTTTCGGGAGATGGGCGCATCATTGCGCTGCAAAATGGTGTTGACGCTGCGTAATTAGACTAAAGGGTTCGTTACACAGCTCGCTTTTCATGGTTCAAGGTTCATCAAAACTTTGTTTATTTTATCAGCAATGTTTACTCTATGTAATTGTAAACATGGCGAAGTTCTTGCGTTGCCAGAGTGTTGCCAGTGTCGTGAGAAGCACGCGAAATTCTCCCTTTCACAACCTGAACAACGATAAAACTGAATTCGACGTTTGTAACGAAGCCCCTCCGTGGGCAGTTCGTGCAGGCCTTCGTTCAAACTCGAATCGTGTCTTATCGTTTCAAGTAGTCAAATAGCCTATATTTTTCGTGATATTTGTAAAAATAACCGTTGGTAATAGTTGTCGAGGCGACTACTACTTCAAGTGCGTCGAAATTCGCGTTTTTCACCGGAATGCCGAATTCAAATCGTTCCGAATCAAGAACACCCCTTGGCTTAGACCTCAGTCCAGAAGCCTTGGCTCAAGACGCGGATAAGCTTCCCAAACTTGCCATTCAAACTAACGAGTAACGTTGTCGGTGTCGGCAGTTCAGTCAAAGGCATACAAAAGCGTAAGGACGTTCTCTCGAAACGTCGAATTATGTAAATAAATGTGACTGAAAGGAATAGACAACAGACCAATGATAGAGCAAATTTTAATCGAGGTAATTGAACAAAAAAACCTTTCATCGCAGCTAGAAAGGGCATCTTGAAATTAGTAAAACCCCAAAGTTTGGTGGCGAAGTGTTGTACATAAGGAACGAATATAGCCGTATAAAGTTTCTAAATTATATATATATATATATCAGCTGACGTCGCAGGGCTATCGAGCCAACCAGGATTGGTAGCGAGTCTTACCAAATTTAAGTGCACGAAATATTTTCAACGCTTCTCTTTGAGGACGCGCAGTGTTTCAATTCTATTTCAGAACCATCCTCAGAGATATGAAAAACTACATTCATATTAATCTGACACTGCAGAGAACAACGAAAAATTCGTTGTCGCAAGCCTATATTCTCTGTATTTTACAACGTTTCGCCACCAAACTTAGCAATTTTACTAATTTTAAGTTGCTCTTTTCAGCTGCAGTAAAACATTTGTTCGTGTTGTCTGGGTCAAAATTTAATCAATCATGATAATTGTCTATCAATTAACGGTTAGTTTCTCGCTCTAAACACGAATGCATACAAAGTAAGCACCATCTGCTGACAATAAGGCTTCTATATTATAGCCAGAAGGCCGCATAGATAGGAAACAAAAGAAATGCCTATAGCCTGAGATTCCTCGACCTGTAAAAATAACATGTAGCTTGGTTTTGATTATATGCAGGAGAGTTATTGATCACCTCGTTGATCACAATCTGACGTCACGAATACATCGTTCTTTCTAGAACTGCCGTTAACGAATTGCGCTGGGGTACTCTGCATGCTTTAGATTATGATAGATCTTTCTTAAGGCATTTCATTTTTGCGACTTGTTAGACGGGATTCACGTCACCGTTTGAAGTGTCAGGAAGTTAATGTTGGAATTCACCGTATTTTGTGGATTAACGTTGTAGTTACAACATGTGTTACTAGGAAACCTTTGGCGCAAAGTATGCTGAATATGCGTGCCTGTATTTCTTTTTATTCCATGCATGCACAAACGTTCTCGTGATCAATGCAAATTTTAAACTGAACGGCAGAATTGACATACATCAACAGTTAATTTCAACTAGTTTTGTTTTTTTGTTGGATTCATTAAGCTTATGGAAACCTCTGCTAAGCCGATACTTTATCTCGGATCATTTTCTGTCGGATTGATGAACAGTAAAACAAACCCAAATATACAAAAACACACGCATGTGAACGACGTATAGTCTTGGACAGAGATGCACAAAGAAGCACACGAGTATCGGAGCGTAACTTGGACGTCTGTGCCCTCCGAAATATATTCGATTTGAAGATTCTATAGCCCACAAAATTGCAGCATACTATATGCTTGTAATCTCTGTGGACATCCAGTTAATCATTGTAATTCACGGAAGTTAATTCTTGTCGTCCACGCATCAATGGACAAACAAATTTCAAGTATGTAAGTGCGCTGAACACAGGCAACGCGTGGCGTTACTCTAGCCAAACTCTTGAAGAAAGAGATCGACGTATTCATTGTTGGACGCTGATAATGACATAGACAGCTGTGACGCAACAGATATAAGTATATCTAATATAAACAAAGTTTAGTTTAGTTGCATCAATGAGAAATTATCCTTGGTGGACCTCTAGGAAAAACAGTTTAGAACTGATAGAGCTATCCAGTATAAATAAAGTTAGTTTAGTTTAGATTTCCCCCTGTAGTAACACTGGATCAATAAGAGATGACCCTTACTGGACCTCTAGGAAGAACAGTTTGGAACTGATAGAGCTATCCAGTATAAATAAAGTTAGTTTAGGTTTTCTCTTGTGGTAACGGTCAATAAGAGATGATCCTTACTGGATCTCTAGGAAGAACAGTTTAGAACTGATAGAGCTATCCAGTATAAATAAAGTTAGTTTAGTTTAGGTTTCCTCCTGTAATAACACTGGATCAATAAGAGATGATCCTTACTGCACCTCTAGGAAGAACAGTTTTGAATTGATAGAGTTATCCAGCATAAATAAAGTTAGTTTAGTTTAGGTTTCATCCTGTAGTAACATTGGGTGAATAAGAGATGATCCTTACTGGACCTCTGGGCAGAACAGTTTAGAACTAATAGAGCCATCCAGTATAAATAAAGTTAGTTTAGCTTAGGTTTCCTCTTGTAGTAACACTAGATCAATAACTGATGATCTTTACTGGCCTGGACGTGTGGGAAGAACACAAGAAGACGGTGATCTCGAAAATAGATAAACTTAGTTTAGGGTTTAAGTTTCTTCCTAAGAGATGATCCTTGCTGCATACATGGTCATGGATGTCTATAAGAAGAACAGTTTAGAACTGATAACATTTCCAGTCGCATCACATGGAAAACCAGTTAGACTGGTTTGAAAACCAAACCAATATACTCATTCGAGACTCAAAGCGAACGCGCCCAACAATATTTCCGTCTCTCTTGCGCCGGTGGGCGGAGAATTGCTCATTTGAAGCAGCATGCCTCTCAGTTTGTGACGAATGCTATGTCGCTGTTCACGCTGCTACACCAACAATCCCGCCTTTTGCACGAATTATCCCGATTATGGACTGAATTTTGACCTCAGCTAGGAGAACGAAATCTATATCAGCGCTGCTAAAAAGAGTATGTTGAAATTACTGAAATTGCAAATTTTGGTGCGAAATGCTCTAAAATTCGGAAAATGAAGCTTTGCTACGATTGCGCTACCAAATTTTGCCCTTTCACTAATTTTAACACACACCCACGTCAAAGTCTGTTGTTTGTAATGGGTATTTCCCATTGGAAGAAAATTTTTCGCAACGGCTGAATTTCGTTGCATCTATCGACTGAGAATAAGCCTGGTACAGCTATAGGCGTGCCTCATTACCCAATCACAATGCGTGTATAGTTTAATGAGATGCATTGCAAGCACTCGACTGACGCACGGTGGCCGGCAGTGAATGGACGAAATCTCCCGCAACCCTCAAACCTGTTATCTTATTGGTCGCGTAGAGCATCTTTGTGTATTTTCATTGACGGACGGACTACAAGTTAAACCAGTTTGCAGAATTTCGAGACATGGAAGTTTTTGGGTCATGGCTTTATAGGATACCCTAAAGGTCGAAATGTCGAGAGAGCACTGGGTTTCTCACTCACTGGGACTGTATCTACTTCTTAAAATTTAGCTAAAGAGGGAGCGCGTAGCGCGACAATCATTACTCGCCCTTCGGGCTCGCGCTTTAGCTAAATTTGGTGAAGTAGATACAGTCCCAGTGAGTGAGAAACCCAGTGCTCTCTCGACATTTCGACCTTTAGGGTATCCTATAAAGCCATGACCGAAGTTTTTGATGATCGTATTTAGAAGGGATGTAGATACAGGCGCCGCCAGCATAGCCGTTTTTCAATATTCCGCGGCTGATTTTAAAAGATTCTTAACCAGTTCACATAATCGGCACAAGACAGCAATGCCAGTGGCTAATTCAGTCATGGAATGCTGAACCCCCAGCTAGGGCAAGCCTCATAAGAACTGCTTTCTAAATTCTCACATTTCACTACTGCAATATTTATATCAAATTCGTCATTAAGGTACTAACAAATTCCGCAGCTATTAAATACTCGTAATTTTAAAGGATTCCCACACCTTATTTCTTATCGTAATAAATTTTCTTTCCATACGGTTCAGTTTACTTAGGGTGTTGTTGAATGTAGTGCAATTCTTATTTTGTCGCCCATACGAAAACGATGATAAAATAAGCGTGCATATTACGAAGTCTTAAAAAAATTGCCAAGAATAATGGCAAGCGATTATTGAACTGAGTCTTTAAATGGACTCTTGCGGCAGTTTATGAGACATTATTTTGTTAAAATGGTAGGAAAAAAAACTATCTACAACTCTACAAGATTAAATTTATGGCGCTCGTGCGCGTCTTGTTAATATAAACAATTTACTTAACACATTTTAAAAGCCTAGCAAACAAGAATTCAATGTATATATAAGCTTTCTTCTTCGTACGCAATAATTTCATCAGTTTTCGACAAAATTGTGCTACATAATATAGTGAAACCTTATGCGAGCCTTATATATATTTATGCACTGTACCGTATATTTTCAAAATTCTCCATTAACTCATTGGTTGAGTCATATATATGAACTTGCATGTTAATTTTTTTACTCGTATAGCCGCATAACTAATGCTAAATATACGTTTTGCAAGGTTATGTCAAATTAAAAACTAATAATAATATAGCTGTCTGTTAAGAAAATATATCCGGACTTAATGCATGGTCTGTCGTTTGATTCATCTGTATTAATATATTACCAGCTCTTATATATTCACACATATATATATATGTATATAAGCCTACCTTTCTGTCGTGTGAATGTGACAAAATGCTGTAAATGTTCCCGATGAAAGCAATTTCGGTGTAAGACAGTTGTCTTGTCAAACAGGCTTTGCCTCGAAGCTAGAATTGCGCGATACTTATATACTGCCCAGCGCGCAACGACTTTTCCTGACAGGCCGTCTCAAGCACAGCTGTTATATATGTACTTATTGTCCATAAACGGGAACAATAGGAGACACGGAAAAGCTGACATGTATTTCGTAAGGTAAACAAGGTGTGTTCCAAGTACTTTGAGAGCTCGCTCCCTCTTTCAGTATGTAAATTAGAGCAAAAATCGAAAGTCCACGACATGTTGAAGCCTGGAAGTTATCCGTTCAAAACAAACTTACGAAAACGTCGTATATAGTGTCTGTGGATGCATAAATTTCATGATATCGCACTTAGGAACAATTAAATTCATTAGAATTGGGCATTGCAGTTGGTCCAATTGTCGTATGCCTGCGTATATCATCGTAAATTATTGATGAATATGTTTGATCTTGCAACAACTCCTTGTATATGTTATGTAGGATAATAATGTATATGTCAAATTTCACCGTGCACAATGTTTTTGTGGCATGAAGCCAAGCCAATGTAGCCATAACTATATACAGGGGGAAATATAAAATTTTACCATTGCGGAATAAAATTAAGTAAGATGGATGCAGTCGGCGTTCTGTGATCATCTTAGCCTGCAGCTGG
This sequence comes from Muricea muricata, assembly GCA_963855995.1. Taxonomy (NCBI): domain Eukaryota; kingdom Metazoa; phylum Cnidaria; class Anthozoa; order Malacalcyonacea; family Plexauridae; genus Muricea; species Muricea muricata. The sequence continues at coordinate 2,015,223 of OY979726.1, read as the reverse complement.
TAGCTAGGCTCCGTTTCCGTGAGACGACGCCAAGTCGAGTGCAGTTTTTGAGTAGCATTAAGATTAATGTCGTATCAAGGGGGCACAGCTACTGAAGGAGCATTTAATGGTTGAATCCAAACATTGGTTTCGACACACGCAGCGGCGCAAGGAACCAAAGTGCCTGGCAAACCCCACGAGTTCTATGCCGTAAGCGGTGTTGACAAAACACCTTTCGCACAAGTGTATCCTGAGTCTGAATTGGAGATGAGTCGACGAACGTTCTCAGAAATGAATGAGCTTGGCGCTTGCTCTTGCGATCTATCAGTTATAAACTGTTCTTTCTGGAGATCCAGTTAGGACCATCTTTTATTGATCCAGTGTTACTTCAGTAGGAAACCTAAACTATACTAACTTTGTTTATACTGTATAGCTCCATCAGTTCTAAACTGTTCTTCCTAGAGTTCCAGTAAGGATCATCTCGTATTGATCCAGTGTTACTTCAGGAGGAAACCTAAACTAAACTTACTTTATTTATACTGGATATCTCTATCTGTTCTAAAATGTTCTTTCTAAAGGTCCAGTAAAAATCATCTCTTATTGATCCAATGTTACCACAGAAGGAAACCTAAACTAACTTTATTTATACTGTATAGCTCCATCAGTTATAAACTGTTCTTCCTAGAGTTCCAGTAAGGATCATCTCTTATTGATCCAGTGTTACTTCAGGAGGAAACCTGAACTAAACTAACTTTATTTATACTGTATAGCTCCATCAGTTCCAGAGGATCCTTCCTAGAAGTCCAGTGTTACTTCAGGAAGAAACTCATAAGTTTTTCGAGTGATCTATATCCTGCATTAGGTCTTATGGGTGGTAATACTCCTTATTTGTCGAAGGGTGACAATTACAAGGAAATCGAAACCGGACACGGAAGACTCAGTAACCGCATTGTTAATTTGATTACACCCCTTTTTAGAAATTAATTTCGTACGACAGTTTATTTGTGGCAAAGAGTTCTCGCATGTCTTCCGAAAGTTCGGAAGGAAAAGTTTTGACTGTAGACATGATTGGAAGTGGTAAAAAATTGTATAATAATAATGAATAGCTCAGTCATTAGCTCAATCAGAGTTATATTTACGCGGAATTAGCGACTTAACTATTTGTATTTGACGTATACTGTACAGTAGCTGATATGGTTTTGTATACCATGCATTGATGTGACACTCATCAGGAAAAATATATATGTCTCGTCAATAGACAGCCGCCATCTTGAAAAGCTACCTCTCGCCTCCACCCCCTTTAGCTATGGCTGCTCTTATTAGCCAGAAAATAAAGTTGACTGGGTGGGATAATAGTATAATAACGTGCGCAGACACACGAACTTCGCTCGAGTGGCCGACTGTGAGTGGTCTTTCTGTCCATTCCCCATAACTGTGCTTTTACAAAGAATTTTGATCCGGGAATTTCCCCTTGGTAACGAGATGTGGGCATAGTTGAATGCTTGCGTGGGCAGTATATGCTAATTTTGCGTGCGTCACATGCTCATAAATTATGTTCTACCTGAGGAAATATTTAAAGCCCTGCTTTTATGCGTTCCAAGCGCGTTTCATGTCGAATTTATAATTGCTGCCGTTGGTTTTCATGTTGGACAATTACCCCCTTGAGCTCTGCCAATTAGCGCATCATATGCCGTCACAGAGCCGAGAGTATGACGTTAGTAAATAGTAACTAAGACCTTTTGTTTATCTTTAGGCAATTTCATTGAGATCTCTTGTTTTTTTTATCTCAGTCTATCCGAGCTCCATCGGGCATTAGCCATTTTCCAATTGAGAATCGCAACGATATGTGGGTTGTTTGGAGCGGCAACGCAAAGTGACAGGAAACTTTGAAAGTTAAAATTAGAGAAAGAAAATATAAAAGATGCCTCATTTTCTCTAAGGAAAAGCCTTAAAGGTTGTCTGCACTATTCGTTCCATGTCTCATGACTGCTGCTTTCTTATCACACTGTTCCTTCGAATAATCCATTTGTGGTCTCGGCTGAACGCTTTAAGAATTTATTAGCATTCTACATTGCATTCTTTACATTAGAAAGCTCTATTATAAAGAACTATATATGGTCGTAATTGACCAGTAATAAAATTAGGATCACGGTAATTCGGTCTAAAAACGATTGAAGATTAAAGGTACATTTGATACATATACTGAATTTATTTCTCTAGAGAGATTGGGCTTTCCTTTTACGAATTTTGATGTCCGTACTTATACTTTTGCTTCTAAGATATTAGCGATAGAATTCGCGGTAAAGTTGCTAGACAGCATGTTTATTTTACCGTAGCGAAAAATAGACCTACACACTGATGATATCACTTTGTTGGGATGAAAATTCAGAATGAAAAAAAAAAAGAAAGCTGACCTGCTCTTGTCGTTAAGATTTGACATGTGAGATTTGTTCAGAACCGAAACAAATTCGTTAGAAAAAAAAAACTGTTTTAAAATCGATACTCTGCCATCCTTTTTATAGTCATTCGAACCTTTTTTTTGATAAGTGTACTGAACAGGTAACTAACCTTGATTTGAAAGTCTTCTTTTGGGATTTCACTTGATCTCTGTGATAAATATCCGTTCTTGCCCCCTTCCCACGAACTTTAACCCAAATTTCCTTCGGCTTCGGTGATGAAGTTAAGTCAATTGGGTTCGAGGACACTCCTTGTACTATATGAGAAATAATGAAGTCAAGATGGTTTTAAACGTTTAGCATTACCACAGCAACGCCCCCAAGTTTATTCGTTATGGATACTTTGATCAATTTGTCTATGATACGACCGTGTTACGTGTAATTAAAGGACGTAATCTGATGTCTCCCGTCCTTCTCGAGGTTTCGCGCATCAAATTTTGCCAAAGCAAAGACTGTAATTTGGCAAAGTTGGTCAGATTCTTCTTATAGCCAAATATCTTCAACGCGAAATTTATGGAACCAAATCACAAGCTCGTTTACCTGTTTATGTGTGACGAGGAAAAGATTATAAAAGTTCTAAGCTTATATACAGGGAAGTTTAACTTTAAGCTCACAACTGATAATTTTGGTATTTCCACAGCGTATTTCCAGCTTAAATTCTTGTAGTTTGGCGTCTCTGTGACTTGTGCTTTGTTGAGAAAATCTTATCAAAGTTTCTAGAAGCTTTTATTTCGCACTCCAACAGTCCAACGTTGAATCTTTACGATCTGTTTAGGCAATGTGTACCAGCGTTAAGTGACGTGTTGTTTCGTGTATGTGATTAAGGGTTGTTATGGCACTTCGTCCGGTACGCTGGTCTTTTATAAATAGACGACGCATTTGTGCGGCATAAATTACCTTGCCTACGCACACAACTCACAAGCTTCCTGATTCCACCAAGTGAGTGCTGATTAACGTAAAAGACCTTGTTATTAGCTGGCGTTTTCGTGCGAGGGCGTTTGGGCAGGGTTTAGCAGCACACAAGCATAACTTTAATTTGTCTTGAGGAATTGATTGCCAGTTGTCTCACAGAAGGCCAAGACAAACCTCACATTTTTATATTAATATAAATATTGTTTGTATTCAGTATTTTAGTATTCACTATACACCAATTTGTTAAAAATACCTTAAATACAGTCATCAAATAGTTTCCTTTGAGTGTATTTTATGTTTAAATTGTCCTCGATGTGATTTTAAGCCGATGTTTATCAACTCTGATATCTCGCCTGCATGTGCTTGAAATTAGAAAGGATGGAGGCGAGCTATTGCATGTTAAGAGTGACCGATTACCATCGTTTGGAATCACATTGAGGACAATTTCAACATAAAATACACTTAAAGCAGCAAGTTAAAACTTTGACTGTATTTAAAAGATTTTTCATAAATTTGTGCAATAAGCACTGAAATTTATGGTAATTATATAAAAAAACCGTGTACTTATAACTTTGTCCTGTGGCTGTTTGCCTTGATTGTGCATAGCTTCAGTTGGCTTCATTTACTCCTCGAGTCCTGGTGTCCTGTGGGTTCCTCACGTAATGGTTGACTCGCGTAATTGTGACTAAATTTAACTTTTTTAGCCTGCTTGTGTTGTGTTGTTTTCTGGAATTTGTCCGATTGGACTGAACGAATCACGAGGGCAATGAGTTCGAAATTCTCTCGGCTTTTTATAAGCCTATCAAATTCCTGGTTCTACTTTTTGCGTTTGTTCATTGTAAAATAAATGTGTTTGTCTAAGCAATTTCGTATATGACTGTGACGTCCGAATGTCAGTCATAGTATGAGGTTCATGAAAACGTAGGATCGTTCACTAACAAGAAAAACAGAATTCAACGCTTCCACTCTTGTTTTCTACTGCGGCCGGGAGGCCAGGACCTTGTTTGGGCCACTACTCAAGGTCTTAAAATAATTATCAAGAGAGGCCTGCCTCTACATTGAAGAAAGAAACATTGAAGGAAGGAGCACAGTAAATCAGATCAACGGGGTACATTACATCATATCGTCTCCTCCTGCTGAATAAAATAAGTATCAATTCCAGGGATGGGCTGATCACGTAGTGATGATGTAAAAAATCTGTTTTCTTTCCGGTTATTAGTTATTACAGTAAAAAAGCTGAGAACAATCATTCAGAGTTAACAACGCCTATTCCGTGAAATAAGTCAGTTCTCAACTCTAATTGGACTCGATCGATAACTTGATTGTCATCTTTGAATCAAGTTTGGCCAACAATGTTATTTTGCGTTGCCACGCGATTCCATTCTCAGATTATTCACATGGTTGGATACCATTGTTCTGGTTTGCGAAAGAGTACATTAGCACAAAACTAACCACGCAAACGAATGATGAATACGAGTTATTCACTCATGTCCTTACTTCTAAATGCGTAGTTACTTTTGTTCTCCGTTACGCTGCCGCAAGCTAATATAATAGTAACTAGGCATGTGAGTGATCTTAAAATCTGAATTGGGTGTAAGCAAACGTTAGCCAAATTTGTCTATTGACGTGCAAGTGCTACTCACTTTCTCATTATGTTTTCTTTTCTCTCAATAAACGCGAATATTAAATAATAGCGACGTCGACTGTTGGTGATTACTAATTTTGCGTGCGTCGGTTACATGCCGATAAATTGTGCTCTACCAGAGGAAATATTGGAAGCCCTGTTTTTGTGCGTTGCAAGCACGTTTCATGTCCAATTTATAATTGCTAGTGTTGGTTTTCATGTTGGATAGTTAACCCTCGAACTCTACCAGTAAGCGCGTCATTTACCGTCACAAAGCCGAATGATGACGTTAGTATATAACGAAGACCTTTGTTAATAGAAGAAACGGTTTCGTAACTCATTAGAATTACCAGAGATGTCTCTATCTACGTTTTTGTTTTGGTTTGTGCCGAAATAAGGTCCTTCATCGTCACGTGCGTATTGTATTCTCGCTTCACTAACCAATAACAACGTTCTAGGAAAGTTAGCCAAGCGCGACATGAGGAATTGGGCAATTCATGAATTGCTGCTGATGGATTGAGTATGTACATACGTACGATGAAGGTCTATATGCAGTCACTGCTCAAAAGTTGGAATACACTTGCTGTGTTTGCTCTCATTCTACGCTTGCTCTCATTCTGCTTAGTTAACAACGCAAATCCATTTCCTTGACTTTGAGCTTATATGTATGCCTACTGGTAGTATTTCAATTGCAAATATTCAGAGATTTTAGAAGACGCAGGTGAGAAGAATCTTTAGCAATGAAAGAATTACTAAACAAAAAAGCTATTGTATCACATGATCAGAACATGAAACTGCATTTCACACCTGTATTCAAACTTTCCAACAGTAACTGTTGTTTTTAATAAGCATTGACCAACAATATATGAGAACTAGGCAGAAAGCCAGGTTCTCATACGTCGCTAATGGTCGACGACACATTATCGCTAATCAATTAATCATTCAACAAGAAAATATATGACATAAATGCCTTCTTCTCTGTATTTAACCGACACAGCCTTTTCATTTGACGTCGTGGCCCCCATGTCGGTGTACCAGAACAAAAGAATTTTAAATATATTATTTTGAAAAGTACACCAATATGGCCGCCAAAGACGTTGTTGCTTTTATCCCTAAGGAATAAGTGGAAACACCCTGTACGTAAAATGTTACATATAGACGTTTGCACTCAATCCCTCAAATGATATATTTAATTTTTTCGTTCTGGTACACCAGCATGGCCGCCACGACGTCAGATGATAAGTTAATTACCGAGAAGAAGGGATTTATGTCATATAAAGATCCTAAGGACGAGCACCGTTCGAGCGCTTTATATGGCATAAATCCCGACTTTCGAGGTATTTAACCTACTTAATTCACCTTCGAGTGGAATCTTTCGGGATTTTCCCACAAGTTTCATCTAGTTATTTGTTCAAGGTAAAAAACCCCTCTGGATATAACCCGCGGTATATTAAAAAAACCCGACTCAAAAATAAATTAATCATGACGATACCCTTTGTTAATTTTCTCGTTGAATCATCACCGACAATGAGTCATGTGATAACCATGACAGTCAACTCTCTGATGAAATAATGAGTATGTTGCATGCATGAGGGCCCTATTCAAAAGGTTATAGAGAATGTTTTGTATTTCATGTCCATCACGCGACGTCTGGTAATTGGAGCACGTGTAGGGCATAGATCAATCAAGGGGTTTTATTATAAAATCGTCGCGCTCGAGAGCGAATTGCGAAGTTATTTACAATTGAAATTATTAACCAATGTAAGTAGACAACAGTACATGCTATCATTGCTATGTTACAACAATCGTTACGTATTTAACTAAATTATTTAGATAAAAACATGTATCTTTAAAAGTACAAATTTAAGAAGTATGTTATTTACAATATATAAAGACTATGTGATTCAAGACACATGCTAGGAAAAAGACTTTTCTTAAAACCTTCCGTCTTGTAAGGATGCAATGTTAGTCTGTTTCCGTACCTTAAATTTCGACCATGTTCATTGTCTCGAGATGGTGGTACTAAATGTTCAAAGCGTGAACCAGGCTGTCTTAATTTATCGAATGTTTTGGTGCGTATAGAGTCACGTCTTACGCTTAAGGGTGAACATTTGGCTTGAATTAGAGCTGCGTCGTAGTTCAAAGTTGGATAAATTATCCGCATTGAGCGTTTCTAGGCCCGTTCAACTCTATCTGACAAGTTGATTGTCAAAGAGGAATGCCACACCGGACAGCAATATTCTGGTAGAGGTCTGACTAGTGTGAAATATACTTGTAACAGGTGAGGAGAGGAAACGCCGCCTATTGTTATGAGGGGATACTGCTGAGATTTTTGGCTTCATTTTTGATATACAGATGCGCTATCTAGTGTATATGAGATATCTATGGTGTAGGGTCATGCGGTACGCATTTGCATGCCACGTGCGTTTGTCATGAAACTATAAGTGCGAATTTTGCGTGAGTTAATTAATGCAGCCCACTCATTTGCACACGATCCCCCTTATATGGGAATGTCGACAGCTTTACTTTGGTTTAACTAAGTGCGCGGTTATACCGCGACACAATTATATCGTATTCAGATTTAAACTTTCTTTAAAAAAGCTGGTTTTTAGGAAAGTCGTCCATTTAACTGTTTACAAAATAAAAGTACGCAATAAAACTAAGCAATTACACACACGCAAATCTTACCCAAAAACTATTATAGCTGGTGCAGATCAAGCATCCAGAGAGGGGAAATGAGGAGGGTCGTCCCGCAAAAAGGAACAGGAAGGTGCCCTGCCCAGGGATCTCTCCACGTTTTCTCCTTGTAGTAAAACACTTTCGAACACTATTATTTCTTGTACTGGATTTACACAGAAAGTAAAAGGGTAAAAGCTACGTCATTAAACCTTTGCGACGAACTATCTCTCGAGGTGGCCCCCTAGACCGTTTCTCAGGTGTCTCCGCAATTGATTGGATGCCCAGGCGGCGGGCAAAGGAGTTATACTACTGTTCTGCAGTACACAGCAAAAAAATGCTATTGAATAAACAGCATTGAAGAATATTTCGCTGCCAACATTGTTCAACGTTGTCTACAATATTGTTCAGCATATTAAACCTGTTGCGGGCTAATTCAAGCTCAACAATGGTAAACAGTATTGTTGATACCTTGGAACATTGGACAGCAAAACATTTTTCAAGCCTGTTTTTAACAACCTGGAACAGATTGTCCAATTCTGCTGTATCAATGTTGTCGAACAGGGTTTGGCCAGCCCGCGCAAATCAGCTTGGTATCAGCTAAAAGAGAGTAGTAAGGGAATACGTCAACGGTCGTGTAGGACGCACGCCTGCGGTTAGTAGTACGTCGATTGCTTTCATTTAATACTCTCACGCCACGCGCCTTACGAGAGCTAGGAAGCAATCTGCCAACATCTCGATTGCTGCTGCCCACTCAACGGTACACATCACGATCCCCTCCATGTGGGCTGTTGACCGTATGGGTAGATTAATTAATTAAGGCATATCCTAATGGGTATCGACGATTAACATGTGCAGGCCTAGCTAACAGCCAAGGCGAGAGCTCCCTTTCGATAAAATTGGAGAAGCGTTCTTCGCAAATCATCTAAAGAGGGCGTGCGACATAGAGCGATCTGAGATCGATCTAAAACAGAATCGCGAAAAGCTAAAAACGAGCCAAGACCGAGCTGAGATCGAAAAAGTTTTTGTGCAGTCCGTGCAATATCACATTTCAAACCACCAACATATACTTTAACCCTGGTTCTCACTAGCGACGTCAGCACAAGCCAAAACAAAAGACAAAACAAGGAAATGCAGTGAAGTGTGCGACATATCACAAGCGTAATTAGACCACGAGCATAAGCTATGGTAGAACAAAAGCAAATTGAAAAGAAAATTCTTTCTGCCATGTCTTCGTAAGCCTTCGTAATTCTGACCTTTGATTGGTTCGTATAACTCACTGTGAACATCATATATCATCTGCGTGGGTAAGGTACATATGGCCACAGTGATACTCAACATACTCGCATGCTACGTGCGCTAGAGATGCACAGCCATATGAGCAATTGCAACTGTCACCGTATCCCTAAGTGCTGCCGCCCACTCGTTACTCTTAGTGACATTCGCGCAGCCCCCCTCATTTAAGGTTTTTGCAATGTGGATCAATTGATTGGGCTGAATTTAAAACAGAGATATATACTTGCGAGATAAGTCTCGAGTGATTAACAATAATCTATATACAGCCGGGAGCTAGGCAGCAGTTCCTCACTAAGTGGATCAAGTTGAGCTTTGCGCTTCGCAAATTGTCTTCAGGTACTTTAACGAGAATGATTGGCGAACATGTTTGTCCACGCTAGACGCATGTGTATGCGACGTGCTGAATTATCGAACAGTCTTTCTCAAATATCGAAGACTATATACACACTCGACTGACAACCCCCTCATTACAGATTGTTGACAAGTTAATTTTTTTTATTTCTGGAGTTAAGTACGCCAACAGACGCGTTGCCCATGAACGAAAATGGAAGTCGCGTTAAAGCATTTTCATGAGGAAAGCACGAATTAGGTCGCACGAATCTTAAGATAATCTTGTTTACGAGTGCCCGCGATTCCTGACACATTGCTTGCAAATGCGTATTGAAAACAATGTTTCTCATGCGAGAAACTGTTTAGGAAACATGCAAACATGATTACTGCATGCAAATGATGTTTTCTGAAGTAGGCAAACAAGGAAACATTGCAGAAAGCAAGCATGTTTCTTTTCCAGCCATTAGTAAAAATAATTAGAACTGTTAGATCTATCCAGTATAAATAAAGTTAGTTTAGTTCAGGTGTCCTCCTGTAGTAACACTGGATCAATAAGAGATGATCCTTACTGGACCTCTAGGAAGGACAGTTTAGAACTGATAGAGCTATCCAGTATAAACAAAGTTAGTTTACATCTGGAAATTTAACCACAATAAGAAAGTTCAACAAAAAAAGAAAGGTTTGGGCCATTTAGTAAACAATGTATTCGCTTTATGGTGTTTATAATATCTAGTGTCAATAAATGGTAATCGTAGTAACGCTGGATCAATAAGAGTTGATCCTTACTGGATCTCTAGGAAGAACAGTTTAGAACTGATAGAGCTATCCAGTATAAATAAAGTTAGTTTAGTTTTCCTCCTGTAGTAACACTGGTTCCAGTGGCGGATCAAGCGTAAGTCAAAATAAATTACCACAGCTCATTCTAGGATATATTTACATTTTAAAATACCTTCAAAGCAACTTCATTGGTTAGACTTTATTCATAACCTATGACATTGTTTTAAAGCTATTTTCAATTTAAAATTGAGCTGCTATAATTTATTTTGACTTACCCTGGATCCGCCACTGACTGATTCAATAAAAGATTATTCTTACTGGATCTCCACGACTGGGAAGAACAGTTTAGAACTGATAGAGCTATCCAGTACAAATAAAGTTAGGTTAGTTTAAGTTTCCCCCTGTAGTAACACTGGCCTAATATAGAAGGATTCTTACGTAGACTTGTTTAACTTGGTTCGTCTCGAATTTCGTCATAATTACATACAACGTATGCTATATGTATACAACACATGACATGTTCTATTTTAGTGTACGGATCCACTGGCTTCCCTCTGTGATTCTTTGTGTCCAAAAATTCATTTTAATTGTGCTTTTCCTCTAGGAGGCCACTAATCTATGGATTTAGACCAGATTAAAATTGCAATACCAGACACCCCACTGGCATGGAGGAAGGACCTTTATGAAGCTTGCAAGGTAGGTTATAAGACCCGTGTGTCGCTGTTACCACAAGGAAGTTGTCCGTTTAGACTTACGATAACTTCCTAACCAAGGTTGTGGTTTGTGTTACAGCTATAACCGAGGTGCCCGGTCTACAGGAAGTGGTAGAATTGTTGACTTGATACAAAGGAAGCGTTATGGACGTTCACAGCTGATAAAAAGGTATGATAAGATGCAAAACTTTCGGTTTTACAACAAGATCTTTTTGTAAGAGCAATATGGAAAAGAACCGAAGTAAACTGCATTCAACTTAACGTCAAACGTATGCCCCTATATAGCTACTCGAATTGAGGGAGAGGGGGAGTCAACCGACATATTTCGAAATACCAAGGCCATTGTCAACACCCTGAAATAATTATATTATCTTCAATTCCTTCAGAACTGAAGGTTGACCACTAAAAAGAAACGCTAAATGAAATCCTGCCCTAACTTGTCGTAAATTACATCATGTCTTTACTCGCTCGTACAGCATTGCTGACGTTTACCGATTATTTAGCGTTTTTATATCAGTCCTTGCATGTGCACTTTTATAAAATTATATTCAAAGTTCGTACAATTCTGCGCGGTAGTTTGATTACTAGCTGTCTAATACGTTGCCCAGTTCGCAATGTAGTCTAATAAAGTACAGTATATCTGAACTGATGGCATACGTAGATTTCCCAGCGGCATAATACGTCAATATGTGCGTGAAAGAATGTTAGAGGAATGATCGATTGTCTCTGGTAACAATCAAGTCATTTATTTCGCTTATTATGTCATTACAATAAGTGGATTGATTGTGATTATTTTTGGGAGTAATTACACTGCATCAATATTCAGTAGGAGATATTTTTCATGGACCTCTAGGTCTAGGAAGAACAGTTTAGAACTGATAACGGTATCTAGTATAAATATAGTTAGTTTGGTTTAGGTTTCCTCCTGTAGTAACATTGGATCAATAAGAGATGATCCTTACTGGACCTCTTGTAAGAACACTTTAGAATTGATAGAGCGATCCAATATAAATAAACTTAGTTTAGTTTAGGTTCCCTCCTGTAGTAACACTGGATCAAAAAAGATGGTCCTTACTGGATCCCTAGGAAGAACAGTTTAGAACTGATATAGCTATCCAGTATAAATAAACTAAGTTAGTTTAGTTTAGGTTCCCTCCTGTGGTAACACTGGATCAATGAGAGATGATCCTTACTGGACCTCTAGGAAGAACAGGGTAGAGCTAATGGAGCTATCCAGTATAAATAAAGTTATAGTTTAGTTTAGATTTCCTCCTGTGGTAACACTGGGTGAATAAGAGATGATTCTTACTAGACCTCTAGGAAGAACAGTTTAGAACTGATAGAGCTATCCAGTATAAATAAAGTTAGTTTAGTTTAGGTTTCCTTCTGTAGTAACACTGGATCAATAAGAGATGATCCTTACTGGACCTCTAAGAAGAACAGTTTAGAACTGATAGAGCTATCCAGTATAAATAAAGTTAATTTAGTTTAGGTTTCCTCCTGTAGTAACACTAGATCAATAAGAGATGATCCTTACTGGATCTCTAGGAAGAACAGTATAAAACCAATAGAGCTATCCAGTATAAATAAAGTTAGTTTAGTTTAGTTTCCTCCTGTCGTAACACTGGATCAATAAATAAGTGATGATCCTTATACTGGACCTCCAGGAAGAACAGTTTATTTCTATTTATTTCGTGACAAATAAAGGTTTCCTGTTGTAATGTTAACGCGCCGTATACTAATTTCCTTCCTTCAAGTTCTCACAAAAGCCTCTTTTGCAATGCCGGAAGTGACAATAATAAATAATCTATAACATCGCACGAGATATTAAATGGTCACGCAGCTTGCTCACGCGAACGTATGGCTCTCGATCAAGTCCTTAGCAACGTCGTAGCAACGGCAAAAGAGTGCTCATAGAAGAATTATACCTGAGGTTTTCGGTAGATTCATAATTATTTTTGCTTCTTATTCATTGTCTACACGCAATGATTTATTGACTCTTATTTGAACACCGGTTCCAAGTAAATTATTGGCGTAAAAAAGTCAAGCTGTTTTTGGCTTGCTGACAGAAGAAGTCGAAACATTCATTGCTTCTTTTGGTCTTGGTTTATTACGTCTGCATTATCCAAGAACAGTCTGAAGCGCTCGTTTAGAATATTGAAAATTGATACAATTTCAACATTTTACGAAAAAGAGATGCGGCACTTCAGTTTTGTACAGTTCAGTTTATGTTTGTGGTAATCTGAGAGATGTGTACTCAGATTGAGCGCTAAAGTCTGTAAACCTAAAAACTGTAAGTGAAAACAAAGACAGTTCACTGTGTTTGCCTGCGTGTTCGACCCAGTACAAATTTGCAAGGTGCTTAAATTTAACGTTTTTAAATCGATTTCAACAATATATCGTGCGAATTTATAAACGGATGGCTGCATGCATAAATTTGGAACGTGAATTTCAGCCACCTTAAGCTTGGCATAACTGAAGCTCTCATTGTTGCAGGCCTCAGCAGGTGTTACGCGGGGATCTCTGTGTATGCATGGTGTTGTCAGGACAACTGTCTAAACATTACCCCTAATTCTCACAATGTTATTTCATTATTTGATAAAAGAAATGAAACCATAAAGACGCCGGAACGTTTTCGCATCATAAGATATCACCAAAACTAAACGGCTGAAATATTCATCGTTTATCACACAGGAAAACACGTTTATCTATGGCAATGAGACGCTTTTGCAAGGAAGATATTTAAAATAACATATTTTTATTTGTCAAAAACTGCATGAGACAAAATTTCCATTTGTATAACCCAGTCAGATATTTTAAGCAGAGTTACTAAAAATGGTCATAGTACCATGCTTAAATTGGATGTTTTGAAATGGCATATGGGTTGAAATTGCTTGACAGTAATTGCATTAAAGTATATATTTGGTTTCACAATGAGAGTTGAAAACAATTTCATTTTTGCCCGGCAACATATGGAATGATGATGGTAACGTATAGAGCAATCATTTGATGTATACTATATACAAAGCGTTTGCAACAAGCCTGGCGATATCTTGTAACAGAAAATAACAACACTATTAGTTTTATTAAAATATAATGTTGTGGAAACACCACGTAATTTTATCATCGCAGAGCTTTCGATCCGTAAGCTCGGATCTTCATTAGCACTGATGAAGATCCGAGCTTACGAATCGAAAGCTCTGCGATAATAAAATTACGTGGTGTTTCCACAAAATTATATTTTAATTTGATATTCACCATTTAATCATACAAGGAACTTACTATTATTTTTACAATATAATTTTCAACCTGTAACACATTGGACAATGCTCAATCATTTGATGTATACTATATACAAGGTACTACACAGCCAAAACGTGCGTAATTGCAGCAACAGAAAATAGCAACACTTTATTGTTTCTTGTAGCGTAGTTACAAACTTAATGTAATAAATTTTGACAAAAGCACATTACAATATATGAGTACAAACTTAATAAGATATTGTGTTTACTTGCATCAATATAATAAATTTTAATAAAAAAGCGTCCTTAAAACGGAAAGTCTTGAGTCTAAAGGCGTTTGTACAATAATCCAAATTTTTGCTGGTAGATTGTTCCACAGTTTAGAAGGGGCGATGAATTTCGGTCAGGGATCAGAATAGAGTTAGGGTTCTTTTGTACGATGAATGAGTCTGATTTTCGCAGACGAGATGCGAATTGATGAAGCCAACTGGCTTGATACAAGTAATTTGATAGCAGACCTCCATAAAATTAAAATATAATTTTGCCGAAACACCACGTAAGTTTATTATCGCAAAGCTTTCGAACACTGATGAACACTGATGAAGATCCGAGCTTACGGATCGAAGCCCTTACGATAATAAACTTACGTGGTGTTTCCACAAAATTATATTTTAATTTGATATTCACCATGCAAACATGCAAGGAACTTAAACCTCCATCAAGCCGGTAAAATCCACAACTTACGTCAAGTCTGGGTCGTTTCTTACTGTGTCACCTGGTTTACCGTTTACATATTCCTACGCGAAGTTGGCAACAATAGCCTACACCTCATAAACCTTATACAATGATTTGTATGTCAACCGAAAATTTCCAACTGATTCACCTCCTTTCCAAATTTGCCAATTGTTGTCTGCTGTTTCTGTTACCATTGGGGTTAGCACGGTCCAGAAATGACAAATTAGTCTTTTTGTTACAAAGTATGCGCTCCTGGAGTTAGGAAATTACTAACAATGGTGGGGTTGTCAAAGTGGGTGGGCTTGGGTATCGTTGTCGCAGCAGTTTTGTTCAATGCTGGTACCTTCCAGTTCATTGACTGGAATTAATTTTGTTCCGGTATTATTTTTGTTAAGAAGGAACAATGACTTGTAACAGTGCCAAACGTGTAGCAAGCAATACAAGGGCTCAATATGATTTTTCTTGTTCCTGTTTTGCATACAACCATTTCTCAGGAAAAACAATAATTTAGAACTGAAATAAAGTTAGTTTTAGTTTAGAATTCCTCATGTATACGTAACACTGGATCAACGAGAGATGATCCTTACAAGATCTATAGGAAGAACAGTTTTAAAAATTGATAGCACTATCCCATTATAAATAAAGTTAGTTTAGGGTAGATTTCCTCCTGTAGTATAACACTGGATCAATAAGAGATGATCCTTACTGGATCTCTAGGAAGAACACTTTAGAACTGTCCAGTGTAATTAAAGTTAGTCTAGTTTAGGTTTCTTCCTGTAGTAACACTGGATCAATAAGAGATGATCCTTAGTGGAAGAACACTTTAGAACTGATAGAGCTATCCAGTATAAATAAAGTTAGTTTAGTTTAGGTTTCCTCCTGTAGTAACACTGGATCAATAAGAGATGATCTTCACTGGACCTCTAGGAAGAACACTTTAGAACTGATAGAGCTATCCAGTATAAATAAAGTTAGTTCATGATGTTTGTTCATGTCTTTATAAGTGCAAGAAGTGCGCAACACTTTTTTTTCCGTCTGCGGACGAATATTATATGACATTGTAATATTTAAATTATCATGACAACAGCCAAAACAAATCTAATATACGACAATATATTTGTTGATTTATAAACAATTATACTGTGTGTTTAGGAAATGTCGCATATATTAAGTATTATGAGAAAAGCATTTTTTATTTATTAATAGTCTTAAAGTTGAGTTTAATTGATTATCATCTTCTATTGTTAGTATGATTTGTGTCCGATTATCTCAACAAAGCTTTTTGACTTACCCTATTCGTTCAAACCTTTTCTCCGTGGAGATGTCCAATATACTGTATAAGGATCATCATTTATTGATCTAGTGTTGTTGCCATAGGGGGAAACCCGAACGAACTTACTGTATTCATACTGGATTGTTCTGTCAGTAATTCTAAACTTTTCTCCTAGAGGCCCAGTAAGGATCATCTCTTATTCATCCAGTGTTGCTACAGGAGGAAACCTAAACTAAACTAACTTTATTTATACTGAATAGCTCTATCAGTTCTAAACTGTTCTTCCTAGAGGCCCAGTAAGGATCATCTCTTATTGATCCAGTGTTACTACAAGAGGAAACCTATACTACACTAACTTTATTTATACTGGATAGCTCTGTCAGTTCTAAACTGTTCTTCCCAGAGGTCCAGTAGGGTACATCTCTTATTGATCCAGTGTTGCTACAGAAGGAAACCTAAACTAAACTAACTTTATTTATACGGAATAGCTCTATGGTTCTAAGCTGTCCTTTCTAGAGATTCAGTAATGATCATCTCTTATTAATCCATTGTTGCTACAGGAGGAAACCTATATTAAACTAACTTTATTCTCTTTGGATATATAGCTCTATCAGTTCTAAGCTGGGTTCCTCAGAGATCCAGTAAGGATCATCTCTTATTGATCCCGCGTTGTTACAGGAGGAAACCTGAACTAAACTAACTTTATGTGTTAACTGTTCTTCAAGAATGTAGATCTAAACTACTGGATAGCTGTTTTACTGTTTTCTGTGGAAATCTCGTTTGGATCGCGTCTTGTACTAACTACAGGAGAAAACCATTATCAAACTAACCTTATGTCTACTTGCTCTTTATTATAGTTCCAAATTATTCTCCCTAGAAATCCAGTAAGAATCATCTCGTTTAACTCAGAAGGAAATCGAATTACCTGTGGAAATTTTACGGGAAATACATTTGTAGTTTTATCGAAATATTTGTCCGTTGGATTAATGTCAAACACTTGTCGGTCAAAAGGCTGGATAATTTATCGTGCAGACCCAAGTATTTTAAATCAAGGAGACCGCCCGTGTCCTGAGCCGTACATCCCATCGCGTTTTACAATGCACGCTTCTCAGCTATTTATCACGCTAATGGTCTCTTTTATATGTTTTTATTTACTTATTCAATGCAATACTGCCCTTTTATAGACCGTGAAATGCTACACAGCGAAAGGAATTTTGGCGTTTCTGCCATCGAAAGCGAGTACCGAATTGAACTTCGCCGTTCCGTCGATTGAAAATGAATAGCAATTGAACCGTAAGTTAAGATGGAGGAGAAAAATGAGCCTTCCGAGTCGAGAGTGGACAAAAAGAAAAGGTTCCTCCGGCCTTCCTCGTTTCTAAAGAGACGCTCGAGTTTGAAAATCAAGTTAAGTATCAGGCCAAATAAGTCGAAGGAGAGCTTGGATCATATTGACCTGGGAGCTGACGATAATCACGTCCTTGAGGAGTCGAGCGATCATTTCGAACAGTGCAAAAGATTGAAAACCGAACTCGAAGATTCAAACGACAAAGTGGGTCAGTTCGAGGCCGAGGTGGACTCATTACGCTCGCGACTACGGAGTGTTTATAGAAAAGAATTGAAAGCGAGCGAGAATGTGCTCAGCGACAGCGAAATCGACTATGATGCGTTTACAAACGGAGAGCCAACATCCCGAGACGATATTGTAGGAAATATCGGCCCAAAGGCTTACTCCGACGGCGAACAAGACCCGACCGAACACCACGCTAGACCTTGCAAAGAGTGTGAAAAGTTGCTCTTAACTCGAGTGAGCGCGTTGGTGGAAGCGATAACGCTGAGGAAATACGTGATAGAGATGAGTAAGATCAACGAACAGAACGGAAAAGGCGCGGAGGCATTCCTCAGCGAGAACGAAAGAAAATTGACTAAAACCCTAGCGGAAAAGGAACTCCTTGCGAGGCAGTTGAAATCTGTCTGTCGCGAAAGGGATAAAATATTGTTGGAGAGAGACAGGGCACTTGAAGAATGGGAGAAGGCGGCTAGCAAATGGGAAACGACGTTGGATCAATTGGATACGCTGATGATACAACAGAATGAGGCAAGTCCGATTATTTATATTGTATTCACCATTATTAGTAATCTTCTTCGATAATTTCAAGCACAGTTGAAAGACTTGAAGTAGTATCGGTAAATTGCAATCAAAATTCGACGTTTCAAGACCTCGTCTGAACATTCTACACTCGTCGGACGACGAAGGGTGTATCTGCTCGAAACGTGGAATTCTGTTTAGAACGTTTTAGGCGGTGAAATATTCCATATTTTCGTATGCAATTGTTGAAGCACATGAACAAGCGTAAATAGAACAGCGAGGAAAGAAAGATACAAATAGCAACGTTTAATTTAATTTCATCAGCTCATCTACATCGATGTGTACCGAGGTGAACCTGAAACACAGGTTTTGTATCCATACATGGAACAGAATTTGTTCACACTGGTTTAAACTAGCTCTTGTTGGACACATGCCGCTGTTTTCAATGCTGCCTGGTAGAAGAATAAGCACAGTGTTTTGATGTTTCAGCAAAATTAAAGTATAATTAAAAAACGTTTACCGGAAATTGGAACCTTACATGATATGCTGTTTCTGTGGACAGTACGGAAATGATGAAAGGTCGTTGTTGTGTTAGCCATATTTTAATGTTGCCATCGCATTGGTACAGTGGCCTTCAGTCTCGTTTAATCAATAATATCGATGATCATATAAATTGCTAGGATCTTGTCGACATTCATCATTAGGCGATTTGTGTCTAATCTTTGCGGTCTTATCGATTAAGTTCTTAACGGAACATTAAGTCGCATTATTTTGTTTGAAGAAGCTTAGTATAATTTGCCCAGCGGGAGAGACAGCTCATAAATCTTAATCTAGATTGTATGAAAAATGTTCAAGCATGCTTATTGTGACACTGAATAAACTATTGCGCTCGAATTGCTAAAGAAAAGATGAGAAAGAGGAAAAACAGTGCTTCTTTCCACTAATTTCTTGAAGAAAGACTTAATAGTGAAGACTTGTAAACATTTTCCAGCAGTCAA
Organism: Muricea muricata; assembly: GCA_963855995.1. Taxonomy (NCBI): domain Eukaryota; kingdom Metazoa; phylum Cnidaria; class Anthozoa; order Malacalcyonacea; family Plexauridae; genus Muricea; species Muricea muricata. The sequence continues at coordinate 1,996,126 of OY979726.1, read as the reverse complement.
AGACTTTAGCTGTAGTTATCATGAAGCTGCATAGTTCTGGTCATAAATTCCATAAGAATTTCAGATTCCAGTCCGGATAGTGATCTTTAATAAGTTAATTGCAGTGGTTTGTCCCAAGCTGCGGGAACACGATTATAAGACGTGGTGTTTTATTGTAGGAAGCGTTCCGTATAATTAGTTGTCGTAGTTTGTGTCTGAACTGCCTGAAAAAGATATCTCAAACATAGTGGTCCAGTGTAGGTAGTATTCTACAATAAGCTGTCGTAGTTTGTGTCTGAACTACCTGAAAAAGATATCTCAAACATAGTGGTCCAGTGTAGGTAGTATTCTACAATAAGCTGTCGTGGTTTTTGTGTGAACTACCTGAAAAAGATATCTTAAATGTGGCGGTCCAGTGTAGGTAGTATTCTACAATAAGCTGTCGTGGTTTCTGTCTGAACTACCTGAAAAAGATATCTCAAACATAGTGGTCCAGTGTAGGTAGTATTCTACAATAAGCTGTCGTGGTTTTTGTGTGAACTACCTGAAAAAGATATCTTAAACGTGGTGGTCCAGTGTAGGTAGTATTCTACAATAAGCTGTCGTGGTTTCTGTCTGAACTACCTGAAAAAGATATCTCAAACATAGTGGTCCAGTGTAGGTAGTATTCTACAATAAGCTGTCGTGGTTTTTGTGTGAACTACCTGAAAAAGATATCTTAAACGTGGTGGTCCAGTGTAGGTAGTATTCTACAATAAGCTGTCGTAGTTTCTGTCTGAACTACCTGAAAAAGATATCTCAAATGTGGTGGTACACTGGTCCAGTATAGGTAGTGTACTAAAATAAGCTGTCGTGGTTTTTGTCTGAACTACCTGAAATAGATATTTGAAAAGTATCTCCAGTACCGGCTCCAGTACAGGTAGTACTCTATAATTACCTGTACGTCGTGGTTTGTGTCTGAACTGATGTTCCCCAAAACATTTATCCTCTAAGACATTGTATCGTACGTTAATTTCTCTAGTATTTTTTCGTGCTTTAGGCAAAAGAACGAGACAACAAAACAATTTCTCGGTTACGAAGTGCCATTTCGGAACTGGAAACAACAGTAAAGGAAAAGGAACAGACGAGCAATGAACTGCAACAACGATGTATTGGAATGGAATCTCAACTTTCTGCATCGAAAAAGGAAGCAAAAGATTGCCTGAACGAACACGATGTAGTCTTGAAAGCGAATTTTAACATTGCTCAGGAATTGAGACGAGTTAACGGCGAATTGAAGGTAAACGAGAAGTTTATGCAGTTAATGGCAAGGAATTTTCTTGTGTTATGTTTTTCATTGTTAATTTGAGGTTGAAATATACGATTTTGAGCTGAAATTTTTATTTGATACCTATTTGTCCAATTTTCATTTAAATTTTATAAAAGCGGTGACAATGAAAAGCTAAAAGTCTGGTCTTTCCAACTGTGGTAGAATTATTTCTGCAGAATAAATATTGGGCGCCCTAGATCACTCCAAAGTTGGATAACCATTTTTTGATACAGCCTGTAGTTCCATGTCATCGCCATCCGTGCAATCATTTCGTTATCATTAAGTATGTTCTTCCCTTTCAAAGGAAACGCAGTTGAAATGCTCCGAGCTGGAAAGTGCTATTCAGAAGGCACAGACGTTGCTTGAAAGAAGCAAGGCAACGAACGAACACATTGTCAAGCAATGGAAATATGCCGTGAAGGAAAAAAAGAAGTTACAGAGAGATATATCCAGTATTGTGGTATCAAGAGACGAAGCTATACAAAGGAATCTTTCTACATTGTCTCAACTTGATCGAGTGAAGGACGAGCGCGATAGGTTGGCAAGAAGAGTCAGAAGCGTTGATGCTAACGGGAATTTTAGTGATGCTTCAGATTCTCAGTGTAATTTGGCTGATTGTCAGTTTTGTACGGAGTCAATGATGGGTTCACATGGGGTAAGTGGTGTGGTGTGGTGTGGTGTGGTGTGGTGTGGTGTGGTGTGGTGTGGTGTGGTGTGGTGTGGTGTGGTGTGGTGTGGTGTGGTGTGGTGTGGTGTGGTGTGGTGTGGTGTGGTGTGGTGTGGTGTGGTGTGGTGTGGTGTGGTGTGGTGTGGTGTGGTGTGGTGTGGTGTGGTGTGGTGTGGTGTGGTGTGGTGTGGTGTGGTGTGGTGTGGTGTGGTGTGGTGTGGTGTGGTGTGGTGTGGTGTGGTGTGGTGTGGTGTGGTGTGGTGTGGTGTGGTGTGGTGTGGTGTGGTGTGGTGTGGTGTGGTGTGGTGTGGTGTGGTGTGGTGTGGTGTGGTGTGGTGTGGTGTGGTGTGGTGTGGTGTGGTGTGGTGTGGTGTGGTGTGGTGTGGTGTGGTGTGGTGTGGTGTGGTGTGGTGTGGTGTGGTGTGGTGTGGTGTGGTGTGGTGTGGTGTGGTGTGGTGTGGTGTGGTGTGGTGTGGTGTGGTGTGGTGTGATGTATTGCATGTGATATGCTATGCTATGCCATGCTATGGTGTCGTTTAAACTATCTTTTCTCTATTTTCAGTCACTAGTGCGTTATGATCAAGTCAGTGTTACTGTTGCAAAAGTGAGTACAATTTAGACATTGAACATTTAGACACTTATTGAATTAAACTATAACTGAATTGCCAGAAGTACAGCAGCTTAACTACAGGATCGTTAATGTTTTGCAGTGCAACATTTCCAGATTCGGTGGTGCAGTTAAAGACACACAAATGGTCTTTCACCACCTGAAACGATGTAAACAGAATTCGACGTTTTAAGCGAAGGCTTTTGTCGGGAAGCAACGAACTTATTTACCGACAAAGGGTCTTCGATTGGAACGACCAATTCTGTTTATATCATTTCAAAATGAAAGATGCGTGTATATTTTAGGCTGACCTTCCTGAGTTTGAGTTGTATCTTGCGCCTGCGATCATAAGTGGTCACAACACGGTCATGGTAACGAAAGTTGATGATCGGCTGATGAAACAGTACAATATTAGGTACGTCATCTTGCACGTATTGTACCCCAGACGGGGGTCGGAATTTCAGTGTAGGCGGGACTTAGCTGCTTTGAGATATCGATTACACCGGTATGAAACAGTGATACACGGGATCACACGCTCAGTTTTATTAACCAAATTTTCCGCTATTCATCCTATGCATGGTAGCCAAAACTTAAGGCGAATCTGATAGATGATACACACCCGCGCAAGTTACAGCAAGTCTGCTGCAGGCTTGTTACCTTGCTCTCCGATATCAGAATGCGTTCGCATCGCTTATTCCAATTTGATGATAATTCCAATCTAATTCCAATCTCTTCCAAGTCCCATGGGCTATTTGGTGAGAAGCAGCTTGGCTTCCAAGTTTTGAAAGAAAATGATATATTGAAATAAGTTAACGCTTAGCTTTAAACAGCTGTTCCCCAGACAATTAAGGAATTTCTAAACCAGGCACTGGGCCAGAGATATCACATCAGAATTTTGAAATCCGACGAATATCGCTTAGGGTAGGATTTAAAACCGTTTTCGTACAATTTCCACAGGAAATACGATGACGTCGTGTCGGTAAACCAAGAAAGCGTTGTGGGCGCCGATGTCGACAAAGTTAGAAAATTACTGGAAGAAAGCGAAAATGAATTAAATTTGGTAAGTAAGACCAGACCAACGAAAAATTTCAATCTATGATGTGAGTCGATCATGTGTTTCAACAATTGTGAAAAAGATGAGTTCGCTCCAAGCTCGTGAATAAGTTTTTGTAAGACCTGGTTCTCGTATGTCGACGACATATCAATTGTTGGTAATCGTTCAAGGGGAAAATTTCCAAAGGATTTTATATATGAATAATTACCGACAAATGTCGTCGCCGATGTCGGTGACCTATGATCGAGCGCCAAGCATTAACGGTTGTCAGCATGCTACATGACTCCGAACAGACATGTCTGGACAAGGTGTATGTATATTTTAGACGTTGCGAAGATACAAAACGCCTTGTGAAATCACGTTCGAGACAGAAGTACCAATACCAAAGAGATCCAAGCTAGGTATAAACAGCACTCTGCAACAGTTGATCTGAAAACACGGAAAGGTACTGGCACTAGTTGTCAAATGGAGATCCATTTTTCGATGCAAATCATTTCTAAATTTCTGGCAGACTTACAATTTTCTTTCTTAAAGACGGTTACTAAGTTTCAACAAGTTTCACAAAGGAAAACAACAGCGAAATGGATTTCTATTTGGTAGCTAGTTCCAGGCCTTTTACTCACAGTTAATGCATACTAACAGTTAATATTTCTGACATATTTAGTATTTCTGATTCCGAGAATATTTTTTTCTTATTTTATCAAATCAGGATGTGGGGTCCATTGGGGCGTGTATATCAAACAACTTGATTCGGGTTTGGCAAAAGAATCTGGCAATGTCGAAAAGGCGGACTACATCAACACGGTTAGACTACATCTAATTTAAACAATAAACAATTTGTTCTGCGTCCCAGCGGCACAATTAGGGCACTGTTAAGATGTTGAAATTTCGTTGAAAATAAGTTGTTAAATGGATAACACAATGTCAACGTTATTTTGGCTTTGTTTTACAAACTTTGGTTCAACATTAGCAAACAAACGTCGATCTAACGTCCATTCATGGTTGATTATATCACGTCGATTTCACTTGTAATCTCAACGCTGTTTCCATGTCGATTGCATATCGAGTTATGGTTGATGACGTTGACAAAGCCTTATCCTAGGTAGCCCAAAACTCGGTGTTTTTTTATAAATTCAAACATCTATTCAGTTTCATATTGCGGTCTGTGACGTAGCGGTGGTTGCGCAATATACATATACAATTACGCAACCACCGCTACTTCACAGACCGCAATATGAAACTGAATAGATGTTTGAATTTATACCGAGTTTTGGGCTACCTAGGGTCTTTTCTACGTTGTTTTAACGGCAGTACAATTTGGTTTTTCAAACTCAATTTTTTCCGCTGCCGGTGCTCTCCAATATTGTTTTATCCACTCTCTGTTTTTCGTAGATTAATGGAAAGAATCTTTCAAAAATTTTGTCCTCAGCCTTGGATAAGTACTCAAAGAGAGGCGAAAAAATGTCGATGGAGATAACCAGGAAACTTTCACCTTCACTTTGGAAGGTAAAATAGTCTTCACTGACCTATATATGCTGGGCAACTGGATTAATGATTATTCCACGTATCATTAGAGAAAATCTAAACTAAACTAACTTTATTTATACTGGGTAGCTCTATCAGTTCAAAACTGTTTTTTCTAGAGGTCCAGTAAGGATCATCTCTAATTGATCCAGTGTTACTACAGGAGCAAGCCTATCGCTTTATTTTTCCTGGATAGCTCTATCATTTCTAAACTGTTCTTCCTAAAGGTCCAGTAAGGATCATTTCCTATTGATCTGGTGTTACTACAGGAGGAAACCTAAGCTAAACTAACATTATTTATACTGGATAGCTCTATCAGTTCAAAACTGTTCTTCCTAGAGATCCAGTAAGGATCATCTGTTATTGATCCAGTGTTACTACTGGAGGATACTAACTTTATTTATCTTAGATAGCTAATTCCAAACTGATTTTCCTAAAGATCATCTCTTACTGAACTGTGACCAAAGGCCAAAAAAAAGGGCTATAAAAATCTTGCTCAATCTAGTTGTTTCTTACTAGTGCCCATGCCACTACAACACGATTAGAAAGAGCAGAGCCGCATCACGTGACAAGTATCCAAATCGCGATTCAGTCATTTCAATCGAAAGCAATCATTCAATTGGCGGAGGGTCTAGTATAAGCTCTATCCCATCATACATTTCGAGTATGGAGTCTGCGTCAGTTTATTCACCGACAACTGCTTCGGAAAGCGAAGGCTACTCGAAGACGGACCGAAAACATAACGATGGCTACGGAGTTCCGCCGACAATCGCCGAAGAGTCTTCAACTGATGACAGTGTATTTTATGCGGTGAAAGGTCGAAGGGTTCGAAGTTTGATTCATTTGGGAAAACCAAAGTACCCAAAGAAGGTAGCCTAGCCACAAGTGGAAACACACAATTACTTATCATATTCTTTAGACTTCAAGTCTGGACCAGAGCGAAAACTCTCAATGCAAGACCACTAAAAGTACACACAGAAGCAATCCACCGGATAGTGATTTTTGCAAACTTTCTAAACATGTTCAGTAACTGACAAAACCCATATTAAAGTTCAGCATTTCAAGTTAAAGACACTTTTCATTTCTTGCGAGTTCAAAATCCGTAGTGTCATTGCTTTTTATGCCTTTCTGCGGCAGTTGAAAAAATCACTATTTCGTACAACCGACCCCAGTATGTTAAAAGGCATTTAATTTCTTTTTGTTTACTAGGATTCATTGAGTAGAACGCAGTCTTTGACTCATTCGCTTAACTCTGACAACAGTAGCATGAGACCTAGAAGTACATCGCGTTCGTCTGGTACAGTTTGCAGTCAGGGTAGCATTGTGTCGGTCAAACAGGCCAGACCTGTTTCCATTGCAAGTCAAGCAATCACATTCACCGTTCCTGTTTCCAAGGAAAGGTAAGGCTTGTTTGCGTTTCTGTAGCCTGGTGCGTATTAAACAAACATGCACAGCAAACATGAACAACAACAACAATGTCAACATAAACATAAACATCAATATCAACATGAGCATCAAGCCATCAACATCATGAAAAAACATCAACATCATGAACAACATCAACATCATGAACAACATCAACATCATGAACAACATCAGCATCATGAACAACATCAACGACATCAACATCATGAACAACATCAACATCATCAACATAATAAACAACATCAACATTACCAACATCATGAACAACATCAACATCATGAACAACATCAACGACATCAACATCATGAACAACATCAACATAACATCATGAACAACATCAACATCATGAACAACATCAACATCATGATCAACATCATCAACAACATCAACATTAACAACAATAACCATAGGCATCCATGTGCAACTGTCGTGTTCATTTGTATATAATAAATATAAACACAATAGTTGCTCAAGGGCTTCCTATGCAATAACAACAACAGCAATAACAGTCACACCTATTTCTTCCGCAGATCCCGTGTTGTTCGTTTGGACAAGCGTTCCGAAGAATGTTTAGGTCTAAAGATAAACGGAGGGAACTGTGTTGGTATTTATGTGACGGGATTCCAGAAACAGAGTCTGGCAGAAGAGGCTGGGGTTAGGATCGGCGATCGTTTGCTACAGGTGAGAAACTGTATCCTTTCTCCTTCGATAGGTTATGTATCCTGTGGTGCATATGAAATGATGAGGTTTTGCTCAACTCTCATGTCCTGGTCAAACGAGAGGAAGAGTTGCATGAGAGTTGAGGAGAGTTGAGAAGCGAGAGTTTTTATGTGAGTTTTTTTAACTCTTATATCCTGGTCAAACGGGAACAAGAGCTGCATGAAAGTTGTTGAGAATTTACAAGCGAGAGTTTTTCCCAGCTCTCAAAAAATATCACCGCCTAGCTCTAAGTAGCATCTGATTTTTGAAGAATAAGTTGATATAAAAGCCTGTAAAAAAGTGCAAGAGAATTTGTCGATATAATGACGCTACAATTGTATCAGCCAAGTGTAGCTCTCATTCGAAATGAAGTTAAACCTGAATCATGTCTTATTTATCATAGATAGGACTCGTTATTTATTCGTAACAGTGAATAGTATATATCTTCGTTTGCAGTTGAACAGTTACACGGTTAGTCAAGTTACATTGGATTACGCGACGAGGATACTAAGAATGCTCAGACATTGTAACTACATCAGAATGGAAGTACAAAACTATTCAAGTATGTTTAAATATTGAATTTATAAGATGCCGGCCTGGCTTCCTTGGTACTAAGTATTATTGAATGTTTTTCAGATGTTGACGATGTTTTAAAAGAAGGAATATTAGACTCTCTTTATGTAAGGTAAGCTCTGCTGAATTTATTTATTCACACTAGATATTAATTCTAAACTGTTCTTCCCAGAGGTCAAGCAAGGAACATCTAGTGTTACTACAGGAGAAAACGAGAACTAAACTAACTTTATTTCTACTGGATAGCTCTATCAGTTCTGAATTGTTCTTCCTGGAGGTCCAGTAAGGATCATCTCTTATTAATCCAGTGTTACTACAGGAGGAAACCTAAACTAAACTAACTTTATTTATACTGGATAGCTCTATCAGTTCTAAACTGTTCTTCCTAGACGTCCAGTAAGGATCATCTCTTACTGATCCAGTGTTACTACAGGAGGAAACCTAAATTAAACTAACTTTATTTATACTGGATAGCTCTATCAGTTCTAAACTGTTCTTCCTTGAAGTCCAGTAAGGATCATCTCTTATTTATCCAGTGTTACTACTGGAGGAAACCTAAACTAAACTAACTTTATTTATATAGGATAGCTCTATCAGCTCTAAACTGTTCTTCTTAGAGGTCAAGTAAAGATCATCTCTTATTGATGTAGTGTTACTACAGGAAGAAACCTAAACTAAACTAACTTTGTTTATGCTGGATAGCTCGATCAGTTCTAAACTGTTCTTCCTAGAGGTCCAGTAAGGATCATCCCTTATTGATCTAGTGTTACTACAGGAGGAAACCTAAACTAAACTAACGCTATCAGTTTTAAGCAATTGTTATCCTTTAGTAATGGTCGTTTCTTATTGATCCAGGGGTTTATTCAAAAGATGTTTCATTCTTTCAATTCCATAGAGCTCGTGTTTCTAACGTTGCAAAGGGCTCGACCGAACTCACGTATAGTATTGGTGACAAACTACGAGTAACAAACACGAGGGCAAATTACGACCCCGTTGGGGAAACATGGCAATGGTATGCGTTGAGAGAGCAACCTGGGGATGACGGAACGAAGAAAGAAGGACTCATAACTGCAATGAATTAGTAAGTCTTTAATCAATTAAAATATTAGTAGAGGTAGTTATATCATGGATGCATGTTGCTTAGTGGTTTGTTATTTGTACGTTATAATAAGTTTAATTTCAGCTTCCTCTTGTAGCATTTTGAGGTCAATAAGTTATCCTTACTGGACCTCTAGTTTAGAACTGGTAGAGCTATCCAGACAGATGAATAAAGTTACTTTAGTTTTTAATTAGGTTTCAGTAAAAGTTAGTTTAGTTTTAGTTTCCTGCTGTAGTAACACTGAATCAATTAGAGATGATCCTTACTGGATCTCTAGGAAGAACAGTTTAAAACTGATAGAGCTATCCAGTATAAATAAAGTTAGTTTAGTTTAGGTTTCCTCCTGTAGTAACACTGGATCAACAAGAGATGATCCCTACTGGACCTCTAGAAAGGACAGTTTAGAAGTGATAGAGTGATCCAGTATAAATAAAGTTAGTTTAGTTTAGGTTTCCTCCTGTAGTAACACTGGATCAATAAGAAATGATCCTTACTGGACCTTTAGAAAGAACAGTTTAGAACTGATAGAGCTATCCAGTATAAATAAAGTTAAAATAAAGTTTTTTAATGCTTATAGTCATTCACTGAATAAAATATGATGTAGTATGTCCTCCGCTTACAGCTCGCCGGAATTGGACGACACTGGTACCAAAGCAAATTCGACGACTCGCGAGTCAGAGGGCGACGATGGCAGCGTGTTCTCGGACGACAGTTTGAGGAGCCCTTCTCGTCGGTCAAGGAGAAACTCGGTTGAAAGTTTGTCAAAACTGAGGCGATATCGTACTTCAAAATGGAGATCAAGTGCTGAAAGTTTGGCATCTGAGACTGATTCACAGGCTGAAAGTAGGTTTGCCAACGAAGTAATTGTTTACAAAGCTAGCCACAATTTCTAAAGGGTATAATAATTAAATGTGTCTTAATTCAAGTGGAAATCGAACACATGTCGAAATAGACGTTAGAAGTCCTTACGTCACGCCAGAGTTAAACAATGAAATGCAATGCAATGTGAGAAGCATGTGGGAAAAATTTACCTTGTATTTTTATGACTTGAAAATCGCGTGACGTAAGCACTTCTGAGGTTTATTCAAGCCGGGAACAGTTGAGAGGAATTCATTTTCAACTATAGGGCAGGAATGGTGGAGCCTGCGCTTTTGAAAGATTCCCAAAAGCATAGATTTGATACTTCGATTCTTGCCGGAAGAATCGAGACATATAGTTGATGATGATTTTTTTCTCAACTGTTCACGGTCAAGTAACTAGATGGATGAATTAGCCTTAAACTTGCTAAATAGATTACTAACAGAATCATTAACTCAGCGAATAAATGATGAACTAATTGACGACTTATAACTAATCAAATTGATGAACTATGTAACGTTATATGATATAACTGATCAATGTTGACGTAATTCATGTCCATTCTATTTTTTCAGACAAACCCACACGATATTACGAAATCTTACAGGAAAAGCAAGTTTGATCTATGAAGAAACTGGAGCGAAGTAGTCTTACTAGGAAGATTTCGAATTTCGATCGAAATTAACTAATATCAGTGGGTATAAAAATTGCGGAGCGCCTGATCCAGGATGGGAATGTGTTCATCTCTCAGGATCTCCTCCAAGGTGTAGTGGGCCTCCTGTTCATCATTGGAGGACGGTTTTCAAAGAACAATTGAATTCACGCTTCATTGCTGTATAGTTTACACCCAGGGATCCCGCGAAGGCAAATGCAGACCTGACAACCCTGGCGACTGATTTTCAGGAAGAACTTTAATTTTAAGACCAAAATCAGCGGATGATTCTGCTGATTAGAGGGAGAAACGAATGTTTATATAACATATCTGCTTTCGAATTTATTCTTCATGTAAAGCTTGTCAATGAGATCGACAAGAGTCAATAATAACTGATCGTAACTCTCACCAATACCGGGAGAAATTTTTTACTCTCGGGAGATCAAAGAGCTATATCGGGCAACTCTCGGCAACTTCTGGAGGGTTGGCAGGTCTGCAACAGTTTTTACGGTCCCCTTTCCTCCAAACAGCATAGAAGGTGTCAGCTTTTCGTACCTTCAGCTCTTCGTACTTTTCCTGCATACAGATACCACACAAAACTCAATGGGGAAAATCAGCTTTTCCAATTAAACAGCAATTGATCATGAAGTGTTGTGGGAAAATCGTTATGACACAAAACACTCTAGTTTCTAAAGATACACTATTATGTTTAATATGCATGTAAAAACAATTATTTATCTATGGTAGTATTTAATTTGAATCGATTATGCTTTCACAGAAAATATTATTGCTATTAATAAAATCATGAATTTTTTATCACGGTCAAAATTCAAAAGCATCATGATGCAATTATGCGGTCACAAGTAGCTTGTGTGTTTATAATTTTTTTCTTCAATATCATTGGTTAGTTTTTGTTTATGGACAGGTACTTAATAGCCTAGTCTACTATTTCATTACAGATGTACTCAATTGTATATGTTTATGAGTCACGAAAGGTTATTTTAGATGTTTATCCTTCGAGAGCTTGGAAAATATTGACATTTGGTGTCTTGATTGAGTGGTCTTTAGCCGAGCTGGCTTGAAGGTAGGTAAAGGTAATATTAAATTCGAGTTGTTGGTTTAAACGATGTATTGTAGGGGAGTATAAGCCTTGATTGGTTTAGTCTTGGCCTGGTTTGCAACCCTTGCCCTTAAAACATTACACATTCAACAGTTTTTATTGATCTGACTTGTTGACAGTTTCGCCTTGCAGGAAAGCATAAAAGAATTTTAAACTAACATTGTGCTCGTTTCGCCAGGACTTTAAACTTAAAAATGCTGAAAAAATGACTTTTGAAGCCACTGCAGCCAAATAGATTATGTGCTTTTACAAAAATTACAGTACTAGCTTGAAATTGTTCTGTTTACAATGGACACCCTATTATATAACGAGTTAAAATTCTATCTCTACAATTGCATAAACAAAATATGCTAACTAGAATTCCAGGAGGTTCAAGAGATTTAATATAACGACCCCCGGACAGATATTAGTGACATTTGCAGTAAATTTTGACATTGATATGCCACTTACGATGAGACAATTTAAACCGAATGTTCTTTGGATAAAAATGATTTTAAGTTAGAAGGATGAAAAATACTTTAGGTTAGGTTAGCATGGTGTCACTGAAAGAATTTTGCATGAGTAAATTCAAAGTTGCAAGAAATGTGCAGGAAATCGTTAGACTGAAGACTACAACATACGTAATATAACAAAGGAGAACTTTTAAGACAGAGCAGAAAGAATTTGCTTTTGTTCTACCATAGCTTATGCTCATTCTGTGAGCCCATTCTGTGTTAATTTGGCAAAAATCAATGTATACCAGTGAACTCTATAAATACTGGAACGATAACTCCAGATAAAAACCCTACGTTTGGGTGAAGCCAAGATGGCGGCAACAACTACAAATGTCGTAAACAGTCTTAGTACTATTTTCCCGAGGTATTTGCTATTTTTAAAAAAGACTGTATCGCAAACTAGGTTATAAGTTCATAAACCATAAAATTACCTCTTAAGTCAAAATAAAAACATCAAATATCGGTACATTTCCAGAAGAATGATGTCAACCGCGCCGAGAGAAACAATAGAAAAGGACTGAACTTGATAACCTATTGATAACCAATATGGCTTCAAAGATGGCGGCCAAGCTATCGTTCCGGTCTAATTTAGAGTTCACTGATGTATGCATAAAAATCCTCTGCAATAACGTTTTACACATTCACAGTTCCTTTGGTACAGTGTGTCCCAAAAAATAACTACCCTTTGAAGTCGCCAGAGCTGTTGGAATTTTTATGCAAGTTATTTGAATTATGCAAATTAACATTCAAATTTGACGTGCCGGTGCTGACACTTGACTTCAAAGGGTAGCCTTTTTTTTTGGACACACTGTATAACATTGCGAGCATAAGCTATGGTTGAACAAAAGCAAATTGAAAAGGAATTTCTTTCTGCTTTGTCTTCGTAAAGTTCAGAAGAAAAGTTATCCTGTGTTACGTTGCTTATAAACTCACGTTGAACTCATTTGCAACAAGGTTGTGAGCATGTAAAGCGCATAGGCCTGGTTTTCATATATCGTAATTCATCGTCGATGTCTTTTTGGTTTTATTGTCGGTGATTAATGATGGATAAAATCTTTTGTGTTTCTGAAATCATTTTATCCTTCAATGATCTCCCACAATGGATCGGCGATGAGTTGCGATGAATTACGATATATGAAAACCAGGCCTAATGTTAAAAACATCAGTGTTATTGGTCTTCTCTCCACGTGCAAACGTCATTTGAGAGTTTTATTTTGTCTTCAAGAATCAACAATGTGTTCAACCGAGTATAAGGCACTGCTCTCTGGCACCGGATGATTCTATTTATGGATGCAGCGCTTTTATACGCTAAAAAGAGTCGTCAAAATTTTTATTAAAAGTCTGTAGAATGTAACACTCTTGTTATTGCAACTGAAGACCCAAAGTTGATGACAGGACAGGCTATATTTGTTTTACTCCTACTATAGAAGTAATAGAAGCTGCTTCGTTAGTAATCGATCACCGTACTTCTTATACATTTGAAGAGAATGCTGACAGGCTAAGCTCCACTCCAACCTGAGCGAAACATCACCTCGCTTGTTGTTTGCATGATGAGCAAATGCTCAATTAAAGAATTTGGGTTGCACATAAGGAAAACAGTTCATCAAAGTAATATTGATAAGGTTACTCAAGATAAATACAGTCTATATTGTGTTTCTGTCTGTGCTAGCACCGACTATTCTGACCTTTGCCAGACAGGCTTCAGTATAAGGTTAATGTTCCTATGTACGCATCCTGTATTTATGATGCGACGCGATTTGACACATTCAATTATGTGTTAAGTCAACAAACTCAGAGAGAAGGGTTTAGCTCCAGTAAACAATTCATAACTTTGAGTCTTTGTAATTTTCATTTTTCAGTACGTTCACCCTGGAGACCTGTAAAACGTAGCACCTTCGAACGGAACACGACGTGAAAATGGAGCTGAGATAAAGTTCAACCCCGCGAGGTAAGCCGTTGGTTAAGTGTTTGTGTGATAAACCAGATTTTCCGAAGAACATTGCAGGGTTATTACAGTGTAGTCTATGGATGATGGATTATTGGCACCCAATTAATTTATAATGCACGTCTTTTTAACTGTCTTAACTTCCATTTGATCATGAAAGTTCTGTCTTCTGTCATTGGATAATATGGTGCCTACTTGCAGGATGGGAAGCAAGTATATGGCTTTACTTTCCTGCCTGCATGGTTTTACCCTGCAGGCAAAATTTTGTTTGTTAAACGTTGAACTAATGGCTGAAATCACCTTTAAGACGCTGAAACGATCGTTAAAAAAGATTTAATAAACGTGACTTTAAAATAACGTTGGAATTACGTTATCAATGTCATTAACAGTTTGCTTTTTGCGAATACTAAATCTAAAACAATGAAAGAATTACTTAGAAATCGCGTTGTTGAAGTATTAACGAATTTTCAACCAATTTTTAACCTCGTAACAACGTCCAGGCCGCTAGGATATTAATGATGTTATATCACCGTATGTGTAGTATATACGAACCCTTTTAGGTGCGATATGGCTTGTATTCATTTAACTTGGATCACATAGCGTTTGATTAAATGTCGAGCAATAGTATACATACATGCATAGTTTAGATCTCGAAATGTCACCTTCGTTCAAAAGATAGTTAAATCTTTACCAAGAGACTGATGAGCCCAGTGAGCCCACGAGCCAATTTTGGCAAGCGGAGTGTTGCGAGGCCAAATTAGCCATTTGCATTTGGGAAAAAGCAAACAGCGTTCTAAATCAAATATTCATGCTCGCTAATTATTCTTGACATTGGAACGTCTGAGTCAATTAATTTGTGTATAAAGACTCTAATTCATGTAACCGACTTACGAGTCTAATGCTATTTAAAAAAATGAGAGCTATGATATACTAGGATTGGCTTATGAGGGTCCTGAAAGCGGAAAAGGGAACTGGGGGCAGCCTGTTTCACTATATTTTTGTGGAAACACCATGTAAATTTATCATCGCAAAGCTTTCGATCCGTAAGCTCGAATCTTCATCAGTGCCAATATGAGACTAATTTAGTTGCATAATACTCATAAAGATTCGAGCTTGCGGATCGAAAGCTTTGCGATGATAAATTTACGCGGTGTTTCCACAAAATGGTATAGTGATATTGACCATGCATGCAAACCTACAAGGAACTGGTGGCCTTTTTATTGGCTGAGAAAGTAGGGTTCCATAAAACAAATGGAACTGGGAATGGGGTTAAGATTTGAGCAAGACATACACTGGGACGACAGGATTTGAATACTAGGATTTAGTGAAACTTTGGGCTGGAGTAGTAGAACCCCGTTCTAGACCCTCGTGTTTGATTCATAACAGCTGGGAACTAAGATAAGAGCTTGGCTATTCTTGGGTTAATTTTGCTCCCCAATATTGCGTTTATTTTATATCATGACATCATTGAGCCTGATTTCCAGCTATAGCAGTAACTGTTGCATGACTAATTCATTATTTAGACGAAGTGTAATGATACAACTGTATATGCGTGTGACATCAAACATGTGACATCAACGTACATTATATTTTAGTATACACTCGACCATGGACTATCACAAATCCAGAGTTTTGATTGGACTCTCACCATGGACTATTCGTAATAGTCCATGATTGAGAAAAACAACAAAACAAAATACAGTTCAGAGTGTTTACTAAATCAATCAGACAACTCGACCTCGTTGTCTAATTGTTAAATATTCACGCAAGGTACCGTCGCCGACATATAACTGGACGACACTGGCTAGTCGTGCAATGAATTTAACATTATTTAAAAAAAGACTATCGTCAATCAATGTCGCAGGAGAAATGAAGACGTCGTCTTTGCTTTCGTTACAACGCCAAAGCACGTCATGTCTCCAACGTCAGCATTCCAAGCCTCGTGAATAGTAGACGAAGAAAATTAAACTGCTGAAAATTGAATTAAACTGCATAGAATTTTTCTTCACAAAAAAAACTCTGTTTTATCGTCTCAATTTGTGGTACTGAAATCATAACATCGATTACAAATGACAAGCTTTTTATACAATTATTTTTTTGAGTCCGTTTGCTTTTGCCCAGGTCGTCAGGTTGCCGTCGTAGCTTAATATGAATAACAACAAGACAACCAGTTGAAAATGTCAATTTTTGACAAGCACTTATTTTTAATATTCACATGTTGACCTTTCGGAATTTGTGGTTTCTTTTGATATTTTCTTAAATAGTCGCTTAGCAGATGGTTTTTGGACCAGGCTTGATCCTTTTGATTTCCATATTTACAATTAAGTTGCATAAAAAAACTTAAACACTTTGTCAGGCTGTATTAATACACATAGCGCGTTGCCAACTTATCTTCAGTTCTTTTAATCTCCTTAATCCCGAGCACAATTGGCTTTGCAACAAGTTCAAACATTCTCCATGCCAAAAACGTCGAAAATATTCAACTTGCATATTCAACTTGCTAACAACGACGACCTTGCGATATTGAACTGCCAGTTGACTGTTGCTATTCTTAAAATTGCATTTTCGCTTTTGCCAAAACGAAACTGTTTGCAATATCAAATTAAGTGGCTAGTCGTGCAAGTAGAAGCCAATGTTCTTAAAGGATTTTAACAAACGTGTGTAGTTACTGTGGAATTCCTTCTTGGAATCGTCTTAGAAGATGGGTAATGAGGAGTTATAATTCTTTAATGGTACATCAAAATTATATGGTGATGCATTATTTGTGATACCCTGTTTTGCATCGTCATAGGAGTAATTTGTTTATTCAAGAGTGTCAGTTTAATATATCTGAGTGTAGATATATAGCCAGTAGACGTTTTAGTTTATTTTGACTTCGCTGTATTTATCTTGAGAGATGAAAACGTTTTAAACATGCTAATCCTTCTGTTTATTGTACAGAAAAGTTGCTTTGCAAATTGAGCTGTCCATATGTTCACTGATGTCCAAAGTCCAAAATTTTGAAATTTTGATTGCATGCTGGGTGAAAACAAGTTGTTAGATTCGAATGACTTGCGTAACAAGTTAAATGAGCTGTTGTTGAGATCAAGAACTTTACACAGCTAACTCAATGAAGGTTGTCCTTCCAAAAGCCTGTAAACTGTACACTATGACCGCGCAAAGACTGAGGGGTTATTGCTTATTTTCACCCCTAAACTTGTAATTCTTTCATTGAAACAGCATCGACGGCTCATAGGAAAGTTACGATGAAAAACGTATGTGCTACAAAAGTAATTCCCTGATATCAGGGCCTAAATTAACGATATTCCATCATCCTTTGCACCCTCGTAGTTCACAGTTTACGCTTTTGGACAGACACGTTAGTCTGGCTGTTGGGTAGCATAGCCCTACTAGCTCATTGCTGGATTATTGCTGACTTTTTTCTATTCTTTTGTATATGCATGTCAAGCACAGAAAACGAAGATTTAATCCAGAAATATTCATCACTGCGAGAACTTTATGAAAACGTTTTAAAAGAGAAACAGGTTGCCTTAGAAGAAACTGAACGAGCCACTATCTCATTTGCTCGCCACTTCGACAGCGAGGTAACCTGTGATCTTTGCTGTACACTTGAAGATGCTAATAGTCCTATAAGGATCACCTCATACTGATCCACTACTGTACGCCTTTCTTCTGAATAGCTCTATCGGTTCTGAAAGTGCAGTAAGGATCTTAGATTATGGATCCAGTGTTATTACAGAAGGAAACCTAAACTAAACTAACTTTATTTATACTGGATAGCTCTATCAGTTCTAAACTGTTCTTCTTAGAGGTCCAGTAAGGATCATCATCTTTTATAATTGATCGAGTGTTACAGCAGGAGGAAACCTAAACTAAACTGACTTTTTTATACTGGATAGCTCTATCAGTTCTGGACTGTTCTTCCTAGAGGTCCAGTAAGGAGCATCTCTTATAATGATACTGTGTTACTACAGGAGGAACTAAATATCTTGCATCCTAACATGCCGATCTTATTACAGGTTTCTTCCCTCAATAGCCAGATTCTAACGCTGACGGATGAGCGAGACAAGGCTCTCGTAGAAGCGGAGGATTTGGGGATCAAATTAACAAACACAAAATACGAACTAAATCGACTTCAGCGTGAGCATATCAAACTTCAATTAGAGCAAGAGAAAGTTGTGGAAAAATTTGAAAGTATAACGGAACGTTTAAACGCAGGAGAAAAAGAGAAATTAGATTTGAATGAAAAAAGTGAAATCGTGTCTGACGAAGGAAAAATGTACAAGAAAGCAAGCACGGTAAGTAACTTGGTTATATATGATGATAAGGAATAGATTAATTAAGATTATATTACTAAGAATAGAATTGTATCGATGAATGCCTGCGCAACGTAGCTAATGTAAAGTCCTTGCTGCTTGTTGAATTTATATATCAAATGCCTTCGGTATAACTTGTAGTAAGTCTTAGTCGCGTAGTTTGCTGTGTTCTACCTAATCCTGCTTGCTGATTCACTGATTTCCCTAATATTACGTCAGCCTATTAAACAGTATTAACTTCAATTTGCCACGAAATTCTTCATAATTATGCACATTTTTACAATATTAATAGAGTTTAATTTTTTACAAAGCATTACATTTAAATTGCCAGGGTTGCAATGCAAGACAGTTAAGTTGTAATAATTAAGTTGCTTAATGACTTGCATGCGAATCGATAAATCAGCTCGCCTATAAAATGGCCATTGGAATTCGTCTTCAGAAAGATATAACACTTATGTAAGATCGGCTTGTGGGTGTCGAGCTTTTTTATGTCTTGTCTTTCAATTAGAAAGTTCTTTGCCATGAAGCCATTCATGCATTTGAACATTTAAATTGCCAGTCAAGAGTGTAATTATGGCCTTAAAGAATATGATATTGGGCCATGTTCTGAAGAGAAGGCGCTGTCTCAAAGTGGTAGTCTATTGAAGTTTTTTTGGAAAACTTTGTTCTTATTTTTTAACTCTTCTTTGCGGAATGAGTTATTGTACTAAAACTCTTCTTTGTTGGAAACCTCTTTAACAGGAACATAATTGTATCGATATCAAACTTGCAGTTCCTCAATTGCTTTTCGTGACTCATTGAAAAATTAATTGTTTTAATGATATAATTATCACCGAAGTATTTCATTTCTTCATGCTGATATTCCCAACCTCTTAAATCTTGTGATTTCCACCTGAAGTTCTCAATTTATTTAAGCCTTACTTCTTTAATTAATAACCTAGTGGTTCCCATAGAATTTCCACCCTGTTCAAAGCAAAATCTCCTGCAGTGCTAGAAGTGCGTGGTGGTTTGATGTCGTTTTTGGCACAAAACAACCTAACGAAGCATTGAATTTATGCACAGGCAATTTCACGACAGCGAGCGAATATTTCTGGCAAAACAATAGCAAATTAACGGCATCTAAGTTAGTCTGATATAAGAATTTCTTTATTTGGGAAAGACTTCAGTTTACTATGCTGGCCACAGAAGGCCAGGAAAAGGCCAAGAGGTCTGGGCAGCATCGCAGTCGAAGTATGAGGAGGGTTGCAAAGTTTATTAGAAGGACTTTCAACTTGGTAAGTACATTCCCTGTTGTGTGAAGATGAACAATTCGACTTCCTTGAAGACTTTTAGTCCTGTTCGTGTGACTTACTTTGAAAGCAATGGACGAATGTTTTGATACAAGGCAAACCTTTGAAGAGCATTATATTTCGTCAGGCAATTGCAAGAAATAATGCTTGTATCTTAATGTAAAAGAGGCTCGAACCGAATTGTATTTTTCATCATGGCGGATTAAGCGCGAAGCACGTCGATTGAAATATCTGTTTAAACACTGTAGTTTTAGTATATACGTTTATCACACACTATCACAATATCGTGTTTTTACAAAATCTTTAATTTCTGAAGAAGAAAGTACAAAGTAACCTTTATTTAGCTTATTATCAGACCATAAATTACAATTCTACCGTTATGCTGAACCTGCAAATAGATTGGCTATATCGTTGACCAGTACATGTTCGAAAAATTGCATTCTTGAAATAGGCGAGGGTTCAATGCAGTAAAATCAATTTATATCATTTTGACGTATTTCATTTTCACTTTTTGTTGAAATGATGTGAAGAACAAGGCTTCGTGATAAATTATAGTAATTGTATAGCATGGTGGTGAATCTCTTTTAATGCTTCATATGAATCGTTATACAAAATATACCGCAAAATTGTACCTCGAATTCTCGGCTGTTTATTTTGAATGGAAGATGCTGATATCAACAGAACTGTGCCAGCGCGTGGGAAGCAATTAATATAGGATTGCAAGCAGTGTTAAATTGATCCCTCGTTCAAATCTATATCATGAAGCAACCAGACAGAGTTTCGAGACCATTTCTTGTTTGGACAGCGATTTGTGTCAATCTGCATCGATTTTACTTAGCTGTGGTTGTTTCGAGTGTACAAAGTGACCAATGGTCACATATTTGTCGCATAATTATCTCATTGAATGTTTCATGCAGTTTGTGAGCGTGGGAAAGTAGAGAGTTTATGCAATGAAGCTCAACTGTTATCGATCTCATCTTGGATTGTGATAAGACTGAAAAAAGATACAATGCTGCTTTTGTAATGACCATTGTAAACTTCCAAGCTTGAACGCCCTAGAAGGCAAAGTATTTTTAGTTAAATATATTTAGAGTGTAGAATTGGCTAAGATGTTGGACGAAGGGACAAATTAGGGAGCCAATTTTTTTCATATAATTATTTTCTTTGTTTTCTTTAGTTTTTGCGAATGAATTTTCCAATCGTTCATTCCTGTAGTAATTCTAAAATTCTTAGTTGGCTTAGAAGCTTTGTCGTATAGGTTTCTTTTTAATCGGCTCGATGAAATAAGAGCCATGCTTCTTAGCATGACATGATGTCATAATTTGCCTCGCACGCTTACAGTTGCAAAATCGTGTATTAGTATATGCCATTATATGCCCTGGAAAGAATATTGGCAATCCATACCATAAAAATTTCTTTCATATATATAGCAACTATGAGTTTGCTGAATTCCGTACGTGGATTTGTCATACTTTTTTCATAGCATGGAAATGTAGAATAATTATGGAAATCTAAAATTCTACTTTCAGTTAAGATCCATGCATGATTTTCAAATTTTTTCCAATGATGAGTACATGATAGGTGACCAATTAAGCTAAGGTTCTATGCATAAAATAGGCCTTAGAAGGTTAGTTTTACAAATAAGTGCTGCTTATCTTCACTACTCATAATTGCAACCAGTTTGTTACAGCTAGGTTGTTTTTATCGCACTTGCAATTGAACTCTCTTATCCTACTCTTTTTGATATGAAAAATTATACAGAAGCATCGTCTTTAACTAAACATAATTAGATTTGTGTTAAAAACGGCAAAAGTTTTTAACAAATTTCTTAGTTTCCCTTCTTTCTTTTCAGGACGAAAACTTGAACAGCGAAGGTAAAATAAACAATTTATTACAACACACTAACATTATATCGGAGAACAGTAAACAGTACCCATGCATGTGCTGTTTTACCCCCTGGATAATATTTTATGGAATTAATGATTCTATATATCATAAATGATCACGATTTTTAAATACTTCAAAAGTTGCCTGCTTTGTGCAGCATCTCAAAGCTTCCTGCTGGTGAAATTACGTTGGTTAAAGGCTAAATCAAAGTCTATAATCACTTTCATAGAGTTTAATCGACGTTAAAAGAACATTGTAAATGCAAATTGAATCGACGTTACTTCCCTAACGTTGAAACAAGTTTGGGAACAAGTCGTCAAATATGTCTGAACGATGAATCGGCGTTGAGGAAACTAGTTGAGATTGCATGTAAAATCAACATCATAAAATTAGCCACGCCAATGTTGGTAAAATAACGTCAGCATTGCGTTGAAATTGCGTTGTCTACGCATTTTCAACCAAATTTCAGCGTTGTCGCAACGTTCTGTGCCAAGGGCCCACTCGGTCAATGCATTTGCAAACGATATTGCACCTTTTTACTTCCCAATAAGGAAGTGGGAGGTATTGAGTTAAAAAGGTCTGATATTGAACTATAAATAACTAAATCTGATATGGAAACAAACTCAGTAAGGTTGCTTCGAGAATTTGCGGTTATTAATTATCATTGTCACTCTCATTGAGACCCGTGTACGTACTCTATACTTAAACAACAATTACTTATCTAAAATAATTCCTTAATTTGTAACTATAAGCTTTGAGGCAACCTCATTAACCGCCTGTTTCGAACCATTCATATTTAAATTACAAACATAAATAAATCTCCCGCTTTATAAATAGAAACTGTAGGCTTTTTGATACTCCTTACTGTGAGCTGGCCGCTTTTAACTCGCCGTCGGAAGAAAACACATACATTTTAAAAAATAACAAAGGAATATCAAATATGGCGATAATGTTTTATATCTCATTCTTTTTCCAATTTGACTTTTAGGGCAACTGAATCATGTTCCACGTTCACCTGTTGTAATTAAGAAATCGAAAGTCGATGATGACTATACGATTTATGAGGAATTGGGAAGGTGAGAGTTTTTACTGAATTGAAATGCTTTATACATGAATTCTTCTAACAGTTTTAATAAAATTGTTCTCTATCTACGGGAAGAACTATAGCTGTATTAGCTAAATCGTTCTTTCTAGAGGTCCAGTAAACATCAACCTAAACTAGACTAACTAAACTGACGTATGCTACTTAGTTCTGAGCTGTCCTGGTGGTCTAGTAAGGATCATCTCTTATTGATCCAGTGTTACTACAGGAGGAAACCTAAACTAACTTTATTTATACTGGATAGCTTTATCAGTTTTGAACTGTTTTTCCTAGAGGTCCATTAAGGGTAATCTCTTATTGATCCAGTGTTACTACAGGAGGAAGCCTAAACTAAACTGTTTACCAAATGCTCAAGACCTTTCGTTTTTTGTTTAACTTATTGTTGTTAAATTTTCAGAGGTAAATTTGGAGTGGTAAAACGCGTAGTGAAACAGTCAACTCAAGAAGAATTTGCAGCGAAATGGGTGAAAGTTACGAGTCAAACGAAAGACGATGTTCTGAAAGAAATTCAGATTATGGGAAAACTAAATCACAGACGACTGGTTGGGTTGTTCGATGCTTACGAAGTTCCTAGAAGCTTTGTTCTTATTATGGAATAGTAAGTCTGTTGTGTTCTTAATTTCTAAAAAAATGTTTCCTTGTTAATGTTTTGATTTTCCAATGCAATCGAGCTTGAACTATATTGCTGACTAAAACACTTCAATCTTCCTGCATTACAGCATAACTGGTGGTGAATTGTTTGAAAGGATAGCGAATGAAGAAACGGTGACTGAGAAAGAGTGTGCGTACTATATGAGGCAGTTACTGGAGGGATTACAATACATGCACAAGTTAAACGTCGTCCACCTAGATTTGAAGGTGGGCGAACTTCGTTATGTAGTTTGAATTTGAGTATCGTCGTCAAGACTTTTTATCCACAAGCTTGGTATAGAATTTGTTCCAAAATCTTGCAGCTAGTCTGAAAATATCAAGTTGCATCAAGTCACGGACCAGATACAACTTGATGAAGACAACAGACTTGATGCAACTTGATGACAACTTCCATCAAGCTGGTAAGATCCACAACTTGCATCGAGTCTGTGGCATTTCTAGATGTGTAGTTGCGTCCTTCGCCAGCAGTTAGCAATATCTGTTGAAAAAAACCACAATATCTGGCCCTATATGTTGCAAGTTTTCAAAAATTTATGTTTCTCTTTTCTTTCTAGCCTGAGAATATTGTTTGTGTAAGCAAAGACACCTGGGATATCAAGTTGATCGACTTTGGTTTGGCCAAAGAATTAAAACCAGGAAAGACTGTTAAAACTATGCAAGGAACGCCAGAATTTGTTGGTGAGTTTGAGAGACAAAAATCAGTATAATCTATGAATAAAGCTAATAGAATATATTCATATTCATTACCTATGTATTCGTCTCTCGTTTTAGCTCCGGAAGTGATAAATTTTGAGCCAGTCTGCCTCGCAAGCGATATGTGGTGAGTGAAAACTACAATTATTACTGATAACAGTCACAGCCAAAATTAAAATGCAAATGTGTTTTTTTTTCACTGAAGACTCTCTAATGCTCTCCATTATAAAAAAATCGTTTAATGATCTCAAATTATCTTTTTACAGGAGCGTTGGTGTCATAGCCTATATTCTGTAAGTGGGCATAAATGATCGTTTGTTGTTGGCTCGTTCCTTTGGGGCCACTAGAGATCTTAAGCCTAGAGCTGAAGGTTTTGGTATCGGAAGTATAATATGCCTCGACACAATTAATAGATCCGAGGGACAGTGCAAATAGAGAGCTGCAGTCATGAGACAAGAAAATAGTGCAAATAGCCTTTGAGGCTTTCCTTAGAAATAATGAGCAATCTTTTATATTTTCTTGCTCCAATTTTACATTTTGGAGTAGTTTTGAAGTGTGGCATTGCTCCCCAAAGCAATCCACAGATGTTTGCGGTTTTCAAAAAAGACTAATACCGAAAGGAAAAGCTTATAGGTTGAACACTGGGCAAAGCGGGGCTTGATCAGTTTTGCCGAATATAGAAATTTATGAAAATAATGCAAACGTTTAACATAGTTTCCTAGAAGACTGGGGTCGGTTGTATAAAGAGATGAAAAGTGACTTCAACCCGAAAATGCTGAGCTTTGATATGGGTTTTACCAGTAACTGTAACATGTTTAGAATGTTTTAAAAAAATCCCCATCCGGTGGCTAGCGCTCTTCACTTTTCGTACAACCGACCCCTGAAGGTTTAATAAATTCTCATGAATGTAAGAATAACAGAAAGACCAATACAAGTGTATCTTTTCTTTATAAAGTGAAATGCTTTCCAATTTATTTTCAGTATCAGTGGTCTGTCTCCCTTCCTGGGCGATGACGACCAGGAAACGTTGTCTTATGTCACTGCTGCTGAATATGATTTTGACGACGAGGCTTTCACTGAGATCAGCCACGAAGCTAAAGACTTCATTGAAAAGTTGCTTCAAAAGCCTCCAAGGTAATGACGTTGTACGATTCTTATCGAAAAGTGCTTGGTTATAGTTCCATGCATTGTCTTTTCAGTAAGAAGTACATGGGATGACAAGCAATGAAGTCGCGTTAAACTAAGTTATTCTGGAGCACTCTCTTGTCCATACTTTGCACTAATCATAGTTTCAGGTGATCTGTTGTTGTCAACTAACAGAGCTATAATCTAAAGTTATTTATTTTCGTTTAGCAAGAGGAAATCGGCTGATGAGTGTCTGAAACATGAATGGATCAAGGTTTGTTTCATTAACTTTAGGAATTGCACGCTAACTCACTGAAGAAGGACGTTCGGTTGTTGAGAAGTCTTGCTCGGACGCCGCAATATCCCATATTGCTTCTTTATGAACTGCGGAAAGTTCTTCAATCCAATCACTACTCCATGATTTAAAACCCTGCAACAAACTACAAAATCAAACGCTAAGATTCACATCATGAAATCTGGTAAGGCAAAATTGTTTTGACAAATCAGTTCGACAGATCAGTTTTCATCTCTTTAGAAAAATCGAGGAAGTAACAAAATCAAGACAGATAATCTCAAGAAGTTTCTTGCAAAACGGCGTTGGCAGGTACATTTGAAGCTTTTTGTTAGTATGGTAATTAGAAAGCCGATCTTCAGGCGAACGTATCAACCGTTCTTTTGCTTTGTGTCTCAAGTTTGCTGCTTGAAACACTTCGCAATATGAATTTCTATGACAAAACCTGGTAACAAAGAAACCTCTCCAGAAGAGTTAACGGTGCCAAAGTTTTGTCTGTAATTACTGAAGTGATCGTTTGCCCATGAAATAATGGATTAATTTCCTAACGTTTCAGAAATCGGTGAATGCGGTTCGGGCTGTTAGGAGACTATCCTCGATGAGTTCGCTATTCACTGCTGGAGCTAAAGGAAAGAGTAAATCCGTTGTGAAGCTGGATAGTGAGCAGCCTGCAGTGAAGCCAACCCCATTGGCTGAAACGAAAAGGGATTTCAGCAAATCCATGCCGTCAGTGTTTGTAGCCGAGGGTGGACAGTTGAATAAACGTGCCATGAAGATATTGGATAGCGACACCGAGGCTTCTCAGAGGTAAGTCCTTCTTTTATAACTCTCATGTCCTGTTCAAACGAGAACAGGAGTTGCATGAGAGTTGACGAGAGTTGACAAGAGAGAGTTTTTATGAGAGTTTTCTCAACTCTCATGTCCTGGTCAAACGAGAACAAGAGTTGCATGAGAGTTGATGAGAGTTGACAAGCGAGAGTTTGCACGAGAGTTTTCTCAACTCTTATGTCCTCGTCAAACGAGAACAAGAGTTGCATGAGAGTTGATGAGAGCTGACAAGAGAGAGTTTTTATGAGAGTTTTCTCAACTCTCATGTCCTGGTCAAACGAGAACAAGAGTTGCATGAGAGTTGATGAGAGTTGACAAGCGAGAGTTTGCACGAGAGTTTTCTCAACTCTTATGTCCTCGTCAAACGAGAACAAGAGTTGCATGAGAGTTGATGAGAGTTGATGAGAGTTGACAAGAGAGAGTTTGTATGAGAGTTTTCTCAACTCTCATGTCCTGGTCAAACGAGAACAAGAGTTGCATGAGAGTTGATGAGAGTTGACAAGCGAGAGTTTGTATGAGAGTTTTCTCAATTCTCATGTCCTGGTCAAACGAGAACAAGAGTTGCATGAAAGTTGACGAAAGTTGAGAAGCGAGAGTTTGTCCTGTTCTAGTGAGAACAAAAATTACACGCCGAGTTTCCGTGAGATAATTAATTAAATCAACGTTCTGTTTAATTTTATGCCCACAGCGAATCTGGCTCACTGGAACAGATAAACACAGCCGACGTGGACGACAAGGATGTTCTTGAAGGTTTGTTCAAGGAGAATAAAGAAATACTGGACTTTCTGAGTTCAGGCCTGGCCAACACCAGACCGAACCAGACGCCAACGAGAAGCCAGGAAAAACTTGGAGAAATCTCGGAGGAAAAAGAAAACAATGATGACGTTGATGGTAAGTGTCGCTAACTTTTTAGTTGGGGTCTGGGGGAGGTTTTTGTTTTCATCCCCACTGAATTACGAAAGACAGCTCAAACTGACCTGTTCCAAGGTGTCTCTGTCATCCTTCTTTGATGAAGGAGAGAGTTGCAACGATGAAACGGTCTTTTAGGGGACATCCTTAATATTTTCGTTCCGTTTGGAAGGAAGCATCTTTTCATGCACATTCAATTAATATACATTATCTTTAACTAACGGCGCCAGTATGAGTAGTGCAGTTAAAAGCGCACAAAATGAAGACGTTTCACTAAGTTCAATTTGTAACATTTAGGGCATGGATGTTTTAAACCCGTTTAGTTAAAATGGTGGATAAGTATGCAATATCTTTGTATTCTTTGAACAGCTACTTCGACCTGAAAAAAACGCTAATGTATATATTTACATATGTAGTGTAAAAACTCAACTTCAGTCGTTCACAAGTTAAATGAGAGTGTGAGTTAAATTTTACTTATCCACTGTTTAAACTAAATGAATTTCAAACAAACGCTCCCTGATAGCGAAATATCCGATGGTTTTTTGTTTGCTTTGCATTATATTTTACCGACTGCCCTTTCTATTTTCCAGCAAAACCAGAATTTGTTGACCCATTACCTTCCACTCACACCGTTCCCAAGGGAACGCCGGTCTTGATGACGTGTACAGTACGTGATTCCACGGCACTGTCCGTCACGTGGTTTAGGCATGACAAAGCCCTGACTATTAACGACAGTGACGTGACGATGGAAAAGGAAGGAAACGAATACAGTCTTTCTATTGGTCAATGTGAGCTAGTGGACGAAGGAAGTTATTCCTGTATGATTCAAAATCAGTTTGGTCAGGCGACATGCAAAACCAATCTTGAAGTGCAAGGTGTGAAAATATTCACTCAGAGTAACTCTGCCAGTTCTTTCTAGAGATAGGACTCTTATTGATCCAGTGTTACTACAGGAGGAACCTAAACTAAACTAACTTTATTTATACTGGATAGCTCTATCAGTTCTAAACTGTTCTTCCTAGAGGTCCTGTAAGGATCATCTCTTATTTATCGAGTGTTACTACAGGAGGAAACCTAAACTAAACTAACTTTATTTATACTGGATAGCTCTATCAGTTCTAAACTGTTCTTCCTAGAGGTCCTGTAAGGATCATCTCTTATTTATCGAGTGTTACTACAGGAGGAAACCTAAACTAAACTAACTATATTTACACTGGATAGCTCTATCAGTTCTAAACTGTTCTTCCTAGAGGTCCTGTAAGGATCATCTCTTATTTATCGAGTGTTACTACAGGAGGAAACCTAAACTAAACTAACTATATTTACACTGGATAGCTCTATCAGTTCTAAACTGTTCTTCCTAGAGGTCCAGTAAGGATCATCTCTTATTGATCCAGTGTTACTATATACAGGCGGAAAGCTAAACTAAGCTAACTTTATTTAGACTGAGTAGCTATATCAGTTCTAAACTGTTCTTCCTAGAGGTCCAGTAAGGATCATCTCTTATTGATCCAGTGTTACTACAGAAGGAAACCTAAACTAAACTAACTATATTTACACTGGATAGCTCTATCAGTTCTAAACTGTTCTTCCTAGAGGTTCGGTAAAGATCATCTCTTATTGATCCAGTGTTACTACAGGAGAAAACCTAAACTAAACTAACTTTATTTATACTGGATAGCTCTATCAGTTCTAAACTGTTCTTCCTAGAGATCCAGTAAGGATCATCTCTTATTGATCTAGTGTTATTACAGGAGGAAACCTAAACTAAACTAACTTTATTTATACTGGATAGCTCTATCAGTTCTAAACTGTTCTTCTTAGAGATCCAGTAAGGATCATCTCTTATTTATCCAGTGTTACTACAAGAGAAATCATAAACTCAACAAACTTTGTCTCTTTCATAATCTCTTTCAGTTTCGCCAGATTTCGTTCGAGAAATGCGCGATTCTTGCGTAGAAGAAGGAAAACGTGTCCAGTTTGACGTACAAATCAGTGGTCGACCACTTCCCACAGTGGAATGGTATCATGGTGACATCTTGTTGCAGGAAGACAGATGGATAAAGATCCGCAAGAGTACCACGGATAACACGCACTCTTTGGTCCTAAGATCGGCAGGCGCCGAGAGGCGTGGAATGTATAAATGTGTCATTACAAATCCATTGGATAGCATATCTTGCTCAGCTCGATTGCGCATTGAAGGTGAGGAAAACTGACTTTAGTTAAACCTGAGAACGGCAGTAGATCTAAATTGTTTTCTCTAAAGGTATATTTATCCGGTGTTGCTACAGGAGGAAACCTAAACTAAACTAACTTTATTTATGCTGGATAGCTCTATCACTTTTAAACTGTTCTTCCTGGAGGTCCAGTAAGGATGATCTCTTTTTGATCCAGTGTTACTACAGGAGGAACCTAAACTAAACTAACTTTATTTATACCGGGTAGCTCTATCTGTTCTAAACTGTTCTTCCTAGAGGTCCAGTAAAGATCACCTCTTATTGATCCAGTGTTACTACAGGAGGAAACCTATACTAAACTAACTTTATTTATGCTGGATAGCTCTATCAGTTCTAAACTGTTCTTCCTGGTGGTCCAGTAAAAATGATCTCTTATTGATCCAGTGGTACTACAGGAAGAAACCTGAACTAAACTAAGGTCCATTATTTCACTGTCACTACAGGTGAAACTTACGTACATTCAACTAAACTAACAATCGAAATAATGGTCTTGTTCTGGCTTGAAGGTTACGAGGATGAGGAAGAAGATGAGGAAGAAGATGAGGAAGAAGAGGAAATTTCTGAGGAAAACTCGGCTAACGATGTGGAAGATGGAGTTGATAATCACGATGATCATCCGCGGGTTTCATTGCGAGAAGATGACATCAACGAACACTATGACATCAAAGAAGAAATTGGAAGGTAAGGAACGTTTTTATATTGGTTATATACCAAATTTTCAGAATGTGAAAACCAAATTTATCCATGCAACTGACAGTTCCGTAGGTTTTACATTGTGTAAATATTTCTGAATGAAAAAAGAATCAGTCATTAAGATCTCATTGTTTTTTTTTCTGTTATTGTTTTTGAATTTATGGCAGGCCAGATATGTAAAAAAAGTGTCCGCTTTCTGTTGAAGATTTGCAGGATGTTAAGCGTTTAGCTTGGTAGTGAATTTTAAAAGAAGTGCCAACTGAAGAAAATAATGTTTCGGCTCCCAAAATCAAGTTTTTCTTGTTTTTTTTCCTTTATGAGATACCAAAGTTAATAAAGATTTGTAGGCAAATATAACCCAATTTATAACCCTCATTTTTAAGGGGGCGCTATGGGATCATCTACTACGCTATTCACAAGGCGACAGGACGCGATTATGCCGTGAAGTATATCAAAGTCAGAAAGAGTCAACGCGATCAGTTCCAACATGAAATAGATATTATGAATCATTTAAGACATCGCAGATACATTCGGCTGTACGAAGCGTTTGAAGAATCAAGAAGACTTATTCTGGTCCTTGAACTGTAAGCATCATTTTGGATCGACGTAGTTATCGAATAAAAAAGAAAACAGCTTGACTTTCTTCACTGACAAGCGTTTCTTCTTTTTATGTCTACAGAATGCGTGGAGGGGAAATACTACAACGATTGTCAGACAAAAATTACTTAACGGAATACGAGATTACAAGATACGTGAAGCAAATTTTGGAAGGAGTCAAAGACATGCACGAAAAACATATTTTACACCTGGATTTGAAGGTTAGAGTGCTTGTTAATTTAAGTACTGGTTATTGAGACACAAAGCACAAAAGTGTATTTTAGAATACTACCTAGACTGGACCACCACGTTTAATATATCTTTTTGGGGTAGTTCGACACAAACTACGACAGCTTATTGTAGAATACTACCTACAGTGGACCATCACGTTTTCAGGTAGTTCAGACACATACCACGACAGCATATTGTAGAGTACTACCTACACTGGACCACTACGTTTGAGATATGTTTTCAGCTAGTTCAGACACAAACCACGACAGTTTATTGCAGAATACTACCCACACTAGACTACCATGTTTAAGCTGGGAATCTTCTTCGGGAGGCTCAAACACAAACAATCATATATTCAATATGATTATTCCTTTGCAGCCTCAAAACATTATGTTTACATCCGAAGAAAGCAGCAATTTAAAATTGATCGACTTTGGCCTCGCAAGAAAACTGAATGCCGAAAAAGATCTTAAAGTATTGTTTGGTACTCCAGAGTTCGTAGGTAAAAATATAATGCATAAACTGTCCAGTGCTATACTGGTCACATAGTCCTACAGTCGATTTCAGCTAACCGTTCATTGTAATGTTCGGAAGTTCGTTGCGAATCAAAAGTTCATTTCAGAACTTCCAAACTTAAGCTTTTGATTCGCTTCTTTCAGTTGAAGGGCTAATCACAGCCTTGCGAATTCTGAAATGAACTTTTGAGCTTCGCAAGAAAGTTTGAAATATTTTGGATGAAAAGCTAACTGAAATCGACTGTAATAATAATCCTTTTGAATGAAATATTGCCTAGCCTATTCTCTCGTCCTAATCTCAGCGATATGTCTCTCATTTTAGCTCCAGAGGTTGTAAATTACGAAACCATTACCCCTGCAACGGACATGTGGTATGTTTTTTGAGAACATTGTTAATTTTATTTGTACTAATTATGGAAGTCTAGTTTGATGTTTACTTTGAAGAATTAAGTTTTGTATTTCAATATTTTTTGTTTCAGGAGCGTTGGTGTTATCTTATACGTACTGTAAGTACATTTTGGAAAACAATTTCTTTAACAAACAATTAGTAGATCTGGTAGCGTAGACAGCCCGATGATAAAGTTTAGTTTAAAATATGATTTTGTGTTACCATCGCAAAGCTTTCGATCCGTAAGCTCGGATTTTCATCAGCGCTAATATTAGCATTGATGAAGATCCCAGCATTATTATTAGCACTCATGATGAAGATCCGAGCTTGCGGATCGAAAGCTTTGCGATAATAAACTTACGTGGGGTTTCCACATTATATTTTAATTTGATATTCACCATGCAAACATACAAGGAACTCGAAGTTTAGTTTAAAAATCATGCCTGACCTCAGTAGCAAAGCCAGCCCGACAATTTTGTCATGCGATGTAAATTTAAGTCATTATCATTATTCATTTCTTTAGAATTTGATTCCTTATACGGTCAAAAACACAGAAAAATTTGAATTTGCATGACCAAATGTTGGGCTGGCTTCGCCACTGCCAGACCTTATCTCAATTTCTTCCATTTTATTGCCACATAATGTAACATTTCTTCACCACAGTCTGACGGGTGTGTCTCCGTTTTGGAACGATGATCCTGATATCACACTTTCTAATGTTACTCGAGCCGTATGGAAAATGCCCGAGAAATTGTTCCAAGGGGTTAGTGAGAATGCAAAAGATTTTCTTACGAAGTTGTTGGTCAAAGATCCCAAGTAAGCTTTTCTCACCATAGTTTAATAACTGCTCGTTTAATGAAGTTTACTGGAGACAGCTTAAAGCATTTTCTTTATTTTAGCATCTTAGATGTTTGTTTCCATCAATATTTTTAGCAACTACAAGATATTAAATTTTGTTTGCATTCTTTGGTAAAACATGCGAAAACATAGGATCTTTCACTACCATAAACGATATAATCAGAATTCGATGCTAAGGATGTTTGGAACGAAGCTCTTGTCAACATTGACCGCTTGACTTTTGAAAAGCTTACCCTCGAAACGTTGAATTTGATTTAATCGTTTCATGTAGTGAAAGATTGTATGTTTTTGTGTGCTTTTGGCTGCACTTCCGACACTAGCAACGTTAGTTTTTGATACTATTACCTTGAAACTTAGTGAGCATTCCGAAGGAAAATTTACGGTGTTCAGTGTAGTGAACCTCTTATTTTCGAAGACATTATGGAGCATATATAATAATTTTCGTCTTTGAACAATAATTTCAGCAAAAGAATGAAAGTTGACCAAGCTTTTCAACATCCTTGGATCAAGGATGGAAAAGAAGAAGACGAAGAAAGCTCAAATCGTGTTTCAACCGAAAGACTTAAAAAATATTATGCCCACCAAAAGGTACATTGATTATAGTACTTTCTAGACTTGAGTTAGCGGTGCTAAAGCCAACCAGATAATTTGGTCATGCTGTTAAAATTATCTGGTGTTTAAAGACTGTCAAAACGATCAATTTTTAAAGAAATGGACAATGATAATTATCTAAAATTTGCACAGAGAATTTTCAGCTTCGTCGTACCACTTGAGTAAGTTTTTCCTAACGAAATGCTATTTTTATTTTGAACGTGTTAAGGGATTGATCAGCGCCCGCGTGATAACAGCCGCTGGAATGAAAGACGAAGTTGACAAGAAACGTTCTGAAGGTAAATTGAAATGCTTAACCCGAACTGGCTTGTTTATTGCGTTTGTTTTTGTGCAACCATATCAGGAAACTATAAGAAAATCTTTTACAGTTGTCAAAAATTATCAAACTGAGAGTGGAAGGTGGGACTATTATAGACGACAAAGCGTTTATTTATGATGTATGTATATATAAAGCACCGAAAATTGTGTTGAAAAACATTTCAAAAATGCGCTATATAAAGGTTTTTACACACAATTTAAGGAGTTTTGTATGCTGGCAACTGTGCAATTTTGAGTTTATTTTATTGCTTCTCGAACTAAAAACTTAATTTTACCAAAAATGTCGACACGAAAGTTGCGTTCATTTATGGGCATTTATCGCCGTGGTATCGACACGGTGGTGGTTTCCTTTGTGTTTGATGATGAGTTGAGAAGCATCTTTAATTAACTGGAAACATATAACAAAGAAAACTCGGCAATGGAATTTGAAAATAAGCTAATTATATTCTTATGCGTTCCACAGTTGTGTCTCCCAGGGGTTTAAGAAAAAAACAGGCTAATTATCTTCAAATTAAAACCCACACATTTGACTGATATGATGTATATCTAAATAAACCATAGTTAATCCATTGCACATTCATCAATAAGAGTCTTCATGCTGTATAACATCATTTCCTTCTCAGATACGAAAGCCAAACCGGAAGTTGAAAAGGTAGCCAACAAAGAAAGTAGCAGCGTCAACAGCGACTCAACAAGCTCATTCGTTTCGGAACTGACGAAAGAAAGAGACGAGCTCAAACAACAACTCGAAGAACTTTTCGATAAATGCAATAGCATGGAAGACGAACTTCAAACAGTGAAAACTGCTAGCAAAGAGCAAGAGGCGTCGTTGAATAAACTTCAAAAAAGAAATAAACTCTTAGAAGACAGGAATATAGCCAACCAAGAAGCGACGCAGCGCTTAATACGACTGGAATGCGAGAAGAGAGAGTTGGAAGACAAATTTCAACAGAAGGACAAGAAATTTAATGAGTTGAGTAAGAAATACGAAAATATTCGTGAAAAGGCGGTATCTTATGATTCTTTGGAAGAAAAGGTATTATACCTTGAAAAAGAACGTAAAACAAGCCAAACGCAGTATAGAAAGATTGAAGAACAATTGAAACAACTTCAGGAAACACATGAAGCTTTGAAGTCAAGAAGTAAATCTTCCATCACAGAAGAGGACGACGGTGATGTATTTGAGGACAAAACAGGCTCAAAAATTACTCATACTAAGTGTGAAGGCGGAAATGAGCAGAATACATTGGTAAATGAACTTGAAAATCAAGTAGAGCTTCTGTCTAAAGAACTTGAAGACGCCCATGCTGAGATAGAACGCTTGAATGCAACGATAAATTCGCAGCTCGAGGACTTGGAGGAAGTGGAACGAGTCGTGGAACATAAAAGGAAACTGGAGACGAGATGTAAGGGTCTCGAGGAACAATTGGTCGAACTGGAACACGAGGGGACACAGAGAGAAAATGAGATTGATGAGATGGAAGAGGATATCTCAAATCTACAGGTGTGTGCGGCTGATATTATTGTAAACTGGATTTATGATGATAAAGTTGTGTGACAGCCACAACTTGTGTGGCAGTTTGGCAGCTTTTAAATTGAGAAATCTTTAATGTTTTTTGTAGGAGAAGCTTGAAAAGTCCCACAAGGAATTACGGGCTGTCTTAGACGAGAACAAGGCACTAAAACAACGATTGGAAAGTAGCGAAAAAGCCCATGGGAAAATTAGGGATTTTAACGGTCACTCCAAAATGTTAAATGGTGGGGAGGGATCTCCTAATGCTGACAGAAAGGTTGGTTGATCTGATAAGCATGGAAAAAACTTTGTCAATAATATGATCTAGGAGTTTAGTTTACGTTTTCCTCCTGTAGTAAACACTGGATCCATAAGAGATGATCCTTACTGGACCCAGTAGCGAACCCAGCCAGACATTTGGTCATGCAAATGCAAATTTTTCTGTGTTTTTGACCGTACAAGGAATGAATTTCTAAAGAAATGAATAATGATAATGATTTAAATTTGCACAGCATAACCAAATTGTCGGGCTGGCTTCGCTACTGACTGGACCTCTAGGAAGAACAGTTTAGAACTGATAGAAGTTAGTTTAGTTTAGGTTTCTTCCTGTGGTAACACTGCATCAATAAGAGGTGATCCTTACTGGACCTCTAGGAAAAAATTTTTAGAAATTAAATGTTTTTAACTTAATTGGCATTTTTATAGTCGAAAATGGACGAAAACGAAAAACTAAGACAAAAGAAGGATACTACCGACCAAAATGGGTCACATAGGGTCATAAATGGTAACGATGGGTCTCCTAGAGTCAAACCAAGGAAACGATCAGCAGAGCCGCTGGTCGAGGAGAAAAAGACTGAATATGTAACCAAGCCTGCCGTTATGACGAATAATAAAGTTTCCGACGATGACATAGATGACAACACTGATCTTTTTGAGGATGATGGAGCATTTTCTGCGAAATATTATCAATTGGAAAAGGAAATTCAAGGACTGTTGACGGAGAGATTAGGCGAAACTACAGGGGGTCAGGGTAAGTACTAAATATATCCGAATGTGAATAATATATTTATAATTCGATATTTTCATGGGCTGTTGGTATGATTCTGCTTAGCTGGGACAGGATGGAATGTACGTGAAAGAATTTTGAGGTACTGATATAGCTTGCCTGGTCTGAGATGAAGTTTACATTCGAGTTAAAAAACTGAAATGCCTCGATTCGTTGTACGATATGCGGATAGCGTTATCCGCCAGATAGGGTTTTGTCAACCGCCACAGAAAGGATAACACCGCAATGACACCAGAAATATTGACAGTAGCGGCGCCAGGCTAAACTGAATAAGGGGCAATTGGAGGGCAAAGGAGTGTTTTTTGGGGGGGGTAGGGGGTAGGGAGATTGTTTTAGATACTAATGATAGTCAATAGATGGCCCTTAATTTTTGCCAAACTTTGTTGCGATCTCGGAGTGTGGGGGCAATCTCGGAGGCAGGACACAAATGCCTCCCTTGCCCCCCCCCCCCCCTCTTTGGCGCTGCCACTGGATATTGAACTTGCAAAGTCGAAAATGCTAAACTTTAATATGAGTTTTACCAGCTAGTAAACACGTTTAGAAAGTTTACAACTGACCCCTGGGCTAGAAGATCTCATAGTTAAACACGATGCTGTTTTAGTGTTGCTGCTTCAACAAGCTTTCGTTTGTTACTACTATATTCTATTACTTAGAAAATAATGAATTTGTACTGAATCCTGAACCGTGAGCTTACCTCAATACATCCAAATCATCCTGCCTCTCGTTTCGTTCTAGCAAAGCGAGATCATACCAACAGCCAAAAAACTGCACAATATTGAATCACGCACAAGGAGTTTTATATATTTTGTATATTTATCATTTATACAGATTTTTTCGGCTACAATTACACAAAATTTATACCTAACAAGATATATATATATATATTATTCGCTTCTTCACTTGATGTCAATTCATTGCAAATTTCTTAATTTCCCTCCACCTTTGTAAGTTCTACTAATTCCTAATTCTTTATTAATATTATCAAGGATAAAATAATGATGATAGTTTAATGAGCTTCAAAGTGAAGTAACTAATGGCTAGGCGTAGTATCTAGAAGTAAATGTTTTGAAACAAACATAGCTGTAGAACATCTCAATCTATGGTTAGACTATTATTAGAAACTGATCTGTTAGTATAGCTTGCATGTTAGCGTTTTAAACGCCAGCTGTCCTTAGGCTAGCGGTTTGCGCTATTCAGGTTTCTGTGATCAAAACAAGAGAGGTTTTTTCACGATTGATCAATTCTACGTTCTGAAAAACTAACAAAAGCTCTCTTTGATGATCTTAACCATCGATTTGTAGGCCTCAAAGTTTTTGGTACAATCTCCAAAAACTCATATAAGATTCCTATGATGTGATCACAAAAACCTGGAAAGCTTTTAAAGGGCCTAGTTTCTCTGACATAAACAGTGTTAGACTTTGGTGGGTATTTATTCCGGCTTGTACGCTGTTACCTGGAACTACTTAGAGTAGACTGGGTATATGACAATGTCAATTATGACGTAAAATAATCTACTAATGTACTAACTTTAGTATTACATTACTGACGACAATAACATATGCATTTTTAATTGTACCTCGTAATTTAGCAGAATTGTATTTTACTAATATATCGTAGCATATTACTAACATATTTATTTACTACTATTCTTGCGGTATTTAAAGTAGTTTTATTCTACTTATACGAACGTTGATAATTTTTGCTAGAAATTGGCGTTTCAAAATAAACTGGTTTTGAAATAGTCGCCAATGGTATTGTGGGGCGGAATTTAGTGTCGAAACTAAGAAAGGTTTTCTCCCACATTTTGTCCAACAATACCATTGTAAACAGACAAAGAAAGGTGATTTTGATTTTGCGGCAGAAATTGCTCAAATCAAAGAAATATTTCTACTTTTGAAATTGAAAAGTTTTTTTTATATATTTTTGCACAAATGGAACTTGTATATTTTATTCAATTGTAAATATTTATAGCGTTATGTATCAATGACACATACAATATATTTTACTAACAATATATTTAACTAACAATATATTTTACTATTTTATTACTAATCATCGTCTTGTGTGCTGGATTTTGTCTTTTGCTTAGCTCAAGGGAGATTGGTTTTTATCAAGAGTGAATTCCAAGAGATTTAGAGCTGACTTCCAGTGGGTGTTGTAATTAATATATGTAACATTAATACTAACTAATATCACAGAATACGGATACAACAGAAGTCTCACTCCTCATAAGGGCTTTGATGTTTTTTGTCCCCACAGCCGTCGTCTTCCTAGCAAAGTAAAACTTAGCCGGTTTAGTAAATTCCCACCATTAAACTGCTATAATAATCTAAACGCATTTTGACCAATAAATTCTGTGTAATTATATTTGGAACGATAACTTGCCGCCATTTTTGAAGCAAAATTTCAGACCGCCTATGATTGCCAGTAGCCACAAAAAAATCACCGTTGTAAACGCTGTTTTTTAACCCTGTTTTGAGACTAGAAGACATTTGAGTTTAAACCAGATTAAAAGGGCGCTATTGCAGTGTTAAACAGCGTTTGAAAATGGGCGACTTTTTTTACTCCTGGTTATCAATGGCGGCTTTCAATTTGGCTTCAAAGATGGCGGCCATGTTATCGTTCCAGGTAGAATTATAGAGAGTTCACTGGTTCGAAACGACTGACAGTTTTCGTCGCTATCTTTCTAGCAAGGAAATTAAAAGTGTAGAACAACAAGCGCAGTGCAGAAGTGAGGAGACATTATATACTTGAATGAAATCTTCTGTATATCCCTATTCTGGGTAACAATAATATTACACACACCTAAAATAATATAAAAACTAAATGTATATTTTAAGCTTTCAGATAACTAATTATCATTTTGGCTTTATTAACGCTAATACCACTGTTTGGTACTATTACTAATGATACTGTGTATTTAAATGTTACATCAAGCAAATAATTTTATATCATACCCAAAAGTTAGACCTTAATTTTAAACTACGGAGTAATGAACTAACAAAAACAATTATAAAATTAATTTATACTAACTTGTACATAATCATAATAGCATAGTTAATAGAGTAGATGGTTTGGAAACTCATTAGAATAGCAATATATCTCATTATCTATGTTGGTCAACGTTCGTGCAAAAATATGGTTCTTCATCGTCACGTGTGTATTGTGTTTTTGCCAAATCCACCAATAGCAATTCTTGAATTACCCTATTGTTCAAGTCGCGCATGGCTAACTTTCCTAAAACGTTGTTATTGGTTAGTTAAGCAAGAATACAATACGCACGTGACGATGAAGGACCTTATTTCCGCATAAACCAGAACATCAACATAGATAATGACTTATATTGTAGTTCTAATGAGTTTCCAAACCATCTAGCTCTATTAACTATGATAATAGTTAGTGCATGATTTACTGATAATTGGGATGATAATAATGATATTAATGGCATGTTCTATTTATTAAACACACACTAATTATTAATACACTGCAAAGAAGTACGGTAATATTTCCACTAGGCGAATTTGATTGCGCGACGCAAAACGTTGGAAAAACAGGCTTTAAACTTCCAAAGTCTCTGAGCAGCACGAGCGAATTGTGCATGATTCGGTAATTATAAAAAATCTAAAAACATTTTAATCTGGCAATTGACAGGTTTATGCCGCCCATCATGCTCTTCGCGCTTAGAGATCAGCTAAATTTCGACCTTGAAAAAGTTGATACGCCACTTACTCACTAACGCAAAGACATCCCACCCCACTCTCGCCCCCTTTCATTAATAATGACCGGTCCCAAATGGGGGAAGGCGATACCTGAAAATAAGGTAAGTAGCACAGAACACGTCGCGGCTTAGTTTACGCATGCGTGGGTGTACACGTCCCACAAGCGCTAGAAGCAAATTGTGATTGTATAAATCAGCAAGATCTTCTGAAAGTTCATATATTCCAGTTGATCTGAAAACACGAAAAAGTACTAGCACTAATTGCCAAGTAGAAATCCATTTTTCTATCCAAATGATCAAATTTCTCATGAAATATAATTTACTTTGCTTCTAAATTTCTGGCAGACTTATAATTTTCTTTATTAAAGAGAGTTACTAAGTTTCAACAAGTTTCACAAACGAAAGCAAAAGATATAAGTGATTAACAACAGCAAAATGGATTTCTATTTGGTAGCTAGTTCCAGGCCTTTTACTCACGGTCAGATCAGCTAGTTGTAAAAGCAGGCCCGTTGTAAAAGTTTACCTTTTATCGAAATTTCTGGAAGGCTGCCTTGCCTTGCGGCCTCGTCAAGAAGAACCACTCGAAGCAGAATCTTCGAAGTTTGTGTAGTCGCGCCTTATGCGCATGTTCATTACGCAGTTTCGGGCCAGTCAATTGCATTGTCCGCAGGGGTCCTTTTCTGGCCTATAGAACCGTGTCAAACATGTCAAAATAGGTTATCTTGCAGAATTAATCGCACCTTTGAGATGCCTGTACAATACCCTGATCACTAAACTATGGAGGGAGTCGCTGAAAGAGGAAGCGCAATTTATGTTAATTTAGATGCCCGCGAACAGGTTAGGGTAAACTATGATTTTGTGGCAGTTCATTAACTCTAACACTAATCTTAATCTTAAACCTTACCCCACCTCCTCCCACGAGCCACCCTTTTACAGCAAAGCTTCAATTTATGTCTTACAAGCTTCTCCTTATGAAGGCTATGTCTTAATTTTAGCCGTTTTTACAGTTAAGAAATGCCATCGCGTTGTCATTTAGTTTCTATGTTTCAGCGCTCCTCACAACAGGAATTTTTATGAGGGTAAATTCTCAGATTTGAAGACTGATTCGTAAGGAATCACCAACTGGGAAAACGGATTAATCATCATCTTAATCAAAAATCAATATATACTTATAGCATTTCTTAAAAATTCCGCTTCAAAACTTGAAGCTAACTCTTCATGACCATCACAGAAACGTACCCAGTTATAACCCGCCTCAACCGTTTCCTCCTGCGAATACAAATTTCACTAGCCGATTAAAAATACAGCAGACATGCACTTAACTTGGCAGTAATTGTCTTTAGAAACTAAAAAAAAGACAAGCATATGTCAGTTTTGAGAGGGCTTAGGAAGTACTATCCTACCAAGCAGATGTTCGACAAAAATAGAAAAAAACCGTGAGTCAATGTAGGCGAGCTTGCTTTTAATACCATCAGCTATGCGTTATTGCATATATGGGCAATAATGAAGAACATGTAGTGGCTGGAAAGCTATTATGTCCAAATAGTTCTCGCTTCATTGAACTTATTACTGCAAAATTTGCATGACGTTAACATTGATGATAATATTGCTTTATGGTGGAGCCACTGAGTTAGAGCTCAGTGCGTGGAGCACAATAACGCCGTTTTGAAACCAATCATCATTTCTGGTATTTGTGATTTATTACAGAGGGCGAAGAAGGAAATAAAGCGACGAATGTTAAAGATCCCTCTGGTGAAGTAACTGAAGAATCGAAAGCTTCGAAAACATCGCTGCCTCAAAATATGGACGTCAAACAACTAAGACAGCTCAGTCGAAAGCTTATGAAGGCAAACAAAAGCTTGTTGGCGATGAACGAAAAGTTGTACAAGGACAAACAGCAAGCCGAGCTGCAAAATGAAAAACTTCGCAACGAATTTGGCGAGAAACTACAAACGCTCGAAAAGGAAAACCAAACGTTCAAACGATTGCTCAAAGCTGAAGATGAGTTAAATTCTGTGGATGAAATTTTAAGTAAAAATACAATCGAGGCTTTGAAGACAGAGCTCGCCAACCAAGAACAGGGAGAGACGAGTTTGGACCATAAGATGGTCTCGAATGAGGAGGTGAAACAATCAGCCAATATTCCTGAATGTTTACCAAGTGACAACGATATCAAACAATTGGAAATGGTAAGTCGATCAGAGTACATACAATATTAATTGCTCTGGACACTGTATATAAATACAACCATATTGTATAATGCAGTACATATAGGCACCTATAATTGAGGCTAAATATTAAATGAAACTGTATTAGCGATTTCAATTTATATTTTATGCTTGTCTGGGTATAATTTTAATTCAACATGAACGTCATGCATTGCAGACACAGGCACTATATTAGAGTTATTAGAAATTTAGAATATTTTAGTATGTGTTATAGTGAATAAAAAGTACACTTCGCATTCACTAAAAAAGTACTAAATACGAGGACACAATACCGAAATTTGACGTGACTATACGTATTGTTACGTTAATGTTTGCGATAAGGTCATCGAGTATAAAAATTAAGGAGCGTTAATTGCACTGATGAAGATCCGAGCAAACGGATCGAAGGTTTTGCGATGATAAGTTTTCCTGTCGTATTTCTACAAACTTAAGCATAGTATTGTGCATGCAACCTTACAAAGAAGTTATGTACTGTATAGAAGTTATTCAAATTATTAAAGTATACGGTCATCTTATGAATTTTACCACACACTGCATGCATGGTACCAGGGTACGGGGTGGCTGGATGAGGTGAAGAGAAAATATGGACGATTATACGTCGTGCGTGATCGGCCGATTATCCAACTACAACTACACATTTTTTATATATTGTCTTTGTGTTGCCAAACGCGGGAGATTTGCATGAATTTGCATGCGCCACCCTTGTTTAAACATTTCTAGAAGTGGCTTTAAGAGAGTAATTAACGTGAAAACAATTATGACAAAGGCTGCCTTTCATTCTCGATGTTTTCTGTTATGTTTGAGATGTCATTACTCTGAGTCTACTGTATATTCAACGCCAAGCAAATTAAAAATATGCCTGACCACGGCGGGAATGGAACCTGCGATCTTTGGAATGCCAATGCTCAGCCAACTGAGCTAAGGCAGGGACCGCGGAGGAGGGGGGGCCCGGGGGCCTTGCCCCCCCCCCCAATAATTTTCCTGTGATTGATTGAATGGCGGTTAATTATAACCAGTGCTACTTGACGTTTTTCCAATAAGTAGCGTTACAGCTCAGGTCAAGAGCACCTCATTACTGACATTTTGGCTGTGATTTTGGGAAAACGCACTCTGACATCCAGCAAAAGGATTGGCGTCGAAATAACATACATATATTTTTTCCAGTATTTACTAATAAAGAACGAAAAAAACCCCAACAAGAAACATAAGCACGTCGCAACCGCAAGATAGTTTAAGAAAAAAACTTAAAAAAACGGAAAAAAGTTGAAAAAGAATGAAGCAAGAATGGGGACTCGATTGTTGCCCCGGCCCCCTTCCCATCCCTGGGAAGCTAAGCATTCGGCCCCCTCAATCTAAAAATTGCTCCGCGGTCCCTGTAAGGTGTCAGGTCGGTTTGAGTATGTGATATTTCAAAACTGAGTCTAGTTCCTTCGATCCTGCTAGATATAATCACGATTTTTCAAGACACGAGACTTTGACATAACACATACAAGATAAAATAAAATTATGAATACTGTTTGTTGTCATGTTGTCAGCAAATATTCGATGTTTTTCGCCCAGTTCGAATGATGTTTGCGCTACCACGTTCTTCGGTTGAAAACAAGCTTACATCACATGACATTTAAGGGGCATATTATGAACACTGTCAGTCCGTAGTTAATAGAGCTAGATGGTTTGGAAACTCATTAGAACTACAATATAAGTCATTATCTATGTTGTTGTTCTGGTTTATGCGGAAATAAGGTCCTTCATCGTCACGTGCGTATTGTATTCTTGCCTAACTAACCAATAACAACGTTTTAGGAAAGTTAGCCATGCGCGACTTGAACAATAGGGTAATTCAAGAATTGCTATTGGTGGATTTGGCAAAAACACAATACACACGTGACGATGAAGAACCATATTTTTGCATAAACGTTGACCAACATAGATAATGAGATATATTGCTATTCTAATGAGTTTCCAAACCATCTACTCTATTAACTATGGTTAGTCGTAGTGCACACACTGGTTCAAATATATCATTCGGTAAATTTGCAATGCGGGATATTACCCACTCTGTGCAAATTGTTCTTGTTATTGTTATATATGTATTCATGCAAAAGAGAAACTGGAATTGGACATAAGCGGACCTGAAAGCTGGGCTAATATGGTGGATGGAACAGTCGATCTAAAAAATTCGTTCAATAGACACAGTTTATTCTCTTGGCGTAAAAATGCTATATTTCAGTAGCTTGAATATTTTAAGCTATTTTTTCGTGTGCCGTAGTATCCACCACAATATTTTTACCAAAAATGTGTTGGATTCGACTGCAAGTCTCCAAAATATACATTTCAAATGCATTTAATTACAATAAAGAAGAAATTAATCACATTGAAGCTTTGTAAAACGTTTTTTTGTTTATCAAAATGATATATAATACAATCCAACTCAGTTGTCCCTTAATCATGCATGAACATCCGTACTTCAGAACAACGTTTTTTGTATTTGTTATAGATTTATTTTGTGCTTAGAAGTTACAACCATCCTTCAGTTTTGTACAATATTTGCAAGTGTTCATATTCAATTTCTTCCCTTTAGAAACTAAAAGCAATAAAAAATGACAAATCCTTAATGGCGTTTAAATACGAAAACGAGCTTGAAGAGTCGCGAAACTTCCACACTGAAGAACAGCAAAAACTAACAACTTATTACGAAGAAAGGATCGCTTCTGTTGAGAAACAAAATCAAAACCTGAAATCCCAAATTAATAGCTTAGTTTCTTTCAACGACAACAAGAAAAGCAACTGCGAAGTTCATGCGAAGGGGTTGGACAACTTAAAACGTTTGCATCAAGAAGAACTACAAGAAGTCGAAAGGAATTTGGCTCTGACTTTATCTCAACAGCTTTATTCGCTTACAAATTTATCGGAGCAAGAAAAGACC
Organism: Muricea muricata; assembly: GCA_963855995.1. Taxonomy (NCBI): domain Eukaryota; kingdom Metazoa; phylum Cnidaria; class Anthozoa; order Malacalcyonacea; family Plexauridae; genus Muricea; species Muricea muricata. The sequence goes on along the minus strand of OY979726.1, from coordinate 1,951,129 downwards.
GCCATAACTAAAGAAAAAGACGCGGAGATAACGAAACTAAAAGAGAATTGTCGAGAATTGAACGAAGTTATCACAAACTTGCAGGAACAGGTTGGAAATTACCCTGAACTTTTGGAGAAATGTGAGAATTTCGAACGGCAGTTGAGCGAAGAGAAAGGGCGAAGTGAAGAGTTGGGTAAAGAAGTTGAGCGGCAACAACAACAACAACAGCAGCAGCAGCAACAACAAGAACAGTGTAAAAATTGCGAGCAATTAAAAAACCGTGTTCGTGAACTCGAACAGGAACTAGTGGCTTTGCGAAAATTGGAGGAAGACAACATCCTCCTCGCGAGCGAAAATGAAAAACTCATCGATCAGTTGGAAATAGAAAAACAAAAACTTCATTTGATGACAAACAGCAGCAACTTTCCTGATGGCGAATCCAAACTAAAGTTGGAGGAATTGCACAACGAGAAAAGCCCGTCGAAAATAAAAGAAAATTCGAAAAAGTACTTGAAGAAGCGCGTTTCCCAACTTGAAAGTGATTGTAAGGACTTGTGGAAGAAGCTCCAGAGCGAAGTTCTAAAGGGCAAACAGCAAGAGTTGGAAATAAACCGCGAAGCGACGGAGAAGGAGAGAATATTGCATGCTCTGCACAAGGCTCAGGTTGCAAACGAGAACGAGAGCCGACAAAGTAAATCGAGTCGTGTTTCAGTGAATGGTTTGAACAATGAAGAAGAAACGACCTCGGTTGACGAAGACAAGGACAATGATTATTTTGTCGTGAAAGAAAAGTTGAAAAAGGCACAGAACAGAACGCATTTACTGCAGGTAGAAAACTCGACAACCATTTGTAAGCTGCTACGCAGTGTGCAAATATAACTACTTTTGATACTTTTCTTGACAAAAGTTTATCAATATCATAACATGCAAAAAAGTGGCGGACGTATAACTTTTGTTCACGCATAGTCCCAAAGTTTTGTTTGGTAAACCGTTACTACAAAACTCACAAGTCTAGAAATACAGCAATTTTCATCCAACCACTAAGCGCAAACATTTGTGCGAGTTTTTTTTACGTTTGTAACGTGATGTTTGCCGTTTGAAACGCGACGTTTGCCGTTATAACTGTTACTGTTTAAAAATAAAAATGATCAAAACTGAGTCCGTTTCACGTGTAAGAAACGATTTTTTACAAGTTTTATCGCTTTTGTATCATTTGGAATCCTGAACAAGCTTCTACTCCACAATATTAGTATGTTTTATAATAAAAATTGATACAACGTGACATAACATGACAGTTACAGTTACAGAACCGTCGGGTTCTGTATATAAATGGCTTACAAACGTAAAAAACCCACGAAAATTTTTGCGCTTAGCGATGGGACGCGAATTGTTGTATTTTTCCCATTCCAGCTCGTTGTTCCATCACCACCTTAGAACAATCTCTGTGAATAGAAGATTTATTTTAACTGGAAACCTGGAATTCACATGCAATTTAAAATCCATATTTAGCTTTAAAGTATTTCGATCCCATACAACGTCAGAATTAAGGGAGCACTTTTATTTTACAGACTGAGATAGACAGACTACGGGAGAGTTACTCCAATAATTTGAGTAAAGAGCTGGAAGATATGGAGAATAAATGGACACAACGATTAAGGTAGATTGATGGTTTTTCTGTGTCAGTTCTACATTATTGTTCTAGGAGTCCAGTAAGGATCATTTCTTATTGATCCAATGTTACTACAGGAGGAAATTTAATCTATAAACCTAATATTCTCAGTTTGCCCTTGTATTAATTTTGTTTCTCTTTTTAGACGTGAATGCAACGCTGTTCATTCTGAAATGGCCGAAGAATTCCGGAAGCAAAAAGAAGCTTGGAGGAAAAAAGAATCGGAGCTTCATTGTGTAGTAAGAATTAAAAACATATTTTTAATTGATAATTTCTTGTCTTGTCTTCTCTTGGTTAATCTGACAGTGCAAATAATCTTGTTATGATATTGAATTGATGATATGTTTGCGCCGACCAAGTTTGCTGTTTCATCTATTCCAGATAAAAGAACTTCAAATTCAGATCGAAGAAATAGAGACGGATCGAAAACGATTAGAAAGAGAAGTGAATGTTTTCAAAGCAAAGGAACAAAATGGTCGAAAGTATTCTGAACGTTTAATCGAAGGAAAACCTGGTGAGAACTTTATCAGCAACGATAATAATGACGGTACAGCATCAGTTAAGAAAGAAACCGTCCAAATTCAAGGTACTGGAAATGTTATCGGAAATAAACTCTCCTAAATTATAGTATTTGACACAATTTGCGATATGCAATTCAATATCGTCCTTAATACGGTCTGTATTATTTTAAGTTACATGACCAACAGAAAAGCCCAGAGATATTAGAGAGCCCGGGAATCAGAGTGTGGCTCTGGGCCGTTACCGTTCAACTATTGCCCAAATAAATGTTCCATCAAATTCTATTTCAGTAGTACTTTAACATAAGTATGTTTTTCCAATATTTTTTTTGCTTAAAATACGTAAAATTCAGTACCTTGACTTTTATTGACTAAAAATGGAAGTGTCATTTTACTTCAGTAAAGAACTGGACTATGCCCCTAGATAGCCCTACAACAATATCACGCAAAAGTTTACCTTCACTTTCCTAGATTACATCAGCGACAGAGATCTACGTCGCCTGGCTTATAAACTGAAGAAGGATCAGTGGCAACGCCTTGCCAAACTTCTTTCGCTCTCTGAGACGGAAATTCGTGAGATCGATCAACTGAAAGTTGGCAAAGATGAGAAAGCATTTCGAGTGCTCAGTGAATGGCGGACCAGCGTAGAGGAAGTAGCGGGGAATCAGGTGTCGCAATTAGCGTTGGCGTTGGAAGAGATCCGACGGAAAGACTTAGCCCAATTTGTCATGGAGCACTGCATGGCTGGTAAAATTAGGAATAAGTTGGTTGGGGTGTAGAATTTTGTTGTTCGAGTTGCTTGAACGCCATCGTGATTTTGAGCATATCACAGTGCATTAGGTTCTCTTTAGGTAATAAATTCAGCTTGTTGTGAAATGCTATAAGTAATAAGATACATGAGAAAATACGTTAATTTTTATGAATGTAAATTAGTAAATATTAGCAAAACAAGGCCCTTTTAACACCTTATTACAAAGAAAGCACCAGAAAAACAATTAAACAGGAATAAAATTCTGCAACTAAAATTCATCTTATGACGTCGTATGCGTGCACAATAAAGGAACTATTTTAGCTACACAGTGCGGACAAGCTCCAATAAGAGCGAACAATTTTAAATTTACCTAAAACAAACTTTTATAAATAGCAAAAAAGGCTGAAATATGACTATGCTGGAAATTCTTAATTGATCTTCGAAGATTTTAGTATAATTTGAACAGCGCTGGGTAAGCAAGAATATTTTGACGATGGCAATCAAAAAATAGGATAGCCCAGTGAACTGAAAAGAACTGGAACGCTACCTCCTATACTTTCGCCTATAGATCAGTTGAAGCCGCGTGTCTGGGGGAATTTCTCGCGTGATGCGTGTTTTTTTCGGGAAACTTGAAGCGAGTGCTCGAACGCGCGCGCGTGCCGCCTGCAGGCTGCCTGACAGAAAATCGAAGCAAATTTACTAAAACAGTGGTTTTGAATGTCAGAATCAATTTATTTCATCGTTTTAACAGAAGCAATCGTAATAAAATATAACCGTTATTATTATTTCAATGGGATAGCCTCAGGTTCACGATTTAAAGGAAAATGGCAATATATTTTTTTATCGGATTATAATAAAAACCTTTGAAGTAATTGTAACATCCGTTGTTAATTTTTTGGTAACATACTTAGTTTCTGAAATATTGAAAACAAATGATATTATTAGCCATCCGCCATCTTGTTTTATAATTAGGTCTATTCAGGGCTATTTTACTGACGTCACAACCTGGGTAGACTGTATAAAACTTGCTGTGAATTCGTTAAATCTCAATGAAATTTTCTTCAATACTTCGCAATTTACGTAAGAAGTATATACATACAAATTCAGTTGGATTTGAACATTCAACATACTTGTTAATCGCTTCTTTAAAAGAAAAAACAATTACCCAGGTTGTGACGTCATGTGGCTTTTCAATATCCAAGATGGCGGATGAGTAGTGTCTTTGTCTTTCTTTGTCCTCATATGAGTCGCGTTTTAGGGGTAGAATACTTTTGTTGGGTTTCTTGTTGTGCCCAACGGCCCAACGGAAGTGGATTTTCCATGAATGCAAGTTAGAAATGCGCATGCGCGAACGTTTTGGAACATGCAAAACTATAAATGCATTGATGATGGTTTTTGCGTTCGAGTAGCTCTTTTTGGAAATATTATACCCTAACAGCTGAGGGCATTTTTCGCGCTAACCCAACAGCCCAACGGAAGTAAAAAAGATCCAACAAAAACAACAGCCCCAACAAACACAACAGCCCCAACAACCCAACAGCCCAACGAAAGTAAAAAGACCCAACAAATACAACAGACCCAACAGCCCAACAAACACAACCGACCCAACAAAAGTAAAAAAGATCCAACAAAAACAACAGACCAACAAACACAATTGATATGAGCCTATTGTTGGGTCTGTTGTGTTTGTTGGGTCTGTGGTTTTTGTTGGATCTTTTTTACTTCCGTTGGGCTGTTGGGTCTGTTGTGTTTGTTGGGTCTGTTGTGTTTGTTGGGTCTTTTTTCTTTCGTTGGGCTGTTGTGTTTGTTGGGTCTGTTGTTTTTGTTGGATCTTTTTTACTTCCGTTGGGTCTGTTGTGTTTGTTGGGTCTGTTGTGTTTGTTGGGTCTGTTGTGTTTGTTGGGTCTGTTGTGTTCGTTGGGTCTTTTACTTCCGTTGGGCTGTTGGGATAGCGCGAAAAAATGGCTTCAGCTGTTAGTGTATAATATTTCCAAAAAGAGCTACTCGAATGCAAAAACCATCATCAATGCATTTATAGTTTTGCATGTTCAAAAACGTTCGCGCATGCGTATTTCTAACTTGCATTCATGGAAAATCCACTTCCGTTGGGCCGTTGGGCACAACAAGAAACCCAACAAAAGTATTCCACCCCTAAAACGCGACGGGTATAGTTCTTATCAATAAGTCAATAAAAAGTACATTGCTGTTTCCCTTTAAGTGTGTCATAAATACCCGCCTGCATTCTGCTGTAAATTCCCATACCCAAACGAAAAGTCAGCTACTGTTTTGAACGACTTGTAGCTCGATAATTAATAGCGTGGCACTGATAATAGGCAGTCTGGAAATATAGAAAATAAGAAAATAATAGTGGATATGTTGCCTATGAAATTTGTGCGAATGAGTCACAGTTATGATAATACATTAATCGATCGCGATTGGAAGTTTTTGAAATTGAGATAGCGCTTTAATTACATCACATGTTCACAATCTGTATTTAAAGTGGCTATCTGGAAGCTGAACATTCATCTTATTTTCTATTATTTTTCGTGATCTGTTGATATTCAGATCCATTTAATTTCGATCAAGGGAATTTCGATCTGAGAAAAAAAACGTTCACTTTCTTTTTCGATATTTTGTGTAATTCTGATAAAGTAGAATCTATAGTATAAAGTAATTTTCAACAAGAATTACCTTTCCAATGGAACATTAAGTAAACATTAGTCAGTCTTAAACTACCCGTGTGGCAGAGTGGCACCAAATTATGTGCTTTGTGCAAATTTATGTGCAAATTATGTTTGCTCCTGTGGCCTTATTAGGATTACCTTGTTCGAAAGGCAAATGAACATGCCATAAAACTAAAAAATAGTCGCTCTGTTTGATCAAGTTTTCATTCAGCAATCAATCTCAGAAGTTGGATGTATTATAAGAAGGATTACACCAAGTGCTCGCCTACCCAAGTGGGTAAATAGTGCGGGCTCGGGTTTATATATAAATGATGATACATTTAGAAAATATTTATAAACCCGCTACCTGTCGGCACTGTCGGTCCACTTGAAGTACAAATATTATTGAAAGTTTTTATATTGTACCTAATCTGTGTCGAAGCACACAGCGGACAGGATGATTAACATTCAAGCAAGCGACAATTTAGTGGTCCCACCACACGAGGAAATGGCAAATAAAACTGGCCAAGGGAAACAGAATTTGAATGCTGCCGCTGGGGGAAAACCAGATGTAAAGAACACCGATTGTTTGCCAGAATTGGGCGAGCAAGACATCGCGAATGTGAGTAGGAGATCGCATACATAACGTGCCGACTGCGCGGCCATTCATATAATAGACTATGCGAAGTTTATATTGGCATTGTTTTAAGTCACATTTCAAAAACACGTCGACAACTTGTATATAACTGAATTTAAAAGTTTTATGGATTAAATATGTTATATGTGCAAACTTTATGTACAATTTAAAACTTTCCGTCGTTTAAAGGGGCTATTAAGACGCCATTAATGCGTTTAAAGGGCGCCAAACTGCACTATTGCGCAAGCCAGTGAACTCAATGAGGAAAGTCCCGTAGGGAATTCCCATTTCCAGAGTGCCATATATGGGCATTTCATTGTGATAGGCGTACGAGGTGCCGGGGGGGGAGCTGCATCCCCCAATTTTTTCGATGTTACTAGTGGTCTGTTAATTAGACGAATATATAGATCCATTGTGCAATTTTTGCGTTAGACATCTCAAACATACTGCATTTGAAATGCACTTTGCTGGACATGACTTGCACATTCCATATCTTTTATTCCAGCCGATCCGCACATTGTAATCCAATAAGATTATTGTTGACAACACATATTCAGCCCAGCCCCCCCCCCCACACACACATACACATACACAAAAAAATGTGCCTGTACGCCTATGCTAATTGTGTATGTGTAGTAAAATTATCGGAGATGAACGTGTTATAATTTTTTACTTGTTTTTAATTCCACAAGCAATGTATTTTGTGTTTGACAAAAGTCATATGTTTGTTAGGAGAAATTTAGTTGCCAACCTTATGTATTTTCAGTGGCAAAGCCAACTTTAGGTCATGCAAATGCAATTTTTTCTGTATTTATAGACCGTATGAGGAATCAATTTCTGAAGAATGAAATAATGATAATGATTTAAATTGGCATTTGCATGACCAAATGTCAGGCTGGCGTCGCTACTGTATATTTTATATATGTAAACAATTTGCTACCGCCTGTGCATGTGGTGCACGAAATTTCCAGACATTTTTGGGCCGCCTATTATATGGGAATGAGCAGTTTAATTAATAAAGGAGCTGAAAGTTGGCATGCAAAACTAGGGGGAGGTCATGTATAATTGGGTTAAAGGGGATGCTACAAAATTTTCATATCTAAATATTAATCCCCCCCCCCCATAATAATTACCCTGTTATAATTACCCCCATAACAATGCTGAACAATTTTCAACTGCTAGTTTTGTGCCACCGTCTTGTTTTTGCTACTAGCGTATGTGAGCTATTATTATTTATTGAAAATATTTGAGTTTTGATTGTTGAAAACAAATATACGACATTATGACTCATTTCGTCATACATGTATATTGACTGACCTTGTAATCTGACAATTGTTTTAAAAATATTTTTTTCGTAGTCTGATTGGCTTATTAAAGTTGCCGAACAATTTCATGCTGTTCCATTATTAGCAGCTTGTGTCTTCCTACTTACAAAGCAAGTGTTTAAACTGAGTTTAAATTATTTTCAAAAAATAATAAAACAATTATTGAATTCGGTTCTCACAGTCATTGAATTCGGCTCTAGGCTACGGCTTCGGCAGATAACGCAAACCTCTGCCTTCATAATTCCTCACATCCTACTCGACCTCATTCAATAATTGTTTAATATACAGCAAGTATTTCAAACAGACCTGTCAACTCTCTTGACATAATTTAAAATTTCTCCTAGCATTGGTGAATTACAATCAGCCCACAATGAACCAATTAAATTGCAGAATAGCTCATGTGAGGTGGATGAATATATATTATAAATACTTTTTGTAGAGAGATCAGGCACTGTCTGATTTGGATGCAACTCTGCAAGGTGATGTTGCTCACCATGGACATGATAACATCAATCAGTTGGAATCAATGTTGGCTAGCAGCGGTAAAGATCTGGCAGCAAGTGTTATGGAGCTAACGAAAGTAAATATGAAGCTTAAGCATTCATCATGCACAAACTACAGTATGATCAAAGCACTCCAGGTTTTCTCTAAAAGAGAACTGATTATCATTAGAGAATTTTAAAGTAATATTAGGACTTCAGTCATTTGTGATCTGCAAACAAGCCAAGTCTCAAGAAGTTGTTAAAATATGCTTGATTGAACAACTAAAAACAAAAAGGAAATTCATGCTAAGAATCAATGCTAAGAATTGGTTTCAAGTGTGTATATGCTAGCTATGCTGGCAAGTTTAATATTTTTAAAAGTGTTCGTTTTGTTAGAAACTCTTAGCTGATCATTGGTAAGCGAAGTTTTCATTTGATCATGAGAAAGTCATGACTGCCAGTCATCATGACCAGGAACTTTGGTAATGTTATTTCAAGCCCTGGATATAGGCAGTGTACAGTATGGGTATAAAAGCACTCAAAACCCACATCACAATTTAAATGATACAAGATGTTGTTACCATGTATGTACCTGCATACTTGTTTCATAGAAAAATGAGGAACTCATTGGAGTGGTTGCTACTTTGCGAGATGATGTTGCTCAACGTGAACACGACATCAAAAACTTGGAATCAATTTTGGCCAGTAATGGTGATGATCTGGCAGCAAAAGTTGAAGAGCTAACCAAGGAGAACTCGAAGCTCCAGGAATTTGCACAAGCGCAGCAGGTACTATATTTTCTTTAAAACAATATTAATTCAATTCACTATTGAATAATACGCTGCATAGTTTGGCATAGTGATTTTCGTAAACTTGTGTGATGTACAATTATTTGAAAACAGGTGAATGAATATGACACCATTATCAAAAAACTGCAAGACAAAATGGAAAAGTTGCGTGAAGAAAATGATAAATTTCGACAGGAGACACAGGAGATGTTCCAAGGATTGGAAAGTGAAAAGAAGAATTTGTCCAAGCAAGTTGTAGAGTTAACGAAGAAGTGTGCTGAACTGGAGAAGAAATGTGATAACTCCTCCAACCTTACTGTCAGCATGGATCAAGCACAACTTTCAGAAAATAATGCCACGATAATTACGGCTCAAGTTCAAGTAAGTTTATCAAGAAATAACTAGTTATAAGGATTGTTCAAACTTAGATTAAAACTAACCCTAGCCCTAGTTGAGAAATGAATCTACAGTCTTTATTTTTTATGTTTACTAATTGACCATAACGAAAACGATGGCCGCATGTACATTTTTATGCATTCAATCCTGTGGCTATAGATGTGCCGGGCAAAATAAATATCAAAGCCCAACCTAGTGCTTTTGGAAGGCCAAAACAATTAATTTAAACTGGTATGAGTTAATGATACATAAGAGCCTCCTCGTAAATAAATACAAACCTATTCTTAATGTCCAAGGCAGTTCGATTCCTCTTAACCTTTTCTAATTTGTCGACTGTCTTTTTGTGAAAATGTCCTTGTTTTCTTAATTTAATTTTTTTCGTGATGATAACGCTGGGCCAGAGATCAAAAATAAAAAATAAAATTGCTTCACAGAACTGCGAAGTAAAATAAGAATAACAGTATGTTTATCTGCATACTTGTTTCATAGGAAAATGAAGAACTCATTGGATTGGTTGAAACTTTGCAAGATGATGTTGCCCAATGTGAACACAACATCAAAAACCTTGAATCAATTGTGGCCAGTAATGGTGATGATCTGGCAGTAAAAGTTGAAGAGCTAACCAAGGAGAACTCGAAGCTCCAGGAATTTGCGCAAGCCCAGCAGGCACGGGTGCGGTATTTTCTGTAAAACATTATTAATTCTATTCACTATTGAATAATACACTGCATAGTTTAGCATAGTGATTTTCGTAAACTTGTGTGATGTACAATTACTATTTGAAAACAGGTGAATGACACTGTTATCAAAAAACTGCAAGACGAAATGGAAAAGATGCGTGAAGAAAATGATAAATTTCGACAGGAGACACAGGAGATGTTCCAAGGATTGGAAAGCGAAAAGAAGAATTTGTCCAAGCAAGTTGTAGAGTTACCGAAGAAGTGTGCTGAACTGGAGAAGAAATGTGATAACTCCTCCGACCTTACTATCAGCATGGATCAAGCACAACTTTCAGAAAATAATGCCACGATAATTACGGCTCAAGTTCAAGTAAGTTTATCAACAAATAACTATATAGTTATAAGGATTGTTCAAACTTAGATTAAATTTACCCTAGCCCTCGTTGAGAAGTGAATCTACCGTCTTTATTTTTTTATGTTTACTAATTGACCGTAACGAAAACGATGGCCGCGTGTACATTTAATTAATGCATTTAATCATGTGGCTATAGATGTGCCGGGCAAAATAAATATCAAAGTCAAAAAATAAAAAATAAAATTGCTTCACAGAACTGCGAAGTAAAATAAAAATAACAGTATGTTTATCCGCATACTTGTTTCATAGAAAAATGAAGAACTCATTGGATTGGTTGCAACTTTGCAAGATGATGTTGCTCAAGGTGAAGACAACATCAAAAAATTGACAGCAGGAGTTCAAGAGCTAAGCAAGGAGAACATGAAGCTTCAGGAATTTGCACTAGCCCAGCAGGTATTCCTTTAAAATGATATTGGCTGTGTATTTGCCATTGAAAAAATAATACTATGGATAATCTGGTAATATTATTAAAATTTAATGTTACTTAATTTGTGTGATCTGCAATTCGAAAACACAGGAGAAGATACAAGAACTGGAAAGAGAAAAGGAGAATTTAACGAAGAGAGTGACAGAGTTGTCAGTTGAAGTAATGGAAGCAAATGAAAACAAAAAGAAAGTTGAAGCAAACCTCGTCAAAACTAGGAAGGAGCGTGATGTTTTTTTTGGTCATCTAATGAAGTTATATCCAGAGCAGAAGAAATCTTCGGAGGAAATTTCAGCACTAAAGCGATCAGATGAAAATCTACGTGCACAACTTTCTGAAAGTAAAATCACGACAACGATGCTTCAAGATGAGGTAAGTTAATTATTAAGGATTACATATTAGAACATGATCACATCCACTCGACCAATCACAACGTTTTATTTGAGTGGTCTATATTCCATAGACCACACGTTCTATATAGAGCATACTGATGAGGTAGTAAAACAAAGGAGAACAATAAGCTCATTAGTATGCTCTATATAGAGCATATTAATCAGATACCAGAGCATATTAATCAGAGCCAATATATAGAGCATATTAGTCAGAGCCAATAGAAGTATATTTAAACCACGAGAATCAAACTTACGGGCATATTTCTCGTGGTGTGATCATGTTCTAAGATGGATGGACAATGATCACTCGTGTTCAGTGGAATATAAACTCCCTCGGAAAAGTTAGACGCCAACTCGGGCCTACGGCCCTCGTGGTCGTCTAACTTATTCTCGGGAGTCTATATTCCACTGAGCACACGTGATCATTGTCTATCCCATACTTAATCCTATTCCTGATTGACTTCTAATTATGTACATATCTGGGGTTGGTTTTACGAAAGAGAATAACGCTATCCACCTGATAATGATTTTCCTAAACTTTCTAAACATGTGCATGTTTAAAGTCACTTTTTATCTCTTGCGAGTTCACTATCCTTAGGATCCAAACTTCTGCAGCAGTTGAAAAAATCACTATCCTGTGGATAGCGTTATCTACCGTTCGTACAACCGACTTCTGGATAATAATGGACCATTCCCCATTTAGACAAACTTAAATTCGAAAACAATTTTAACACAGTTGGAAAGAGCTTCCTAAATTTAGTGAAAATATTGTAAAATGTAGAAATTATAGTAATTTAAAGTTTGCGAATTTTGTATACTTTTGTATTACGCGGGAAAAATCGTTAGCACATTTCTACATAGTGGTAATGCTTTTCTGTCCGTAATACAAAAATATACAAAATTCTCAAACTTTACAGGACTATATTTTCGACATTTTACAATATTTTGCGATCAAACTTCACAATTTCACTAAATCTAGGAAGCTCTTTCCAATTAAATTCATAATATAACAATAGAGTTAATGTTCGCGGGCATAAATATGCTTTCAACCCGACTTATAACAATTTTAGTTGAAGAACAAATTGTTAATTGCAATGTCGTCTGTTCACGCTACCTACAGCTACTCTAGTCTTTTTACTACAAACTCAATTTTTATATGCAGTACGAAAAAAAAGTCTAAATATACTTCAAAAAAGACATGAACAAAAATGAAAAATTTCTTGCGATTTATACTTGTTCAAAGCCTGCTAAAACAATTTGCCGGTGGATGTAAACAAATTTAAATTCAGCGGGCAATGCCCGCTAAAATTGTTATAATGATTGTTTTGCTACAATCAATGTGCAGTGTCCTATTTCTTTCCTGTGCACTAATAATGTCAGATACAGAAAAGGCAGCATCCAAAACGTCAAACATGGGGGCTTAAAAAGCTAAGCCAAGTTATGTTCAAATCGACCCAGTTGTCCTTTCGGTTCTACTTTCATGTCACAAAGTAAACAGTCGGAAAAATGATTGATTGGTCGGTCGTTGTTATAAGAACTAAGAATTTGATTGGTCGTTGTTGTAAGAACTAAGAATTTGATTGGTCGTTGTTATAAGAACTAAGAATTTGATTGGTCGTCGTTATAAGAACTAGGAATTTGATTGGTCGTTGTTATAAGAACTAAGAATTTGATTGGTCGTTGTTATAAGAACTAAGAATTTGATTGGTCATTGTTGTAAGAACTAAGAATTTGATTGGTCGTTGTTATAAGAACTAAGAATTTGATTGGTCGTTGTTATAAGAACCAGGAATTTGATTGGTCGTCGTTATAAGAACTAAGAATTTGGTTGGTCGTCGTTATAAGAACTAAGAATTTGATTGGTCATTGTTATAAGAACCAGGAATTTGATTGGTCGTCGTTATAAGAACTAAGAATTTGGTTGGTCGTCGTTATAAGAACTAAGAATTTGATTGGTCGTTGTTATAAGAACAACGAATTTGAATGGTCGTTGTTATAACGACTAAGAATTTGATTGGTCGTGCGTTGTCATGAGAACTAAGAATGTGATTGGTTGTTGTTATTTTGTGACTGTGTTATTGCGTGACATGAAAGTGTAATCATTGTATATACCAGTATAATGTAGTTTAATGACTATCACACATTTTTGCTTTTTGTAGTTAAATATAATTTGGACTGTTTTCTATAATACCTGCGTTGAACGGTGTAGTAGCTTTATCAATTTTTAAATTAATTATTTTTAATCTGTGTAGTTTAAATGCAGGTGAATGCATGCTAGTGACATCATTTGCATTGTTTAGAAAGAGAAAATAGAAAAAATGCTTAAAGACGAAGAAAAATGTGTACAGGAGATGCAGAAAGCGAAGCGAGAATTGGAAAGAGAAAAGGAGAATTTAACGAAGAGCGTAACAGAGTTGTCAGTTGAAGTAATGGAAGCAAATGAAAACAAAAAGAAAGTTGAAGCAAACCTCGTCAAAACTAGGAAGGAGCGTGATGTCTTTTTTGACCATGTTATGAGGTTGTATCCAGAGCAGAAGAAATCGTCGGAGGAAATTTCTGCACTAAAACGATCAGATGAAAATCTACGTGCACAACTTTCTGAAAATAAAACCTGGACAATGATACTCGAAGAACATGTAAGTTTATCAATGAATAACACGCTAAGAATTGTTCGAAGTTGTATTAAAACTAAAGTATAACAAATGTTCGGACTCCTTATTTTAGCCGGCTTGTATGGTTTGGAGGAAAAACAGCTTACTTGAAACTGTAAGCAATTCATAGGAAGTTGAAATAATTAATATGAATCTGGCATGAATGTTTAATTTTCTTTTTATTGGTTTACATCTTGTATGTATGAGACCTGCGATTTACAACTGTAATATTTCAATGTGGAATTTATTATTAGCTACATTTCAAACACAGGTGAGTGCAATTAATGAGATCAAGAAGGACAGAGAAAGCATGGCAAAAGTGCTTCAAGAAATAGAAAGGGAAAAGGAGAATCTACTCGAACAAGTAACACAGTTGACAGTTGAAGTAATCGAAGCCAACGAAATCGGAAGAAATGATAAAGCACAACTCCTCGAGACGGCAAAGAATTTTGAAAATCTATGCGCAGCTGTTTCTGAAAAAGAGGACATGATAAATTCTCAACATCAAGTGAGTTTCTGAAAATTAAGACCTATTAAAATATAATTTTGTGGAAACACCACGTAAGTTTATTAGTATTATTTATTATATGCGATATTAAACTTACGTGTTGTTTCCGCAAAATTATATTTTGATTTGATATTCACCATGCAAACATGCATGCATAGAAGGAACTTAATTAAGGCTTGTTTGAAATTGAATTAGAACTATGTATCTTTGGGCTAAAATTTAATCTATTGAATTCATTTGTGTATTCCTACACAATGTCTGTCTTCCCGCACGCCGTTTGTGTGACAAACACAATGTGTGAAATGGTGAAAAATTAAATGGGATCAGATTTAGCTACAAACGATTATTTAGCATTACTGCATGCCTGTAGCTTTTATGTCAACTTCACTGCATGGTTTGGATCAGCATAACCATGGGATTTTGCCATCGCAGTCGAACATATGATGTACAATGATTGTCTTAATTCTGCCTTGAATTTTTGGGTTGCATACTAGTCACATATTTCCTTGAAATATTTTAATGGTTTATCGATATACCGCGATATAATTTTTTTTAAAATACCGCAACCAGCATGGTCAAAACCTGCATAATGAGCATGCCTAATGCAACATGCTAGGGTACACAAGCTATTCCGCGAGCATATGTTATTAATAAATTAATTACCCGACAATTTATCCCAGGTAATAATGGAGCTTAGAAATGAGTTGACAAGAGCAAACGAATGTGTAGAAGAAACTGCTGAAAATCAGGAAAATCTTCGTGTCCTGGTTTCTGAAAAACAAGACATGATAGGGATGCTACAGGATCAAGTAAGTTGGTCAACAAATGTTTTGGGAGAGTTCAAAGATGAATTAAAAATGACAAAGCTAAACTCTATTGTTATCCAATCAGTAAAAAATAACAGTGAAAAATTCATTCGTAATTAATCATGACGAAAACACAAAAATGTAATCCCAGATACAGATCGGCTGCTCATGCTTTATCTGTTACTAATAATTCCATGAACACAACCATACGTTTAATTCATGCTATAGAGTTTTATTATAAATTTCCAGGTGACTATTGATTTTCCTGCATTCTGATTGGTCAATATTTGCTGTCTCTGAAGTGATAGTCACTGGTCAGTGACTATGGTCAGTGACTATAGCTTTTTGATTTTTGCTTTTTTATTCAGTAAAAAATTTGAAGTGAATTTTTATAAAGTTTTGTTGATTATTATTTGAATACACCTGGAAATTTTTAGTAAAACAATTAGTCACCTCTCAGGCTCGGTGATTAAGAGCCAATATCGGCTTGTATAATCACCTCGCCTTCGGCGACTAATCGTTAAATAGTTTAAGCTTAGAAATTAGACTTGGATTTAGTTGTCGGCGTTGCAATTTAGTGCCTAGCTTGCGGGGGATAGTGCTTTTTAAATATTTGGAATTGTATAAAAGTGATTTCCCCTTAACCATGTGTTTAACATTGGTCTGCAAACGTCAACTGCATTGTATTTTATGCGATGATTCAAATCGTTAAAACTTGGTATAGTGCATGCGCTTTGTGGAAAAAACGTACTAAAATATTTTTGTACTGTAACATTGACGTTCCAGATCCCTACGCACTTATCGAGTGCCGATTTTTTTATTTTACAGAACGCATTATTGAGCAAGGAGCTGGATGAGCTGAAAAACATGGTAAGAAAAGTCAATGTAACTATGCACGTAGCGAGTATCTATTGTCTTAGTTCTACCGCATTTCGCAGAGGTGCAAGTATCCTTGGCAATAGCATTAAGTATGACGTCTTTTTCATTTGCATGTAAAACTGAGATTATTTTCAACTATTGAGTTAGCTGTGTTAGATGTACTAGCTATATATAAATAAATTGAATATCTAACACTGCTGGTTTGCTATGCCCAAAAATGAATATAAACCATAGCTTTAAGTTGAAAAGATGTCAGTGAAATTTTGCGAGGTCCTTTTGTAAGGAACCGACTGGAGTATCATTCTCTAAAGTATTTTTGAAGAACTGAAGATATTTTTTTTCAGCCGTCTCCCATTCAAGAGCAAGAGGGGCAAGTCGAAACTGAGCGTTGAAGGCTGGGTATATCCAGGATATACTGGGACACAATTTAAGCCTCACGTATTCTTTTTTTATTATATATAAGTAGACGGTATAACTATAGAATCACGAGAATCCTCGGTATTTTCCATATCATAAAATTTTGATTATAGTCTAGATAATTATAATCTTTGTGATTATTATGGTAAGTGAGACATTTTTCACTAAAATTCATATCTTACGAACATTGTGTAATTCAAAAAAGGTTGCCCGTCAAAAATTTAAAATCTAAATTACAAAATCCAAAATACAAGAGCAAAATGTATCATGGTTCACTTCATGACTTCTGGTTAACGTTATATGGCTTAAGAAGAGCGAAGTTTTGAATAATAATATAATCGTGATAGTTCTGTCTTTGCCATTTAACTTTGTGTTATTAGTAGAACGTATGTTGTGTCTCCTATTTTGGATTTTGTAATTTATATTTTAGATTTTTGAAGGACAATTGAATTAGCTATATATAACCTTTATATGCATGTGATTTAAGTATGATGATTAATAGGATAAAACAAATATAGTCAAAACGTGGGTGATTTTCTGGGAATTCAGTCTCGTTTTTTTGTTTGAAGCTAAGTTTTTAACATGTAATTCATTGTTCTATATCTCAAATAAATTAAAGTAATCTTTTGAAAGCTTGTCTCGTACTTTTAGAGTGAAATTGCAATTAGAATGAAATGAGATATAAATAGATTGATTAATAAATGATGCATGTACACTTAAAAATCATCGGCAATCTACTTCCTTTTAAAAGCCCAGAGCATACACCTTAATTTTTCAAGTTAGCCTGAACAGTTTTTTTAAAAAAATGCATGTGGCATATTGTTCTTGTTAGAAGGAAGTGTTTGTCTCTTTATGAGGTGGTAAACAGTTTCCTGTGGAAAAACATACATGATTGAAGTGTCTAATAGAGACAAATTTACATCTTCTGAGACAAATCCATGGCGAGGTATTTTAGCCTAACAGGTTCTTAAAGTGTAGGTTCTTATACGCGGGGTTTTTACTGCAATAACTTTCGGATTGTAAATTGCTTGTTTGCAATCAGATGGTACATCTCATATCTCTCAGGCGACGAGCAACATCGCCAGGAATTTTATTGCAAATTTGTGCTAAGCTACTTCTCATGAAATTCCAAACAAAACTGAAAGTGAAGGCCATAAAGCAGCATAGACTATGACATATCTTATTGTGAGAGTATTATTATCCTTGAACAGTATGTATAGAGAGTTAATTTATTGATTTACCTCCTCAAAAATAAATAAAGTAGAAAAAGTAAAATAAATTAACACCTCGAAAGGTATATGACATCCCTCCTTCTTGGTATTTAACCTATACTAAGAAAAATTTTATCTACCTCGCTACTGACCAATGTCAAAATGTTCGTAAAACGTTCTTGTACATTATAGTAATTTAGCCTTATTTTTTCAGCTGTTAACTGCATAAAGCCGCGCAGTAGTAGAATATTCCCAGACCTAATATCTTTGTTATTAAAATTGAAAAATGTACAAAACTGCGTCCGTGATTTTTAAGGTTATATTAAATATACGTCTCGGCCAATCTGGGTCAAGTAATTTTTGCTTTAAATAGAGAAACAACTTCTCTCGTTATAGACAATTATATTTTAGTAATTTTATTTTATATTTAGTATTAAGTTGAATAAAATATAATTGGCTGACGAGGGAATTGGCCCCTCAATGCCATTATTGTTATCGAAACGGATTTAAATTAGTAACAGAATTCAAGTTATTTGTAGATTTGCAGATATTTGTAGATATGCATGGCACGTCACAACTTGGGTCACGCAATTTTTTTTCTTACGACACAATGATTAATCTTCTCCAATAACCACACACATAGTAAGTGTTTTGGATTTCAGCACGGACTGAAAAGGTTTCACAAATATTTTATTGGTGGTAAGTATTTAGGAGAAGCTTTGAATCGCTTATCCCTGTTGTGACGTCACTAAAATATTGTTAATTTAAAAATTAATCCAAGATGGCGGACAGTTCGATTATTTAGGTCAGAATATCTCCCGAAGTAAAACAGATATAAAAATTTTGTAATGGACTTCTATATATTATTTTAGAGTCTCTTTCAAATAAGAAAATAAAATTTTTTGTTGCCATTTCCCTTTAAGTAATTCTGTCGTCATGTTCAGTTGACATTGAGTTATTCTACGCCAGTTTCCCAACAAGCACAAGGAAGAAGCGGTATAGCTTGCGTGCATACATCAAGTTATATGCTTGCGCGGAAGTTCAAAAGCATGTGACTGATTAACTGGAAGAGACTGATGAATGAACTAATTGTTCAATGTCAATGACCGAAACAGAAAAAATCTATAATAGCCATGCATCAAAAGCCACGCAAAATCAGCTTGAATTCAGACTCAAGTATTACAACGAATTCACTGGAGACTGTAATTAAGAGATTAGCAGACAATACAAAAATTTATAGTAACATTTCTGATTGGTCAATTTTGTTTAGTGTGATTGCACCCACATGAGTAATAGACAGCTATTTTGAAAGTTAAAAGTATAATTTGTCTACACATACAGCAAAGGAGAAGCGGTTTTAAACTCACAAACCATGGCCGGCAATGTTTCAAACGAATAATCGCTGTTCAACAAAGGGAAATATTGCTCCAAAATGAGCGACTAAAGGGAGTTGAAAACTTAGTGAGAATTTGCAGTGAAAAGGAAACAAAAATACTAGGTTTGAAGACGACGATGGAGAATTTGGAGACGGCGTTGAGACGAGCAGATGCAAGAATCGCGTGTTTGAATAAGAAGCTCGGCATTGGGCCCCAGACGACGCTAGGTATTGATGTAGTTTCTCCCGGGGTCTCAAGAAAAGATTTCGAAGCTGTTACAAGGGAGAGCATAAGACTAAAAGAAGCGTTGGAACACATAGCACCAACAGAACTGGGCGGGAAAGACATCGTTAATGTAAGTACGGTGGAGGGGAGGGGATCAAAAGTCTGAGTCTAGTCAATAGAATTTCATTTTGAGTTGATATGCCAACATTATCGCTTAACACAGCACTATATAGGTATATAGAATTGGTATTTACATAAATTCATGCGAATAAAACATCATTCTAATATTTTGTATGACTTTGCTTTTAATACAGCATTAACTCTATTTGACATCTGGTTTAATGTTATTCCAGGACTGATTAAGAACATCCCACAAGTTATCTTTATTTGTAGTTTAAATGCAGGTGAATGCATGCTAGTGACATCATTTGCAATGTTTAGAGAGCGAAAATAGCAAAAATGCTTGAAGACAAAGATAAATGTGAACAGGAGATACAGAAAGCGATGCGAGAATTGGAAAGAGAAAAGAAGAATTTAACGAAGAGGGTAACAGAGTTGACAGCTGATGTAATAGACGCAAATGAAAACCGAAAGAAAGTTGAAGCAAGCCTGATCGAAACTACGAAGATACGTGATGTCTTTTTTGATCATCTAATGAGGTTGTATCCAGAGCAGAAGAAATCTTCGGAGGAAATTTCTGCACTAAAACGATCAGATGAAAATCTACGTGCACAACTTTCTGAAAATAAAACCTGGACAATGATACTCGAAGATCAAGTAAGTTTATGTTAGAGTTAAATACCGAGGGATGTATGTCATATACAACCCCCGAGGACGCGCAGCGTCTGAGGGCTGTATATGACGTACATCCCGACTTTCGAGGTATTTAACTAACTTAATTTATTTTTGAAGAGGTTTTGTAACGTTTTAGAGTCTTTTGACTTTAAACAATTTAGGTCGAGATTCGTCGAGATTTTTAATTAGATCAGGCTAACAACCTATATACAACCCGCGGTGCATCAAAGAAAACAGACTCAAAAATAAATTAACAATGAATAACACGCTAAGAATTGTCCGAAGTTGTATTAAAACTGAAGTATAACATAAAGCTATTTTAGCCAGCTTGTATGGTGTGGAGGAAAAAACAGCTTACTTAAAACTGTAAGCAATTCATCGGAAGCTGAAATAATTAATATGAATCTGCCATGAATGTTTTATTCTATTTTTATTGGTTTGCATCTTGTATGTATGAGACCTGCGATTTACAACTGTAATATTTCAATGTGGAATTTATTATTAGCTACATTTCAAACACAGGTGAGTGGAATTAATGACGTCAAGAAGGACAGGGAAAGCATGGCAAAAGTGCTTCAAGAAATAGAAAGGGAAAAGGAGAATCTACTCAAACAAGTAACACAGTTGACAGTTGAAGTAATCGAAGCCAACGGAGCAATAATCCAGCTTACAAATGAGTTGACAAGAGCAAACAAATGTGTGGAAGAAACTGCTGAAAATCAAGAAAATCTTCGTGTCCTGGTTTCTGAAAAACAAGACATGATAGGGATGCTACATGATCAAGTAAGTTGATCAACAAATGCTTTGGGAGAGTTCAAAGATGGATTGAAAGTGCCAAAGCTAAACTCTATTGTTATCCCATCACTAACAGTAAAAAACTTATTAGTTATTCATGACGAAAACACAAAAATGTAATCCCAGATACAGATCGACTGCTCATGCTTTATCTGTTACTAATAATACTATGAACACAACCATGCGTTTAATTCATGCTATGGAGTTTCATTATAAATTTCCAGGTGACTATTGATTTTCCTGCATTCTGATTGGCCAATATTTGCTGTCTCTGAAGTGATAGTCACTGGCCAGTGACTATAGCTTTTTGATTTTTGCTTTTTATTCAGTAATAAATTTGAAGTGAATTTTTATAAGGTTTTGTTGATTATTATTTGTAAACACCTGGAAATTTATACTAAAACAATTAGTCACCTCAGGCTCGGTGATTACGAGCCAATATAGGCTTGTATAATCACCTCGCCTTCGGCGACTGATCGTTAAATAGTTTAAGCTTACATTGCAATTTAGTGCCTAGCTTTCGGGAGATAGTGCTTTTTAAATATTTGGGATTGTATAAAAGTGATTTCCCATTGACCATGTGTTTAACATTGGTCTGCAAACGTCAACATTGTATTTTATGCAATGATTTAAATCGTTAAACCTTGGTATAGTGCATGCGCTTTATGGAAAAAACGCTCTAAAATATTTTAGAGTCTAAAATATTTATCGAGTGCCGATTTTTTCATTTTACAGATCGCATGCATGAGCAAGGAGCTGGATGAGCTGAGAAACATGGTAAGAAAAGTCAATGTAACTATGCACTTAGCGAGTATCTATTGTCTTACTTCTACCGCATTTCGCAGAGGTGCAAGTATCCTTGGCAATAGCATTTAGTGTGACGTCTTTGACATTTGCATGTAAAACTGTGGCTATTTTCAACTAAAATTGAGTTAGCTGTGTTAGATGTACTAGCTATATATATATAAATAAATTGAATATCTAACACTGCGCTGGTTTGCTAGGCCCAAAAATGAATATAAACCATAGCTTTAAGTTCGAAAGATGTCAGTGAAATTTTGCGAGCTCCTCTTGTAAGGAACCGACTGAGCATCATTCTCTGTTCTCTGAAATTTTTTTTCAGCCCTATCCCATTCAAGAGCAAGGGGAGCAAGTCGAAACTGAGCGCTGAAGGCTAAGTGTATCCAGGATATACTGGGACACAATCAACATTAACGTTTTAAACCTCATGTATTCCTTTTTTATTATATATATGTAGGTAGTATAACTATAGGATCACCAGAATCCTCAGTATTTTCCATATCATAAAATTTTGATTATAGTCTAGATAATTATATATAATCTTCGTGATTATTATATATGATAAGTGAGACATTTTTCGCTAAAATTCGTATTTTCCAAACATTGTGTAATCCCTTTTTTACATATATAACCTTTATGCATGTGATTCAAGTATGATTAATATAGGATAAAACAAATATACGAAGCTACGTTATATTGAAGCTACGTTTTTAACATGTAATTCATTGTTGTATCTGAAATAAACTAGCTAAAGTAATCTTTTGAAAGACTGTCTAATACTTTCCAATTAGAATAAGATAAGACAAAAAAATAGATTGTTTAATAAATGATGCATGTACACTTAAAAATCATCGACAATCTGCTTCTTTTTAAAAGCCCAGAGCATGAAAACCTTAATTTTTTATGTTAGCCTAAACAGTTTCTTTTAAAAATCTATGTGGCAATGCCAGCCCGATATTTGGTCATGCGAATGCAAATTTTTCAGTGTTTATAGACCATATAAGGAATCAATTTCTTAAGAATAGTTCTAATAGAATTTAATTTGCATAGCATGACCAATTGTCGGGCGGCTTCGCTACTGCTTCTTAGAAGGGTTTAATTGTTCTTTAATTATACGGTGGAAAACAGTTTCCTGTGGAAAAACATACATGATTGAAGTGTCTAATAGAGACAAATTTACATCTTCTGAGACAAATCTATGGCGAGGAAAACGTAATTTTAGCCTAACAGCTTCTTAAAGTGTTGGTTCAGGGTTTTTAACTTTCGGATTGTAAATTGCTTGTTTACAATCAGATGGTACATCTCATATCTCTCAGGCGACGAGCAACACCGCCAAAGAATTTTATTGCAAATTTGTGCTAAGCTACTTCTCATGAAATTCTAAATAAAACTGAAAGTGAAGGCCATAAACCAGCATAGACTATGACACATCTTATTGTGAGAGTATTATTATCCTTGAACAGTATGTATAGAGTGTTGATTTATTTTTGAGTCGTTTTTCTTGGAGGTACCGCGGGTTATATCTAGGTTATTAACCATGAATAAATAAAAATCTCGAAGAATCTCGACTTTAAATTATTTAAAGTTGAAAGATTCTACTAGAACACCTTCTCAAAAATAAATTAAAGTAGGTTAAATACCTCTAAAGTCGCGATATATGTGATGTATAGGACATTCCTCCTTCTCGGTATTTCACCTATACTAAGTACTAAAGTTTTATCTGCGTCACTGTTCGTAAAACGTTCTTGTACATTATAGTAATTTAGCCTTATTTTTTCAGCTGTTAACTGCATGAAGCCGCGCAGTAGTAGAATATTCCCAGACCTAATATCTTTGTTATTAAAATTGAAAATTAAAAATGTACAAAACTGCGTCCGTGATTTTTAAGGTTATATTAAATATACGTCTCAGCCAATCTGGGTCAAGTAATTTTTGCTCTAAATTGAGAACCGAATTCTCTCATTATAGACAATTATATTTTAGCAATTACATTTTATTTTTAGTATTTAGTTGAATAAAATATAATTGGCTGACAAGAGAATTGGCCGCTCAATGCCATTATTGTTATCGAAACGGATTTAAATTAGTAACGGAATTCAAGTTCTTTTTCTTGACGACAACTGAGCAGAACGATAAACGTTGGTCAATGGACCATTCCCCAATTAGACAAACTTTTAAATTCGAGGAAGATTTTAGCACAGCTGGAAAGAGCTTCCTAAAGTTTGTGAAATTGTGAACTTTGGTTATAAATAATTGTAAAATGTCGAAAATATAGTAATGTAAAGTTTGAGAAATTTGTATACTTTTGTATTGCGAGAGAAAAAGCGTTACCATATTTCCACATAGTGGTAATGCTTTTCCGCGCGTAATACAAAAGTATACAAAATTCGCAAACTTTGCAGGACTATATTTTCTACATTTTACAATATTTTGTTTTTGCAACCAAACTTGGCAATTGTGTGAAATTCAGGATGCTCTTTCCAGCTGTGCCAATTGATTTTCCGAATTCAAAAGTTTGTCTTATAGGGGAATGGTCTACTTGAAAAAATGTTTATAATCAATCAAAACGTAGATTTAGAGCACGCCATTTGAACATAGCCTTGGAAATGACAATTCAGTCAAGGGCATAACTTAACATTCTCCTGTCTCCAGTTGCTTACTGTCGAGGTTCCTGTTATCACAGCGGGGATTTTTCACGGTAAACTGACTAAATATTCATCACGAATTTAGTTTGTTGGCAGATTTACAAGATTCCGTACAAATTTGCCAAAACGTTGTGATATACATGTGTAAAATACCATGCATATCGTAATTTAAACCAGCTTTGCCGGCTAACTCTTCTCCGTATGAAACAGGCCTTAAAAAAGAATCCCCCTTTTGGGAGTCACATACTTATGCAAATTTTGAACACAATTTATAACGCACTGTGTATACGAGAATAATTTTAGTGCAAATTTGTTTCTACATACACCGCGTAACGGTAAGTTATGCACCAAAATAAGGTTGCTACGGCTGCCAACAAATTGTCTAAAGGCAGCCAAGAATTATAAGAAGAAATATTCTATTTGTTTCAATCGTCTTTTGTAATAAAGCTATTCACTTCCGTGCTGCTGTGTGTACATGTAGGTTTCAAATCAAATCAACTGTTGCACAAATATATGCAATGCAATAAGTATATATAGCAAAGATTAGCAAAGGCCCTCGTGCAAGTCTAAATGTGTTAAAAGTGTAATACGTAGAACAGTGTTCACTTTAACAGCATTATGGCAACCATAAATAACGAGCTGCATATTACAATACAGTCATGAATACCCAGTCGTTGATAAAGGTAGGTCAAGAACACACAAAGTAACATAACCCCCAAAACGTTCCCCTTTGATGGATATATAATGTATGCCCGAATAACGTTGAAGATATACCCGAGATCGTTTTTTTGTCGTTCGTTGTGAATGCCAATACGAGATAGCTCCCAAGCTATTGCAAGACAACGTCAGGCATGCAAACAAGTATTATTAAAAAGAAAAGTTACATTTCATATAAAAGGCACTGTGAAGCCTTCTAGATAACTCTAAATCTTTGTTACATGGACTGCCTAAGTTCCTCATTGATCAACTACAGAATGTTCAAAATTGTATTACCAGGCTGGTGACAGGCAGCAAGAAATACGATCATATTGCCCCGATAATGAAACAATTACCTTGCATGGCTCCCCATCGGTCAACGCATGATCTCAAAATCTCATTACGTATAAAGCTTTGAGCTCCACGTTATCGAAGAAATATGCTAAAACACTCTACATTACCAGTAAATTTACCTTCATGATCTAAAGGACTTCTTAATGTACCTCGTGTAAGACTGGTAGAATAAGGTACAATAAGGAGTATGTGTTTACATATGGTAAACGCTCTTTCTCATATGCCGTACCACTAGTGGAATGAAATACCAGAGTATATTAGAAAGAGTGAAACGTTGCCTATATTTAAAAGTAGACTGAAAACATATCTTTATGGACAGTATTATGACTAAATAGATTTGTAATATTTGTAATAGACTTTATAAAATTTTAAACATATGTTCTTAACTTCATGTTCAGCGCTATTGAGCTTTGGAAATAGCGCTATATAAATGTATAGTGCAATTATTATTATTCTTGAAAATTTTGAAACAAGTCGCAAAAACCGTGACACTGTACAGGCACAGTTTGTTCAGCAACATTGCTTGCCAGGAACTATGTGGAAATCAAGCAATTTGGATTTGCTAGGATTGCTATGCAACACAATGCTCATACTACTTCAATCTGAATTTTCCCAAGGGGATCGAAAGTTAGCAGCCCCCTCCCCTCCCCTCCCATCCCCAGTAGACTGGAGTCTATTTTCATTTGTTTCTTTGTAAGGTTATTTCAACAGAAATGCTTCGCTCGCCGTAATGACTATACGAATTTTCGATTATTTGGCTGAATTAGTACTAGTATCGAAGCAAACAAGGTATTAATGAGAATATTTAGTTTTTCACCAAAGAAAACAGAATGCAAACAATAACAAAGATTCACGGTACCATGATGTGACAGTAATCCTTTAAGGTTAAGGTTTCGGAAGCCTTTTTCGAACGAACAAGTTTGTTAGCATCAAAATTTGATTGAAAAATGGTGATGATGTAATGAACTGGTGATGTTGGTTTGGTGGTGACGATGATGATGATCGATGATGATAATCGATGATGATGATGATCAATGATAACGATGATCTGGGGCCGGTTGTATCAAAGGCGTTTAGCTTAAACGGTGGATAAGTAAAAAATATAAAACAAGTTTGCATGTTGTATAAGCAAACCAGCTAAAGTTATTTGACCTTAGAAGAACAATTATACATAAAACTAAATATCTATTCTATTAAACTCATAATTTCTAAGTTGATGATGTTGCGATGTAGCAACTAAAACGTTTGCAAATTAAATTCAATATAAACTTGAATTGTTTGACATGTATGCATTTAAAATTTAGCAACTAAAACGTTTGCAAATTAAATTCAATATAAACTTGAATTGTTTGACATGTATGCATTTAAAATTACTTGCTGGGCATTAATATTCATATTCAGATTACGTTTTCCGCCTGGTATTTCAATTGCCACTATAATGATGATCGATGACCATGATGTTCGATGATAGCAATGATGATTTGGAATTTTGGCATGTATACAAACTGGTCGCAAAACAGGGAACCATTATCAAGTAAACACGTATTATCTTTAAATTCTTCGCTGTTTTTTTGCGTGCTTGCGTGCTCTAATTAATACCTGTCACAATAATAATATCCTGATCGTGACCTCCGTCACCAGTTCATGTATAACGTCACTTTACCTTGAAACATAATAAGGTCGAGTCAAGGTCAGACGTGTAGGTTACTAACGCAACAATTAACAACAGAAAAACCATAAAATGTTTCATATAATATAATATATTTACATTTTATTTTTATATATTATTATTCTTATGTACAGAAGCTCATAATAATTTAAAGCAATCATCAAATTCACAACGAACACATAAACTCAGCTTGCATGACAACCATAATATGCACTAATGAATCGAACAAAGTCTCTGTTATGACATGTGCTATCGGAAATTGAATTTTCATCTAATCGTCGATAATACAGGATAAATTAGCCAATCGGCAAATTATTATTTCCGATCAGGTTATTTTGATCATTAATACCAAATAAAACACATTTTTATATTTTTTTATATTACTACATTCTTTGCAGCGGGGAATATAGAGGCGGCGTCTATATTTAAAACGTTTATTTAAATACTAAAAATTCCTATGCACTTTTTAACTTTTAAACAGTAATTATCTCAAGCGTAGTGAGTAATTTAATCGTAGTACAATAGTTCCTTATTCTTTCTGAGATTGTGTCCAGTTCTCTCAAGTCTTTGGATGTAGTTCGTACGTGATGATCTCGTTCGGTGACCATAATGCGCGTTGGAAGTGTTGGGCACTGTTTGCGAACACAAGGACTCCGCATGCATGTTGGTCTCTTTCGGTTCTTTTGGGTTTCCCTAGCAATTTAGAAGCGGGAAGTCAATGCATGCGTCATAACACTTATTTAGCAAAGTTAAGGACCGGATCAAAGAAGCAGGCGAGTTATTAGCAGCAAAAGAAGCAAAACAGTCGGTTCAATCCTGTTGAAGTGCAGGCTCAAAAATTTTTGCTGTGCAGTTTATTGAAGGGAAAACATAGTCAAAACACCAAAAGCACGAAAAAGCACGCCTAAAAATGGTGGCTTAGGAACAGAAAGGTTTCTTGGGCGTCAGACCCTCGAACCCGTTTTTTTCGCGTGATCAACAGCTGACAATATTTCTAAATTGAATTTAACTGTCCAGCAAGGCTCGACACATGTACACTTCGCGTGCCGAGCAACTGACTAATGAACATGTGTTATACGGACGGAACGTGACTGCTGCAAGGCCTACCACATCCGTAACAGTCACCGAGCTTCCTGAAAGCCAAGGTTCACCGACTTTGAACTGGTCAAGGTTGTTATGTAATCTCACTAAACTGTGATTTGGTTAACCAAGGTCGCACTAGTGGCTGGATCACATGATGCTGTATCATAATTTTTGGTGTCACCTGCTCTCACCATGTGGGATATCGTGTGACACCACGCAAAATAAATACCAGTATATAGTGGTATAATATATCACATGATTGATTGTGTTTATCATGTGTTATGAAACTGTTTATCAATGCATGAAAGCTGAGAGCCTTTTTATTCAAATGCTCCACAGCAGGGTTCTTTCAAAACTTACAAAAGTTGATTAAATGTCTTTGAATTTGAAAACAAAAATTCCATGCCTTGAAAGTCCTTGGATTTCTAAAGAAGTGTTTGAAAGTCTTTGACTTCATCTGGCTAGCTAGCTTTACTTTCTGGACATTTTTTGACACTGAAAATGAGATTGCAGTGGTTCCATTGAACTAGATATAACGTTATATAGAGTCCAATGTGTGGTTCATGACTTGTAGATCTGTTTCAAATTACATTTAAGTTGCATTTGACATCTCGAGAAGCACTGTATATGGCAGCCACTTAGAACTCAAGGCTTTGGTTTCAGAGGTTAGTTTTTCAAAAAAGTATCCTTAGAATGGTTCATACAGAAGAAATTAAGCTAGCAGGAAAAGCACTGTTTGCGTCATATTGTAAATTTAGTTTTTCTCTTACCTTTTGGTCATATTGAGAAAGGAATCCCCAATGTTTTTCCCTGTAAAACAAAGGATTAAAAGGATTAGCCTGAATACTTTCAAAGTCTTCGGCCCACACAAGCGTAAGGAGGAACAAGTACTCCTTTTAGTGCCCACCTCGCTTACACTTTCACCTGTTTTGAATAGAATGAATCATTGGATCTGTCAAAGCTGGCTTTGGTTATATCGTTATATTATGAGGAAATACTCCTACGCCGCGTAGGCTACGCGTAACATAACGATATAACCCGGGTATTGGCGGCACTATATATACTCCTTTTTGAATGCCGACATTTCGGCCCGAGCCAATCAAATTTCGTGTAACAACTCGCATCCTCATTTGGTGTCAATATATAAGAAAGGTCTGTGACATGTAAGGACATGTTTTGATTTACACTATACCCGGAAACAGGAATCATTGTGAGAAAACAAATACCCTGAAATGTGCTGCATTGCAGTACTTCCACAGCGTTTTGACGAAGTTCCGGGAATAGTTTATCATCTAGGAACGTGCGCAAATGCCTAACTCGGGTAAGCCAACATAAACGTAAAACCAAATCCGTTCGATCAAACCAAGAAACAGGTTTACACGAGTTATAGTTTACTTAAGCAGCTTGAATAATTTACCATTTGTCTTGTTGATGTTTCTCTTTATTGCACGAACTTTTCCATATCTCATCCTGCACGACCGTGCTTCCCTTTTGAAATTGGTCATAGCTTACGGGCGAAGTGGTCGGGTCAGCCGATTGTGCCCGTTGCTGGCCTGAAATCGACGGTTTGGAGACACATTGAGCGTGATATTTGCTCGATGTTTCTTCTGGGAGTCGATGCGGCGCTGAAACGATTCGATTTGAAGGCGAATAAGCCATAGAAAAAGATTTGTGTGTATATATTTATATAAAATATATAAAAAATCGCCACTTAGAAGTCACATATAAATTTCAAATTAAATGAATTTTACTATATCCTTCGAAACGTATACATCGCCATATTGTGTGTAAATAGCATATGTTTGAAAACTGAAAATGTCATGGAAACAGACAGGTGTTTTTTGATAATTTCGGTTTCCAAAGTTAAGGAAGTGCAACCAGTGCTACTAGCGAGCAGTTTCAGTTCTGAGAAAGCTGTTGAATTAAAAATATTATTTTTAGAAATTTATTAGAAATAAGAATTTAAATCAAATACAGGAAAACAATTGTGTCTCCACAGGGTGAGTAAAAAAAACTTTCATATCCAAATTAGCAACATAGTGACTGCAATTTGACAGAAGTTGCTCAAATACAATTAATTCACATCAGTTTCACTTATATGACACGCCTCGTATGAGATATATTCAGACAATTTCTGTCAAATTACAGTCGCTATGCGGTTTTTAATTTGAATATGAAAGGGCATCAGTTTTTTTTACTCACCCTGTATTATCCTCGGGTGTTGTTTTAATATTTCTAGATTGACCTGTTGATTTACAAGGCCACATCTGCAATTTTAGCCTTTTTCACCTGTACGGTTTGAAAATTCGCAACCTAGAAGGCAAAACTATACGGCGTTTAGCTTCCAACAACCATGCAGTTCGTAACCACATCAAAAACTCGAATTCAGAATGACCCATGAAGATGGAGCAGATGTGGTAGTGAACAGATTTACTTCGCTGTGAACAGAGTTGGTAAAAGAAGATTTTCAAAAAATGAAAATCTTCTTTTTTCTTTTATGAATAAAAGAAGATTTTTGAAATATTTGAAAAATTACGATGACATCACAATATTACATCATTCTTTTTAAACAACAGCAAAAGTAATCTAGAAATAATAAACTAGCCTTGACAGAAACATTAGGTTAAAACAGTAACTGGTTTAAGTGTTATACAGGGTGTATCAAAAAAAAGGTAATCGAACTTTGATGTGCTCTAGGGCGTTCAATATTTAACATACAGAAATAATTCTTGCGTAGTTGGAAAGACCAGGCTTTTAGCTTTTAATTGTCATCGTTTTTACAAAATTTGAAGAAAAATCAAGCAAATACAAATGCGATAAAAATTGCAGGTCGAAATCGCACTTTTTCACCGTTGGGAGTTTATTGAAAATCTGTTGAAATTTAATCCCATTAGGGAATTAAATTACAAAATTAATTGACCAATTTTTGCTTAGGTAGTAAACTTCTGGCATTTTATTAGTGATGTTAATTGTTTCTCGTGACAGGTAAATGATTAATGAAGTTTTCTTTTCTTATTCGCTGCCCTAATAATGCTCAGAGGTGAAAATATGCGATTTCGACAAGCTATTTTCATTTGATTTGTATTTGCCCAATCTTTCTTCAAATTTCACAAAAATTATGACAGTCGAAAGCTAAAAGCCTGGTCTTTCCGCCTGCAAAAGAATGATTTCTGTAGATTGTATAATGAACGCGCTAGAGCACTGCAAAGTTCGATTACCTTTTTTTTGATACACCCTGTATAACTGTTCAACCATCACAGAAGTTTGTGTAAAATATAAATTGTAAAATTATTAATTATCAAATAATAATTTCATAATAATAGAATTTTAAAAATAATAAAAAAAGATAAAAGAAAAATTTAAACTTAAAAAGAAATCTTCTTTTATTATAAAAGAAAGTAAAAGAAAATATAATAAAAGAAGAATTGCCAACCCTGGCTGTAAATGACTAAATTGCACCATTGATGCGTAAAGTTTCTGCTGACAATGCGTGACTAATGTAATAGATGCTTATGATGGACACATAGCGTGCTTAGCAACCAGGCAATAACGGATTTTAATATAACCATACAATATAACTAGATAATAAAATCTCTTATTGTCTGGCTGCTAAGCACGCTATGTGTCCACTTTATATTACCTATATTGCCATAATTTATATTTTATTATTTTTCTTTTCAATATATAAATTGGAATTAATGTTTGACTACGTCAGGGCTTGGAAATAACTTTGATGTAACATATGATAATAATGAGTCAGATTATGTAGGGATACAGCAATACCGGAAATAGACGTCATCACCACACAATCAAATTTTGGCATTTCCCTTCCAAGGGCAATCCCGTCAAGGTTATACGTCTCTCATGATTTGTTATTGGTTCTTTTCGATCACGTGGTCTCTAAAAAGTAAACCCGCTGTCCGCAAATCACGTTACGGAAAATAAAATTTGATAAAACGAAGCACGAAGCTTAAGCAATTTGTATATTTAGAAGGGATTTTACCTGTGCTGTAGCCTGTTAGCCTGTTTCCGGAGGTTGACGCCTAATAACTTTGACTACACGAGTTAGTGTCATCATTTGAATACTTGTTGGTCTAGATAAAGGAAGTGTGCTTCGTCAGGATCACCTGCTATAACTCATGGCTACATTATTACAAAGCAAAGGCGAAGTACAAGCAATGGGCGACAATGATTTCAAACGAATAATCGCCATTCAACAAAGAGAAATATTGGTCAAAAATGAACGGCTAAAGGGAGTTGAAAACTTAGTAAGATTGTGCAATGAAAAGGAAGAAAAACTACAAGGTATGAAGACAAGGGCGGAGAATTACGAGACGGCGTTGAGACGAGCAGATGCGAGGATCTCGTATTTGAACAAGAAGCTTGGCATTGGACCCCAAACGACGCTAGGTATTGATGTAGTTTCTCCCGGGGTCTCAAGAAAAGATTTCGACGCTGTTACACGGGAGAACATAAGACTAAAAGAAGCGTTGGAACACATAGCACCAACAGAACTGGGCGGGAAAGACATCGTCATTGTAAGTATATCCAAAAAAAATATGGCGGTTAGATGGCGGCTTGTATTCATGTTACTGGATAACCTGTTCACAACGGCTAAATTTAAATTAGAAGACATTATTCAAACAAGATAGTTGTGAACAACTATTGGTGGATTAAAATGAGCATAAAAGTGTCTAATAAGCACATTTTTAAACAAATTTTTTCGTCGTGGCGTGCCTACAGAAAAGGGGAAAACCCTTTCCCACAATTCCTTTTGGCACTATTCTTAAGGGCGTAATGCAGAGGTGGTTTCCCTTGTCATGCAGGTTTATTCAAGTTTTTTTGTTTTTGGCATACAATACCAAGTATTTAGTGTTTGTTTTGCTGACTTAGTGCATGCTTGATGTTTTTTATCAGCTGAAGGAAGTGTTAGGCAGGATTGTCCCGCCAAATGAATGCGAAAGGTGGACTCTTGGAATAAGGACCCACCAGACTGTGCTGAATTTCAATTGAGACCAATTTATTATTAAGCCTGCAGAACATGATAGCTATCCGCTGTGCGAAACATTACCCGTGCTGACAAGAACTATTAAGGCACAATAACAATAATGTTTTGCACAGCCAAATTTATGTGTGGTTTGTGTTATTAGGGAGAAAATTTAGTGCTCTATGCAAGCTTTCAGTTGATATGAGACAGAAAAGCAAGCTCTATATTGTCTATGATTTCACCAAAGAGGCTATTTTAGATCATTAAATTTTTGTCATTTGTCTAAGTTTTTTACCATGAGAATCAGAGAGTTAGTGTTTTGCTGCATAATGTTAAGTAAATTCCCCAACAAAATACTGCACACCCAGAATGCATCCAGAAACATTCCTGTGGTCAAAGTCAACATACCATGATTTATACCAAATGCACAAAACTGTTATTGTATGAAACATAGCATTAATTTCCAAGTATGAACGATACAATGTTGAAGTGTATCAAACATGCAGGTGAGCATTCAATGAGGAACATGTCATGTAGAGCTTGCTGCTTTTTAAACAAATTTATATATTTTTGGTATGGTTAAATGGTTGAAAAAAAATTAATTCAAATTAGTGAATTCCTGTAATGTTTTTGTGGAACATGAAGAGTGAGTTATTCAAATAATTTCTATAAGAATTGATACAGAACAATAGTTAGTGGTCACATTTAAATCCTAAAATAACAACATCTAACAACTGTATACATGCATGCACCTTTATTTCAAAAACAAACTCTTTATGAAACCAGCTTGCATACTATACATTCTGTCTGTAACTATAGTTGAATGCTAACACATGCACTTTAATAATTTCTTGAAAAGAAAAATCGAGAGCTCTATGATTTGGTCAACAAGTTGAAGGAAGATGTTAACCAACGTGAACACCATGTCAAAGAGTTGGAGTCCATGTTGAACAGTAATGGTGATGATCTATCAATGAAATTTAATGATCTAACGAAAGAGAACATGAAGCTCAAGCGATCTGCGCAGGCCAAGCAAGTCTTCTCTGAAAAGTTACTGAAAGAAAACAAAAAGCTGAATGAAATTATCAATCATCGTCACGAATTACCAGTTGTAAAGCAAGAAAAGCCAGATGTCATCGGTCGTGATGTTCCTGATGGGCAATCTGATGAAGAAAAATTGAATGTAAGTTGCCTAGGATTGCTTATGAGGTTTTAAGGGGTAGACTTAGCTTTGTGTTAGAGTTTGATTAAGTTGCAGTGTTTTAGGTTTTGGTGAAAGTGTGTGGAGAATCAAAACATTGAGAAGGTGAAGTGCACAGAAATGAAGAGCCATAATATGTCATATGTCTCATTTCTTGATGGGTTCTGGACACACCCCATTAAGATTAATTATCACATTGTATTTTAATAGGATAAGTTAAAATTATTCAATTGTTTCAGAGGTATGCATAGTTTCTATAAGGCTATCTGCCAGATTTTTCAAACTTTCTTAACATGTTCAGGAGCAGTTAAAAGCCACATTATTAAAGTTCAGCATTTTTAAGTTAGTCTTATTTTTTATCTTACATGTTTAATATTTTGTGCAATTGTGTAATAGTTTTAATGCCTTTCTGTAGCCACTGGAAAAATCACTTCCTTTTCGTATAACCGGCCTCAGAATTTCAGATCACATTTTTATTGGGTAATATTGTATTTCAACACAGGTGAATGCTGCAAAGTTTAATGAGGAGAGAGAAAACTTTTTGAAAATGGTTGAAGAAAAAGAAAAACTTATACAAGAGATGCAGGAGAAGTTGCAAGAATTGGAAAGAGAAAAGGAGAATCTATCCAAGCGGGTAACAGAGTTGACGACTGAAAGCGTGAAATACAATGAAAACAAGGCAAAAATCGAGGCAGAGCTGAGCGATACTACAAAGAAGTCTGCTGAATACCAAAAGAAATGTGCTGGCTTCTTCAACCAAGTTATGAGCTTGAACGCAAAGCAGTTGGAAGCTGAAGAGGAAATCGCAAACTTGAAACGCTCAAACGAAAGTCTACGTGCACAAGTGTCTGAGAAAGAAGCCATGATTATTATGATAAGAGATCAGGTAACATTGTTTTCAATATGCTGGTCTAAATACAGCAATCTGTTTTCTAACAGAATTTTCTGCAATCTGGAAATTTACCATTTACCTTACCGACAGTAGTGATAACACCCTCCTGTTTTATGTTGTCCAAGTTTTGTCAAAATGTTATTTGGTGCAAGAATTACACATTTGCTTATATGTTGGGGAGCTGATGGCTCTCAAATCTCTTAAAAAAGAGAAATTTCGTAGTGCATAACGTTACGAGAAACCAAGGCAATGCTGCATAGGTACAGAAGAACAATTTTTGACTACAACATACAACAGCAAGCCAGTGCAAAAAACCACAGACAGTTAGCCGGCAATTGCTGTGGAAACTTATTATATTGTTCACAATGTAATTCGCTGTTACATTCACTTACTTAAACATTTTCTTTTACTTTTATGTTTATCTCACAGGTTTTTCCAACTGAGCTTTGCATACTTTGCACTGCATACCTTGCACTGCATACTTTTCAAGAGGGCACGTCAAGGGGGAAACATGTCATAAAATGTTCGCTGTCGAGCGTCCAATTAAGACAATTTTTGAAACATTTTATTATCCTAGAATTAGAAATGTTATACATTTTTCTCTGCGATGTTTGTAGACATTGTTTAGTGTGGCTCAGCACAGAAAAATTACCAATGTTTAATCATTTTGACTTTTTCTCTGCAGTTGAAAACGTATGAAGATGATTTCCGTCGTGAAAGCGAGGAGAAAAATACGATAAAAAAGAAATTCGAGTCGAAAGAGCAAGAAAATGAACGATTGCGACGAGAGAATCAATCCCATACCGCAACGATACGCCATTTTGAAAGTGAAGTAAGGAACACCTTATTGCATTACATGATTTTTTATTAACAGTACTTTCGAAGTATGCTAGGAGTGGCCCCGGTATTTTCCCTAATCTGGCTTATATTACAGCGTTGTTATTTTCCAGAATGACGAAGAAAGCCCTTACACAGCACAAATTTTGAATTTTTTGTGGCTAAGTAAGGTTGTCAAGGACAAGGCTATTGTAACTACATAATCTTAGATTTTCAATAATGTTTTACTCTGTTGCACTTTTAGATTGAACGCATGAGCAAACTGTTAAATGACGAAAAACTACGTCCAAGGGTAAGCAATATATATATTGATTTGGCGTTACCCAGAGTAACATATTATTGCACTTAAACATTCGGTTTATATCGAAGGAACTAGACTCCGTTTCGAAATATCACATACTCGAACCGACCTGACGGTGTAGCTCATGCAGTTGGGCTGGTATTCCAGCTTCGACTTCCGCATATTTTTCAGCTTTTCCTGTGTCGATTCATAAATTTGAACTAACCAGAAACAAAGCAAACATAAAAAGGCGTTCTTTACACAGTGGTTTCGTTTTTAATTTTGAAAGTACATTTAATATGAGGCGCATTTTTATTTTATTTAGAATACAAACACAACGTTTCAGCCATTCGGATCGAGTTCACAAAGAAACTTCTTCCAAGGCTTTCAAGTAAGTCGTGATGCGTGTTCCCGCTTTTATTTTGCGTTTTCACTTTCGTTTGGGAGCCCGTTGTTTGCCTGTGAGCACAATAGTTTAACCACAATTACCATCTAAGTGAAAATACACAAGGGTCAGACCACAGCTGTCGGTTGGCGGGCCGCTTGTCGTGAGAAATTTTCGGTATCCGTACTCCGGAAAAAATTATACCGATCTGGAAATTTGCCGTTTACATGAGCGACATATTAGGTAGTCTAAATCGAAACAATCGGCAAACTGTCTTGTTTATTAGGATGGAGGCGGGAGGGTGTGTTCTAGTTGTAGGAATGTCGAACACTGTCTGTGTCCTCGCTGTATTTTGTTTGTGTAGTTTGTACCGTGAACGTTTTGTGTGATCTGTGAATATGTTTGTGCTGTTTGTGTGTGTGGACCGCCAAGGTACTTTGGTGATATGCATTTTACAGAACTTTCTAGCTGATGTTTATGTTATGTTTGGAATTGTTGCCATGCTTTTCAAACTTATATAAAACAAACACTTTCCATATAGTTACTTAGCACTTTTTATATAAGCCCTTTCTTTGAAAAGATTAACTTTTCGGGGCCTTTTTGAAGACATATAAGTCGATGATTAAGGGCTGTTTATTTAAGACAGGCTTACTAATTTCCTTCTATCAACGTCTTCAAGTTGGTTTTTTTGACAAAAATGAACAGTTTATATTAGATGTGAACTTCACTTTGAGCAATTACGTGTTTGCTCTTGTCCAAGACGACTTATGTCCGTGGGACTTTTATTATTCATTTCTTTTCTTTTTTCTTTTCATTTTCTTTTTGTGTTCTTAGCCGCTGTGGTCTTTTTCCAGCTTGTAATTTCATCATTTTAAATATTAATATTGATTCTTGCAGAATCCAACGCCAATCGTGGTAGCGGATGGCGTCGGAACAGACGAGGCGAGCACAACCCGTGGTAATCCGTCGATCAGTTCACCAAAACCCTCTCCAACGTTGATCGAATGTCCGTATTGCTCTCGCAGCTATCCCTATCATCTTATTGAAGGCCACGTGCAAGACTGTATGGAGGATAGCTTATACATGGATGACTAACTTTTGCCATCATAAAGCCAGGCCATAGGAACCAAAAAGTGCCCTAAGACTTCCGTGAATTTTTTTTTTACTTTATCACTTTTAATTTTGGTATAGGGTGTACAATCAACTATAATTTGAAGTCATATATATTATAGTCGTATAATTTCAACTCACATCGAAGTCTTATCGCACTTCTGAGGCAGGTACTATGGTCTGACCGGGTTTTCCACTGGGCGAATGCGTTCGCGTGAAATAAAAAATATCAACTCTGATTCTTTAACAGAGAAATCTGTTAAGCAATCGCGCTGTTGAAAAAAATCACGTAAATTAATTCACCCATCAAGTGGAAAATCGGCTTTATGATGGCGATTTTCGGTCATCGTTGCTTCAGGTTAGTTTTTTCTGTCTGTGATAGCATTTAGTAGATTTTTGGGTGGGGCATGATGCGGGGGGGGGGGGGGCGTTTTCCATGAACTCAAAGTGTCTAAAACTGATATATGGCTTGAGGGGAAGGGGTAAAGTTGTGCTCACATTTTTGTTGTTGTGTGGTTCGCGTAGTTGACGTGATTTCGAAAACGCGTGACGCTGTTAAGTCGACTTTTTGAAATATTGTTTTTACAATGTTTGTTTCACAAACGAAGAGATTTCGACTCAACGAGTAGTTTGCTCCGTGAAAGCCACGTGCGAGAGAGCCTATAAAGCATCTTCTATGGGTAACAGAGAGACCTCACCTCTGCATGGAAATTACAGGGCATTTTTTAAAGCATGGCTTGAGAGGCCACCTTTTCCCTGTTACAGTCGCGGCAATAGAAGCGTTCCGAAAGTATTTGACAAATTCATTTACTCAAATTTAGGAGTTCCTCTGATCAATTCCTCGAAATTTCCTTGAAAGATTCACAACGTCCTGTTAATTGACCAATCAGGATGGTGTATCTTATTCGCGAACATTCTGATTGGTCGATGTGGTCAGTAAACAGGAAGTTGTGAACATCTTAAAGGACTTTTCAAAATTTGAGGAACTGCTAAACTAGAGCAAATGAATTGATTAAATATTTTTGGAACGCTTCTATTGCTGCTACTGTGAATATATGAGCAATATGAATGAGAATATGAAAAAAAGTTTTGTTCACGAAATAACTAGTATGATATTTTCACAACGAGCAATAGGCCGTGGGTACCATTGCCCCGCCAGTGATTGCACTACTGAGGCAATAACACCCTCCTGTTCGATGTTGTCCAAGTATTGTCAAAATGTTATTTGGTGCAAGAATTGCACATTTGCTTATATGTTTAATGGGGAGCTGATGCCTTTCAAATCTCTGAAAAAGAGACTTAGAAAATCGCGTAGTTTACAACTTTACGAGAAACCAAAGCAATGCTGCATAGGTACAGGAGAACAATTTATAACTACAACATACCACAGCAAGCCAGTGGAAAAAACCACAGACAGTTAGCCAACAATTGCTTTGTTATAACTGCACATTCGCTTCTCTAAACATTTTCGTTTGCTTTTAGGTTTATTTCACCAGTTTTCCAAGTAAGCTTTGCATGCTCTGCACTGCATACTTTGCAAGAGGGCACGTCAAGGGGGAAACATGCCACATAGTGTTCGAGGTAATATTATTTTCGAGACATTTTATTACGCCGAAATGATGCTTTGGGCAATAAATAACTAGTTGTATTAACTATTATATATTGTATTTTGCATAGTGACGTATTATTCTGATTGTTTGTTTCGTTTTTTCTGTTAAATTATTTAATAAGGGTGTTTGTATTCCGAGTAATGAGTAACGCAGACCGAGTATCAGGCCATACATAAGTATTGCCTCGCACACAAATTTAAAACTCGTGTTCCGCTTTCAACATCTGGACGTTAACGCTGATTGTCCGTTAAAGTAATTACATTTTAATCGGTTTTTCAATTGGCTATAATGCTAATTAGATTATACGATTTCTACCGTTTCAAGCTATGATAAAATTTTGTTTTTGTCTATTTTGTGCGATTAAAAATTATGAACTTTCGCATGTTGTGTGTACTGGAAGGCGATCAGATAGACGACAACTGATTTTTGTTCTTACAATTATAAGA
Source organism: Muricea muricata (assembly GCA_963855995.1). Taxonomy (NCBI): domain Eukaryota; kingdom Metazoa; phylum Cnidaria; class Anthozoa; order Malacalcyonacea; family Plexauridae; genus Muricea; species Muricea muricata. Next base: position 1,911,348 of record OY979726.1, on the reverse strand, counting down.
ATGTAATTTATGTAACTAGAACGAAAATTTATGCTCATTACTCGAAATACAAACGCGCAATGGTACGTGCGTAGTTTAAATTCGACTGCACTTTGCACATTTTCGACATATTGTAATTAGCGTTTTCTTTTTCAGTTTGTCTTTTTCTGATTAATAATTTTGATAGTGCACGCAGAATTAGCAATATGCTCTAGGATTCGTTTGCTTTCGTTTCGATGATGTATTTCAAAAGATTCCTTGATTCTCTTCTATTTACTCAAGTAAAGTGAAAGTGAAACTCAATTGAAAACGCTTGAATAAATCATTTTAGTTTTATCATTGTGTTTTTATGGTATTTCGTTTTTGTATTTTGTTTCTAGTTGCATCACTTATCTACAGTGATTAATCACCGAGATCAATGATCGCGCAAAATATATGTATTATTTAGTCATTTTGGCATATAAATTAATTTGGCTTATGTACATTCTAACTGGTATACAAGATATTGAATCTCAAACACGTATTTTTATTTCGAAAATGAGCAATAGGTTGTTTTCATTCTTGGGATGAAAGTGAAAAATTATTGCTCGTACTCGAAATACAGACACCAATTACATTTGTTTTGATATATACCCAGCGTGTTTCCTCCTTCACATTTGCTTTGCATAAATTATTACACACTTGTACAATCACTTTAAGTCTCAGCAGCAATCCTTATCCTAACCTAACAGTTTCTGTCAAGTTACCCGCGGCCTCTCACGCCGCGAAAACCCTAAAAAGATCACGAGAGTTAATCTTTAAGATAAACGTATAAGAAGATATAGCACGCGAAGTTCCCCAACTACCCATATCGAAGATGCTTTATTGGTTTAAGAAGCCACTTTTCCATGCTTTTTTAAAAATTCAACTGATGAAATTGGGCTCAAACACCACAGCCCAGAGTTGCAAAAAGCGTTCAACCTTCCTCCGAGCAAAATTTTCAAAGTTTGCAAACCTTCCACGAAATGTTGTAAACTTGTGCTTTCTAAACTGAAGATCAGAATGAATCTTGAGAATGAATCACTATTTTTTTCAGAAAGAAGGCATGATTTCTGTAATAGATCTTCATCTATTAATTTTTTTGCTATGTTGGTGTTTAGGATACATTGTGTAATGTGTCGTCCTCACTGACTGCCCATTTAGCAAACCTTTCTCGCGGGTAATACCCGCATACCCGTGGCTTTTTTGCAACTCTGCCACAGCCAAGCGACTATCTGAGAATAGAAAGATATTTGAAACTGCTGTTATGTTATGCGTGCCCTTAATACGCATGCATTGAGAGTTCTTTAAAATGGCTGTTCAACATTTTTTCCGATATCTTATCAAACCACTTTTTTACTAGAGTGATAGCTCAGAGGCTAGAGCGTTTATGGCCGTGGGTTCGAGTCCCACTCACTCGAACCAGCTGTGGTTTGCCGGCTATGCCCGATAAAATTGATGTACAGCTATATAAAAAAACGGTTGTCCTAGAAAAAGCTTAAAATCCAAAATACCAGACACAAGATTTAATAGGAAAGACAGTTCTATTATTATTCAATATTTTGAAGGACAACCATTTTTAAATTAACTCTATATCCAGCTTTCCTGGATTCTCTGTCCGAGATTATGTATATCAGTGAATCAATCTTATATTAAATGGGAAACGAGGTACTGTAGGCCAATTTAGCAATGATTGCTTACTAAAAGTTACTGATCACAAAAATGAGTAATTGAGTAGATGATTTTTGAGAAAAACGGGGAAACAATAACAGTATTCAGGGCTAATAATTCTAACTTAACATACTATCGATGTTTTGCCTGAATTTTGAAACATTTTGTCTACAAAACGGTCACCTATTGCCATCTTGGGTTATTAGGGAGCCATTACATCAAAACTGATCTCATAATAAACTAGATATAGACCCTATCAAAACCCTTTCGAGCGAGACTTAGGGCAAGTCTACATTACATCGTAAGCGGGGTCACGTGGCAGTCTATTTTAAAAGGCAGGGTATATAGACTTTACCACAAGGAGCATCTCCACATTAAAAAACACAGCACATTAATTGAAGTCAGTGCATGAAACTTTATTGTTGACCTGCCGATCGAAGTGGATTGTGTGGAACATGTGGCACTTTGCTTATGATGTCGACATTAGCTAAGAAAAATCCGAGATGGCGGACAGTTTATGAGTTTTGGGCATAACATTTCAGGTTTTATGCATGATATTTAGATTCTATAACATGACTGTAAATATGTAGTGAAAGATTTATTACTAAATAAGACATTAATTTTTAATGATTGCTGCAGAGGAACACAGTAATTGAAAGGACACTCTATGAGTGCATACAATAAATGTATTCAATAATCAGTGTAAATACTTTATCTCACTTTATATTGATATTGTAGTTTAGGGACTTCAAAACCTTTCTGTTCCTATTTTTTAGTTGCTCGAGTTATATGTTTAATCTTAGTTATAACTAGTTCATTTTATTAACAATAAAGTAAAAGTTAGAACTGCATAATTTAATGTTTGTGTGTTACTGTGACAAATTAATTCGCCTTTCTTATTACGCAAAACGACCAAGCTTTGAAATTCCAAATCATAAAGTTTGCGAAAAAATAACAACCAATCAAATCCGTCGTTCTTTTAAGAACGTCGACTTTGATTGGTTGTTCGTATTTCGAGAGCATTACATGGAAATTGAGCCTGAACCCCAGTATTTCTTTGTGGCATGTCGTTGCTTTTGACAAATGAGTTATTTCAAATCAGCAAAGAATAGTTTTGTTGTGATTGCCGTTCAATTAATAATAGACGAGTTGCGTTTACGACCCAACGTTTCAAGACTCCGTCTTATATTTAGTATTAGAGAGTTTACGATTCACAACGCGACTTGCTCAACAACGCAATGAAAATTTTTAGCTTTAAAACAAGCGCTTAGCACTTTGATATAATAACATTTCAATGCTACTTCAAATAATCTTAAGCACTGTAACGTTTCACCCTTCATGGCTCCTTATGGCTCCGAAGATGATATCATTTCCAAAAAAATGGAGATGCTTCTTGTGGTAAATAACACTCTCATCTCTATTCAAAGCGCGATGAGTCATGTTTACATGTCATGCTTCCAAGTAGCGTCTTTGGCCAAAGGCCTATCACAACTTGTCCGCAATTTGACGTAGTCGTGTACTTTTAAAAATATACGCACACCCACAAATTAACATCGAAAAGTTCAATTTTATTTCATAGTTTGAGCGATTATTTAGATTCGAATGGCTCACACACAACTATTGCTAAGTTAAAACAATTTTTACATGAAATGTCTTCGGGCTAGTCTTTGTTTTTCATTTCGTTAAAGTTTTAGCTACTTTGCCACCTGCCTTCAAAAGTGACATCACAATTCTCTTTGAAATAACAAAGCTGTACTACGAATGGCTTTGGCTTCTATTTCTCTTCTGTATTTTGTTCAAGTAAGAGTTTCGGTAATGTTTTACGTTAGCTCTTCAAAAGTCCCATCATTTGACCAGACACAAACAAGACTGACACAAAACTCTGCCATTGGGTTGCCCATCAACTTCTGAAAATGAATAAGTTGTTGTGAAAAATAGAACGCTATTTATACCAGCTTATTCATGAGCGACATGGGAGATGTGCTTTTAATAATGAGTTTGCAAAGTTTGGTGGCGAAATGCTGTAAATAACGCAAAATATAAGTACCGTTATAGTCCTGCGATGTGTGCCCAAATGTTGTATATTTGTGTTTAGCGCGGAAAACGAGAAAAGCCTACCCTAATTTTAAGATGCTTTTTCGTGTTTCCGTTTGCATTGCCTGGGTCAAAATTTAGTCCATTATCGGAATTGTCTATTGTGGGCAGGGCTAACACCCTTAGAAAGCAAGTACGAGGTGAAACTTGGACTGGCGATGTTCCTAACTCATTTAATGTTTTCACTTACAAGTACACGAGCTTGTTCCGGTGTAAGCACATCGCCTTTCTTACAAACTTCGTGATCTTTTAAGAGGACAACTTTTCCTGAGGGAGAAAAAAATAAGCAACTCATGTGACAAAACAAGCTAAGACGCATGCTACAATTGAAAATAAAAAAGACCCTGGCGGAAAGTTCTTTTCCAGTGAGGTGTTTCTCCTGAAGACAATATTATACCTTTTTGCAACGAAGTTGGAAGACCCAATTGTCTTAGATTTGGCTCCATTGAATGGGTAAACTGATCCAGTGGCCCTTGAATATAAAATAAAATAACGAATATAGAACTGCACAGGGTAAAAAAGATAAAGAGATATATAAACATCGAACATATTTGACTTCGGTAAAATTCCTCGTTCATAGGGTCTCAATACCTGCGTCTAATTTTAAATCATATGTTGCAGTGTTCCCAGATCTGGCAAAATCTAGTTCTTTGAATTCCGTAAACCACCTTTTAATCACAAGAGAATCATGTTGGATTAACAGTGGTTCCATTTTGAACATCGACATTGGAAAAAAAATCCCAGATAAACAAATTCTGTTTACTCTTCACGTTACTCACTGCTGCACATCATCTTTTGTTTTGTTGGTAAATAACAGTCCCCGTTGTCCTTTCAAATGCTGCAATTGAAAAGACTAATTAAGCATTTCACCATTTGCCAATCACCCAAACACCATTCAGAAGAGTTGCAGCAAATTAATTCACCGTAGCAAAAAAAAGACGGCGACACGTCGATTTTACCACAAAGCATTACGAGTATCAAGTAGGAATACCTGGGAAAAGATGACAAGAAGCAAAGCTAATGGATTGAAACTTTAACACAAGTTTGAAAACAACCTATTGTCTTCTGTCTGTTCTTCAAAAGACGTTAATTTGCCTTTTTAAACAATCTCAGACCTCAATGCAATCTGGTAAAATCGACATCCGCAATCTTTTTTGCCACGGTGAACTGAAGCATACTGACAATCCGTACCTTGCTGATTTGAGAAATATTTTCTTTATACTCTTCTTGTTTGTCTTTACCAAGTGCTATCATCATCACTTTATTTTTACCAAAGAAAAACCTACATACGAGAGCCTTATGTAGCTGTATGCACATCTTATTTTATTATTTTACTGCAGAATGGAAATGACATAAATGCGAATTGCATGATAAACTAACATTCGATCTAGGCAAAAAGAACAAAATCTTTTATTACAGTTAGAAAGAGGATCCTAAGATTAGTAGAATTGCAGAGTTTAGTGCTAAAAGGTTGTAAAATACGGAAAATATAGTTTTGTGAAGTTTGGAAATTTTGTATATATTTGTATTACGTGCGGAAAAAGTTACCATTTTCGCAGCAATTTTACCTCAAAAATGGTAACTTTTTCCTAGTTCAACCTTTAGTCTATTATGCAAATTGGGTGAAATTGCCCAGAATTAATCACCATTTTCATGTCATAGTCCTACCTACTGTGTTTCCACTCATTTCTAACATCTTTTAATTTTGAATTCCTCATGTTCTCGACAGAGAAAACAAATATGCGCGCATATTGGTCAACACATTCCTGTATCTGAAAAAGACATGATGAGCGTGTTCGGTTGACCATCAAGTAGAAGTAACTGCAGGAACGTGGAGCGTAATTTAAAGTGGGACGCCTCCATCTAAGGGGGTTGGGGAAGGGGTTGCTTTAGGGAAATTTAGAAAACTAGAACCTTGGAAATAGGATTTCCTGCAATTTGAGCATCATATTCATCAGCAGTTTTAGTAGGAATCTGGGATTTAGCCAAAATTTCCATCTCTTAAAAAAATTGGGGGGGGGGGTTATGCCCTCTAGCTCTGCAGTCCTTGAACTAAACTGGAAAATGACTGATTTACCTCCTTTATTAGAGAAGACTTCAATTCTAAGCCTTTTTTCCGAGTCTGTGTGAGAGACACTGCAAAATATATCATTTTGAAGAAAATCAGATTTAGGTCAGTAAGTATTTACAATTAAATACTCCTCGATAACTAGTAATTGTAAATTGGGCTAGCGAACATAGTATTTGATTTTAATCGACATAAGCTAGTAAACATTTCTATCTTATAATTTATTCTCATATTCTGTTATATGTGAAGAGAAAGAGGGCCCCCAATAGGTCTTGCGGGATGTGGGAGTATGCTTATGTTGGTAATGAGAAACATGATACTTGGGAAAAGAGGGAATGAGATTGAGAATTTTTTAAAGTTGTGGGATGAATGAACATGAAACAGGAAAGAATGAATTCATATACCTTATTCTCTCTATTTAGTCCCGGTGGGGAAGAGCTTATTCATTTCAGGACCTTTTGAGGGGGGCTTATTGGAGAGTGGGGCTTAATTGAGAGGGGGGCTTATTCATTCATCCCAAAAACCAGCAATTAAGATTATCTCTTTGAACTGCAATAAACTCAAAATCATTACACAGTATATATCATATAACAACAACATTTATATTAACAATATAACAACATATAATATATATGGTAACAACAACATATAATATATAATATAACAACATATAATATATATATATATATATATATATATATATATATATATATATATATATATATATATACATATATATATATATATATATATATATATATATATATATCCCCCGTATATATATATATATATATCCCCCGTATATATATATATATATATATATATATATATATATATATATATATCCCCGCTTATTAGAGAGGGGGGCTATATATATATATATATATATATATATATATATATATATATATATATATATATATATATATATATATATATATATATATATAGCCCCCCTCTCTAATAAGCCCCCCATAATATATATATATATATATATATATTATGGGGGGCTTATTAGAGAGGGGGGCTTATTTCATTTTTTTTCACCTAAAAGGGGGGTTATTAGAGAGGAGGGCTTATTTGAGAGGGGGGGGGGAAATAGAGAAATTATGGTAGTATTAATAATGTTGAATTTAGAATTTTTACTGAAACAGGACAATTTGAAAAAAATTGAGCTGGTTACTGGATTGAATAAACCTATTGGGGGCCCTCAGACAAAAGGTCATGACTATGTTTTTTACAGTTCCATTGTCTGAGGGAATGTTGCAATTACAGTAAACCAGTTGACACATTCCTTGGTTTGTTTACGTTTTGCTGGCAGGCAAATTCCTGCCCATTCTTCACTGTGATTCAGCAATACAGCACAAGAACGAAGCTCTCCCAAAAGACCTTCACCTCCCAGAAAAACGTAAACAAACACCAAGACCTATGTTTGAGTGACAATAATACACTTGAAGAGAATCTGATGGTTTGAAACTTAATTCAGTTCTATCATTACAGTCAAATCTATACGAAATACCAAATAATAATTGGAATACTTAAATAGATTAAAATCTATTTATACTTGCCTAGCTTATTTCTCTTCGATTTCGGCATGTTCGAGATATATAATATATGTTTACAAATTCAAATTTTCGAAATAAAAATATTTTCCAATTTTCCAATCAGAACGCCACGTGCTTTCCATAGTTGTTACCCTTACTACCCCCAAAATATTACCCAGAACTACCCCATAATGAAAAACGTTTTTCAAGTGTAGTGGAAGCACACCGCCCGCGCAAAGAAAGCTGGGATTGTTCTTGCACCACGTTCTTTTTTCTCCCAACTTTATAATCATGAGGTAAATTTTTTAAAATTCTCGTTAGTTTTTGTCGATTTTCGCAAGGAATCTGCCGCGTTTTGCAGCATTTTTCCCACTAACTCTGTTAAATATAGCGTATAACATTATTTCAACATCTTAATTGTTTATAAAACCGATTTAAAATGGACAAAATTTGCACAAAATACTATTGGTGGCTTGTAGCTAGTGTCTGATCGGCCATATTTGTTGTGCTTGGGGTAGTACTAGGTTTATTATAGTGCAGGATTCTGTAGATGAGGTTTGCTTGTATCTAGAAAGCTTTGAAAGGTCGTTAGAATGTAATTATTAAAATGCAAGAAAATTAGGTAATTGAATTTGATAATATTGAAAATATACTGTTGTTTGATTGAATCCTTTTAAAGACAGATACAGTGCTGAGTACTTGTCTTTCATCCGATGTGAAAACATATATTGAATGTGTATAATATAACTGTTTTCTGAAATCTGAGATTAACTGAAAACCACATTTAGCATGGTATTTTTGACCATTGTAAACACCCTGTTAAGTATTGCCTGCTATTAAGCCGGCTAGTCTTGACTTTCTCATGTCAGATTGGTGCGCAATGTAGGCAGAAATAAAAGCCCGAGGTTGTCCAAGGCCAACTGTTGCAATGAATCAATTTTTGGTCCTGGGCCTCGGGAACATATTGCTACAATAACACACAATCTAGATGCTGTTCTAATATGGTAGAAATGGGTTTTGCATGGCTGTTTGTGCAATGAGAAAACTTACTAAATAGCAAAACTGTGCTCAAATGAGCAATGCTAATTGCAACCTGTACTCTGATTGTTTAGTTCTCTGAAGTTACAAAAACGACTTGCAGCCAGTGTCATGAAATGTGGCAAACGCAAGGTCTGGCTTGATCCTAACGAGGCTAATGAGATAGCCAACGCTAATTCCCGTAAGTAAAAAATTTGAGGTATCATCATGGTTCACTTTGCTTAAGTTATTGGTGCTTCTCCTGATATATGCATATAGTCCAGTTGGTTTTCAACCCAAAAAAGTTAAACCCAAAAGAAATGTGCAACATGTGTTACAGTGGCTAATACAGGGTAAAAATTAGCATCTCACAATTTACAAATGTAACCTCTGTCATGTGTGACGTACTACAGTGTAAGTCATAGATATGCATAACTCTTATACTTTTGTATCAATAGGATAGACAAAATGAAGAATATGCCTGCGAATTTTGTTGGAAGTTGTATCAAATTTGTTATGAAGCTGCTTGCTGATGCAATTTTGTGTTTTTCCAAGCTGTATTTCCACCTTACGAAACTCAAATTTCCTTTACATTTAGAAAGTTTGGGAATAGATTTTTGTGCTCTAATTCAAACCATGTTAATAGCTTACCATTTAGTCTGTTGTGTTGATGGGGGGAAGTTCTAAATTTGGTCAAACACTAGCCAATGATTAAAATCTTTGCTGTTCACATCCTGATAGTTTGTGATGAAGCTTACCTACTATGAGGCTAGTTCACTATTCTGTTCTTCAAATGCAGGCCACACTACACTCATGGAATAATTCCTTGGGACAGTCATGGAAATCTACGTGCGTGATTATATTAAAAATAAAAAATACGTGATTCACCTACAAACTCTAATCACGCATTGACTTAAATTTTACCCTTTCCCTCCCCACCCCCTTGCCCCCACCGAACAATGTTGGTCCTGTAGATTGTTCAGCTAGGTAGCTCACTATTCCAAACTTGCAAATGTGAATTCTCCTTTTGAGAATGTAAAATCTATGTCTCCAAATAAAAAAAATAAGAAGAAAAAACTCCACGAGCGGATTAATAATCTCCTGCATTAGGTCGATCTTCACAATCCGTTTGATATGAAAATACGCATTTTACTACAGTATATAAATGTTTTTGCAAACATGTGTTTCAGTATTAAAAAGATATGCTATAGACCTTATGTATAAATTGTGATTGGGACCGTGTATCCCAGAAAACGAGAACCCCCCATCCCGCATGCTACACTTTTAATTATTTGTCTGCGTTTCCTCCAAGGGCAAAATGTCCGTAAGCTCATCAAAGACGGCTTGATTATAAAGAAACCGCAAATCGTGCACAGTCGTTCGCGTGTCCGCAAAGCCGACGAAGCCCGTAGGAAAGGCCGACACATGGGCTATGGTAAGCGCAAGGGTACAGCCAATGCCAGGATGCCAGAAAAGGTGATCTGGATGAGGCGTATGAGGGTGTTAAGGCGTCTTCTCAGAAAGTACCGTGAATCAAAAAAGATCGATGTTCACATGTATCATGCTTTGTATCTGAAAGCCAAAGGTAATGTGTTCAAGAATAAGCGTGTCCTTATGGAGTTTATCCACAAGAAGAAAGCTGAGAAGGCCAGAGCCAAATTGCTTAGGTAGGTGCATTACTTATATTCCATTTAGTGCGAGTTTTCTCTGGTGGTTCTGTAGTGCGATTTTTGCCTGATGAAGAAGAGGAATAATGATGAATGCTCTAACTGTCATCATCTCAGAGCCTTGGTCGAAGCTCTGCAACATATTTGAATTTCTTACGTTTTACTATAAAATCTATCATTGGTGAAAATCATTACATTTCAAGTAGTAATAAACACCCTGTTAAGTATTGCCTGCTATTAAGCCGGCCAGTCGTGACTTTCTCATGTCAGATTGGTGCGCAATGTAGGCAGAAATAAAAGCCCGTTGTTGTCTAAGGCCAACTTTTGCAATGAGTCAATTTTTGGTCCTGGGCCTCGGGAACATATTGCAACAAAAACACACAATCTAGATGCTGTTCCAATATATGGTAGAAATGTGTTTTGCGTGGCTGTTTGTGCAATAATAAAAGTATGACACTTACTAAATAGCAAAACTGTGTTCAAATGAGCGATGCTGATTGCAACCTGTACTTAATATTCCTGTACTTATGTTTCTAATATTCAATTTGAAGCGATCAAGCCGAAGCCCGTCGCCAGAAATCCAAAGCAGCGAGACAGAGGCGTACGGAGAGACAGGCCGAGAAGCAGAAGGAGATGCTGAAAGCCACGGATGACAAATAGACTTCGTTCATGTAATGAAAGAAATAATAAATGCGAGGAAAAATACATTACTTGTAGTTATGTTGAAACAGTTTGTTGAATTAATTAGATTTTATTTAATCTTATGCGACTTATGGTCTATCCAGCACTGCGGGCATTGTACGTTGAACCAACGTTTGAAATCACCTTCAAGACGAGAAAAAAAGAGATTGAAAATGCAAAATTGGATCAACGTTGCTTTCTTGACGTTGAAACAACGTTGAGATTACATTGCAATGATTGGTTAAAATCCAGCCAATGATTAAAACGTTTGCTGTTCACATACTGATTGTTTGTGATGTGAACCTAACCTAATATGCGGCTGCTACCACACTAGGAAAACTTTTCTCGTATGCACAGAAGCAATCTCGTCCCCAGAGCCTGCGTTCCTTTTGGCAAGGACGAGAGGCTCTGGACAACGCCGATGAAAAAGTCAGAATAATTATGATTTCGATACCAGTGTTCTATTCGTAAAACGGCGTTTATTTGTAGCAATATTATAGAGCAATATTCATGGATTTATAGAAGGTAAAGCGAAGTATGACTTGAATAGAGAAATCAGTATTTTTGATATCGCAAATGAAAAGAATACAGTTGTTTCACGAAGCCCTGGACAGAGGTTTACAGGCTCTGGGGCAGGAAACAGCATGAACAAATCATATCACATGTCTCATCGGTGTTATCCAGAGCCTCTCCTCTTCGCCAAAAGGAACGCAGGCTCTGGGTACGAGATTGGTATCCACAACCAGGGGCGTACCAAGGAGAGCCTCCCCCCTTTCCTTGAGGTGGACACTACAAAAATCATTTTTACATGAAATTCTGTTTATGAAACTATTTTATCCTCGCATACAAGTTTTTGCTGAATTATATACAAATTATATTTTAGAGCTCGATTTTCGCTCGTGTCTCGCCAAATGTTTCTTTTTTGCTGTTTGGGCAGGTTCCAATTCCACCTGTGATCAAATCGCTCCACGAGTTAGTTTGCAAATGAACCGGGAACCGTCATCATTCCATTGATCAACCCGTAATCGACAATTCTTTTTATTTTTTTCTCGCTTGCGTTCTTGATTTTTAGGAAAACTCGCACCTTCGATCTGTAAGGTGGTCCCCCGATGTCTTTCGCTTCCCTGAAATAGATGAAACGTTTTCAAGTGTTGAAGAAACTCGATGGACCTTTAACCTTTTAGGCGAAATTCTGGAAAAAATTGAAATAGGAAGAAACATTACCACAGCTTGAAAGAGCATCCTAAACTTAGTAAAACTGCAAAGTGTGGCTGTGAAATGTAGTAAACTACAGAAAATATAGCCTTACGAAGTTAGCAAATTTTCTGTAGTTTTGTATTATCCGTGAAAAATGGACATTATTTTCCACCCGTAATACAAATGTATACAAAATTTGTCAAATTTGCAAAGCTATATTTTCTGTAGTATACAACATTTTACAACCAAACTTTGCAATTATACTAAGTTTAGGATGCTCTATCAAGATGTGGTAATATTTTTGCCTGTTTCGAAATTTTTCAAAATTCCGTCTAAAAGCTTAAAGGACCATTGTTTTACTCAACGCAAACAACTAGTTGATGAAAAAAAAACAAACTAGGAAACCTTGTTGACACGTTTTCTATCAATAGAGACCTTGGGAACGCTTGGTGCGTGGTTTATTGGGCACATTGCTGCCAAAAAACGTTCCCAAGCAATGAACTTGAAGAAACGGGTGATTTGTGATTATCTTTTAAATTGTATCACGACAAAAAATTTTCACCCAAGGATGACAAAAATTAACAAACATGAAAAAGAGCAGAAAAACTACCAATTTAAGTATTTTTTCTTGATCTTTTTACCGTCTCCAGGTAGTACTAGTTTTAATTGCGCGGTTTTTGGGTCGCCACCTACTTATAGGAATAATAACAGCTGTGATTGGTTGATCAAGACAATAAAAGACAATAAAACTATAGAAATTGAAATTCTAAAGAACGAATCATAAACACTGATAACTATTGTCTCGGAAAGCCAATCACGAAACGAATTCATATTAGGTAGCTCTTTAACTTTAAAACATTTAAAACAAAAATACCAGTCATTTTGCTACGGTTGAATACAAAATTTCATATTTTTTCTATGATATATACAATTTGCTAGAAGATAATACCAGATTAACATCACCAGCGTTTTCATGGTATTCGGCAAAGTTTTTGTGTTTGGTATTTTTTGCTTGATATTTTTTTTTGTAGCAAATTTTTGGGAGCCTGAAAATATACGTCACCTTATTCCCAAACGGCATTTCAATAATCCTTACCTGAATAAAACATCCCTAACAACTCCAGTTGCCCTGAGCGCTCTTTCGACCTGAAAAACAATGAGACAGCATGGGTTAAAGCCCATTTTACACGACTAAATTTTCTTTGGCAAATTCATGTGTCAAATGTGTTTTGCATGCAAATTTGTCAAAACCCCCTAAATATTACATGGCAAATGTAATATTTGTGAATGTAAATGTAATGTTTTGACAAATGAAATTTTGACAAAGAAAATTTGGTCGTTCATGAAGTTCGTGAAGAAAACACAAAAGAAATGTTGAGTGTGAAGCCAAAAGAGTCTGTATGTGCATGGGATACAGATTTCTCTTGATATAATTTAACTTTGGTTTTCATTACACATATGTACTTACATCTTGTCGTACATTTCCAGCTAAAATCTTATAAGAAGCTGACTCTTTGTATTTTAATTCGGGACTGTATTTTTGTTTAATTGTAAATTGGATGTAACCCTTTCCTACAAAAGATTAAAATCTTTCTCAGTGGTTTAATTAATACCCAATGGGCACGGATGTTGTTACAGTGTTGAAATTTGGTTGAAAATACGTCGACAAAGTGATATTCTGACGTTGTTTTACAAATGTTGGTTCATGGTTGATAACGTCCATTCATGGTTGATTATCTTGAGATTCAAAATCTCAACGATGTTTTCAGCGTCACTGAAAGTAGGGCAACGTTGATCTAATTTGTATTTCCAACCTAGTTTTGTCAAAGTTGATTGAATGCCTTAAAAGTAATTTCAAGCGTTGGTTCAACCTTTAAAATCACCTTCAAAACATTCATCAATGTTAAAAAGTTACCTATCTGACGTTGACTTTTAAGCCCCGTACAGACGAGCAAGTTTTCCTTAACAAGTTCTATTTGCTCGTGTATACGCGAAAAAATTGACAATTTTTCCTTGACAAGGAGCCTGGTTTAAAAGCTAGTCGTACAAGCAAACTTGCTCGTTTGTACGTGCAACAAGGGACACTTGACAAGGGATTTTTTTGTTTACGTACTTAATTCATGCGGGCTTGTAAAAGCTGTTAAGAAAAAATATTGTCAAATTTCGCGTACACACGAACAAATATTCAGGGAAGTCAGGGAAAAGTTGTCAAGGAAAACGTGCTCGACAGTACGGGGCTTTACGTTGACATTTTTATCAGCCATATTTCAACGTTAAAACAACGTTGGACAAAGCCAGCCAGTGTTCTAAATATACTTACGTTTTTTAGCCATTTTTCTGGTAGCCTCCTCTGAGGTCAGTTGTTTTTCTTTCGGGAGATTCTTAACCTCATCAGCAGTGGGTGGAAACTCCCCATTGAGGTCAGGCACTTTCTTGCTATCGGCTGAATTTTTATTCATGATATCTCCATCTGAAGAGCTTGTCCCCTTTGATCCCTGACTTTCATCGTCGTCACTATCGTCCTTGTTATTTGAACCCATGTCTCCTGTGGAGAGATGAACAAAGTCTTCAAGGACATGCCGATCTTGTTGCAAGATGTCAACAGACTTGTAGCAACTTGGTGTTTTTTGTCGTGTATCTACCCACCTATCTTTTCATAACCTTGACCTAATTCTTCAGGATTTTTCTTATCTTTATCATTTTCAAGTTTTCCATTCTCCTCGTCATCACCGGAATCGTCATCGTCATCATCCACGTCTCCAGTCTTTGCTACTCCAGCTTCAGAACTCTGGTCTGTGTCCATATCTTCATTCTCATCTCGGAAGTTCGAATCCCCGGTGCTATCGACGTCCTCGGGGCGGCGAAGTTCCGGTATTCCTGTTCTCATGTACGCCTTCTTGTGGTCAAAGACCAAAGGAACGCCTGCCTTGCTGCGGATGTGGTCGTGCTTTCTGTTCTTTATTTCATTGTCATGACGGCGTTCACGGAAAAGATCGCCTGCGGATATTGTTTAAGATGTTTGAAACATACATCATGTAATAGAAGGGTGGATCCCCAGGGAACAAGCTCTTCGGATGACAAAGCTCTTCAGATGGAGATATCATGAAGGGTAGCCTGAGTATTAGAGACTATTTTCTGAGTAAGAAAGCTTGGGAGTCTCTTACATCTCCAAAGCTATATCTAAGCTTAAGTGGAGGAGAGAGAGAGACTTAAGAGCAAATTTTACATACCATTTACTAAGCTTAGAAACCTAGCTACTACTATCAACTAATGTTATGTGAGTAACTGTAGGTAAATAGCTATGGCAGTAAAACAGAAGAATTAATACAGGTGCACCAAGAAAAAGGTAATCGAACTTTGGGATTTAAGGATTTAATCTAGGCTGGTAATCTGTTATGCAAACTGTCTTCGTTTTACTACTCAAAGTTTGTACATTGTCAAAGCTGTTTTGATAGATTGATTCTTCTAAAAAGTGCGAACTAAAAGTTATCAATAGACAGAACGATTAAAATAGAAAACAATAGATACTCCAAAGATCGATATTCGATTTTCGGAGTATCTATTGTTTTGTATTCTATCGTTGACAAACATCAATTACATGCATGAAAAGATCGAATGTCGACATTTTGAGCCAAGGTACTTCCCAACGACCTTTACTCGATCTGCTCACAGTTCCTTTTCATGTCATTGTCATGCTTTTAAATCTTCTTCGTGATTATCGATGTCATTTGATTGCTATCTGCTCAATCTTCCTTCAAACCTCTCAAGAGTGCGAATCTTCAAAACCTAAAAGCCTGATCTTTCCAACGTTGAAGGAGTTGCCGTAATATTTTTCAAAGAACCTTACCTTGCGATGGAACAGCGTAGTACAGGACAACAGCAATTGCAAAGGCAAAAATGAATTTCGTCATTTCTTCTCTACAATAGAACATATAGTCAGCTGTATTATAGGTTTGTTAGTTAGCTAATCGTAATAAAGGACAAAAATTGCTTTTCGGATGTAAGATTAATCTACCGAATCGCTGAGAAAAATATGCATCCAATTGACCAAAACGTACTTTCTTCGTGGAAATTGCCGTTACATTGAATTTTAAATTCATATTTAGGCGATATGATGCAACTGTTTGACTTTGTTTTTTTATTGTTTTGACCTCGGAAGCAAAAAATGAAATAATCTGACGAAAAGCAGAAAAGCTATGCGTTACAAAACCACTCACCGTTAAGGTTCTGAACTGTAAGTGGGAATGGCTTATTCAATTACTTTGCGAGACATTCTAAATTTTATTTGCCATCGATATTTTGAAACAGCATCCAATTCAAACAGAAAAACAAATAGAGAGCAGGTTATTTTCCGCTTGACTGGACGCTTAATGAATCACATGTCAGCATTGGCACACAGTGAGTCGGCGAGAGTAGTACCTGGCAGTCCATTGATGTTTCTGGTTCGAGTGTGTCTTTGTTCTTATTTTGACAAAATGTTGATCGGCCTAGATCATTTTTCAACGGTTGACAGGCTATTAAATATCAATGGCTACCGGCAGAGCTAGCCATCTGACAGAAAGAGCTTTTACAGTTAGTAGCTGTTGGCCGAAAGCTTCAATTTTGTCAGAAGTTTTTTTTCTTGTTTATGTCCCGTTTTATTTGGGGAGCAACTAAAAATAATGTCAAAAAATCTTGCTTGCTTCAATACCAGTGAAAATCAGGTAAAATAATCGAAAAATCGTAAAGGATTGCATTCTTTTAAGACGGATGGTAAAAATGTTTGACATTGATGTCCCAGACAAAATGGCCGCCAGCAGCAATGATTGAGCCAAGCAATATTCTGTTTTGACAATAATCCTTTAACGCATGTCGTTGAAATGGAGCAAAACGTATAATCGTGCAAAATACCTCAAAAACTACCAGTACAGTCTGTTTCATCCAGCAGGAATCTTCAGGTGGTATATGTCCTTCTGGATGAAACAGACTGTATTGGTAAGTTTTTGAGGTGTTTTGCACGATTACACGTTTCGCTCTGTCTATATGCCATTGAGCACTCTTGAGAACACGTTTTTAGAATATATATATAAATTTAAGTATATTTTTTATTATTGAGGAAGCTTTACACACATTAAGTTTAATAAAAAATAAGACGATGTTTGATGTTTAATAAGTTCAATCCAAAATTTTTTTTTCTTTCATTCTCTGCCAGATCACGTCTCATTGGTGTTTATCTCGTTTGTTTTCTCCAGTGCTACTACCATTTCTGAGCTGCAGAATCGTTTCAGCTTAATCTTTGGTAGATAATCTAAGTTTCCATCCCAAGCTCTGAAGAAAAAAAAATATATCGTTGTTTCTATCGCTCTCGTTCTTTCTGTGTTATCTTGTAAGCCAAAAAGCCACAGACTTGTTGCAACTTGTTGTCAAGAAGATGCAACAAAATCGTTAATCCATGAAGTGGAATCAAGTCTTGTCATTTCCAGGCTCGTCACAACTTGTTGAAACAACTTAACAATCAACTTGCTACAAGTCTGTTGTTGTCATCAAGCTGTCGCAAGGCAAGTAAACGCATCCTGATATCTGCTTGTTGATAACATGCTGTTACTATATGTCAATAGACTTGTTACTTGCGTTCTTCGGTGGCTGTGTTGGCTAATGTTGTTGTCGTGTTATTACTTTTACCTGAGCAATTTAACATTTCTACTCGATGTAAGATCTGGGATTTCTAAAAGAAATATTTACAGTTGTAAGATGGCCGTTTCGTTTTCATTCATGAAGGCAAGCATATGAGGCAAACTTTTACATTTCACACAACTTTTTCCACTTTCCAATCAACAACCACAAATCATTTATGTATTGTTTGGGAGGCCAACGCAAAATGGCAACATGTGTACATGTTTGGAGACAATATCATAGCCATTTCCTAATCGAGAAGCTAAAGCATCTATAGATGGATTGTTTGAAGAGACATCGCAAAGTCAGACAGAAAACTTTAAAGGTTAAAATTGGAGCAAGAAAATATAAAAGGTGCCTCGTTATCTCTAAGGAAAAGCCTCAAAAGTTGTTTGCACTATTCGTTCCATGTCTCAAAACTGCTGCTGTCTATCACACTGTCCTTTCAAACAACCAGAAATCAGCTTTGGTTGAAAGGGTCAGCGTGAGTAAATAAAGCTTTTCTATCTATCTTTTACGCTTTGCAGTTTCACTTTCAAGTAAGAAATGCCATGTCTACTTCTTCAAATAAGGCTTGCAGACGTTCCAAATGTGGATTGCTGAAGGTCATTCTCAAATCAACATAACTTCCACTTTGTATGTTTGGTGTTTTTGTTTGTTTTGTTGGGGATTTTTTTTGTATTTCCACAAGACTAAACTGACATGACTTTCACTTGCTATTATACACCATTTTTCATCTACCTAGTCCATTAGAGTCGTAAACTTGTTGTTCTCTGTCCAAAATCATTTTAATGTTGTTCTCTCTTGAGAATTTCGCTCCTCCTTGTTGCTGTCTGCCCTTTATGTTCTCACCAATTCTTAACTGTCCCAATTCCACATCAAATCTCTTAAAATATCTGTAGAAAAACACTTGTAGGCTGTAGCTACTAATGGACAGTTAGATTACAGGCCCAGGATTTCTAGGTGGTGGTTAATGGTTGATGGGGGGGGGGGGGGGGGGGGGAGGCAACTGTTACTGCATAGAAATTGAGAAGAGAGAGTATTTTTTTCAGCACTGATCTATATTTTGAGGGCATGTGCAATCAACCTAAATCCTTATGTGATAGTTTTGTTTGTAAAAATAGGTACGTAGTGCGTACAAGCATTCACATATTTCAATTTCAACTGGCTATTTGAAGAAATGAGCAACCCTTACATGTTAATCAAATCATGAACTTCTTGAATAGAACAGTTTTTTGCTTCTGGTTTTAGGTGATCTTTGAACCATTGCACTTTGTCTGCCAGTGACTGTAGAATAGCCGTCCTTTCTGACTTTCTCCTGAAAATATTTCATTATACTGTAAAATGATATAGTGCTAATAGTGGTAACTTGATTCACAATAGCCTTCCAGAATCTACTCTAATTGGCCTCACAGACTGACTTTTCATTTTCTAATTAAAATTGTGTGTGTTAACCACAGCTAGACCAGTGATTTTGTATAAGCTGTTGACAAATTATGTTCACACTGCTTGTTCCAAGTTGCTAAAACATGTTTGGAACAACTTGTAACAAGATTGATGGGACTATCAGACTTGTTACAAGGCTGTCCCAAAAAGACTGGTAAAGCCATGATATAAAAATATTGTTACATCCTTGGGTTGTCAACTTTGTGACAATTGATCTTGACACAACAGGTCAGTATCTGAGTTGCTAGGACTTGTAACATGTCTGATAAGACTGATGATCCCATCAAGCTTGGTACAAATTCCCAACAAGTTGTTCCAAATATGTTCACAACTTTGGGCAAGCAGTCGTTGTTGACAGACTTCCTGCAAGCAGTCAGATTTGTGCACTTGAGCAACTTAACCATACCTGTCAACTTTGTCCTTCCTATGAGCATTTCGTACCATCTGCGCAGCTTTCCTTGACTTAGGGTGGATGATTTTCTCAGACACCTTAACTTTGGCAGCTTTGGGCTTTTGAATAGGACAAATGAATCAATAAAAGGCAGTTACTGGAACTACCCACATTACTCGGCTTAACAGCTTGGTTGTGTACCAAGATGGCATCTTAAGTGACTGGAGAGGGAGTTCTTTAACTTCTTGTTCACTTAGCTACAACTCAATTTATCATGCTCATTCCTTTTGGAAAGAGATAGAACAGCTAATAGTTTGTCAGACAAGTATTATTAGGCTAATTAATAACTGAAAGAACTGCCTAGCTACCTTGGGGGCTTTTTTGAGAAATAGTTAAACTGAGCAAAGTTTTCTTCCTTGATTAGTTCAACTCTGTTCAAGCAACAAAGTTACAAAACCATACAAGGCAGAAAGTGTCTAATCCTTAAGCTTTGTATTGAAGAGAAAGGTCGATGCTTTCGTGAAAATATGGTGCTAATCTAAAATGTGAATATAATATGTGAGTCAAAACACTTAATTTAAACAGAAACATTTTACCATTTTGAATCTTTCTCCTGGAACAAATTGAGCACGATTTTGAAACGAGAGTGTTTGCTCCCCCCCCCCACCGGAGGATCTTGCCATGTTATATATTCCCAGGCACTATCAGGCGTCCACAGGGGGGGCGGGGATTTAAAAAATCCAATATGGCTGCCTCTGGAGCCAGAAATGTGTTTAAGGCTTTTGGTCAAATAAATCGCGCTCTACTGCCTCAAATGCAAACAATACGAGACTCGAGGCTTGGAAAACCATTGTACCTTATATACGTAGACTATAAGAACGTCTTCTTCGACTTTTGTCAATTTTTATATAAAAAACCATTGAAAGCTGTCAGGAATATTTCTCTTATTGGTGGCATCATTGGTATATGGTATACAAATCCAGAATCAGACTCATATGCGGCTCAGCTTATGGAAAATGCAAACACGTTGCTATTGTTAAGTAGTACTGTTAGAAATCCAGAGTGTAATGCAACTATACAAGCCTTGGTCGAACTAAACTCGCAAAACCGGTTATTGGTTCATAATTTTGGCTTGTTTTCATTGGTTCGGCAGCAAGAACATAGTGACATCTCATGTTTTTATGAAGCAAAGTGTGACTATCTCAAACAGCGTTGGTTATACATGTATAAGGATATTGTCGATATTGGATTTCTAGGAAAGTGGTATTTCTTAGAAAAGGCCATGGTCGATTATGACGTTAACCAGGCAGAGTTGTCCAGGTTGCCAGATGATTAATGATGGCTAACAATTGCAAGCAAATGGGTACTCAATTATATATAAAGTTTGTTAACAAATGTTTTATTATTTTTATTAATTTTACTTAAAAAGTCTACCAATTTATAATTTGAAATATTTTGTTAGCTCATGGTATTCATTAATACTATTGAGGTCTGTTACACTGGAAGGGTCTGACAGAAATTGATGATCGTTTTGCTTCGTAACTCTATGCAAATATTTACTATGACCATATAAGCTAATTATGTTTGCCAGCAAGTTGAACTACCTTGGAGATGTTGAATCAATCAACATTCAACAAAGATTGAAAATCCAAATTGTTGTTGAGATTACATTTTCATATCAACAGTAACTCGATGTTGAATCAAAGTTAAATCAACCTTGAAACAATGTTGAGATTACAAGATAAATCAACCCACATAATCAGCAACAAATTGATGTTATATTTAGGGGGCGGGCGGGAGTGTTTGCAAATGTTGAATCGACATTTGCAAAATGACTCTCAGAATAACTTTGACACCCCATTGTATTAATAGATGTATCATCTTGTTTCAGCAAGTTAAACCAAAGTGAAATCAAGTAAACTCAACTTATGTAATAAAAAACAAATGAATGTTATATCTGTGGGGTGTTTACAAATCTTAAATGAGCATTTGCAAAATGACTGTCCCATCATATCAATCTATATGTATCACGTTTTTTCAACAAAGTAAACCAACTTTGAAACAATGTCGAGTTAACTTTACAAGTTAAATAATGATAAAAACAAACAAATTTTATATTTGGGGTATGTTTGCAAATGTTGAATCGACATTTGCAAAATGTCTCTCAGAATAACATTGACATTGTGTCTTATTAACCTATTTATCGTATTGTATCAGCCATTTTAGTGAAATTGAACATTGTAATGTCTTCTGAACGCCAGGTTTAATGGCATCAGATATACAATAAAACCAATATTGCGAACAAGATGGCTAAACTCATCTATTGTTTGAGTTGCATTTGACAATGAAAATTCAAGGTCAAAATTTGCTCGACACTTGCACAACACAATCTGTTACTTGTTTTGTCTCAGCAATAAATGGTCCTGTATAGCACAGTGTTTTGCTTTCCTGAAGTCCTACGGACACTAGATACTGGATGAGATGCTTAAAATTGAGTCTTTATAAGGCAGGTAATTAGTAAGCGCCAACAGTGTGTTAGTATAAAAGTTCACAGTATTATGCCAGGCATTTGAACCCCGTATATTGTCCAATGACGTCACAGCAGATAACATATCGCCAGCGATGGTCAATGCCCACCACAAGGCTCGGACAGGAGCCATGGTCAGGTGACCTAACTCGTGACTTCGCACATGCGCATAACACGACGCCAAAACAGCGTCTGCGAACAAGTCACCATCGGCGGTCAGCGGTGCGTACAAACCGACGTCGGCAACAGTGGTTATTTTTAGAACTGATGTCAAGACTCCACCCGATGCAACAAATTTATCGCCGACTTTTACGTCCCTTGCAAAGACCACTTGGCGGGACATGGATTTGTGAGGGGTTACATAGATCAAGTGCTCTGGGGTCAAGGTGACCGCCAACCCACCTTCGAGAGCAAATCGGAGAAATCTGTACGAGGCTGATGGGACTTTGTGCAAGAATGCAATAACTTCGGAAAATTTGACCGCGCCATTTGGATCCATTGTCTTCACTTCTTGGCCAACTTGCAGTTCAGCCATCGTAATCTGTCGACCGTCTTTAAGTTCGATCTTTGTACGCGATGGAAAACATCCCATACTCGTCACGGAGGACAGCGGTTTGGCTGTGAAGCAAGGAAGGTGAATGAGATGTGTTAAAGTCATTTGGTTAATTGCATGATAGAGGACAAGCGAGTTTGTACGAGAGTTTTTTTCTACTCTCATTCCTAGTCAAACGAGAGCAAGAGTTGCTTGAGAGTGGATGAGAGTTGACAAGCGAGAATTTGTATGAGAGTTCTCTCAACGCTCATGTCCTGGTCAAACGAAAACAAGAGTTGTATGGGAGTTAATGAGAGTTGACAAGCGAGAGTTTGTATGAGAGTTTTCCCAACTTTAATGTTCTCGTCAAAAGAGGACTTGCATTGGAGTTGATGAGAGTAGAGAAGTGAAAGTTTGTATATATAATATGAGAGTACTGAAGTTTGACCTAAGCAAGAAAAACGTCATATATCAGCACATGCAGCAACGCCAGAAAGAGGATCCAAAAGTTATTAACATTGCAAAGTTTGATTGCGGAAAAGGTAGCCATGCGAAGTTTGCAATATTTGCGTGTAACGCGCGATAAAAGCCTGTCATTAATCTGATAAATTTTCCGGCAATTTCTACTTAAATTTGGTAAGTTTGTCCGCGCGTAATCCAAATATATGCAAGCTTTTAAAACTTCGCAAGGCTATATTTCGCGTATTTTACAACATTTTGCATCAAAACATTGCAATTTCTGGCTGTCCTGATAGGTTTTGTTCTTCTTCCCGACATCAGAATATAAATTGTCTATTTCAAAGCTAGATGTAACTTACGTGGGTTGTTGAACTTGTACACAAACAAGCTCTCATCGCCTCCGAGGCCATTTTGACACTGGGACGATGGACCAAATTTATTGTACGTCAGGTTGCCCCCCGGTCCGCTCCAACATTCCGCAACGTATTCGATACCGAAGTACTGGAATCCTCCTATGTATGCTTTTGCCGCGCATTTAGCCACTGTAGCGTTGGGATTGGTCAGGTCGATCTGGTTCCGAAAGTTTCCGATCATCTCCGGGAATGGTCTCGGCTTCGCGATCGCATCCCGAAAACATCCGACTCCCGTGTACGGAAAACTGCCGAGCTGTCCTGCCAGAGCTGAAAGAAAATCGAACGTTAGCTGTATGCAGCCAAAAGCGCGAGAGCTGGAACGAGCCGTGAGAACTTGCAACTGACTTGTTATCGACAAGCCGATATCTGGATGCGTTTGCATGGTTTGGGACTGCTAGTCGACGACAAGTTGTCAACAGTCTTGTTACAAGTTCACTGTCAAAACGTGTTTTTCACAGGCTTGCGCAAGGTGTTTCAACAAGTTGTTAACAAGTGTGCCTTAACACTTACAAGCCTTATAATAACAGACATGGAACTTGGTGAAATTGACGTTTGTTGCAACTGCTCTCCATGTCATTCAGTCATGATCCAGAGATCCGAATGTTTCACTGTCTTTTCATTGTTTTGAAAATCTCACTGTTCGTCATATCATCTAATCATGATCCAGTGATCAGAATACTCCATTGTCTTTTCATTATTCTGATAATGTTGCTGTTCCCCATGTCATCCAGTCATGATCCAGTGATCAGAATGTTCCACTCTCTTTTCGTTGTTTTGAAAATCTCACTGTTCTCGATGTCATCCACTCGTGATCCAGTGGTCAAAATGCTCCATTGTCCTTCTGTCATTGGTTGGAAGATCTCACTGTCTTCCATCAGTCTTTTTAACCTTTGTAAGGTCAACTTTTTCCAACTTCATCAACGACTTTAATACGCTAACACATTATATTACATACTCACATTGTATGGCCGAGAACTGTCGTTTCACTGCTTGAGCAGAAAGCACAACACAAACTGCAATGAGAAAAAACGTCACAAATCATTAATCAATTCTTTTACTCCAGAAGCACAACGTTAATTTGCTTTTAGAGTTTTGCGTCACCGAATAGTCCTATACTGCCATGGCCTGCCGTGAAATATTGTTTATAAGATGTTCAATTAAAACCAAACAGTTCACCAAACCATTTAAAAAACAAATCAATATTTACCTTCATTCAATAGGACGAACAGAAGCCACAGAGATCTTGTGGATTTCTTCATTTTGCCTTTTTGGCTAGACTATCTTGTATAATACAAATTAGAAAATGAAATTTCCTCTTGAAAATGTACCAAAAGCAATACGTTTTTATATAGAAGAAATACTACATTCGATAAACTCTGAGGACCTATGGTAGCATTGAAATAATCTTCAAATGAAATAACTAAATTTAAGCAGAAAGGAACAAATACATTTGAAATACCTTTATAATTTGAGCGATATTTAAAAAACGGGGTGTTTCGTTCTTTTATTTACATTGTCCTCAGTCAAACGTAAAATAAATACCAGTTTGTTTGCGTTCTCATCTAGAAAACTGGTTTGTTTTCCTTGGGAACTGGTCTGGGGGTAGTTCCAGCAAGTTTTTAGATTTTCCACTGGGTGTCTATCAGATTGCTTAAAAATCGCATTTGTGTTTATGAGATTGCTTATGTCTTACCACATAACAATAGAAAATAACTTAAACTAAACTTGTATGTACTTTAGTTATGGTTAATCACCTGGGCCCAGTTGTTCAGAAGTTGGTTAGCTTAACCCTGGGTTAACGTAAAATTTCTTTCCAAACTTTCCAGTAGCTTGTTGATAGTATTGCGAGGTATTGCCTGAGAAATCTCGTCTGGATCAATGGTAGTTTTGGTTTGTGAAATTTTAAAATAAACAGATATGTAGAAACACAGAAACTTAAACATTGGTTTAAACTTTAACCCAGAGTTAGTGCTAACCCAGCTTTGAACAACCAGCCCCTGGGGTTAAAGTTTAACCAACTGTTTAAGTTTCTGTATTTCTACACATCTGTTTATACTTTAAGACTTCAGGACCTCAAACTACCGTCGATTTAGACACAACTTCCGAAGAAATATTTCCAAATTTGTAAACAAACTTCAAGGGAATTTAATTTTAATTTTACGTTAACCCAGGCTTAAGCTAACCGGCTTTTGAACAACTGGCCCCAGAGGACTTCTCATTTATCTGCAATAGTTTGACTACTTCTAAATAAACTTTTTCAGCTTTTTCAAAAGTCCTTATGTAATGAGGTGTTTTTGAGATTTTTTATCACACAACAATAGAAAATAACTTAAACTGTACTTATATGTGGCGTAAGCTACGATTAACCAGTAGGCCTCTTCATTTGAAAAAAATTAGCTTTTTCAAAAAATTTGGCTTTTTCAAAAGTCCTTATGCAATGTGGTGTCTATGAGATTGCTTGTTTTTTATTGTATAACAACAGAAAATAACTCAAACTGAACTGGTGTGTTCGTGAACTATGGTTAATCACTAGGACTCCTCGTTTATCTGCAATGGTTTAGGTACGTCTAAATAAAGTAAATCTGTTCCATGAATTCATGGCAAAATACACAAAGAAGACATACAATTTTGCCAGTGTTGCTTGTTTTGAAATTTAACACCATTATCTCCTCATTTCCTGCGTCTCGTGACACTGAGCTTGCGGAAGTATATCTGTATGAGATAGTACATTATTTAGCTGGGTGATTTGCAAAACCTTTCTTCGCACAAACCTTAAGGACTCAAGATGCGTTATCTTGGCGTCTTAATTCTGCTCAATTTGGTGCTCTGCTCTACTGGGTTCAAATTATTACACAACGCGATAAATGACGATGTTCCCCGAGGTTTTGGCACCGCAAAATACGCAGTAATAATCGGTAAGATTTTTTATACAATTATATATTCACTGTATTTTTAACATACCAAACATTTGTCACAAATTTACATTTCTTAAGAGTACAATTGCGTTTCAAGTTGCAAGAAATATTTCAAGAAACAGTTCGTGTTGTATTGGATATACAAACTCGAGTCGAAGGCATGGAAGAGAGTTCAGAGTTGTATATCGGATACAATACAGACATAAATGTTGTACACTTGTACTAATCTGTGTAAATTGACAGACACGTGTTTTTTTTCGTACTTTCTGCGTGAATTATTAATAAGTTTCACAAACGCTTTGTGAAACGCGGAGGTTATATTTCACCACCATTGTGTTGCTTGCTACTTTTGTGTCCTAGGGATTGACGGATTCGGCGGCGCTTATCTGGGAAATTTCTCGGACCAACTGCCGGCACTTCAAACATTCTTTGACTACGGGGCGCACACGATGAGAAGTAGAAATCTGGCACCGACTGTAAGTTAAGAGGCAAAAATACGCACAACTAACCGATATGAGAATGCGTTCACATCGCTTGCTCCGGCGTGATTATAGTCCGAAGTCTGCGCAGGCTGTTACCTTGCTGTCGTCAAGTCGGTATCAGGATGCGTTCACGTCGCTTTTCCCGGTGTCCCAGGAAATATGCCCCCCTTTTAAATGGCCCCCGCTCTGGAGCGATACTTCCGAGGAAATATGACCCCCTCTCAGGAAATTCTGGTTAGGGTTTCCGAACAGGGGGGCATATTTCCTAGGATATTTCCCCCGGGGCTATATTTCCTAAGAAATATTATGGCCGGGGGTAACCAAACTTTTTTTGGGGGGGGGGGATATTTTCTATTACACCGGCGTGATGATAACAAGTCTGCTGCAGGCTGTTACCTTGCTGTCGTTGAGCCGATATCAGGATGCATGCGTTCGCATCGTTTGGCTAAAGCTGATGTTACACGAGACGATTTGCAGCGACGATTTTTAGCGATACGTGTTGCCAATATTTAATAGATGTTAACGCGAGTCGTTTTTTCGCGCAACGCTACTTCGTCATCACCATGTTACACAGGTCAATTTTTAGCGAATTCACCCGCCATCTTGGTTGTTTACGTCCAATGACTTCTAGCATTGCATTCTGGGAAGGCGTTGCGCGAAAAATCGACGACGAACCTGTTACACGAATCAACTTGCTGAAAATTCGTCATTCTGCGTTGCGAGTTTTTGAAGCTGGATCAAAAGCTCGCAACGCGTTGCCATATCCGAAAATCGTTTTTCTTGACCTGTTACACGTATCAATTTTTTGCGCGTCAGCGTATCGCTAAAAATCGTCGTTGCAAATCGTCTCGTGTAACATCAGCTTAAGCTTGATGCTAGCGAGTCTGCTGCATTCTGGGAAACCTGAAACGCACAAGTTGCAGCAACTGTGCTGCAGGCTTGTTTGTTACCTTGCAGTTTATCAAGTCAGGATGTGTTCGCATCGCTTGCTCCGGCATGATGATAACAAGTCTGCTGCAAGTTGCCAGCAGTTGTCAAGTTGATTGTCTAGACGTTTTATCAAAGAGCTTGATGCAAGGTGTTCTTTTATCGTGATATTTTCTAAATTTCCAGGTGAGTGCACCAAACTGGGCGGGGTATTTGACGAGCATGGGAGTGACTCAGACAGGTGTGTACAGCAACGATTGGACACCTGTTGATGGTAATCCCCCGGGAAAAGCAGATCACCTTCCTCCGATATCAGGGCGTGGTCGCCCTCAGACATTATTCAGCGCTATCAAAGAACAAGACCCGTCGGCTAAGGTGAGAGAGACCTTGGCTAATTTCATCTACTCCATATGATGCCCTTCTCAAATTTGAAAAAGAATCCTGGTAAATGGGAGCTAGAAAGCGCTTATTACGCAGCCCTCGCAATTTGGATAAATTAATGGACGCAAAAAATTGCCGCCGATGATTTCAACTTCGGCGGCAATTTTTGTTGTTGCTAAATAGGTAGGATAATAAGAAAAACACCCTCAAAATATTTATAGATTTTCTCATTTTATAATATGAACACAGTGGGTGCACGTACATTGCTTTAAAATATAATTACAATTACCAATGACCACAAAAAATTTGCCGGAGGCAAAAAATTGCTGCCGATAATTTCATATTGGGCGGCATTTGCCGCCGATAATTGCGAGGGCTGCATTACGGGCGTATAATACACCGAAAAGTGTGTTAAAGAACATGTCGATAACCGCGTTCTTTACGCAATTTTTGAGAAGTTTTGTGCGCTGGTAATATTAAACAATTTCATGTTTTATGTTGCTTCTCAAACAAACTTGAATTGAGCGAGAAATTTGACAAAAATGTGGATTCTATTGCAGAATTTTTATATCTGCCTTATTTGGTGAGAATTTTGACTTGAAATCTTTAGTTGTCCGCCATCTTGGATATTTGTAGATATGCATGATACGTCGCAACTGGGGTCACGCAATATTTTTTTTCTTACGACACAATTATCAATCTAGCTTCTCCATTAACCACACACATGGTAAGTGTTTCAGATTTCCGCACGGACTGAAAAGCTTTCACAAATATTTTATTGGTGGTAAGTATTAAGGAGAAGCTTTGAATGGCTTATCCCTGTTGTGACGTCACCAAAACATTGTTAATGAGGTTAAAAATTAATCCAAGATGGCGGACAGGTCGATTATTCAGATGACAATATCTCCCAAAGTAAAACAAACATAAAATTTTTGTAAAAGACTTCTATATATTATTTTTAAAGTCTCTTTCAAATGAGACAATAAAATTTTTTCTTGCCATTTCCCTTTAAAAAGCGCCATTGAGCTTTGGGAAATGGCGCTGTAGAAACGTACTATTATTATTATTAACACAATGTGATCAACGTAACCTTCGAACTATCCTTTCATCAATGTCTTACCTTCTTTCTCTTTCAGACTGCCTTAATCTTTACATGGGAATGGTTCATGCAAATCGCCAAACAAAATCCGCACATTGACTATTGGTTTTGGGGTCACGAGGGAGTCACGTGCGGGAAGACAGAGAGCGAAGCGGATTGCTCAAACAGACAAGATTGGAACACCATGGAGAAAACTGTTGAAGCGATCAAGAAGGATCAACCCACGCTAACCTTCATTCATTTTGGTACGGACCCAGGATATGAGAAAATTCTCATACAAACTCTCGCTTGTCAACTCTCATGAACTCCCATGCAACTCTTGCTCTCGTTTGACCAGGACATGAGAGTTGAGAAAACTCTCATACAAACTCTCGCTTGTCAACTCTCATCCAACTCTCATGCAACTCTTGTTCTCGTTTGACCAGGACATGAAAGTTAAGACAACTCTCGAACAAACTTCAGTTCTCGCCTGTCGCCAACTTTCACCTAAACTTTCGCCCGTCAACTCTGATCAACTCCCATACCTATTTGATTAAAACGACTTAAGCCTCACCAGTCTACTATTTCAAGCGTCTTTGGTCAGTCGATTCAACAATTTTCTCATGTAGATGCGGTGGATGCAGCCGGTCATGGTTCGTTTTGGGGAAGTAGTTTGTATTATGAAATGGTAAAGGAGAAAGACAGACAGGTTGCAGGAATTTTGCAGGCATTAGCATCGACAAAAACCTCATCTGGTAATTACATATTGTTTACATTAATTTCTTCGCTATTTAAAGTTTTATACCCATAACATGGTGTCGTTATCTCCTGTTGGCTTTATGTGTGCTTACATAAACCCACTTTGCCGGGATAGCCCGTTTAAACGAGGCATCCGCTTCATGGTAGAGTGAAAACAATTTCTCTGTGCATGCAAACTGGGATTAATTAGCTTCGGTTAAAGCTTTTCAAAAGTACTGTACCAAATACCGTTCAAATCTGATGCCATTTCTCGCTGTTCCAGGTAAATCGATGATAGATGAGACAATAGTGGCAGTGGTTGCAGATCATGGAGGATATCGAAATACACACGGCATAACACCCCCTATGATTGCTGAGGTTTATGTCCCGCTGTTGTTCAGAGGTATGGTAGCATCGACATCCAATTTGTAACACGACATCTTGCAATAATAGACTTGTTATCAACAAGCCGATATCAGAATGCGTTCGCATGGCTTGCGAATGCTTGTTGAAAACAAGTCTGTTGCAAGTTGATTGTAAAAATTTGTTATCCACAGACTTGCTGCAAGTTGTTTCAACAAGTTGCAACAAGCCTGATTTTAAAAACTTGGTTTAGTTAATGAAATACTTTCCTATGGTTTTGTGTGTTTCAGAGCTTCTGCCCGAATAAAACCTTCTTTTAAACATCAAGGAGCACAACATATTATTTTTTTATTTTCGATTTTAATTTTAAACGCTTTGTCACAATTATCAAAATAAATTACATAATTAAGTCTCAATTATTACATAATTATAAAGTCTCAAGTTTCGAACGATGTTCAATAATTATGAATTCGTGTAACGAGTTATTGGCTGAAACTGGGTGGATCATTCTTAAGTTCTTTTCTTTTCCAAAATAAAGGGTGCAGAAGCAAAAATGTAAATGGTCTTTAATGCATCTTTTTACAATATTTAGTAACTTTTTACATGCAATCTATTTACATGCAATTCTCAAAGTTATAATATGCAGAAAAGGTCGTTGTAGTCACGTAAAAGAGCTGTGACTTTCGGGGGATTTACAACGTCATTTGCGTCTGAAATTGAAGAGGGAGTAAGATGTTTGTAATAGAGAGATGGTGATGTCGATCACGACAGGCCTGCATAGTTTGACCTCACCCAGATCAAAGGGGTCATTATGTTCCAGTTCGCTGGCTGCAACATGAAAGAGTTGGGAATTACGGAAAGAAAGAAAGGTGGAGTCAACAAAACTACGCACAGAACTGGGTGAAGAATCAAGAGGTTTATAGTCAACAAGAGGTAGAGAGTGATCGACCAGGGCAAGAAGTTGAGCAAGTGATTGATGCAGTCAATACCAAAG
Source organism: Muricea muricata (assembly GCA_963855995.1). Classification (NCBI taxonomy): domain Eukaryota; kingdom Metazoa; phylum Cnidaria; class Anthozoa; order Malacalcyonacea; family Plexauridae; genus Muricea; species Muricea muricata. The sequence continues at coordinate 1,880,114 of OY979726.1, read as the reverse complement.
AGGTTGCTGGCGTTCATTGACGCTGACGGCTGGCAGACACCCAAAGAAGATCATTTCTATGTAATAGAAAGAGGACGAATTTCTGTGTGAAATTCTATGTAACAGACATCAAGCTAATTCATTTACATTTTTGCTGGCGCACCCTTTAATGTAGTCTTGTTTGGTGAGAGTGTTTTCTGTATCGAAGACACCTTGGATATTATAGATTCTGTCTTTATTTTCAGGTCCTGGCATAGGCAATATTGATTTGGACAAAGAACTTCTTCAGAATCGTGATGTATCAAGCCTGGATATGCCTATCACGGTTCTCAATGCATTGGGCATTAAGCCAGGCCGGTATATGAGAGGAAGAATTCTCGAAGAAATTTACGAATCTTAGAGACTGTTGGTCAGGATTAGAGATGGTTTATGACTTATGGTTCATCATCTTTAAATTAATTAAATCTGCATTAATGTACACTATGCTATAATTATAACCAAAAGATTGTCTAAGCATGCAGTAATAAACTAATATTGGGGCTCCTTGTGCAGAAACATTCTCGAAAACGTACAAAAAATAGCAGCCTAATGGTTTATAAAATATAGATTAAAAATAAACATGCTCACATAATGTTCACAAGAAGTGTTGGTAGTTTGTGATCGAATATTTGTAACCAGTACCGGTATTAATAATCTTTTGCCAGCTAGCTTCGAATGCATGAAGAAGGGTTTGAATGGTGCGTCAAGCACGGTCGGCATGGATTGCTGAACAGACTTTGCCCTACTAGAACATTTTGTCATGAAAGCAATCGATTCGTTGTTAGATTGAGTTCATCTTCCAGTAGGACATCGACACGCGACCGCTGAAAAGAATAAGGACAATACAAAAAGATGTTCAATTAGGATTCAAAATGCATAATATAATCTAAGCAGAAGGTGAAAAATTTTAACTTGTTCTTCCTAGAGGTCCAGTAAGGGTCATCTCTTATTGATCCAGTGTTACTACGGGATGAAACCTAAACTAAACTAACTTTATTTATACTGGATAGCTCTATCAGTTCTAAACTGTTCTTCCTAGAGGTCCAGTAAGGATTATCTCTTATTGATCCAGTGTTACTACAGGAGGAAACCTAAACTAAACTAACTTTATTTATACTAGATAGTTCTATCAGTTCTAAACTGTTCTTCCTAGAGATCCCGTAAGGATCATCTCTTATTGATCCAGTGTTACTACAGGAGGAAACCTAAACTAAACTAACTTTATTTATACTAGATAGCTCTATCAGTTCTAAACTGTTCTTCCTAGAGGTCCAGTAAGGATCATCTCTTATTGATCCAGTGTTACTACATGAGAAAACCTAAACTAAAGTACCTTTATTTATACTGGATAGCTCTATCAGTTCTAAACTGTTCTTCCTAGAGGTCCATTAAGGATCATCTCTTATTGATCCAGTGTTACTACATGAGAAAACCTAAACTAAAGTACCTTTATTTATACTGGATAGCTCTATCAGTTCTAAACTGTTCTTCCTAGAGGTCCATTAAAGATTATCTCTCACTGATTAAGCCTAAACTAAACCTAAACTGTATTGTTCTGTGAGTAGACCATACAGTATACACACCTCATCTTTTCCTAACAGATCTCGTATGACAATCTTCTCAGGGTGTGGTGGAACTAAACACTGCAATCGTACTGCCTTGATAGCCGATGGTTGACAAGCTATCAAATTGTTCATCTCCGATGCCTGCAATCAACAACAGAAATTGTCATAAATGCTAATGGGGACAGGCAAGAACAGGGGCTAAAACCAGCAATGAGTAATGGTGCAGTCACACAGTATTATAATCTTTCACTACCTAAAAAGATATTAACAGAATTAAATTTTTTCAATTTTTAGATTTAATATTAATTAATACCTTGTTCCCAGTGTACCGAAGCCTCATCAGTCTGATTCTATTCCGTGCTTCGGCTGCCCTAAAGTTAAAACAATATGATTATCAAACAAAATGTTTTAACTCCTGAGGCATAAACTGGTCATGCCGTAAGAGTCACTTACTTTAGCTGTCCAATAAGTTTGGCATGTTTCTCCCTCTCTGGATCCCTCAAAGTAAATCCTGCGGCATGTTTTCTACACAATCATATAAATTCAATTAGTTAATAATTTGATAAACACAATGTGAACATCTCTAACTTTAAATGGACGACACAAATTTGTTCTGACTCATAAACTCTGGGCGTGGAAGGGATATGGAAGTTAGAAAATGTCTTTGATAGATTTATAGAGAAGAGTCCATGCATTTTGAAATACATATGGCAAGATGACAGTCAAGGGTTTTGGGTTTTTAGCTTGTAATGATATTTAATGGAAGATATCTGCTCTAATCAAGCAGTTCTATGCTTTAAAAAGAAGGTAAAAGTGCTCTTGTGTAATCTAGCTGACTACATACATGAATGTAAGACTGATGTAGATAAAATACCCCCAAAATATTGACCTAAGTTTGCATTAATCAATTTGTTTATATTTTTTAACACATGTACTCAGTCAAGTTCACTTACAATTCATTCTTTCTTTTTTCATGAATTCTCCTTCGAGCTTCGCACATGCTATGGGCTGCTTGTTTTGGGGCGCTTTCATACTGGAAAGAACACATCATCAGGTAATTTTCTAATGTTAGCATTATTGTACAGAAGGTCTTGTGTATTGATGGCTTACTAACATTTATGTTTAAGTCAATTTTGGTCTCTTGGGAAAGTGCATTCGAGTGTGAGAGTTCATGAGACATTTGCACTAAAATCTCCTAACAGACTGGTCAAAATTGTAAGCTGACACTATAAGGAATAGTTTATTGGGTTGGGGGGGGGGGGGGGGGGAGAGGTAAGTCAAAGTCAGTGAAGAGAAGAGAGAGGTAACTCCAAAGAATCATGGGGGTTACACAGTGGTACAGTAGAGTAGTCTTAGGGTTAAATATAAGATGGGGTACAATATTGGGTATAGGGTTGATATATCTAAGGAGATTAACATAGAAGAAGGCCTTTAAGGTAGGAGGGTGGTTAGGAATTACTGAACATGGGAAATCAGATAGATTTAACATACAGGGAGGGGAAGAGGTGACTAAACTACAAATAGAGAATAGATTGGGGGGGGGATTTAACGTAGAGGGAGGAGAAGAGGAGGTGACTAAACTACAACTAGAGAATAGATTGGGGGGATTTAACATAGAGGGAGGAGAAGAGGAGGTGACTAAACTACAAATAGAGAATAGATTGGGGGGGGGGGGTACAGATGAAGATTCCAGACTCATTCCAGGGTAGAATCCAAGTACACCATGCCTAAGATTTCCGCATGGAGTTTGAAAATCCTTGGTTTGTGGCGTGAGATGGATTCCACCCTGGTATTCATTCAATTTTAATTCCTAGTTAATATAATATGTCATCTCTATATATGATCGATTAATCGTTTATATTATTGTTAATATCATGAGGATATTGAATTTTAAGCACTTATGTCTTGATGTTTTAATTGGGATATTTTCCAATACTTACAGCCATATAGCGACTTCTCTGTATGGGATCTAACTTTTGAACCTCTTTCTTACTGAGCTGTTTCCAATTCTGCGCTTTAAACGCTTCGTTAGAGTTGATTTCTGGCAACTAGCGAATGCATGTTCAAATCAAATGTAAACAAAATAGAAAGGCCAAAAAGCTGAGATTTATTGTACTAAACCCGTGAACAATTGATATTTCTATCAACAGAAACAAGTTGCTTGTATCCTTACCTTAACATCGGACATATTAGCTTCTTCTTTTGAACGGATTTCTCACATTTTTTAAAGGAAAATTAAAAAAAAAACAAAAAAAAATATATTCGAAATATTGTTTACATGTGTTGTCAAGGAAACGAGGTCACCCGACTCGAATTTTAGTGGGCGACGACTTAAAGCCGCATAAAAACTCGCCAATTTGTCGACCAAAATAGAATGTGAGGAAATCCCATTGAGCTCAGTGGTTGCTATGTGGGCAATCTACTACTTTATAGAACAAGACAACACCCTGACAGAAAATCGGCTCAAGGGCAGGGACACTGGAACTGGGGTGCAGCAGGGACAGCTGCCGCCTTGCCTTTTGCTGGAAGGGGCAAGGGGGTGGTGGTATTGCCGTATTGAAGTATTAAGAATATCACGTAAGACACTGAAAGAAGAGCTTTAGTTTTTTCGCTTCTTCAAGGTGCCTTCTAGCTGATAATAAAACCATTGTAAACTGACGGAATCGGACTTTAAAACCAAAGTGCCCCTCCAAAGTGACCCTCTATATTTCCGTGTAAGGATTTTAACTTGTTTAAAATTGTATTGGGGCCTTCGACAAAAGTTCCCCCGGCCCTTTTTTCGTTCCAGCGTTCCTGCTCAAGGTCCATGAAACATAAACACTTATACCTAAACACTAACAGCTAACTAGTTTAATTACTAGACCGATTTTTGCAAAACCTTCAGTCCTACATATTATTTCGTTTTGTTTTTAGAAATATCCAATTCCAAATGTTAGAGGCAAAATTTCCAGGCGTTAGGGTATTGTTTCGTCGAAAAATATCCTCAACATTAGCTATTGTATTCTTTAATAGCACACAGTATTATTTAAAATAATACAGCTAGCACACAGCACTTTAAAAATAACTGATGCGATCTGCGTGCTGAAATTTTAGCAACATTGAGAAGCGTTTCTTCAATAACGGAATAATGTTTAACTAAGAATAAGAAATTGCTTTCTATTAGTTTATAAAAACTCGAAATAGCAGCAACATCCCGGTACGCCGGGACTAGGGGTGGGCAAGAGGGGCAGCCGCCTCCCTCTCTCTTCCCTTTTGCTGGGAGGGCAGGGGGTGGCGGCAAAAGTGCCCTCCAAGTTTAAAGATTATACTATTTTTATATTAGATATTTTTTTCTTTTGGCGTCGAGTTTTCTTCAAAATTCCGACTAGAGCGCTCGGTTTTCGCTTACTCGGCGCCCCGGCACAAAATTCCATGCATCAATACCACAGTAAAAAATACTAAAAATCTTAAATTTTGCCTCTCTCACAGGTGGTCACATGATGCGAAATCGCTATTTCTATTGGACTAGTTTGTTATTATTTTTTGGAAAAACGCTATTTCATTGGCTGGAACGATTCCTGTCAAACTTTGACAGTCGTCTGATGTTGCTTTAGCTTGCTGATGCTAACATGACGTATCTCCGGATGAATCCAATATGGCGAAAGTTTCAAATTTTAATATGATATTTAATTGAAGACATCTGCTCCAATCAAGCAGTTCTTTGCTCTAAAATGAAGGTGAAAGTGCTCTCACGTAACCCAGCTGACTACATACGCGAGTGTAAGTCTGATATACATAAAATACCCCGAAATATCGACCCGAGTTTGCATCCTTTCGAAGCGGCACGAGAATACACGAGGGCACTGAATGCTGCAAAGCTCGAGCGAGTGTTTGCTAAACCTTTCGTGGGATCGCTTGATGGACATACTGATGGCGTTAACTGCATGGCAAAGTTCCAGAAAAGCTTGTCGTTGCTGTTGAGTGGCTCTTGTAATGGAGAGGTAGGTCCCTCAGTCACTGGACAGTGGACAACATTAACTCACTGCCATTTTAAGTTCTCTTCACGGCAAAAAAATCAGATTATACAGGTTCTGGCCAGTCACTTTTCTTTTCTGGCCAATAGAAACGCTGAACTGACTGTTCCGCTATTATTCTGGCCAATCAGTGGCATGAAAATGGGGGACATGTTACACTGCTGAGTGGCCCTGCTGTTTATGTGCTATAAATGTGAATAAGGTCAAGTAGGATATGTGGAGCAGAGGTTTGTGTTATCTGCCTGATAGCACAAACTGAGGCCTCAATAATTCCTCTTATTATATTCCGGTATTCTCATTGGTTAAGAGCCTACAGGTAATAATGCGTATTTCAGCGCAGACGAAATTAATCTCGTATCTGTCAAGATCAAATTTTGAACTCGGCTAATAAATGTTGTATTGGTCATGTCCATACGGTGCCTGCATATTTTTTCAGCAGTATCAAAAGTGCCATTATTTTTTTAAAAAAAAAAGTTAAAAAACTATTTGTTTTTTATTTGTATTCACATCGCCGATTTTTCGTTGGGAGTGAACAATAAGATAATTTCTTGGGCAGGGTATCAGAATTATTCAGACTTCAGTCAGCGTTATCTGACAGATAATGCTGACCTTGGTCTGAATAATTAATGAATTGCTGAATAAGCGTTATCTGACAGATAACGCTAACCTCAAGTCTGAATAATTAATGAATAATTAATGAATTGCTAAATAAGCATTATCTTACAGATAACGCTGACCTCAGGTCTGAATAATTCTGATTATCCTGCTCAGCCACATCCAATAATTGTTAAATACCCCACAAGACCATGAATGACCATTTGCAGGTGAAATTATGGAATCTTCCTCGAAAAGAGTGCATGAGATCTTATGCTGCACACAGTGGATTTGTGAGAGGTTTGGCTGTTGTTCCAAGTGGAGAAACCTTTATTTCAGTGAGTGTTTGACTTCAAAAATTTATAGAACATATTTTGGAACCATCCTCAGAGATACATATGATTGAAAACTAGATTATATTAATCTGACACTGCAGAGAGCAATGAAACCTGGAAATGAAATAAAGGAGGAAATTACCTTAAAGTTTGCATTTTCAAAAAGGAAATTTGCAAATGGTTTTCCCAGTGTAATTCAAAACCTTTTTAACTTGTTTTGATCTTCAGGTTGGTGATGACAAGTTGATTAAGCACTGGAGTTGGAAACAAGATGATGCCAAAACATCCAGTCATTTAGTCCACACAATTGTTGGCAAAGTTAGTTGAATTTTCATATGAATTCTGTAAATGCAAATCACCAAAAAACCCAACTTACACCAGCACTTGTTTTCAATCATGTACGGTGGCAGCACCAGGCTAAACTGAATGGCATGGGGGCAGTTGGAAGGCAAAGAAATGTTTTAGCAGAGGGGGGGGGAAGCAAGATTGTTTTAGACACTAATGATAGTCAATAGACTGGCCATAACTTTAATATAACTCAAACCAGTTGTAAAACATTGTAACAATCTTGGGTGGGCAAACCTTGGGGAGGGGGGAGGGGACAAATGCCCCCCTTGTCCCCAAGTGCAACCACTGATCTTATATCCCAGAATATCACTTGCAATTATAAGGCCTTCAGGTGCAGGCCACTAAAGATCGACCAAATGCATATGCTAAGTTAGTCAAGGAACAAGGCTAACAAAATATAATTCGATTAAAAGCATGGTAGAGTTTCAAGTGGGGCAAAATAAAATGTAAAATTCTTGAAATTGTATTGTTGATCAGTACACCTGGGATGTCAATGCAAGAGAAATTCTAATTTAATGGTCAACTTTCCCAGAAGATTTGATTGATGTTTCACGTTGTGTGTAACACAGGTCATTAATTAGTCACAGTTTCAAGACATTTGTTGCGTGTACTTTCAGACAATGTTTCAAGGCATTGATCATCACTGGAAGGAGAATGTATATGCGACATGTGGCGATCGCGTTGATGTCTGGCAAGAAGACAGATCTGAGCCCGTCAGGTCATTCCAATGGGGTGTCGATACTGTTCATAGCGTAAAGTTTAATCCTGTCGAGGTAATGCTCGCTGAGCTTAAATACATTCCTGATTTGAAGGGACAACTGTTGTAATCACTCAGTTTTTTCTGATCATTGTAGAGAACTTAATGATAGAGAGGTTCAGATTTGACTTCCTCTACCAGTACAGCTACCTTTTCCCGATTTTTAAACAATTTGATTGGTTAATCGGATAGGCCCGACACATCTGATTGCCTGAAAGGTAGATTGAGGTACTGGTAGAGGTATTGGAAGCCAAATCTGAACCACTCTACTAATGCTAGCGACGTTTATGACAATGCAGATGCGAACCAAACTTACCAAAGTAAATAGAGCAGTTATAGATACCATCATCCATTCAGTTGAGAAGCTTTCGTATTTGAATCAACACTCTTAACTACAATGAGAGTGGTAAATGAGGAGGGGTGGATGACATTTCACAGCGAAGAAAAACGCAGTTTCACAATTCACGTGTTTTAAAAAAAGCAACTACACGTTTAATCTACATTACAGTGTGTTTACTGATCTATATCACGTTCCTTTAGATAGAGATCTTAATTTTTTCAATATGACTTTGTATAATCCTCCAATATGTATCAACCTCTTAAAGACCTTTGAAGAATTTTTACTCTTATTTAACCAATCGTGTCACCGTTCACGAGACTGACATCTATTATTCTCATTTCACGGAGCATTTTTATTGAGAATGACGCCTTGCAGGCGTATATAGAACAAATCGTATTTCACGGCACCAAAATCAAGCATTTCACACGAACAGATATCAGCCAATCACGGCTCACGAAAATACCCTTTACCACGCTCTACAATGGCTTTCATCATGTGCGTATAACTCTACTCACTTTCGACTAAATGTTTGGGCAGTCACGAAGTAATGTTGCTTGATTAAGTTTTCTATTGACTGTGAAACGGTAAAACTGATTTGAATCTAAAAGCCCTGTCACACGGTGCAATTTTTCTTGCAACTGGCAACGCAATTCTACGTATAAGAGATGTAAAATTGCACGGTGTGTCAAGGCCTCAAGTGTATCTGCCTGTCTTTTAGACTAACTTGCTGGCCAGCACGGCATCAGACCGAAGCGTAGTGTTGTACGATACTAGAGGTGCGACTCCGCTACGAAAACTGTTGATGAAGATGCGAAGTAACACAGTCGCCTGGAATCCTATGGAGGCATTCAACTTCACCGTGGCCAACGAGGACTCGAATCTCTACACCTACGACATGCGTCGACTGGACTTTGCTGTCAACGTGCATCAAGATCATGTAGGAGCAGTTCTTGACGTTGATTATTCGCCCACGGGAGAGGAATTTGTGTCGGGAAGTTTTGATAAAACCATTAGGATATTTCCACGCAGCCATGGTCACAGCAGGTAGACATCAACTGTATTAAAACCATTGCAATTTCAGGAAGATTTTTCTTAAAAAAATATAGCAGTTTTAGCAAGGTTTTCCTTAACAGACTTAATGCATATTCACTAACAAGCGTTGCCGGTATAGGTAGTAACAGTGTACAAAAGACAATGGACCTTTAACCTTTTAAAATTATTACCACATCTTGAAAGTGCATCCTAAACTTAGTATAATTGCAAAGTTTGGTTGTAAAATGTTGTATACTATAGAAAATATAGCCTTGCGAAGTTGGCAAATTTTGTATACATTTGTATTACGGGTGGAAAATAATATTCATTTCTCACGGATAATACAAAACCACAGAAAATTTACCAACTTCGCAAGACTATATTTTCTACAGTTTACAACATTTTACAGCCAAACTTTGCAATTTTACTAAGTTTAGGATGCTCTTTCAAGCTGTGGAAATATTTTTTCCTATTTCGATTTTTTTTAAAATTTCGTCTAAAAGGTTAAAGGTCCATTGGTTAATAGTGCACAAAAGGTCAAGGTTCTTTCACTAGGTGAAACAATAAATCCAAAATGCTTAAGGTTTATCATGCTTTTGGTTGATCATGCTTTTGGTTGATCATGCTTTTGGTTGATCAGTTTTTGAACGACCGATCCCTGTTTGATTTTGTAGGGAGGTTTATCACACCAAGAGGATGCAACGAGTGTTCTGTGTCAAGTGGAGTCCTGATTCTGAATTCGTGCTATCTGGCAGTGATGAAATGAATGTTAGGTAACATATTCTCCTCAATAAATGCTTTTTTCGTTGACAAAGTTTTAAAAATTGCATGGTACTGTGAATGAGTGGTCACACAATGTTAAACAAAATGCTTTCGCGGGCTTTTTTCCATTATTATTTAAGCTTTTTATTGTACTGTATAAAACAAATGCGAGATTTTCTGATGCAAATACCGTCTCCTGACAAAAAGTATTTTTCATCACGTATTTTCTTGGGAAAATTCCACTATTTAGCCGACAGTCGCTTGTTCACAGAAATACAATAAATTTGGTTCAGACTTTGTTTTGTTAAAACCAAATTTCGTATTTCATTCCATGATTGTTCTGCCCAAAATGATGGATTTCGAGAAAGCCTAGTTACCTACTGCAGAATTTTCAGTTATATGTTTACTTTTATTTGTAGAATTTGGAAAGCTGAGTCATCAACAAAGCTTGGCCCCGTGAGTAAATAATGAATGAATTATGATCCTTATCGCGTGTATATTTTGTTCGTTATTATAGTTTGATAAATTTATGACTCTAAGGGCCTGTTCAAACGAATGCAACATTGTTGGGCCAACAACACGCAACAATGTTGAAGCGCCTTAATAAAGCGCTTCCTTAGCATATTGTTTGACATTCGCCGACAATCTATTGTTGTTGAGAACTTTTACCTTAAAATAGCTGAGATTGATATAGCACAAAGCACTATTTGAAAAGTGTTTGATGATGTTGGTCCAACAATGTTGCATTCGTTTGAACAGGCCCTAACGTTTTTCATTTTAGCTCGCACCGCGGCAGAAAGCGGCATTAACTTACAATAAAAAGTTAAAAGAAAGATACAGATTTCATCCGCAAGTCTTGAGAATTTTAAGGTATAGGAAATTAACGATTTATCGTGAGAATTCCGTGTTCTCATATAAATCTTAATCCAAGCCCTAACCGAAACCCTAATCCTAATCAGCGTTTTATTTGTCATGTTTTTGATTCGATTAAAATTTAATTTCGCGTACTGAGAACACGTAATTATTACCCGATTTATCGTGAGAATTCAGTTGGAATTTCTACGAAATTCTTAGTAAATTTATACTTGAAGCAAATGGAAATGTGTTTTATTATAAAGCATATCTCTGTTTGCTTCACGTATAAATTTTTATTAAGTTTATGTCTTCTTATAGACACCGCCATGTTCCTTCTGCCATTTACAAAGCTGCAAGGGAGAAGCGAGTCATGTTGCAATCCAGAAAAACCAGGTCAGTTACTTGGAAATCTTTCCAGTAGATCGTCTCCACCAAGTTCATCGTAGATCGTCTCCATGAAGTTCATCGCCGCCATCTTGTAACTCCAGGTCCAGTGTTCTTTGCGGGTGTATAAGAGTAATCTTTTAAGCAGAGTTCTCATTTTCCGTAAATTTCCTTAATATAAGAAAGTTTATTTACATGTTGGAAATGCCTATTGCCGCCATCTTGGTACTTCAAATTTGCCACTTCCGTTGGCTTCACAAAATGCAACTGGATGCGTAATCCTGTTTTATACAGATCAATGATCTGCATAGGTGTTTTTTTCTTTTTCGACGTTAAGTGATAACAGTTCAAACCTAAGCATAGTAAATATGAATTATTATGATTTTCATCTGTCTTGGGGTTATATATACTCTGGTGGAAATGATGTTTGAGGTGTTATAACCTCTGAGTTTATATCCACACCGAGCAAGCTAGAAAATATGTATGACCACGGCCGGAATCGAACCTACCATGTTGATAGGTTTGATTCCCACCGTGGTGAGGCATATTTTTCAGCTTTGTGTGGATATAATCTCTTTGAGCAATCCTACAAACATCACAAACCAATGTAGTTTAGCGACTGCTTGTCAATTAATACTAATGTATCGTTTTGTGTCCCCTCTCCCCTTTCTACAGGGAAGAAAACCGTCGACTTCACAGCGCAAAGGGCAAAGTGCCCCACGTTCCAGAGAGGAAGAAGCAAATTGTGTCTGTTGTGGAGTAGTTTGGGATTATTGTGGATATGTGCGCCGTATTACGGGTATCGTTAAGAACACCAGGGGGTATATTTGATGGGTGATCAATGAGTGATGTTGTCAAGGTTGTTGGCGACAATTGTCAACAGACTTCTTGCAAGTTTGTTGTCAGGTCTTGTTATCCACACAGGCTTGTTACAAGTTTGAATATATTTGTAACAAGTCTGTAAATGACAAGTTGCAACAAGCCTGATTTTAACAGACTTGTTGCAACTTTATGAAGTTGGCAAGTTTTTTTTTGACATGTTACAACAAGCAGGTAAAATTGACAAGTTGCAGCAAGAAATGGAGACGTGCCTGAGATTTTCCCTCTTAAAGTCACTGGAGTTTGTATCTGATGATAAACACAATCTGAACAGAAAACAGATGTTCTATTCTGACAGTTATGTCTAAATAACAACATTGTAACGCTAATACTGAGACAGTCCTTATTAAATCGATACGATACTTGGAACCTGGTATATAAAGAAACCGATGAAAATGAATGTCCGCTACTGTCTAAAAGCTTCATCCTTCTTTCCACTAAGCTTCAGTTTGATACAATTTTTTCAGTCTTTAAATGATCTAAAAAATAATGTTCTCATTCCAGCCTCGCTTCAAGTCATCTATACATCTAACTACCGATAAGTAGTACTCAAAAGTACCTTTTTTGCTTTAATACGAGTAAAAATCAGGTAAAATAATTAAAGATCCGCAAAGGATAGCTTTGTTATAAGACGGATTGTAAAGATATTCCATCGTGATGCCCCAGATAAAATGGCTGCAAATTGATTTCGCAATACTAAAGTGCGACAGTAGACCCTTAATCTCTCTGATACGTCTTTCACGAAGCAGCTTGCTACTTTAACTTAGCATCTTTTATCACAAGCCCAAAATAATTCGGAATGCCATGTTCAAATAACAAAAATCTTTTATTTATATACTACAATTTTCTCTACTATAATGCAAATAAACGCCGCTAGGCCCTAGCGCTTTTTTACGTTATTTCTATAAAATTAGCGAACTTAATCTACAGGACGGCGAAATGAATTTCAAGTAAGACTTGTCGCGGTGGAAAGGCCCTGTCATACGGTGCAATTTTCCTTGCAATTTGCAATGCAATTCTACTCTTGGGAGATGTAAAATTGGCAAATACATGTTTCCATCACAGTTTGCTAATATATTTTTAACATACCAAACATTTCTTAGGAGTAGAATTGCATTGCAAGTTGCAAGAAAAATTGCACCGTGTGTCAGGGATGTAAGACGTATGGGGTGAAAATCTGTGATTAGGCGTTGTTGATGGGTAAATACCAATCTAAAATGGTCAGGCTTTGTGAGTGGTCTTCGGAAACAAAAGTCATCATTGTTTGTGATTCGTTCTTCAGGAAACCAATTTCTATAGTTCATTTTCTTCGTTGTAAAAACCAACCACTCGTAAAGCCTGTTAGAAAGATTGATGCTGACCCTTGTAAAAAGAGCGAGTCTATAGGTCTAGCTATTCATTTCTTTTCATCGCAGCATCCCTAAATCATTTTTCATATTAATCTTAAGTTCGCCATTAGACTCTACTTGCAATTCAAGAATCCCGTTGGCACTGACCCCCGTTATATCACTGGAACGTCTTTTACGACATGATTTTCTTTCCCGCCCAATTGTGGCGTCATAAAGTCTACGTCGCTAGGCAGCCGCGGCTCCTCTCCAGTCTCCGAAAACACGGGTTGGTGTTGACTTCCGGCCGTGTGTGCTGAGCTGGTGGTATTGTGGCTGCGCTCTCGTTCCTCCTCGGGCAAGTTGCGTTCCGGCTGTACGACGAGGATGTAGACTTTGGGCAGGATGACACATGCGCAGATCGCCACTGAGCCCACGAGCGCCGTTGTTGCTATGACAATGCTATTCGTGATCCCTTGAGCGAAGCGGTAAGTGGGGAAAAACGCGATGAGGATAATACATATTGACATCGTACAGAAGCTTCGGTACTTTGCCTCGTGGTGATTTTTGCGGACGTCGCGCTCTTTAAACGCGAAAGCGGTCGCGAGGAAAAGAACGAGCAGCGGAAAGCCCGTCGCGATGAACGCGCCCGCTTGCCACACGTTCTTGCATTCCCGGATGTGCAGAGCCTGCGAGCTTTCCATGTAGATGACCAACGGTGTGTCGGTTAGGAACCATACCCCCACGAGAAGGATCTGGAACAGCAGCAGGGCACCGATCAATATTATGGCGGCGTACTGTGCCGCGGGCTTGAGGTAATGTGAGGCAAATTTCGTGAGTAGGGAGTCACATGCTGTGGTCATGACCAGTAGCGTGCTCGCGGCGAACAGAAGGACGAAGAGAAGGAATGCTGACAAGAATCGACAGGCGCTGTCGGTACGGTACAAAGAAACCTGGAATATTGCGTAGACGAATCCTAGAGCGGTCGCGAAGAGCAGAAGGCCAAGGAGCATGGGCTTGGAGTCTTGGATCAACGGAGTATCTCTGGCGTTGTAGAAGAGATACGCGACGACAACGATTGCGACTAGAAAAATACAGCTTATTGTGATAATCACTATGGAAACGGCATCGTTCGCTTGTATGTAGTCGATTTTCGTCTCCAGACATTCCGTTTGTTCTTCATTCGCGTACCAGCCCTCTTTGCATTTGTAGCAGGCCATGGCCCCGGTTTGGTTGCTTATCTCGCCCTTGGGGCACGGATGGCACGCCCAGCAGCAGTCGCTCTGGCCCACCTGTTTTTGTCCGGGCTTGCACGCCTGACTGCAGGTCGACGAGGGTTTGACGCCAGTACTCCATGTCAGGTCGACTCCGTCGAGGAATTTCAGTTGATCAGGTGGATTTGACGACGACCACTTCGCGACGCTTTTGAATTGAAGGCTGTCTTTTTGACTATCGTAGATCACGTTGCGAAACGTGTACCGCTTGGTGTCCAAGTCGCCGTTTTCGTCGAAGGATACCTCCTGGCCAAGGGGTCCGAGAAAGCTTGCGTTCTTTATGTAAGCGTACAAGTCCTTCCCGCTTATAGGAAGGCTAATGTTTGGGCAAACACCGTTTGCCAGGCGCCCTTTGCATTTTCTGAGGTTGTCCAAGCCATACGCTATAGCCTTGACGCTGTTCACGATATTTATAAGTCTGCTCCATCTTCCCGAAAGGTTCAGAATGTCGCTGTCGAGTTTTTCGTCTTTTTCACATGGTCTTTTACCGGCCACCCCTTTGCTGCTACATTGTAGAGATTTCTCGAAAAGCCTTAACATCCAGGGGTTATCCGTCGTGTCAACGGTCAAGTTTAAGATGTGGTTTTCGACTCTGGGGATTTTTGCGTACTCGAAGTCGATGCCAAACGCGCCGTTCAATTGCTCCTTTGTGATGTTGTAGTTCACGATCGTCGCCCCAATGGCATCGCTCAGAATCCACGTGACGTTTCGCAATCCCTCTTTTTCGGCTTCTTGTAGAATCTAGGAATAATGGGAACTGTGGTCGGTTAACTCTATATAAGTACTGGAATGATAACTCGAGGTATAAAATTGAAAAGTTGACAGTCGACAACCACGATTGTCGTAAACAGTTTAAAATATCATTTTCCCAAGCTACTTGCCTATTTTAAAAAGGACTGTATCGAAGATTAAGTTATATGTTCATTACACTGCTTTTTAAATCAAAGTGAAAACTTTAAATCTCCGTGCATTCCTGGTAAAATATACAGTCCTCCGCAATGCCCTCAGACAGCCTCCCCCCCGAACACAATATACAAACAGATTGTATCTGCTTACAGATACCGCCTCCCCCCCCCCAAAAAAAAGCAAAGACTGTCCTTCCTTTGACACTGTTCCGGTCAGCGTCTGATGTTAAGCCCGTCATCCAGACACTATCTGAGAAAGCCCTCTAGCATACTCTATCTGCCGCTAAAACCGCACAATATGACGTATAGACTGCCGATAATGTACATATACACACTTAAAGGTAACGCTTTGTAAGGTGTTGGAAACGTTTGTGTTTTGAAACATGGAAAGCAACCTGAAAACGATGTAATTCAAACGGAATTCTACTTACAACAGAATTTTTTGTCTGTTCAATTTTAAAAATGCCGCTATAGCCTTCGGGATACAGTATCTGTTCGTGAGCGCACTGGCCCTTGAGTATTGGAGATCTATTTCTTGCGAATATACTTATCTTATGCTAATGTGACGGATTTCATAACGTCCGATGTATTTGAACAAGAGGAACAGTTTGTATGAATGACTTGGAGTATAGGAACGATTCTCTCTAAGTTACGAACGAATTTATCCTGATTCACATTCTCTGTGATGTACTCCATGGCCCTTGAGTACTGGAGTTTGCAGGATCTATTTCTTCCGAATATATTTATCTTATGCTAATGCTTCGGATTTCTTAACTTCCTATGTATTTGAACAAGAGGAAGAGTTTATATGAATGACTTCGAGTATACGAACGATTCTCTCTGAGTTACCAACGAATTAATCCTGATTCACATTCTCTGTCATGTACTCCATGGCCCTTGAGTATTGGAGTTTACAAGATCTATTTGCTGGGGTTATGTTCAACTTGTGCTACGATGTCTCTGAACAAGAGGAACAGTTTGTATGAATGTCGTTAAGTGAGTGAATGAACGAATGACGAACGGTTTAAGTTACAAACGAGTCACGATTCAGTTACGGTTACCGCTGAGCAATTTTAAAAATAACCAAACAATGGACACTCCGTAGATAGAATATTAAAATAGTTGTATTAAAAATGATTTCTATCTACGGAGTGTCCACTGTTTTGTTATTTTTAAAGTTGCGATTCACATCATGTATTCGTGGACAGCAAATGGAACAAAAAGGGGAAAAATAAACTGCGGGTGTATTTTGCTAAATATTCCTATGACCTAATCTTACCTGCGCTGCATCGCTTTCAAACATAAACAAAACGACCACGCTGACCCGAGGCAATTTCTTCATATTCATTACAAGTTCTTCAATTTCTTTGGCTGCATCGATCTGTCTTTGAAAGGGGATGTTTACGTCGTCAGCTGTACAAACCTTGAGCTTGCGTGCAGCTTCTTTAAACGACGCGAGGCCTTGTCGGCCGTACTCGTCGTCGGAGCCGACAAAAAACACGTAGTTCCAGTCGAAATGTTTGACAAACGATGCAATGGCCGCTGCCTGATGATCGTCGGACGGAATTGTTCGCAAGAACGACTTGAAACGAGATTTGTCGCTTAGAACACTGGACGAAGCGGTGTAGCCAATTTGAGGAATGCTGTATAGGCCCAGCAAACTGGCACTCGGCACTGAACTGCTTGATGTGGCCGGACCGATTACAGCGCCGACATGTTGGTTTATAAATGGTGCGGAATATTGGTCGGCCGTACAGAACTCATCGTCTTCTCGGCAAACTGAATTGGGCCGATACTTCGAAACGATACCGAAGGCTCGTTTCATTATCAGGTTCAGATCACGCTTGTCGTCTACAATCTGGTAGCCAAGATCCACGTCTCCTAGGATGCTCGCGTTCTTGTTTACGTCGTCTATTGTTAACCGAACCACTTCGCTCGCAATGGCGTAGGTATCGAGTAAGTCCCCTTCGCTGCCCGTTATGGGGAGTAAAGCTTCGATTATAAAGTCTCCGTCCTTGTGTAGTGTCATGTCGTTGTTTGTCGTTTGGCTGGCGACGTTGTAAAGTGAATTAAGAAGCAAGAAACTAAACAAAGTCAAAGATAAACTCGCCCTCGAATCCTGTCGCTCCGCTTGAAACATTCTCGCAAACATTTTAGGATGCCTTTTAGTAACTACGATACAATCGCACATGCATGCAATGATGCCTTGAGGAGAATGAACGATGTCTGAGGGCTCTTTACTTTGAAACAAACATGCAATATACGACGAATTTAAATAAAGCTAAATGCAAATTACCCAAAACGGAAGTCTCTGCCTTTTTTTAATATACGCACAAAAGCACTGGCAGGGCATTCATTAGACGTTATTGATGCCGTGGACGGCCCTCATTGTGGGCAATTTTCTTCATCAAGAATTGTTATCGGTTGAACGTTCAATTATGTAGCGCCGATAACTCATTAAAAAGTCTTTACCCTCTCGTTGTTTTGCCACACGTAGGAAGCTGGGGAAGCCAAGCTTAAATAAACACGAAAATGCAATTTGCTGAGAAATGAAATTTTCCTCGATTATTTTGCGATAAATGTATGTGACAACATCCATCACTAACTTCTAAACTGATTATTATCAGACATTTTCAAATAGATCTTGACCGAGCAAGTCGGTGCTGTGCTGCAGCCTTTTAAAGCATTGGGTTTTTGAATAAGAATCTCGTTCGCATGCATTTGTCAAGGAATAATAGCATGGTTAGGTCAAGGATCAAGTTTCAAGGATCAAGTTTCAAGGATCAATGAATCTTTGCACATTAATACCATTCGTTACTTTTCCTGCGTTTGTTTTCGCTTATAGATTGTATACGTCAGTTTTTGCCTCAATAGTTTAGGCAGGAATACTGTTATATTGGCAGATTTACGATTGTTTTCGAGTTCTGGCGTTCTGCTTTCAGTTTACGGGTTTTTCTTTTAAATATCGTTGGTTTACCCTCTCACCCTTCAACCCTCACTGTATTTCGTGATCACTTAATCGGTCTATTGTCGATGTTGTAAGTTTTCTGTGGCGGGACATGACTTTGTACGGGTAGTGCCTTGTATATGCAAGTATTTTTTGTTTTGTTTTGTCGTAGGGAAGTATGTAACAAAGACGTTTGGTACTTCTTTGCTGTGTTTCTCTGCACGAACGACATAACTCAAGAAAAAGACCTTTTTGTACTGTATGTTTGAAACCAACGTGAACGCTTGTTGTGAAAAACCTAAAACCGTCCGTTTTGACACTTTTTCATGGATTATTTTAATTTAACACGATTGCAATTCATTTTTGATAAACCATGGTTTATGTAAAATCTGATGTTGTAAACCTATGTAAGTGTCGACAGTTTGAATGCCCCCCCCCCTCCCTTTCTGGTGTTAGTTCACAATCAATCATCAAAGCTATCGTGGTTGGGCTGTGGAAAGACATTTGTGGTACTATTGCTTTCGTTTTCCGGTAAGTTTGTTTGCCTTTGTATCAAACAAACTGACAAAGATTTTGCCCAGGTCAAATGACATTGCAAACAGCGGAAGTGTGCGAGGGTTGCTATAAATTGGTCCTATAAATTAGTCCTATTCGGTGGTCGTATTCAACCATGCAAAGGTTAGTGTTCGTATAATTTGGGAATGAGCATGATGATTAATTATTGTGTTTGAGAAAAATCTTGCAACATGGAAGTTCCAACACGGTATAACGTTGGATAACTTAAGATCTACGATCGGTATTTTGAGTGCTCAGT
Source organism: Muricea muricata (assembly GCA_963855995.1). Classification (NCBI taxonomy): domain Eukaryota; kingdom Metazoa; phylum Cnidaria; class Anthozoa; order Malacalcyonacea; family Plexauridae; genus Muricea; species Muricea muricata. The sequence goes on along the minus strand of OY979726.1, from coordinate 1,860,967 downwards.
AATTTATGTAATCAAGCAAATGGTGGCCATCTTTTGGAAGGCTTTTAAAGACAACTAAAGCGTTGCCACATTCATGTAAATTCGACTTCGAATTTGTGTTTCAGGGGAATAAATAAGTAGCATTTCATAAATATATTTCATAAATAATTGCGGCCTTGCCATAATCGGTCGGTGTCGACCTATAGTATTACTGCAAGCCTTTAATGCATGGAGGCGATTTTATGTGCTTTTAAACACGTTTAGCCTGCCCCTTGCATATAATAAGGATATTAAGTCAGTTTTTTTTTCTTGCTCACTGCTGTTGCGTCAATGAAGATATAAACAAAGTCGGCGTCGATCCAGCAGCAGTATATACGTGGTGTTCAAATTTTCTTGTGTCCTACCAACATTGGCTGCTTTCAATTTTCAGGTAGTTTCATATGACTAAGTTTATTTGCTTGTCGATTTTTTCTTTCACAAGTACACCTGTTCGGAAGCTCCCACTGTGCTTAAAGAGAAGCTTAGACAAGGCAACTAGACAAGCTTAATTTCAAAGGAAAAAAAGGTAACAGGTCTTTTTTCTCAGCTGTATTGTATTTCAGGTTGTTTGGGTGAAAGTGCTGAAATTCAATCTTGAAAACGAACTGGAAGAAGGTATCTTATCGACGCGAATCACTTGTAAGTTGATGTGAGTTTATACTGGGAAGGGGTGCTAGAATATGCTATCCTTGGAGATATGATAAACTTGATTCATTGATTCATTCTGACACTGCAGAGAACATGTAACGCGAAATTCGTTTTCTCAAGCGCGATTTCAAAAGCAAAACTGGATACGCGGGCATAAATTTTGCAAAAGGAATCCAATCTTGACTAAAATGATTCCAGCACATCAAATATTTATAAGCTGTAGTCGGTCTAAATTGGTAAAAACATCATTTTTGCATTTTAAAATCAACATGCCGCCAACTGAAAAGACTCAAAATAATTTTTAATGCTTCGCTGTCGGAAGTTCGAATATGATACTGCATGACTATATACAAGAAAAAAAACTAGTATACTGCAAAGAGTACCTCCTTGTAAACTCAAAATGAGGGCTTTTAATTACAATTAAGACAACAATTTATTTTCAAAGCCATTGCCTACTGAATTAACTTCATTGTCAACTGGAACAGAGTCGAAATATCAATATTTGAAATAGAGTCGAATATAAAATGTGTTATTCTTCGCAGTATGTTATACTGGCTATATCGATCACGAATAGTTATCTTAAAAAAGACCCCGTTATTAATACTGTACAGCTATCTTTTCATCAGTTGTCTGGCATATATCGATAATTCGTGGAATTAGAAAGCATTGATGGTTGAAAAATCGATCTGTATACTTCAGCCCTGGGCAAACTGGCAAACATATTGTTTCCTGTCAATTGTTTGCCCACGTCGGGGAACATTGTTGCAAAAGAATAAATTGCTTCACAAAGACCAAATGTGCTTTTCCAAGAAATTTAAAAGCATACAATTTGGTAGCAAATGTTTCCCAGTTTTTAAATGAAATGTTTCCGACGTGAATGTTTTCTAGTTAGGACTGCATTTATAAGACGAAACAAATTCCATGATCATCATCTGGTAAACTTGAGTTAATTAAAAAACAATACAAAAATTCTGCTGATATTACAACTTTATTGCAAAGTCATCGTCAAACCAACTAAATATTTACATGAAAGTTATGCTTAGATATGATAATTGAGATGCAGAAAAATTACGGAAGGAATTATATGACACTGTTGAACTGCGAAACTATTTACAAAAGCGACAGTATAAAACAACTTAAAACATAAGAATTACAGAAAAAGTATTAGTTATTTAAGATCGTTATTAAGCTAAAAAACTAATGTGTTTTTTCTGCAATTCTTATGATTTATTGTCGCTTGTGAAAATAGTTTCGCATTTTCTGTACCTAACCGTATAAGATCTGAGTATAGCTTGTGAGATTCAGGAGTTTCGACAAAGGATTTCCCAGAAGGTGCGGTAAACCACATTTTAATTCGAAGAAATTCGCCAACTCAGGAAAACACGACGAAACTGAGTAAAAAGAAACAATGCTTGCTCAATAATGTTTTAAATAGTTTCAACCCACGGCCAATAACATATAGTCTATATTTAACTCAAACAGGAAATTTGAGCAAAAGCGTTAAATTATTACATCCGAAAAATGTGTAATGTTAATTTCCTAGATGAGAAGAAGTTTACTAATGCTACAAGTTTCAAAAGTGTTTTTAACATAGTTTTTAAAATGAAAATTTCCGTCGTTAAACTCTTGTCTTTGCTCAATATTTTATTAAAACACCGCGATAATTATGTTTGCGTGGCAGTTAACATAATTATCATTTCTAGGCATTTTAACTTCTAATCAACATATAAGTATACAATACAAAAACGTCAATAAGAAAATTTCGAAATACAAATTCTTCTTTTAAGAACTGTCGTGTCATTACCCCTTTAGATAGATTAAAAATTTCGTCCATGGCGCAACGGCTGACTTTCTCTTTAAAAAACAAACGGCTGACGAACTCTTTAAAGAACATCTGTCTCGTTTGAGATAGCTGTCAATTACTCTATTAAACGAGATTGGTTTACACGACGCTAGCTTTCAAGCGTATTAAGTGTGTGTTGTAAAGTGCGCCAAGTTTGATAACGAACACGTTTTAAAGTTGCGTGAGCCTGTCAGATAGGTCGTTTGGTGGATATTTTTGTAGAGGTAAGCTTGATTTGATCAAGGATGTGTTCACCGATATATATACCGATATATATATATATATATATATATATATATATATATATATATATATATATATATATATATATATATATATATATATATATATATATATATATATATATATATATATATATATATATATATATATATATATATATATAATCACGAAAACGATGAAGGCGAAATGCGGTTTCGTGAAGTGCATGCATGTTTAAAATATTTTACAAGTGTGCATGATGCAGGCACTAATTTCGGCCGTAATTTAAGTGCGAATAGTGATATCTAACGTAACTCAAGCGCTTATCATCAAGTAGAGACTTTTTTCTACAATAAGTTCCATCATTTAGATTTATGCTATTTACAGCTATTTCATTTGTCCTTCCAAAAGCGTAAACTGTGAACTACAAGCGCGTGAAGGATGATGGATTATTATTTATTTAGGTCCTGATTTCCACGGAATTACCTTTGTAGCAAGTAAATTTGCCGTCATAAGTTTCCTATGTTTCCCTGATGCTATTAAGGTGAAAATAAGCAATAGTACCCGTCACTCCTTGCGCGCTCATAGTCTACAGTTTACGTTTTTTAAAGGGCAACTTTATTGAAATATAGCTATATATATGTTTGAAACAACGATAAACGTTTTCGATTTTGAAGCATGAACTTCAAAAATTGATTTGTGTATTTGCAAATGAAAATTATAAATATTTTGCTTTCATTTTCAAGTGGGCAATGCAATATATACATACATACAATATATACATACATACGTACATGAATATATGTATTTAAGCGATTTTGAATTAAGAATTAAGCATCATTTCTGCTTTATTAGTTTTCATTAACTTCTAATCAAGTGTTTATAATTCGTTTAGAAAGTAAAATGAAACTTGCCCTTTTGAAACGAAAACTAATCAAGTGCCGGCCTGCTTGTAAAGTGGAATTAAATGTTTACTGAATATATGTAATTATATTTGCTGTATGTGCAGACATGCAAAACCATAAATTTTTGGATTTCTGCCTTTGAGTTAACTGGGGCATCTCAACTGCTTGTGAAATTGGCAATACTATCGACAAAAAACACACACACAAGATTATATATTGCGGTGGTGGAGAAATTGACGTCTGGAGAAATTGTTGTGGGCAGGTTATTATTTTGCTAAATAAATATGAACACTTATAATTTTAATTTAAATTTTAAACCGGGGTGTCAACGGCAATTGCAATTTTGCGGTAAAATGAAATTTTAAGTGTCTTTAGACAGATTAAACAAAGCTATAATTTAACCAATAGACTTGACCGCTTTCTGCCGCGGCAGAACAAATTTTTATGTATGTAATTGTCGCATTTCTGTTCCTGTAATGGGCTGGGTAAATGAACTTTTATGCGTCGGATATATTAGTGTAGGATCATAGTATAGGAAAGCAAAGAAAACTCTGATATTATGCATTCTTAAAGGGGCACTCAGAACTGTCAGGCCATTTTAAGCAATTCCTACACTTATAAATTTTACACAAAACCGTAATTGTAAAACGGTAATTGTTGTGCAAAAATGGTGATTGTAACTTGTGAGCGCAAAATAAACGTATAACAAAAGCTGAAACTTTATTTGGAAGTACCGATGAATTGAGTTGGATTTACTGTTATTTTGACAAACAAAAAATTCACGTTTTTGGTATAATTCTGACAAAATTCTGTTTAATATTGTATGTTGAAGCTTTATTGTGTTTAATATTACTCGTATATTGTAACTGAATGCATTTACAATGTATATTTCGGAGACTGTCGAGTCAAAGACATCTTTAGTAAAAATAGCGTGACGTAACTCTGGAAGATAGGATACTATACAATATAGCCATGTTTATATATTCAGCTGCAATCTATGAAACAGCGAGAAGTGCTTATATTGTTTCTGATGACTGCCTGACAGGCACGCCTCGTAAGATTTAAATTTGAATTTCCTCAAACTGTATCATTTAATTTCCGAAATGAATTTCAAGAACTCGTTTTCGATTTAAAACAGCTTTAAAAGCGTCCCATTTTATACTCAACTTGTGAGTTTATTTGCGAAGAAATGTTCACTGTAGATGTTGTTTAAGCCGAGAAAGCCAAAGCAAACGTTTTGTGGTAATCCATATGCTCGTGTGTCTCACAAACTCCTTCGCAGCCATGATTTCCTTCGTATTTTTCTAATGAATTATTAATGGTTTTTTGAAATACTATAGCACAGCTCTAAAATTTCTAAATTGTTTTTCCTAGAGGTCCAGATGTACACATAAATGAATGCAAATCGCCATCAAAATAGGGAATGTAATGAACCAATATTTATCGTCTGAATTAAAAGCCTATACGCAGTCCAATATCTAGTTTTGAATTAAGCCTCACGATATTATTTCGCTTCCGTTCAGCTTATCTAATTTCATGCAATTTGCCATGCAATTTACGCGATCAAATGTACACATGTATATTGCTTCATTGCTGTCTTGTTTTAATTTCGGAAATCTTCCTTTACATAACAGCATGCACGGTTCTTACTGGACATCTGTGGAGAAAAACAGCTTGATACTGCTGCTTGTCCTTGACTGTTCTCGCCAGGAAAAAAAACACCTAAAAAAGAGTCTTTATTATAGTTGGGCCTGCTGCCATGCAGGACGACTGACGTTATTCCATAGCCGCCTAAAAAGTGCGCGTAAAATTTGTCGCGAGCTGCAAGCGCCATTCATGAAAGTCTTTGACCTTTTTGGGCGGCTATGGTTATTCTTGTTCAAGAAATTAATTTAAATGTCTTTTCAAGCAACAAATTAATTAAAACCAATAGGCTGTTACCTACGATACTTATAATATAAAAAGTTCTTGTGCAAATTTTTGCTGCTTTCAAGCAAGGTATTGCAAAGTCTTGCTTGCATGCTATAAACGTTGCGGTGCTTGCATTTTTCACTCACTCCGAAGCACATAACCGATGTAGCAGCATGTCTCAATCATGATATATTGTCTGTATTATCGTCTATACTCGCTTATTTGATAAGGTTTTAACTACTAATGTGTTTTTGCTATATAACACTGCTGCGATGAAATAATAGCCGTCCTATCGCCAACTGTGTTAAGATATATACGATATCTGTTCATATACAATTCAAATTAACAAGCTTGCAACAGGTTGACCAACAACTGGGTTTCCGTGCCAACTGTATTCATTATTTTTTTGAAAAAGGTATTTTGTGAAGAGCATATACATGTCTGCAATTGCAAGAACTGTATGAATTACATATAAAGGTTACAAAACTCTGGATATCACTATTTTAAAAAAGGTAAGAGTTTAAGGTAATACACATTTTAGTTGCCATTTCATTAATAAATTAAAATCAAAGAATGTTTTTGTTTCAATTAACACTAATGGAACATCTTTGTGTGTTTATTTAGTAGTAGGTCATTAGGTTTTTTCGTTATAACTACTTGCTTGTACCCTTCACAATTTTCTGAAATATTTTTCTGAAATAGTAATTGGACACGAAAATGTATAGAGGTTCTTTGAACATCTAAAACGATATATAAACGATATACGAAAATTCCTTCTGGATGAAACAGACTGTATAGTGTTACGTTTTTGAGGTATTTTGTACGATTATATATACAGGAGACTGATACAAAGATCATGTCGCTTCTAATGCTAAGGTACGTAGCCATTTTTCCTTCAAAACATGCATGAGACTGATTTCCTTTCTCTAACATTTTTTCTTCTAAAGAGTTTAGTTCTACATGTTTTCTTCTAATGTATTGCACATAAAACTTTTCTTCATAGTGTTCGTATATCTGCAAAGGTATCGAACTCGAACTGTCCAGAAAACTTTCCCTTTATAGTTTAAAATTTCGCTTTTGAAAATAAATAATTCTTTAGGCGAATTAGGTTCCATGTTATTGTGCGTTTTAAGCGTCATGTTTGCTCCAAAACTTTTTTTGAGCTGTTCCCAACCTGAGATATCCAGCAGTATCTGCATGTTGATCTATAGACTATACCTCGTTTGGCGTCTATGTGCTATGATACGAGCAGCATATTTCAAGGCAATATGCAAACAGAATCCTCAGTTTCCAGGGAATTACAAGTTGTATGATGAAAATTCATTAAAGAATCTTTTTATGCCAACTTATGGAAATCCCTGTGGGTTAAATTAACGTGTATATACATAACATGTTTTTGAAGGACAAGTTGATTCGAGTGGCATATTTTTAGCCAATGACGATATGGGTTTTAAAATTAAACGGTATTTTGCATAAAAAAAACTGAACTGCATTTCAATTTTCAAAGTCCAAACAAGAATTAAAGCAATTATAAATTATTAATTTTCGAAATAAAGTCAACAAGAAAATGTCCAGAATCCAGCGATCGATATTAATTCACTAAGTAACCAAAAAATTAGAACCGCTAATTCGAATTTTCGAATTTATTTCCGATTTCAGAATTTATTTCCGATTTTTGTCTGACGAGTCAATAACTGATTAGCGTCAGAAAATTGTCGGAAGGGGACAACAAATATTTATTTTTTACAAGTTGCGTGCAAATGTTGATTTTTCTCGATAATTGCGCCTTCTATAAATGCGTGATCATTTCGGCATGGTATTAACATAAAGACCTGTAATAGTCGGTGGTCCCAGACAATCGAGTTTGACCACTTTAAAATTGCGCGCACGCTTGCTAAGACGTCTTAAATATAGGTATGGCCTTATACTCTGGTTTGCTTTTGCTTATAATGACAGTATCACAGAGCAATTTGTTTGAAGAGATAGAGAGTTCTTTGTCTTACAACGCACGATTCAACAGACCGTAACATGACGTGCGGATGCTCAGCTTCGTGCATTCATTTTATGAATAATTTTCAAGTCTTTGGAGCACAAAGCACGTTTGTAAAGAAAAAGGAAATTGCGCTCTTCGTAACGTTTTTTTGACGTTTTCGTCGAATCTAACCGTTCTACACTTTGTTACAGAACACGTCAGCAACCCAAGTCAAAGACAGAATCCTGTATGAGCTGGTGTTTGTTACGATCATTTTGTGTGTAAGACCGGAGCAGGATACATATTTTGGTAAGTACTCTACAAGATCAATACCTTAGACGAGATATTATTTTACTAATTGCTAAAGGACGGTGATGTTTTGTTCTGCACTGTTTTTTTGTAGTAGTTTGTAGTTGTAGCATTCTTCACATATAGCTTAAAATTGCTTATATTCAGGAATGTATTCGACTGTATCTATGGTAAATTGTAATCTGGGGCACACAAGCCTATATGTAGTGTACACTTTACAATACAGTTTTATGCGTGCATCTATGTATAACTCATAAGGCTGGTCGAAGCCAGCTTTCGGTTGAGTCGTAATATTCGTGGAAAGACTCAAAGTGAACTACGAACTAAAACTTAGATTGACATCTCCATAAAGAGACCTCAAAGCCAGACTAGTATTGATTTGAATACAATACAAAAGACAGGATATTGAGTTTACTGAATGTATCATTTCGTTGGAGATGTACAAGTCACGATATATTGGTATACGGCCAGGGGAAAGCAAGGATTTGCGAGCGAAGTATATGCTGAGCTTATACCGAAACTTTGAAATAATCTGACTGAATTTTAGTTGCAAAAATTGTGTTGTGTTTGAAAGCGTTAAGGTTAAATCACGGCTCGTAGTCTTAGACAATACTAGACATTGTCTGAGTTCATAAAGTCGTGCATGAAGCGGTGTTTGGGTTGCAACACTTGGAGAGGCATGGCAGAGTATCGTCTGCATGGCTTCATAGCCAGGATCCCTAGCACACGAGAAACGATGCGGGGGCCCATATAAGACAGTGACTTCTTGAGAGATACTTCATCACAAAGGTTTAATGTAGCTTTTAAACTTTCATTTTCTATGCAAGTCCAGTACCTAACGGTTCCAAGACATAATAGTGTCCGAAAAAGTTTTCCTACAAAGTCAAAAATTTTTGACGACGAGGGGAGAAAACGTGTAGAGATCCTTGTACGATGCTCGCCTTATCTTATTGCGGAGCGTACAAGAGAGAGGGTGGACGAGGAGTTATATAAATGAGCAAATGTTTTCCTGTTTGTGCTTTATGAGCGTTATTGGCTTATTATAATTTTGGCTCCCAAAAAAGTGGTGAACGTTAGCTGTACCCCCCCTCCCCCCGTCTCCCCGGCAACTTGCAATAGAATATTCTGATGCAGAAAGTTGAGAGCTTGTTGAGGAATGTTCAATAGTTTTGTGCCAGAAACGCTGTACTTCATGATAGCTTTTCTGTAATTAGCACAATACAACATCGGTAAACAAGGACAACCTTTGCAAAAATTTGGCATTTTATTTATTGACACACTGTGTTGGACGATAACCGTGATGTTGGACATACATTATATTGCACTCGAGCATTAGGTATTGATTATGTGGTAACAAAAGACACTCCAGAATGTAGCAGAATAGTGGGTTTTTTAAAATTTCACCACTGCATATAATTTCCTTTTATTAGTACATAATTACATATGTTGCTTCACAAATTGGTCATCACTGCTGTAATAATCTCTGCGTCCTTCAGATTCTACCAAAAGCCCTCGCGTGCACAAATGCTTCAAATCTCCGTATCAATTGTATCGTTGTTTTCGGTGGAGTGTAAAACTGCCATTGTCTTCATTGTGATAAATAGTTACAAAGGACAGACAACGGTATGACAGTCGCCTCTCAAAGAAACGATACTGGCTTCGAAGCTATATAAAAACATTCGCTCTCCCTTTGAAGGGATAATGGAAGATTGTAAATATTGGTTCGACTTTGAAAACGATTTTAATTAATTTTAGCTCATTGTTATATTAGTCTGGAAATCATCACCGATCGAATGCTCCGACTGTAAAAAAATTTGTTCTAATTGTGCTGTATATTGATAATTCTTGTACAAGGAAATTCGAAATCCACACCCTACAACAGAGCTCTTCAACTCGCGTCCGGTAATGAATCATCAACGATAGGAATCAAGGTTAATACGTCCTGTTTACAATTCGCTTGCTTTTTGGCGTACTGAAATCGGTACACCTTCTCATTTTGGAATCTTGGCCATTGACATTACCTGTATAACAACAGGGTAGGCATTTTATCTGTGTGCCACACAATACAAGCACACATTTCTGTAACACAAGAACCTACAAGATGTGGAACAATTGCAGAACTATACGTATTGCACCTCTAAACTAAAGACTTTGGCAGCCGTATGCAGCTGATTTAAGTAAAATTTGCCATCGACAGTAGTCAAATGAGTAATATGAGCACCCAAAGAATAGGATAAATAGTTTTAAATAAGATCAGCACATTGATCACACTTGGGTGGCACTTGACAGATGAACTTGTGGTTTGAACTCGACAACTGAAGTCGTTTCATTCAGTTAAAGCTTTTTTTACCAATCTTGCTATAGAAACTGTATGTTGTTACTTTTTTTGGGGGGAGGGGTTCTTTCCTCAATTGCACCAAGTATTGCTAAGTTTTGTTTTCATTTTGAATCAGAAGACTCATCGTTTTCAAAATCCTTCAGTATTTAGACGGAAAGGAAGTCGCTGTCTGAATTCATAACCGGAGCTTTCAAAAAGTATTTAAAGAAAGAACTGGCGACATCAGTTGGCGTGCATTGCTTGTTTAAAATTACGATATCTGACCGTCTCGTTACATTGTGCTGGTTATACAAGTACTTGTCTAACGATTTCCGAGTGTTTTGTTGTAGCCTGCGCCTGTGAGATAAAGCTATTGGCCCGTCACTGCAAGATACTCCTGTTATATAAACTTAATTTATGCTGATTAGCTCGTTCGATCAGTTCCAACTTTTTGTGGAGGTCCAGTAAGGATCATCTCTTATTGATCCAGTGTTACTACAGAAGGAAACTTAAACTAAACTGACTGTATTTATGCTGGATAGCTCTATCAGTTCTGGACTGTTCTTCCTAGAGGTCCAGTAAGGATCATTTCGTATTGATCCAGTGTTACTACAGGAGGAAACCTAAACTAAACTAACTTTATTCATACTGGATAGCTCTATCAGTTCTAAACTGTTCTTCCTAGAGGTTCAGTAAGGATCATCTCTTATTGATCCAGTGTTACTTCAGGAGGAAACTTAAACTAAACTGACTGTATTTATGCTGGATAGCTCTATCAGTTCTGGACTGTTCTTCCTAAAGGTCCAGTAAGGATCATCTCTTATTGATCCAGTGTTACTACCGGAGGAAACCTAAACTAAACTAACTTTATTTATACTGGATAGCTCTATCAGTTCTAAACTGTTCTTCCTAGAGGTCCAGTAAGGATCATCTCTTATTGATCCAGTGTTACTACAGGAGGAAACTTAAACTAAACTGACTTTATTTATGCTGGATAGTCCTACCAGTTCTGGACTGTTCTTCCTAGAGGTCCAGTAAGGATCATTTCGTATTGATCCAGTGTTACCACAGGAGGAAACTTAAACTAAACTGACTGTATTTATGCTGGATAGCTCTATCAGTTCTGGACTGTTCTTCCTAGAGGTCCAGTAAGGATCATCTCTTATTGATCCAGTGTTACTACAGGAGGAAACCTAAACTAAACTAACTTTATTTATACTGGATAGCTCTATCAGTTCTAAACTATTCTTTCTAGAGGTTCAGTAAGGATCATCTCTTATTGATCCAGTGTTACTACAGGAGGAAACCTAAACTAAACTAACTTTATACAGTAGGTGCCAAAAGTATGAGTCCAGTCAATAATGAATTGTTATTTGCCATTTTATATAACGTTACCGCTCTGCATCACAACACAAGTATTTTTTTTTCTCAACTAAGTAATTTAAACAAGTAAGTACATAGTTTTAGTACTTGAAGTCTGAAATCTTTCCCTTTGAAATATTTTGTACTATTGATTTCAATCACAATAGATTTAGTACTGTCAATTGTGAAATATCACTCCCACACGGAGCAATTACATCCCATGACTTGTCTTGGCTCCTGGCTACCCGCTTTATTTTTTTCTTTAAAATGTTTCTACTAGTTGGGAATTTGATAAACTTTAGGTGATTGATGAGGATATACTGCATGAGCGCTTAATTGTCTTGGTTTCCGTATCTTCTTTAAAGACACAAGTCAGAAAAGTGTTTTTAAATCATCTTCTTCATAGGCTTTCCTAAACGATAAGGTACGCCTTTGTAGAATCTGATGGTATTTATGTTTTCTAAGAATACCTTTGATAATACAAAGATCCCCAACTTCGTTGAAAACCGCAATAAAAATGGTAACTCTGTATCAGGGTCACAATTCGACACCATGATCTTTCAGGATGTCTCCGTCTAATATTTTGTGCCTGTTTCCATAACAATCGATTATGCTTGTTTTCAGGACGCAGTAATCGACTATAACTCAACCTTTCAGATCACTTGATCACTCCGGGTAACCATTTGTCCTGTAACTTTTTTCAAGTCTTTAGTCATCCTTTATGCTCATGCATGTACAGGGCCAAATTAACTAATGTCAGTGGCGGATCCAGGGTAAGTCAAAATTAATTACAGCAGCTCAATTTTAAATTCAAAATCATTTATAACAATGTCATAGGTTATGAATTTCAAAGGAATAAAATCTAACCAATGAAGTTGCTTTGAAGGTATTTTAAAATGTAAATATATCCTAGAATGAGCTGTGGTAATTTATTTTGACTTACGCTAGATCCGCCACTGAATGTTGCAAATAAATGTGGTAAAAAGACGAAAATGCTAGAAGAATCGTAGAGCATAATGTACATGCTTAAGTATAGCTAACGTTGATAGTTTTAAGACACGAAATGAGCATTTTTGAGTACTTAAAAGTTCCGGATATAATCTTATCCCTGTTTCTTCACAAATATTGGACTAGACTCATACTTTTGGCACCTACTGTATATACTGGATAGCTCTACCAGTTCTAAACTGTTCTTCCTAGAGGTCCAGTAAGGATCATCTCTTATTGATCCAGTGTTACTACAGGAGGAAACCTGAACTAAACTAACTTTATTCATACTGGATAGCTCTATCAGTTCTAAACTGTTCTTCCTAGAGATCCAGTAGGGATCATCTCTTATTGATCCAGTTTTACTACAGGAGGAAACCTGAACTAAACTAACTTTAGTTATACTGGATAGCTCTATCAGTTCTAAACTGTTCATCCTAGAGGTCCGATAAGGATTATCTCTTATTGATCCAGTGTTACTACAGGAGGAAACCTAAACTAAACTAACTTTATTTATACTGGATAGCTCTATCAGTTCTAAACTGTTCATCCTAGAGGTCCTATAAGGATCCTCATATAGAGATTATCTATGAAAACCTCAAGCAGCACACTCAAGCATTGACATTTTAACTTGACCTTGTGATTGAACCGCTCGCTTCTGTAGTTTCAGTAATGCATCTGCCACGTGCTTACACAAGCATCTGAATATCCGTTTGCGCAAAGCTATTGTGTTTTGTCGGAAAGGACACTTCTTACTTTATCAGAACACAATATCGGGATATGTTGAAGGATATCTGTCGCAAGGCATAACCACAGACTAAAGATATATGGAGCCAACATGCCATAGACTTGTTGCAAGTTGTCAATTTTACCGATTTGCTCCAAATTGTTAACAAGTTGCAACAAACTTGTCAATTTCATCAAGTTGCAACAAGTCAAGTTAAAATCATGCTTGATGCAACTTGGTGACACAACTTGCAGCAAGCCGGTGTTAAAGGGAGCTTGTTGAGGAAAGTTCAATAGTTTTGTGCCAGAAATGATGTACTGAATTCTAGCTTTTCTGTAATTAGTACAATACAACATCGGCAAACAAGGACAACCTTAGCATAAGTTTGGCGTCTTATTTATTGACACTCTGTGTTGCACGATGACCATGGTATAGAAAATATATTATTATTACACTCGAGTATTAGGTATTAATTAGTACCAAACGGCGCTCCTGAATGTAACAGAATAGTGTTTTTTTACCACTGTATATAATTTCGTTTTATTTGTTGAAATGTTTAGATAAACCTTGTTAAAGATTTATAATATATCTTGACGACCTGTCTCATTTCAGAACTGAACTGATTCAATTCTCAGAAATGAAGGTACTGAATACCATTTTCCTGCTCCTCCTAATTTGGACCCAGTCCGCAGCCAAGCATCTGAACCTCAAAAGTATTGGGCCGCCGAGACGTTTGGTCAGTGATAATGGTAACGTCCGCATCGGCGGACTCGTGCCCGTACACATCCTGCAGTCCAATGAGACGTTGTGCGATATCCACGACCCGCAGTTCTCGTACATCCTGAACCATGAAGGAAACGCGAAATGTTACAAGTTGAACATTGCCGGCGTCCTATGGAGTGAAACCATTCGCTTCTCTGTGGCAGTGGCGAATCAGGAATTTCTAAGCGGTACGTATAGAGGGACGTAACTAGAACGTTAATTGGGGGGGGGGGTGTATATTCATATATTCATGTTCTGCCCGACGAGTTTCTTTTCAAATCAAATTTAAATTTCTCAATTTGAAAAGAACTCTGTCGGGCACAACATAAATATATGAATATACCCCCCCCCCCTCCAATGAACGTTCTAGTTACGTCCCTGTACGTTTATTTCGAGCACAATGTAGGGAATAAAGAGTAGGGCCACTCAGCAAACATGAGATATATCCCCCCCTGCGTCCGTGCATACGTGTCTCCCCCCTGCGTCCCTGCATATATCTCCGTCTCTTCGAAAAGTTTAAAAACGTAAACTGCAATTAATCAAGTTGAAATGATCCAAAGAAAAAGTTTATGCTCTTTATTTAAGTTGGTTTGGTGTTAATTCTGAGTTGAAATTTAACCCTAGTTTGTGTATTTCAATACACCTGTTTCTTTTTAAACTGAAAACAAGAAAACTTCATTGATCCAGGCTAGACTTACGATAAAATACATTTCCGAGTTTGCAAAAATGAGCTTCTAAAAAATTAGCTTTAAATTTTTGGTTAACGCAGAGTTCATAAGATAACCAGCTTTGGAACAACTGTTGCTGTTTGCAAGTTCTTGTTAACCCATGTGGACTAATTCGTTTCCCTTGCAGGCACAAATATTACTCTGGGCTATGACATCCGGGACTCGGTGAATGATGTAGATGTAGCCCTAGACGTTGCAATGGATTTTGCCTCGATGCGAAAGAGGTCCGTCGTAAGCAACAGTACGCGCGAATGCAATTGCTCCGTGAGCACGAGCGAGCCTTACGTGGTCGCGCTGATTGGTGGAGCACGCTCAGAGATCTCTCAACGCGTTAACAGCGTCGTGGGAGTTTCGTCGTTACCACAAATTAGTTACTCGAGTACCAGCGTTTCACTGAGTGACAAATCCAGCTACAGGTATGGGGTATGCTCTGAAAGGTGAAAGGTGTAGAAGAAAAAACGTAGATGGTCTACAGCATCTTTTCATGATATTCAGTTGTTTTTTCTATTTACATGCAAGCCTTAAAGTTATAGTGTGCAGAAAAAAGGTGCTGTAGTCACGTAAAAGAGCTCTGACTTTCCAATTTGGTAATTTTAAAACGTCATTTGTACCTGAAATTAAAGGAGCTAGATATTTGTAATGCAGAGATCGTCAAGTGGATCAAACGCAAGACCAAGGGGATTATTACGTTCCATTTCGTTAACCGCTACTGTGTCTTGCTCTAGCACGCCATATTGTTACTAAAATACACACACAAGATTTATTTCAACATGCTACAATATTGGACAAAATTGTTGAGACACATCAGCGATTGTATCATTTTCCTAGTATTTGTATAATTCTCTGTGTCCCCTCCCGCCTCAAATTCAGTGTTGTAAAGATGATACCTGTGCTTCAGACACGCGTTCAATGAGGGTCTCAGCAAGTTTTGTAGCGCTAAAGATTTTATGAGCTAATTTCCTCTTTTACATAAAAGAGAAAGACAGCTACTGTATTTAAAAATTGTCATTTGACGACTATTGACCAACCAGTTCTCTATCCTACAGGACATTTCTCCGCACCATACCGCCCGACAATTTCCAAGCACGAGCAATGGCGGATATCATCAGGACCTACAAGTGGACCTACGTAGCGACTGTGGCCACGGACGAACCGTACGGCCGTCGAGGCATCGAGGGCTTCCACGAAGAGGCGAGAAAATACAATATATGCATCTCGACGCGACGACTGTTCCACTTCAACATCAGTTCCGACGCTACCCAGCAACAGATCAAAGACATTGTGAGGGAATTGAAGGCAGACACCAAGACGACGGTGATAGTCTTGTTCTGTGAACGGCCGAGGGCCGTGGCGGTTTTGACCGAAGCTCAGAGGCAAGGCATGACGGGGAAAACCTGGATCGCCACCGAAGATTGGGGGTTCAGCGATCGGATTTACGACTTTGACATCTCGACAGTCGGTGGGGTTTTGGGCGTGGTCACGCACGCAGCCCGCCTGCCGAATTTCGAAAAGTACCTGGCGACCCTTAACCCAAGCACCTCCCACAATCCGTGGTTACATGAATTTTTTCGGGTGAAGAGTTGTCAAGTTGGCGATAGGAATTGCCGCGTTGATCCATCTTTGAGCGCCACTGTTTTGCATCGGAATAAAGCTACGTATGTTATGGACGCCGTCTACACGGTCGCGCTGGCTTTACAGACGTATATGAAGAGCGGAAAGGCGGATGCTGCGGACTTCTTGAAAAACATTGATTTGGTGGAATTGAGAAAGTACATGTTGGGAGTGAACGACACTGGAATTAGCAAACGATTGGTTAATTATGATCACGCGGGAAACCCTGCAGGTATTACCTGAGTACTACAAAAGAAACCTAAACTTAACTAACTTTGTTTATGCTGGATAGCTCTATCAGTTCTAAACTGTTCTTCCTAGAGGTCTAGTAAGGATCATCTCTTATTGATCCAGTGTTACTACAGGAGGAAATCTAAACTAAACTAACTTCATTTATGCTGGATAGCTCTATCAGTTCTAAACTGTTCTTCCTATAGGTCCAGTAAGAATCATCTCTTATCGACCCAGTGTTACAAAAGGAGGAAATGTAAACTAAACTAGCTTTATTTGTGCTGGATAGCTGTATCAGTTCTAAACTGTTCTTCCTAGAGGTCCAGTAAGGATCATCTCTTATTGATCCAGTGTTACAGTGAAATAACCTTATTTCAGACACACTTCATAATAGTTTTAACTGGGGTTTTGCAAAGTGTCCATAATGAGGCCGGAGTTAACTGTACATTCGCACTAATTTATTTGTAATATTTTTTCACTGTTTCTAGGTATCTACTACTTGATAAGCAACCTTCAACCTGACTCGACGGCTAAGAAGGGAAAGAAATTCGTCCACGTTGGGAGTTGGTCAAATGGTCGCTTGGACATTACAAGTGATATCTACTGGAACGACGGCTGGAACAACACTCCCGTATCAAGGTGCTCCTCCCCCTGCCCCCCGGGACATTACTACGTGAAAGCCGACGTTTCCTGTTGCTGGAAATGCATCCTTTGCCCCCCTGGAGAGTTCAAAGCCGGCGCGGGCAACAGAAAATGCGACAAGTGCCCCGAGGGATACATTTCTGACTTGAATAGTACCCGATGCGTCCGCATACCGGAAGAATTCATCCGCTGGGATTCCGTAACGTCCGCTATTTTGGTGTCTCTATCTCTATTCGGGGTCCTGGTGACGAGCTCCATGTTTGCAGTGTACTTCAAGTACCGCAAGACCCCCATCGTGAAAGCTGCCTCCAGGTATCCCTCGTTGCTCCTAATTGTCTCTATCACTGTCATGTTTGCCCTGCCGTTGTTGTACATCGGTCGTCCCAATCTCGCCCTTTGTCACATCCAACCAATCGCCTTCGGCCTTTTAATGACTCTAGCAAGCTCATTGGTTCTCACCAAGACATTCCGTCTCATACAAATTTTCAACAATGTGGTCGCAAACCTGAGGGACAAACCTTTGGTGACGGTGAAAACGCAATTTTTAATGGTGATTGTGATTTTGGTATTGGAAATCATTCTCATTATCGTGTTCCTGGATCGAAACCCGATAGAAATCAACACCATCGTGGGAGACGCCGCTGTTATAGACTGCGGCTCATCTGCGAAGAATCTGCACACCGCTGTGCTGTTGTACAACTGGTTCTTGGCGATCGTTTGTGCCGGGATGGCGTTCCGGGCTCGCTCGCTTCCGGCGAATTTCAGCGAAGCACGGCTGATCTGCTTCGCCATGTTCACCTACTCCGTCATTTGGCTTTCGTTTCTCATCGTTTTCTCCGGAAGTATAATCGATCAGTCCTCCACGTACATATGCGTCTCGATCCTCGCCACCGCCCTCGATCTCGTCATCTGCATGTTCGCGCCCAAGATATTCGTCATTCTCTTCCGACCGGAACTGAACGAGATGCACGTCGTGCGCGCGGATATCTATCGCTATACCATGAAGCAACGCGCGCGCTCGCACCCGTCCAATCCAGAAAGCTCGGAAGGTGAAATGACTCGCGCGCACCTCGAGGGCTCTCTACCGCGGCGAAAATCCGCGCAGATGTTGCAAGAGTCGAAATTATAGTGTCCGTCGAATCCACTGAACTCTAACGATAATTCCAGCAAAAAGCCCCATTTTTGGGTGAAGCCAAGACGGCGAAGAATCGAAAATCGACGTTCAACGAGTATTTGAAGATTTTAAAGTGCGCCTGCTACAAGTGGGGTCACTTAGACAACATTCATGTACAGTCCACCGCTATTTCTGATAGCGAGGTTTAGATATGAAAGCATGCTGTGTAAAGGCTGAGTACAAGCTATTTATCGGTGTATGACTATGACAGTTTACGATATCAGTAAATTCGTTGACTTTTTCAAATTATTATTATTATAATTATGGTATAATTATTATAATTATGAATATAATTATTATAATTATGAATTAATTATTATAATTATGAATATAATTATTATAATTATGATTTAATTATTATAATTATAATTTATGCTTGGTACTAGTATGCTTATTGTGAAATTGACATTGTTTTTAAACCACGCTGAGTTGTTAACCTGCCGCTTTGAGTGATTTTCTACTTTCGTTCTTCGCTGATTGCCGGAAACGAAAAAGATGGCAGTATGTGCATTGTACAAGAATGCATTGCGGGCATCAAGCAAAAACGAATGAAAAACACCGAAGGACATAAAACTTCAACAAAACAAAGAAAACAAACTCCTCGCAGATGCTTGTCCGTAAACACACGTCAATTTACTTTTTAAAATGATTTTTGACCGCAATGCATTCTGGTAAAATGCACATCCGCCATCTTTTTCGTTGCGGGTCAATTAAAAAAATTCTTGCAAACAAAACAAGCGTCAAGTCACTAAATTGAAGTCCTTGTTAAAACAAGTCAATAAATTTTCTACTTTCTGAACCTTGCTTTGGTATTTTCATGACAGTTGTGGTAAAAGGTTTTGTTGAACTTTATCGGGAGAATAAATTGCCTTTTTCAACGAACAAATGTACAACACACGTAATTTTTTTGCACCACATTTATTAATATTAATAATTTCATTTCCCCCTAAAATGTCTCGTTTGCACAATTCGTTTAAGCTATTTTTTTCTAGCTATCAATTTGGTATAAGCTATTTTTCAATTGTCGGTAATACAATGTGTCGGTTAGTCAATATCTTGTTGGCTTATAAATAATATTTTTTGATGTCTGTAGTAGAATGATACAGGCTTAAAATGTCGAAAAGACGTTGACATGGATTGAGTTCCTAAGTTAATTTCTATACGAAGTAAATAAAATTCTGCCGATAGTTGAAAAAGAGAAAGATTATAAAGAGATTTCCACTTCATCTTAGTCTTCGACGTGTTTATTAAGTACTATGGCTCAACTGTTTTCCCAAATATTCCCTGAAAAAGAGAAATATTTTTTAAACAATTGATCGGGAATTGCGCTAAGCATTATAGTTTAAAGTTTCTTTAGGCATTTCTTGCTATTCCAGCATATTAAACCTGACTAACAGGTGCATAAAACCGGTACACTAAACTCGGCCTGACGGCACACTAAACGAGACAAACCGGTATAGAACCTGACAAACCGGTATGTGAAACCTGACTTACCAGTTATGTACCATTAGTTTCTGAACAGCCAACAAAGCTTCG
The DNA here is from genome assembly GCA_963855995.1 of Muricea muricata. Lineage (NCBI taxonomy): Eukaryota > Metazoa > Cnidaria > Anthozoa > Malacalcyonacea > Plexauridae > Muricea > Muricea muricata. Next base: position 1,841,062 of record OY979726.1, on the reverse strand, counting down.
TAGCGAACATTGGGATCGTGATGTGCCATCCTTTTCATCACCAACTCCTTACAACCCAAATGATCTAAAATACTTTATGATGAAAGTGTTTGTATGAACGACTTGACATTCGGCAAAATCCGTAGCAACATTGGGGGTAGAATCGATGTTCACTTGACCGAGTGTAGATTTTCCCGGGGAGAGGACAGGAGGTGTGTATTGATAGCTGTTAAAGAGACTGACGGGACTTTGTTTATCTTCTGCCGCTTTTGTTAGCTTTGATCTAGTTGATCCACACACTAAGCAGTATTATTTTTAGCCCGTTCACTCAAATATTCTATGATGATAATAACATACAGTATGCCATTTCGGCATTCTTGCAGGTGGCCAGGGAACTTTGGAGAGTGCGCGCCCCCTTAAAACCACTGGAGGGTGGGAAAAGCAGCATTAGGTGACAACATAGTTAATACAGTAGATGGTTTGGAAACTCTTTAGAATAACAATATAACTCATTATCTATGTTGGTCAACGTTTATTCAAAAATATGGTTCTTCATCGTCACGTGTGTATTGTGTTTTCGCCAAATCCACCAATCGGAATTCTTAAATTACCCTATTGTTCAAGTCGCGGATGGCTAAATTTCCTAAAACGTTGCTATTGGTTAGTTAGGTGAAAATACAATACGCACGTGACGACGAAGGACCTCATTCCTGCATAAACCAGAACAAAAACATAGATAATGCTTACATTGTTCTAATGAGTTTCCAAACCATCTAGCTCTATTAACTTTGGTGACAAAGAACCCAATGTTTGGTACTGCTTAACCTCAGTTAAGGTACTGGAGGTGAATCTACAGAAGCTTCTAAAATGTTGCTCTCTAGTCACCCTTACAGTATAATAATAATAATAATAATAATAATAAAGCACATATTTAAACACGATAGTAAATTTACAGCGTAGCTGATGTGGTCGTGCACTAAACTAACTACAATAGATAAGATGAACATAAATTTATCTAAGTGTACTAAAAATCTAACAGATTACACAACACATTACTGAGTTTACTATTTACAATTTATATATAATTTATATTAACTACATACACCTATGACGTCACCATTATAGCATAGTCATTAATTATTATATATGACTGTAACCATCAATTCTAAAATATGACAATCATGCAAGTATAATACAGACTTCACCCTTATAGACCTACCTTTTCCCTCGTGGGTAGTGACGAACATATTCGCCAATGTCGTGAGCTGAGACTGACAAAATCAGGGGATCTTGCGAGGTGTCTAACAGTTTCGTCAGAATTCTGAAAGCCGAGAGACAGAGACAGATCGTGTAATGTCTGAAATTAATACCAACTCCCTTTCCCCCCCCCCCCAGCGGTGGCCCTTTTTAAGTAAACTTCCACAATAATCCCAGTTTTAGTCCTGAATATATCAAAGTGACCGATGTGATAGAGTATGCACGCCGATCCCCACTTAAAATGACTAATTTGAATACAGCCCACAAAAGGAAAGATAGATCCCAGACCATATCACATCGTCGAGAATGACTGCTACGACAAAATAGAAATTAGGCTTAAACACTGCCACTTACTTCAGTAACTCATAATTCTTTTCATTTAACCTTTGGGAATTTTCACGCTAAAATTTATAACGATATTAGGTATTACAAATGTTTATATACTTGTACGAATCGAAATATTTTTGTTAGCAAAATGACAACATGAATAAATACGCGGTTATGTTTAGCAATAAAATGACGTTCAATGCACGCTTACCCAAAACTTTTCGGATTTGTGGACTGGGCTCCACTCTAGTCGTCCAGACCTCACTTCTGCTACGTATTCATCAAACGTACTGTCGGCGGGAAAAATTATTTTCAGTAAAGCTCTGGGCAAACTGGGAAACATTGTTGCAGAAACATTATGTTTTCTAGGATGTTTCCCAGTTTGCCCGCCTCGGGAAACTTTGTTGCGGAAACAAAATTTTTCCTCTCCGACGAGCAAAATGTTTTATAAACAAATTCACAAACAATGTTGTTGCGTTTGTGTTTCCTAGTTTGTCCACACGTTTCCAACGTTTCCAGGACGAGAAACATTGCCAGTCTGCAGCAAACAAAGCTCGTAAGCCAATGTTTCTCCCAAAAATGTTGCCCACACTGGAAAGCATGACAGAGAACAATATTTCCGAGTTTGTTCAGGGCTTAAGTCTTGTTGAACCAACTTTGTTTATACTGGAATGTTCTGTCCGTTAACTGACCTTAAATCTTGCACACTGTCTGTTAGCTGTTCATGAACATACTCAACATCTTCCTATTACAACAAAAGGACATATATAAAGCTTTTGCGCACGTTACGGCGTTTTAGGTTTATTTTTTGTCTTGTTTATTTCATCATTGCCGGAGCGAACCTACCTTAATATCTTCGTCTACCCATGTTTTGTTTAGAAGAACTGTTAGTACCTAAAAATACACCAGGATCTTGGTTTTCAAATTGTTTTGCTGTGTTGCAGTTGTATTGGGTTGTGTTACAAGTTGCGGTATGTTGTTTTATGGTGTTATGTTGTGTGGTTTTGTGTGTATGGTATTGTGTTGTGTTGTGTGGTGTTGTACGGTGTTATGTTGCAGTGTTATGTTGTGGTTTTGTGTTGTGTTGTGTTGTGTTGTGTGGTGTTATATATTATTTTGTGTTGCATTATATTGTGTTGTGTAGTGTGGTTGGTGTTGTGTTGTATTGCACTGTGTTGTATTGTGCTTTGTTGTATTGTGTGGCGAGTTGTGCGGCGCATTGCTTTGTGTTGTGTATTGTTATGTTACGTTCTCCTCTGTCGTAATACAGCACACTTACTGGCAATAATTTACACTGGATCATTGCCATCGCAGCTTCCTTCGTTCGCTCCTCTGGCTTTTGTAATAAATTCTAAAATCCGGAAGGTAACTTCAGCAATAAGTCGTTTGTTCAAAGCAAAATAAGCGCCAAAACTGGCTCAAACTTTAATGCAACCATTTCAACAACAAATCTCTTGTTCCAACAACAAAATGTCAGATGTTATAACGTACTCGAAGTGTGGCAAGAATAATACGGATTACTTTTTCTTTTCCTGTGTCACGGAGGATGTCTGCTAGAGTTGGTACTACGGCATTATTTCTGTTTGAGAAGAAAAGTTTGATTTAGATGAGATGATCCTTACTGGACCTCTAGGAAGAACAGTTTAGAACTGATAGAGCTATTCGGTATAAATAAAGTTAGTTTAGTTTAGGTTTCCTCCTGTGGTAACACTTGATCAATAAGAGATGATCCTTACTGGACCTCTTGGAAGAACAGTTTAGAACTGACAGAGCTATCTAGTATAAATAAAGTTAGTTTAGTTTAGGTTTCCTCCAGTAGTAACACTGGGTCAATAAGAGATGATCCTTACTGGACCTCTAGGAAGAACAGTTTAGAACTGACATAGCTATCTAGTATAAATAAAGTTAGTTTAGTTTAGGTTTCCTCCAGTAGTAACACTGGATCAATGAGAGATGATCCTTACTGGTCCTCTTGGAAGAACAGTTTACAACTGATAAAGCTATCCAGCATAAATAAAGTTAGTTTAGGTCTTCTCTTGATAAGACACCTGCGTATTCAGCTTTAAACATCCTTACTCGTTAATCTTTTTGGCAATTTCTGGATTAAAACTCAGCAGCCATATACAAAATATTATTTGATACTGTAGCTGAAAACCAATATTTTCTCGTAGAAGAAATAAAACGAGACTAAAAAGAAAAACAGAACAATTCCTTCAATTGAACAAACACACGATACCACATTGCAACACCGCAAACATATACCAAAACAATGAATAGAATTTCCAATTTGTCAACAGAAATCCGTTTTCCGATGAATTAAAAATACTAAATTTCTGTTCAATGAAAAATTCACTGTGTTTCCAAATTTTTGGTAGGCTTATAATTTTCTTTACTAAGCATAATTACAAAGTTTACGAGAGCTTCATAAAGGAGAATAAAGATAAGCTTTCTTCTCAGGGTAAAACGAGCTAGTATACAAAACAAAACAAAATCAAATATGATGGAACTTTCACGAACCTAGTCACGCCATCTGTTTCTATAAAAGTAGTCCTGTACTGATCAATTCTTAACATGATTTGAAAGCACTCGACTACACTCTCCCGATACTTGTTTTTCTGTGGAAAAAATGTTCGGAAAACAATTCAACAACGCAGTAGAATGGCACAAAACTGACAAAAAGTACGGCGAAATCGTTTGCTAGATAATAATCACACGTACAGAAGAGCTTAAACGGGTTTTCAGCCACTCGAAGTAACTTAGAACCTCTGCATGTGTCATACGAATTTTTCCCCAGCACGCCAGCTTCGCTAAGATCCTTGAAGACTGAAAATAAACATTTCGTAAGTCAAATCTTTTTATAACAAGCTGAAAAGTCAAGTCTGTTAAAGTATGTTGCACTTTTTATCCCCATAACTACGTGTCTACAGTACGTGTACAATCGTATCGTCAAGATCTGGAAGCAGTCTCTATGTTGCACTGTGTACTTAATTTTATGCTGTATAATTCTTTGTAAATTGATCGACCGTATTGAGGATTATGATACCATATGGCATATACGAACTACAATACGTCGCTAAAAGAGAAACTAACGTCTTGTTGACAACTTGGCATATTTTACCTGATACACAATAAATTCATCCTGTCGATGAAGAAGATTAAAAAACTGGGTCCAAGGCGATGTCTGATCCCTGAATTTGAATGAAAAATATCAATTATTTAAACACTGGCTTGATTTGCAAAATTGGATGAATCATAATCTCTAGCTATTTAACACACTTTCTCTTATAGTCTTGGAGAAGGTTAAAACATTCTTTGTCATTCTGAGTAAAGAAAAAAAAGTGGGGAGTTAGGAATATGCATTTACATTGTATCTCTTTGCAGGAAAAAAGTTGACACTGATTTGCCCAGTGTCAACGAAAGTTTCAACGAAAATGAGCCACTGTTAACTATAAGCACGAGTACCGTTATCATGTCATCGAGTAAGGTTAGAAGATATTGAACTGTTAAATCCTTTGAAAGCTGACCAAGAAGCGAAAATATTGTTGATAAAACCTAAATGAATCAAGAAACAGCATTAAAATATACAATCAAGATAGAGCATTCATTTTGGATGAACCAGTAGTCATACCTCGCCAGGATTGGACTTAACCATCTCGTAATCCTTTTCTTTTGCCAAAACATCAAAAACGGAAATAATATTAAAATCTTTTTCACAAATCATTTGACTTCTACAAAATCAATTTATAATTCATTAGCGGCTGGCTGGACGAAGGCACCTGAAAACTGCAATTTTTGAAATTCTTATTACAATAATCTTTCAACATTTACTTAAAATATGATCTCCATTGCAAATTTTCGGCCCGTACTTCATTTGCTTTGGCGTTCAGTGGACTTGTAGCAATCTGCATACCTAAAAACCCATTCTTGTTTATGTAGCAGGCAGGTATTATTTTATATTGCATAGCTCTACCAGTTCTACACTGTTCTTCCTAGAGAGTCAGTAAGGATCATCTCTTATTGATCCAGTGTTACTACAGGAGGAAATCTAAACTAAACTAACTTTATTTACATATGCTGGATAGCTCTATCAGTTCTAAACTGTTCTTTCTAGAGGTCCAGTAAGGATAATCTCTCATTGATCCAGTGTTACTACGAGAGGGAACCTAAACTAAACTAACTTTATTTATACTATAGTTATTCTGAACTGTTTACACCATCACGATACCTGAATCAATATTCCCTGATGTTTCCATGTTTTTTAAAGCTCTCAGTAAAATAATCTCATATGCTGCAATCTTTGTAAATAATCTTGATTGTGGTACAAATCAGTTTATTCAGCAAACAATAAAATTATCTAGGAAAGTAAATGCAAAGTAGAATTGATGTGACTTAGTCAGTATTAGAGAGATGTTTGTACTAGAGAGATGTCTGTATTAGAGAGATGTATGTATTAGAGAGATGTCTGTATTAGAGAGATGTTTGTATTAGAGAGATGTATGTATTAGAGAGATGTTTGTATTAGAGAGATGTCTGTATTAGAGAGATGTTTATATTAGAGAGATGTCTGTATTAGAGAGATGTCTGTATTAGAGAGATGTCTGTATTAGAGAGATGTTTGTATTAGAGAGATGTCTGTATTAGAGAGATGTATGTATTAGAGAGATGTTTGTATTAGAGAGATGTCTGTATTAGAGAGATGTATGTATTAGAGATATGTCTATATTAGAGAGATGTATGTATTAGAGAGATGTATGTATTAGAGAGATGTTTGTATTAGAGAGATGTTTGTATTAGAGAGATTTCTGTATTAGAGAGATGTATGTATTAGAGAGATGTTTGTATTAGAGAGATGTTTGTATTAGAGAGATGTTTGCATTAGAGAGATTTCTGTATTAGAGAGATGTATTAGAGAGATGTTTGTATTAGAGAGATGTTCGTTGTAGAGAGATGTTTGTATTAGAGAGATTTCTGTATTAGGGAGATGTTTGTATTAGAGAGATGTATGTATTAGAGAGATGTTTGTATTAGAGAGATGTCTGTATTAGAGAGTTGTCTGTATTAGAGAGTTGTCTGTATTAGAGAGTTGTCTGTATTAAAGAGATGTTTGTATTAGAGAGATGTCTGTATTAGAGAGATGTTTGTATTAGAGAGATGTCTGTATTAGAGAGATGTCTGTATTAGAGAGATGTATGTATTAGAGAGATGTTTGTATTAGAGAGATGTTTGCATTAGAGAGATTTCTGTATTAGAGAGATGTATGTATTAGAGAGATGTTTGTATTAGAGAGATGTTCGTTGTATAGAGATGTTTGTATTAGAGAGATGTCTGTATTAGAGAGTTGTCTGTATTAGAGAGTTGTCTGTATTAGAGAGTTGTCTGTATTAAAGAGATGTTTGTATTAGAGATATGTTTGTAGTAGAGAGATGCTTGTATTAGAGAGATGTCTGTCTCAGAGAGATGTCTCGATTAGCAAGATGTCTGTATAAGAGAGATGTCTGCATTATAGAGAGATGTCTGTATTGGAAAGATTTCTTTATCAGATGTCTGCATTGGAGTGATGTTTGAAGTAGAGAGATTTCTGAATTGGAGAGATGTCTGTATGAAAGAGAATGACTTGTCCTTATCACAAAATTGACTGAAAATAATTGTGAACAACATGTAAGTGATGCAACCCAAGAAATCAGTTTTCAAATGTCAGTCAGGTTAAGCCTTCACGAAAAAGTCAAAAATATCCTTTAAAAATACATAAAGATTGCTCAATGACTAGAATTTCACTGAGAAATATACCTCTCATCACAGAACGGACATTAAGCAACATTACAGTACATTCTGCGGGCAAACAGTAGATACAAAATGACATATAAACAAAGCCAGCTCTTGTGATGACGTTTTGACACTTCTTCGACAAAATTCCACGCGATCGACAGCCTTTAATCAAGCAATCGCGCTATGACTGGTACAAATACAAACGCACAATACATACCCCTCCTTTAGGACCACGAGTGAAGCAAAAAGGGTCTAAAAATCAAATTTTTTCCTCGAAGAATCGAAAATCTATTTTGTTTATAATTTTTTCGACTCACGAGATCAATCAGCGGTAGGGGAGTGCGGGCTCGTGATCGCTAATCCTAATCCAATGTCGTCCAAATCCTAATCTAATCCGTCTATGTGCCTCTGAGATGGACCAGTTTGGTGCAAGGTTATCACAGTTTTGTGGGAAATGTGATCGATCAGAGCGTTAGATTGTTCCCTTAAGGACAAGAATGGCTTCGCGAAAGCTATCGCCAGCCTCAAGTATGTTTACAGTTTTGGTTCTCAGACTGTTTAGATATATTAAACCTTGTTATTTAGTAAAAGTACCATATAGTTGGGTCTAAGTAATCGGTTAACTAGTATGTGGTAACCATTGAAAATTGCCAAATACCAAGTCCTGCCTTGCATATACAATAGCTAGGGCCCATGATAGCTACCCTAAGATCATGCAACCCCCAAGGTATAAACGACATAAAAATGACATATTGAATATCATGGACACCTCCATAGATGGATATTCATAGATGGATATTCTAGTTTTATCTCGTCATTATTACCAGTATTGCTATACAGCATTGCCCTATTCAAACTTGTCGGCTATCATAACTATTAGTTTTCACAGAGCTTCTCCCCGTCCCCCTGAAAGTTTTGGCCACTCCCCATGCCAGAAATTTCTGACATAGCATAGAAAAGATGGTCAGCAAAAAAAACAGGTGATAAAGTCTATTTTCTGCACGTTTTTTCTGTGCATAACAAAGTTTGCCTCGCCAGGAATTTTAATCTAATCAAGCTCTTTATCATAACAAAGTTTGAAATAAAAATGAGACACATTTTTTCGGATTTTTATTTAAGTTGTTTGTTTCCAGGGGCGGATCCAGGGGTAGTCAAGTCAGTCATGCGACTTACGTGTAAGATTCATAGATAATTAATATTCTGTCTGAATCAAGCGGCATTTTCACAATTTTATACGAGCTCCAACTTATTGTAGTCCAGTTAAATATATTCCGGCAGCACGCGTTTAAATCGTTACTCTCAAGTCACAGACAGCGGTATTTCACCAAAATCTTGCCGACTCGGGTGGCGGTTTCTAGTCATTTGATTGGTCGAGAGACCATATTAACTATTTTGACTGACCTTTGCGGGGGTCTGACTTAGCTTGCGCAATTCGAAGCTCTCTACAAGCTTTTTAATTGGATGATTTGAAAAAACTTTCCACTCTCATTGGCTCATTTTTTCTGACTGACTTTGCGTGGGGTATCTCAGTCATGATGCTGCAAGTTTGGCATTGGCAAGCTAATTAATATTCAATGATCTCAACCTTGACTGCAAAGGTTCATTCGATTCGAACTCGAAGTATATTTTACTTCTGTGAAACTACCACAGGATTCACCACAGGATTCGTTCTTTCTAAAATTAACCAATGCGAAGTTACCACAGGACTCAGCGTCATTCGTTCATCCCCAAACTAGACGAACGCGAGCTTAGCACAGGATTCAGATCCGGTCACAGCGTGATTAATTATGACGAACTGAACCATGAGTAAACCAGGCAATGTTTTTTGAAATTAAGGGGCGCGGGAACATCCTATTTACTCGAATAACATATCAAACGAAAGCCCATTCTTCGTACTTCACAAATATATCATTTTTAACGTGGCACAAATTAGTGGCTTCACTATACGGGACGGCAAACGAGATGAACGCTCCCTGCACCAGAAACTGCATATTAATTTATATTGCAATATTATTTCACGCAATCGGAAAACGACTGATTTTTGTCGAGAGAAACGGTTCTCATTTGCTTGAATAACATATCGATCGAAAGCCCATATTGCATAGATTACAAGAATATATTTTTTAGCCTGGCACAAATTCGTGTCTTCATTCTACGGGCCGACAAACGAGAAAGAACGCACGCTTGAGACTTGTAGCTGCATAATAATTATTTTTGCTCAATCGGAAAAACAAGTGATTTTTGTCAAGAGAAACGGTTCTTATTTGCTTGAATAACATATCTATCGAAAGCCCATATCGCATAGATTACAAGAATATATTTTTTAGCCTGGCACAAATTCGTGTCTTCATTCTACGGGCCGACAAACGAGAGGGAACGCACGCTTGAGACTTGTAGCTGCATAATAATTATTTTTGCTCAATCGGAAAAACAAGTGATTTTTGAAAAGAGAAACGGTTCTTATTTGCTTGAATAACATATCTATCGAAAGCCCATAATGCATAGATTACAAATACGTAATTTCTAGCCTGGCACAAATTCGCCGTTTTAATCTACGGGCAGCCAAAGGAGACGGAAGGCATGTTTGACATGTTAATTATTTTCCAGCAATGCTAAATACACGCGATTTTTGCCAAGAGAAACGGTGCGTATCTCCTTTACTAACATATCGATAGAAAGCCCGTGGCCTGTATATTACAAAGATGTAATTTTTAGCCTGGCACAAATTCGTGCCTACATTCTACGAGACGCTAAACCACAAACAATACACGCATAACAATGTTCGATACTATTGTACGCACTTCCAAAATCAGCGATTTTCGTCCTCAGAAACGGCTTCTTTCCACTTGAATGAGCTATCAGCAGAAAGCTAATACATAGTAGATTACGATTATGCGACATTTAAACTGGCACAAATTCATCGATACATTTTACAGCACGGGGAACGCAATAAAACGCCCGCCGCCGATTCGGAATTCCATAACATGCCTTCCGTCCCTCGACTGAACTCGTCCGAATTCTAGTCCGAAAAACGTCTCCAATCCACTTGAAAACATATCAGTAGACACCCCATGCTCCGTAGATTAGAAATATGTTAAATTCAAGCTGGCACAAATTCGTCGCTCCACTCTATAGACGAGAAAACGATTTTGTGAAGCTACCACAGGATTCGAACGCTCGAAGACGCATACTAATTAACTCTGACAACGTAAACAACAAACGATGATGTCATTGAGGAATACGACATGAAAATGTAGTATTCTATAATAATTGACGCGCACGCGAAAACGTGCGATTTTTAAAGAGAATCATCCCGAATACAGTCGAATAGCATATCATTAAAAAGCCCACAGCCTATAAATTACAAATATGTAATTTCTAGCCTGGCACAAATTCGCTGTTTTAATCTACGGAAGGTGAAACAAGTAGAATGCTAGCTCGACACGTCAAACTGCACATTAATATTTTTTGCGCAATCAAAAATATACGCGATTTTTGTCAAGACAAACGGCTTGTATCTGCTTGAATAACATATCGATCGAAAGCCCATATTGCATAGATTACAAGGATGTATTTTTTAGCCTGGCACAAATTCGTGTCTTCATTCTACGGGCCGACAAACGAGAGGGAACGCACGCTTGAGACTTGTAGCTGCATAATAATTATTTTTGCTCAATCGGAAATACAAGTGATTTTTGACAAGAGAAACGGTCATAATTTGCTTGAATAACATATCTATCGAAAGCCCATATTGCATAGATTACAAGAATATATTTTTTAGCCTGGCACAAATTTGTGTCTTCATTCTACGGGCCGACAAACGAGAGGGAACGCACGCTTGAGACTTGTAGCTGCATAATAATTATTTTTGCTCAATCGGAAAAACAAGTGATTTTTGAAAAGAGAAACGGTTCTTATTTGCTTGAATAACATATCTATCGAAAGCCCATAATGCATAGATTACAAATACGTAATTTCTAGCCTGGCACAAATTCGCCGTTTTAATCTACGGGCAGCCAAAGGAGACGGAAGGCATGTTTGACATGTTAATTATTTTCCAGCAATGCTAAATACACGCGATTTTTGCCAAGAGAAACGGTGCGTATCTCCTTGAGTAACATATCGATAGAAAGCCCATGGCCTGTATATTACAAAGATGTAATTTTTAGCCTGGCACAAATTCGTGCCTACATTCTACGAGACGCGAAGCCACAAACAATACACGCATAACAATGTTCGATACTATTGTACGCACTTCGAACATCAGCAATTTTCGTCCCGAGAAACGGCTTCTTTCCGCTTGAATAAGCTATCAACAGAAAGCTAATACATAGTAGATTACGATTATGCGACATTTAAACTGGCACAAATTCATCGATACATTTTACAGCACGGGGAACGCAATAAAACGCCCGCCGCCGATTCGGAATTCCATAACATGCCTTCCGTCCCTCGAAAACTGGCCCGGATTTTAGTCCGAAAAACGTCTCCAATCCACTTGAAAACATATCAGTAGACACCCCATGCTCCGTAGATTAGAAATATGTTAAATTCAAGCTGGCACAAATTCGTCGCTCCACTCTATAGACGAGAAAACGATTTTGTGAAGCTACCACAGGATTCGAACGCTCGAAGACGCATACTAATTAACTCTGACAACGTAAACAACAAACGATGATGTCATTGAGGAATACGACGTGAAAATGTAGTATTCTATAATAATTGACGCGCACGCGAAAACGTGCGATTTTTGAAAGAGAATCATCCCGAATATAGTCGAATAGCATATCATTAAAAAGCCCATAGCCTATAGATTACAAATATGTAATTTCTAGCCTGGCACAAATTCGCTGTTTTAATCTACGGAAGGTGAAACAAGTAGAATGCTAGCTCGACACGTCAAACTGCATATTAATATTTTTTGCGCAATCAAAAATATACGCGATTTTTGTCAAGACAAACGGCTTGTATCTGCTTGAATAACATATCGATCGAAAGCTCATATTGCATAGATTACAAGGATATATTTTTTAGCCTGGCACAAATTCGTGTCTTCATTCTACGGGCCGACAAACGAGAGGGAACGCACGCTTGAGACTTGTAGCTGCATAATAATTATTTTTGCTCAATCGGAAAAACAACTGATTTTTGACAAGAGAAACGGTCATAATTTGCTTGAATAACATATCTATCGAAAGCCCATATTGCATAGATTACAAGGATGTATTTTTTAGCCTGGCACAAATTCGTGTCTTCATTCTACGGGCCGACAAACGAGAGGGAACGCACGCTTGATACTTGTAGCTGCATAATAATTATTTTTGCTCAATCGGAAATACAAGTGATTTTTGTCAAGAGAAACGGTTCTTATTTGCTTGAATAACATATCTATCGAAAGCCCATATCGCATAGATTACAAGAATATATTTTTTAGCCTGGCACAAATTCGTGTCTTCATTCTACGGGCCGACAAACGAGAGGGAACGCACGCTTGAGACTTGTAGCTGCATAATAATTATTTTTGCTCAATCGGAAAAACAAGTGATTTTTGAAAAGAGAAACGGTTCTTATTTGCTTGAATAACATATCTATCGAAAGCCCATAATGCATAGATTACAAATACGTAATTTCTAGCCTGGCACAAATTCGCCGTTTTAATCTACGGGCAGCCAAAGGAGACGGAAGGCATGTTTGACATGTTAATTATTTTCCAGCAATGCTAAATACACGCGATTTTTGCCAAGAGAAACGGTGCGTATCTCCTTGAGTAACATATCGATAGAAAGCCCCTGGCCTGTATATTACAAAGATGTAATTTTTAGCCTGGCACAAATTCGTGCCTACATTCTACGAGACGCGAAACCACAAACAATACACGCATAACAATCTTCGATACTATTGTACGCACTTCCAAAATCAGCGATTTTCGTCCTCAGAAACGGCTTCTTCCCGCTTGAATGAGCTATCAGCAGAAAGCTAATACATAGTAGATTACGATTATGCGACATTTAAACTGGCACAAATTCATCGATACATTTTACAGCACGGGGAACGCAATAAAACGCCCGCCGCCGATTCGGAATTCCATAACATGCCTTCCGTCCCTCGAAAACTGGCCCGGATTTTAGTCCGAAAAACGTCTCCAATCCACTTGAAAACATATCAGTAGACACCCCATGCTCCGTAGATTAGAAATATGTTAAATTCAAGCTGGCACAAATTCGTCGCTCCACTCTATAGACGAGAAAACGATTTTGTGAAGCTACCACAGGATTCGAACGCTCGAAGACGCATACTAATTAACTCTGACAACGTAAACAACAAACGATGATGTCATTGAGGAATACGACGTGAAAATGTAGTATTCTATAATAATTGACGCGCACGCGAAAACGTGCGATTTTTGAAAGAGAACCATCCCGAATATAGTCGAATAGCATATCATTAAAAAGCCCACAGCCTATAGATTACAAATATGTAATTTCTAGCCTGGCACAAATTCGCTGTTTTAATCTACGGAAGGTGAAACAAGTAGAATGCTAGCTCGACACGTCAAACTGCATATTAATATTTTTTGCGCAATCAAAAATATACGCGATTTTTGTCAAGACAAACGGCTTGTATCTGCTTGAATAACATATCGATCGAAAGCCCATATCGCATAGATTACAAGGATGTATTTTTTAGCCTGGCACAAATTCGTGTCTTCATTCTACGGGCCGACAAACGAGAGGGAACGCACGCTTGAGACTTGTAGCTGCATAATAATTATTTTTGCTCAATCGGAAAAACAAGTGATTTTTGAATAGAGAAACGGTCATAATTTGCTTGAATAACATATCTATCGAAAGCCCATATTTCATAGATTACAAGGATGTATTTTTTAGCCTGGCACAAATTCGTGTCTTCATTCTACGGGCCGACAAACGAGAGGGAACGCACGCTTGATACTTGTAGCTGCATAATAATTATTTTTGCTCAATCGGAAAAACAAGTGATTTTTGACAAGAGAAACGGTTCTTATTTGCTTGAATAACATATCTATCGAAAGCCCATAATGCATAGATTACAAATACGTAATTTCTAGCCTGGCACAAATTCGCCGTTTTAATCTACGGGCAGCCAAAGGAGACGGAAGGCATGTTTGACATGTTAATTATTTTCCAGCAATGCTAAATACACGCTATTTTTGCCAAGAGAAACGGTGCGTATCTCCTTGAGTAACATATCGATAGAAAGCCCGTGGCCTGTATATTACAAAGATGTAATTTTTAGCCTGGCACAAATTCGTGCCTACATTCTACGAGACGCTAAACCACAAACAATACACGCATAACAATGTTCGATACTATTGTACGCACTTCCAAAATCAGCGATTTTCGTCCTCAGAAACGGCTTCTTTCCGCTTGAATGAGCTATCAGCAGAAAGCTAATACATAGTAGATTACGATTATGCGACATTTAAACTGGCACAAATTCATCGATACATTTTACAGCACGGGGAACGCAATAAAACGCCCGCCGCCGATTCGGAATTCCATAACATGCCTTCCGTCCCTCGAAAACTGGCCCGGATTTTAGTCCGAAAAACGTCTCCAATCCACTTGAAAACATATCAGTAGACACCCCATGCTCCGTAGATTAGAAATCTGTTAAATTCAAGCTGGCACAAATTCGTCGCTCCACTCTATAGACGAGAAAACGATTTTGTGAAGCTACCACAGGATTCGAACGCTCGAAGACGCATACTAATTAACTCTGACAACGTAAACAACAAACGATGATGTCATTGAGGAATACGACGTGAAAATGTAGTATTCTATAATAATTGACGCGCACGCGAAAACGTGCGATTTTTGAAAGAGAATCATCCCGAATATAGTCGAATAGCATATCATTAAAAAGCCCATAGCCTATAGATTACAAATATGTAATTTCTAGCCTGGCACAAATTCGCTGTTTTAATCTACGGAAGGTGAAACAAGTAGAATGCTAGCTCGACACGTCAAACTGCATATTAATATTTTTTGCGCAATCAAAAATATACGCGATTTTTGTCAAGACAAACGGCTTGTATCTGCTTGAATAACATATCGATCGAAAGCCCATATTGCATAGATTACAAGGATATATTTTTTAGCCTGGCACAAATTCGTGTCTTCATTCTACGGGCCGACAAACGAGAGGGAACGCACGCTTGAGACTTGTAGCTGCATAATAATTATTTTTGCTCAATCGGAAAAACAAGTGATTTTTGAAAAGAGAAACGGTTCTTATTTGCTTGAATAACATATCTATCGAAAGCCCATAATGCATAGATTACAAATACGTAATTTCTAGCCTGGCACAAATTCGCCGTTTTAATCTACGGGCAGCCAAAGGAGACGGAAGGCATGTTTGACATGTTAATTATTTTCCAGCAATGCTAAATACACGCGATTTTTGCCAAGAGAAACGGTGCGTATCTCCTTGAGTAACATATCGATAGAAAGCCCGTGGCCTGTATATTACAAAGATGTAATTTTTAGCCTGGCACAAATTCGTGCCTACATTCTACGAGACGCTAAACCACAAACAATACACGCATAACAATGTTCGATACTATTGTACGCACTTCCAAAATCAGCGATTTTCGTCCTCAGAAACGGCTTCTTTCCGCTTGAATGAGCTATCAGCAGAAAGCTAATACATAGTAGATTACGATTATGCGACATTTAAACTGGCACAAATTCATCGATACATTTTACAGCACGGGGAACGCAATAAAACGCCCGCCGCCGATTCGGAATTCCATAACATGCCTTCCGTCCCTCGAAAACTGGCCCGGATTTTAGTCCGAAAAACGTCTCCAATCCACTTGAAAACATATCAGTAGACACCCCATGCTCCGTAGATTAGAAATCTGTTAAATTCAAGCTGGCACAAATTCGTCGCTCCACTCTATAGACGAGAAAACGATTTTGTGAAGCTAGCACAGGATTCGAACGCTCGAAGACGCATACTAATTAACTCTGACAACGTAAACAACAAACGATGATGTCATTGAGGAATACGACGTGAAAATGTAGTATTCTATAATAATTGACGCGCACGCGAAAACGTGCGATTTTTGAAAGAGAATCATCCCGAATATAGTCGAATAGCATATCATTAAAAAGCCCATAGCCTATAGATTACAAATATGTAATTTCTAGCCTGGCACAAATTCGCCGTTTTAATCTACGGAAGGTGAAACGCGCAGAACAAAAGCTCGACTATTCAAGCTGCATGTTACTTATTTTTACGCAAGCAAGAATATACGCGATTTTTGTCAAGAGAAACGGCTTGTATCTGCTTGAATAACATATCGATCGAAGGCCCATATTGCACAGATTACAAGGATATATTTTTTAGCCTGGCACATATTCGTGCCTACATTCTACGAGGCGCGAAACTAGAGACATGTATTGGTTGACCGGATTTTGTCTCCTCGAAAACATACAGTATCAATCAAATGCTCATAGTCAATGTATTACAAATATAAAATAGTTATACCGGTACAAATTGGTGGTTTCGATCTACGGGATGTAAAATCAAAGTGCGATTTAATCTTACATGGGCAGGCGTAAATGAAAGTAATAAATAGAAGGAATTTTTAAATTTCAGGTGGAAATATGGGTGACGTCATGTTGTAACTAAATTTGAACGCTGTTGTCTGATTGGCGTCTTTTGAGACTGACCGTTGACTTCAACGGTTTGAATTTTTCGTGAGCGAAAAATATCGTATATATCTTAAATATTTGTTGTTTTTTTTGTGGAAGATTCCTATTTTTCATAATGAAACGAACTGTTGGTAGACGTTTGAAATTGGCTTTCAACGTTGATGACATATTGGCTGCTATGACAAGAATATGTGGCGATCCAAAGGAGACGTGGAGAGCAGTAAATGGATTTTGGGGAAAACTTGCCACGGAACTTGGTTTAAAGAATAAGATTCTGGTGAGGAAAAATTTAAATACGCGATGGATTGAAGACAGGAGAGGCCTTAGAAGCGAGTATGCGAAAATGTTAAAGGGAGAAGACAGTAGTCTATCCCGTCCGTATGGGATGGGAAGTAATTAGTATGCAAGCCTGTATGTAGAGAAATGACGTCATTGCAAGGATGTGCGCACGCTAGGATGTGCGCACTATCCCGATACACGCGAGGGTGTGTGCACTATCCCGATGCACGCGAGGATGTGTGCACTATCCGATACACGCGAGAATGTTCGCACTATCCGGATGCACGCGAGGATGTGCGCATTATTCGATCCACACGAGGATGTGCGCACGGAAAAAACACGTTTTTAGAAAGATGTATTGACAAAATGAAAATTTTACGTTACCTTAAGTATAAGTATACATATATAGGTTTAGATACTGTTTGTTTTAGATATTAGATACTGTTTGTCCTGCTGGTTTTATGATGTTCACACATCAGTCCCAAGACACCCACAGTATGTAACTTGTCCGCATTCCAGGACGACGTCAAAGCACTGATCGGACTAGCATTATACATTCTGCGTGCACTGTTGTGTGTCAACAATTAGTTATCATAAGCTGTTCGTTGTCGCTCTTTTTTCCAAACATAAAAAACATAGTTGATTGTCCGGGAATAATGTCCAGCAATAGCCACAACGTATTGTCCCGTCGACCACGGACGATGCTGCCCAATGTCTAAAACACTCACAGTGAGCACCTTGGTGACAACACGGTGTATTCATAGCGAGTACCTCTTCGGCCTAGACATAGCTTCAAAACAGAAATGGCATTGCTTTTCTTCTATACCGTTTTCCGATAGTATACCAAATAGATGGATTATGGCTGTTGGCAAAATAACGCCTGGTGAAGGTAAAGCTCCAACTGTTCCCATTTTCGGATGTTGATGTCTTCAAGCGTATTATAAGTAAAGACTGGACAGGTGGTTCATGTGTGCTGCGAAGTATGAAAAGGGAGATAAAGGGGGTATGACGAATACGAAATCGTACTGATTTTGGAGAAAAATATTAGAGCGTTTCTTGGTTTGCATAAATTAACACACGGATTAACGTTTGGAATAATTTATTTTTGTAAGTATTACAGACAGTAGAGCTATATTTTGTTAGTCTCGTACAAGTTTATGCGATGAGCAGATGAGCATCTGCTCATAACTGCTCATGAGCACATGCTCATACGCTCATAAGGCCCTATGTGGCCCGATGGCCGAGCACATATGAAACATACCATATTAAAATCTGATTGGTTTTTAGTTATCCTGCTAATATTATAAAATGATAATTTTGAGTCGGTAAGAGCATACCGCTTGCAACGTTCACAGAGATAAGACTTTTAGATTGCCAATTTAATGGAGGAGAACTTATCGCGGTTACATGACCTGAACAAGCGTGTGGCAGAGGCAAGAAAAAGAGTTGAATATTTGAAGAAAAAGAGAAATGCTTTATACCTTCGCAAAAGGACGGTTGACGTACAAACCTGGATGTTAAACAATTTTGTAGACGATGCATGCCGTGGCCTCAAAGAAATAATTAAGACTTAGAAACAACCAGGGAACGCTGTGCTTATATTTGTTATGTAGGATAGATCAAATAGAAATTCATCATCTAATGAAAAGCTGTAGTACAGTTTCTAATGAAAAGCTGTAGTAAATAAAGGATACAAACCTGTTGAGTTTGTAGACGTTGTTTTATTTGCTTGTCCTTAATACATTCACCCCACACCGGTCTCACACTGACCCAACATAGACCTTTTGTCGGCCCCACACCACCCTCTAATCAACCTCGTATAAGCAGATGGTCATCTGCATATACCAATAGTTGGGATCTACACAATGGTTATAGCTGTCAATACCTAACAGTTAGGGCCTTATCAGCTTTTGAGCACCTGCTCATAACTGCTCATGAGCACATGCTCATACGCTCATAGGTCCCGATGTGGCTAGCCAAGTTAGTATAGCTATATATTTTGTTAGTCTTGTACAAGTTTATGCGATGAGCAGATGAGCGGGTGCTCATAACTGCTCATGAGCACATGCTCATACGCTCATACGTCCCTATGTGGCCCGACAGTTATAACCCTCCCACATATTAAAATAATATCAAACTCGGATATGTATATATAATTTTATTGAGAACAATATGACAAATATTAATGTAGTTAATAATCTTCTTCATCATCACTGTCCTCAGTAAAACTAGTAAAACTGTAGTCTTTTAAATGTCTTTTAATTAGAAATTTTCTCTTATTGACAGCAGCTTCCATAGCCTCTTCTTGATCAAAATGATCATCGTTCACGAGCGCATCCTTTGTTTCCATTATTTTCTTATGCACTGGATCTTTCTTTAGTTGTTGTATTCATTGGAGACGCTGCAAATAGATACTTTCCAATTCCTTTTGGAGCTCAGGCAGAATATTAGAGTAAGCTGTTTCCTCAGCGGTTTCCTCATCCAGACCACTTTGAGTCAAATTCATCTTCATCTCCTGAAAAGCCGCCTTATGCTTTTGCATCGCTTCTTCTACCATGGGCATCCAAGGATCCACTTCTTCCTCCTCAGTTTCCGAGTCTCCTGTTATCGAACTCTGAGACCCGTCAGTTGCAACGCTCGAAGCATCATCTTCTGAGCTCTGAATTTCTGTTTCTGACATTTCTCTCTCCTCGCTTTTCAGCGGACAATGCTCGTTTTCGTGTCGACGGAGATTGAAATCACGATTAAATGCTTTCCCGCAAAATTTACAGCTCATTCCGCTAGAACTGACTGTGTAGAAATGCCTTGTCACTGAGCAACACTGTATTTTTATAAGCGTATGAGCATGTGCTCATGAGCAGTTATGAGCACCCGCTCATCTGCTCATCGCATAAACTTGTACAAGACTAACAAAATATATAGCTATACTAACTTGGCTAGCCACATCGGGACCTATGAGCGTATGAGCATGTGCTCATGAGCAGTTATGAGCAGGTGCTCAAAAGCTGATAAGGCCCTAACTGTTAGGTATTGACAGCTATAACCATTGTGTAGATCCCAACTATTGGTATATGCAGATGACCATCTGCTTATACGAGGTTGATTAGAGGGTGGTGTGGGGCCGACAAAAGGTCTATGTTGGGTCAGTGTGAGACCGGTGTGGGGTGAATGTATTAAGGACAAGCAAATAAAACAACGTCTACAAACTCAACAGGTTTGTATCCTTTATTTACTACAGCTTTTCATTAGAAACTGTACTACAGCTTTTCATTAGATGATGAATTTCTATTTGATCTATCCTACATAACAAATATAAGCACAGCGTTCCCTGGTTGTTTCTAAGTCTTAATTATTTCTTTGAGGCCACGGCATGCATCGTCTACAAAATTGTTTAACATCCAGGTTTGTACGTCAACCGTCCTTTTGCGAAGGTATAAAGCATTTCTCTTTTTCTTCAAATATTCAACTCTTTTTCTTGCCTCTGCCACACGCTTGTTCAGGTCATGTAACCGCGATAAGTTCAGGTCATGTAACCGCGATAAGTTCTCCTCCATTAAATTGGCAATCTAAAAGTCTTATCTCTGTGAACGTTGCAAGCGGTATGCTCTTACCGACTCAAAATTATCATTTTATAATATTAGCAGGATAACTAAAAACCAATCAGATTTTAATATGGTATGTTTCATATGTGCTCGGCCATCGGGCCACATAGGGCCTTATGAGCGTATGAGCATGTGCTCATGAGCAGTTATGAGCAGATGCTCATCTGCTCATCGCATAAACTTGTACGAGACTAACAAAATATAGCTCTACTGTCTGTAATACTTACAAAAATAAATTATTCCAAACGTTAATCCGTGTGTTAATTTATGCAAACCAAGAAACGCTCTAATATTTTTCTCCAAAATCAGTACGATTTCGTATTCGTCATACCCCCTTTATCTCCCTTTTCATACTTCGCAGCACACATGAACCACCTGTCCAGTCTTTACTTATAATACGCTTGAAGACATCAACATCCGAAAATGGGAACAGTTGGAGCTTTACCTTCACCAGGCGTTATTTTGCCAACAGCCATAATCCATCTATTTGGTATACTATCGGAAAACGGTATAGAAGAAAAGCAATGCCATTTCTGTTTTGAAGCTATGTCTAGGCCGAAGAGGTACTCGCTATGAATACACCGTGTTGTCACCAAGGTGCTCACTGTGAGTGTTTTAGACATTGGGCAGCATCGTCCGTGGTCGACGGGACAATACGTTGTGGCTATTGCTGGACATTATTCCCGGACAATCAACTATGTTTTTTATGTTTGGAAAAAAGAGCGACAACGAACAGCTTATGATAACTAATTGTTGACACACAACAGTGCACGCAGAATGTATAATGCTAGTCCGATCAGTGCTTTGACGTCGTCCTGGAATGCGGACAAGTTACATACTGTGGGTGTCTTGGGACTGATGTGTGAACATCATAAAACCAGCAGGACAAACAGTATCTAATATCTAAAACAAACAGTATCTAAACCTATATATGTATACTTATACTTAAGGTAACGTAAAATTTTCATTTTGTCAATACATCTTTCTAAAAACGTGTTTTTTCCGTGCGCACATCCTCGTGTGGATCGAATAATGCGCACATCCTCGCGTGCATCCGGATAGTGCGAACATTCTCGCGTGTATCGGATAGTGCACACATCCTCGCGTGCATCGGGATAGTGCACACACCCTCGCGTGTATCGGGATAGTGCGCACATCCTAGCGTGCGCACATCCTTGCAATGACGTCATTTCTCTACATACAGGCTTGCATACTAATTACTTCCCATCCCATACGGACGGGATAGACTACTGTCTTCTCCCTTTAACATTTTCGCATACTCGCTTCTAAGGCCTCTCCTGTCTTCAATCCATCGCGTATTTAAATTTTTCCTCACCAGAATCTTATTCTTTAAACCAAGTTCCGTGGCAAGTTTTCCCCAAAATCCATTTACTGCTCTCCACGTCTCCTTTGGATCGCCACATATTCTTGTCATAGCAGCCAATATGTCATCAACGTTGAAAGCCAATTTCAAACGTCTACCAACAGTTCGTTTCATTATGAAAAATAGGAATCTTCCACAAAAAAAACAACAAATATTTAAGATATATACGATATTTTTCGCTCACGAAAAATTCAAACCGTTGAAGTCAACGGTCAGTCTCAAAAGACGCCAATCAGACAACAGCGTTCAAATTTAGTTACAACATGACGTCACCCATATTTCCACCTGAAATTTAAAAATTCCTTCTATTTATTACTTTCATTTACGCCTGCCCATGTAAGATTAAATCGCACTTTGATTTTACATCCCGTAGATCGAAACCACCAATTTGTACCGGTATAACTATTTTATATTTGTAATACATTGACTATGAGCATTTGATTGATACTGTATGTTTTCGAGGAGACAAAATCCGGTCAACCAATACATGTCTCTAGTTTCGCGCCTCGTAGAATGTAGGCACGAATATGTGCCAGGCTAAAAAATATATCCTTGTAATCTGTGCAATATGGGCCTTCGATCGATATGTTATTCAAGCAGATACAAGCCGTTTCTCTTGACAAAAATCGCGTATATTCTTGCTTGCGTAAAAATAAGTAACATGCAGCTTGAATAGTCGAGCTTTTGTTCTGCGCGTTTCACCTTCCGTAGATTAAAACGGCGAATTTGTGCCAGGCTAGAAATTACATATTTGTAATCTATAGGCTGTGGGCTTTTTAATGATATGCTATTCGACTATATTCGGGATGATTCTCTTTCAAAAATCGCACGTTCTCGCGTGCGCGTCAATTATTATAGAATACTACATTTTCACGTCGTATTCCTCAATGACATCATCGTTTGTTGTTTACGTTGTCAGAGTTAATTAGTATGCGTCTTCGAGCGTTCGAATCCTGTGGTAGCTTCACAAAATCGTTTTCTCGTCTATAGAGTGGAGCGACGAATTTGTGCCAGCTTGAATTTAACATATTTCTAATCTACGGAGCATGGGGTGTCTACTGATATGTTTTCAAGTGGATTGGAGACGTTTTTCGGACTAAAATCCGGGCCAGTTTTCGAGGGACGGAAGGCATGTTATGGAATTCCGAATCGGCGGCGGGCGTTTTATTGCGTTCCCCGTGCTGTAAAATGTATCGATGAATTTGTGCCAGTTTAAATGTCGCATAATCGTAATCTACTATGTATTAGCTTTCTGCTGATAGCTCATTCAAGCGGAAAGAAGCCGTTTCTGAGGACGAAAATCGCTGATTTTGGAAGTGCGTACAATAGTATCGAAGATTGTTATGCGTGTATTGTTTGTGGTTTAGCGTCTCGTAGAATGTAGGCACGAATTTGTGCCAGGCTAAAAATTACATCTTTGTAATATACAGGCCACGGGCTTTCTATCGATATGTTACTCAAGGAGATACGCACCGTTTCTCTTGGCAAAAATCGCGTGTATTTAGCATTGCTGGAAAATAATTAACATGTCAAACATGCCTTCCGTCTCCTTTGGCTGCCCGTAGATTAAAACGGCGAATTTGTGCCAGGCTAGAAATTACGTATTTGTAATCTATGCATTATGGGCTTTCGATAGATATGTTATTCAAGCAAATAAGAACCGTTTCTCTTTTCAAAAATCACTTGTTTTTCCGATTGAGCAAAAATAATTATTATGCAGCTACAAATCTCAAGCGTGCGTTCCCTCTCGTTTGTCGGCCCGTAGAATGAAGACACGAATTTGTGCCAGGCTAAAAAATATATTCTTGTAATCTATGCGATATGGGCTTTCGATAGATATGTTATTCAAGCAAATAAGAACCGTTTCTCTTGACAAAAATCACTTGTATTTCCGATTGAGCAAAAATAATTATTATGCAGCTACAAGTCTCAAGCGTGCGTTCCCTCTCGTTTGTCGGCCCGTAGAATGAAGACACGAATTTGTGCCAGGCTAAAAAATACATCCTTGTAATCTATGCAATATGGGCTTTCGATAGATATGTTATTCAAGCAAATTATGACCGTTTCTCTTGTCAAAAATCACTTGTTTTTCCGATTGAGCAAAAATAATTATTATGCAGCTACAAGTCTCAAGCGTGCGTTCCCTCTCGTTTGTCGGCCCGTAGAATGAAGACACGAATTTGTGCCAGGCTAAAAAATATATCCTTGTAATCTATGCAATATGGGCTTTCGATCGATATGTTATTCAAGCAGATACAAGCCGTTTGTCTTGACAAAAATCGCGTATATTTTTGATTGCGCAAAAAATATTAATATGCAGTTTGACGTGTCGAGCTAGCATTCTACTTGTTTCACCTTCCGTAGATTAAAACAGCGAATTTGTGCCAGGCTAGAAATTACATATTTGTAATCTATAGGCTATGGGCTTTTTAATGATATGCTATTCGACTATATTCGGGATGATTCTCTTTCAAAAATCGCACGTTTTCGCGTGCGCGTCAATTATTATAGAATACTACATTTTCACGTCGTATTCCTCAATGACATCATCGTTTGTTGTTTACGTTGTCAGAGTTAATTAGTATGCGTCTTCGAGCGTTCGAATCCTGTGGTAGCTTCACAAAATCGTTTTCTCGTCTATAGAGTGGAGCGACGAATTTGTGCCAGCTTGAATTTAACATATTTCTAATCTACGGAGCATGGGGTGTCTACTGATATGTTTTCAAGTGGATTGGAGACGTTTTTCGGACTAAAATCCGGGCCAGTTTTCGAGGGACGGAAGGCATGTTATGGAATTCCGAATCGGCGGCGGGCGTTTTATTGCGTTCCCCGTGCTGTAAAATGTATCGATGAATTTGTGCCAGTTTAAATGTCGCATAATCGTAATCTACTATGTATTAGCTTTCTGTTGATAGCTTATTCAAGCGGAAAGAAGCCGTTTCTCGGGACGAAAATTGCTGATGTTCGAAGTGCGTACAATAGTATCGAACATTGTTATGCGTGTATTGTTTGTGGCTTCGCGTCTCGTAGAATGTAGGCACGAATTTGTGCCAGGCTAAAAATTACATCTTTGTAATATACAGGCCATGGGCTTTCTATCGATATGTTACTCAAGGAGATACGCACCGTTTCTCTTGGCAAAAATCGCGTGTATTTAGCATTGCTGGAAAATAATTAACATGTCAAACATGCCTTCCGTCTCCTTTGGCTGCCCGTAGATTAAAACGGCGAATTTGTGCCAGGCTAGAAATTACGTATTTGTAATCTATGCATTATGGGCTTTCGATAGATATGTTATTCAAACAAATAAGAACCGTTTCTCTTGTCAAAAATCACTTGTTTTTCCGATTGAGCAAAAATAATTATTATGCAGCTACAAGTCTCAAGCGTGCGTTCCCTCTCGTTTGTCGGCCCGTAGAATGAAGACACAAATTTGTGCCAGGCTAAAAAATATATTCTTGTAATCTATGCAATATGGGCTTTCGATAGATATGTTATTCAAGCAAATTATGACCGTTTCTCTTGTCAAAAATCACTTGTATTTCCGATTGAGCAAAAATAATTATTATGCAGCTACAAGTCTCAAGCGTGCGTTCCCTCTCGTTTGTCGGCCCGTAGAATGAAGACACGAATTTGTGCCAGGCTAAAAAATACATCCTTGTAATCTATGCAATATGGGCTTTCGATCGATATGTTATTCAAGCAGATACAAGCCGTTTGTCTTGACAAAAATCGCGTATATTTTTGATTGCGCAAAAAATATTAATGTGCAGTTTGACGTGTCGAGCTAGCATTCTACTTGTTTCACCTTCCGTAGATTAAAACAGCGAATTTGTGCCAGGCTAGAAATTACATATTTGTAATCTATAGGCTGTGGGCTTTTTAATGATATGCTATTCGACTATATTCGGGATGATTCTCTTTAAAAATCGCACGTTTTCGCGTGCGCGTCAATTATTATAGAATACTACATTTTCATGTCGTATTCCTCAATGACATCATCGTTTGTTGTTTACGTTGTCAGAGTTAATTAGTATGCGTCTTCGAGCGTTCGAATCCTGTGGTAGCTTCACAAAATCGTTTTCTCGTCTATAGAGTGGAGCGACGAATTTGTGCCAGCTTGAATTTAACATATTTCTAATCTACGGAGCATGGGGTGTCTACTGATATGTTTTCAAGTGGATTGGAGACGTTTTTCGGACTAGAATTCGGACGAGTTCAGTCGAGGGACGGAAGGCATGTTATGGAATTCCGAATCGGCGGCGGGCGTTTTATTGCGTTCCCCGTGCTGTAAAATGTATCGATGAATTTGTGCCAGTTTAAATGTCGCATAATCGTAATCTACTATGTATTAGCTTTCTGCTGATAGCTCATTCAAGCGGAAAGAAGCCGTTTCTGAGGACGAAAATCGCTGATTTTGGAAGTGCGTACAATAGTATCGAACATTGTTATGCGTGTATTGTTTGTGGTTTAGCGTCTCGTAGAATGTAGGCACGAATTTGTGCCAGGCTAAAAATTACATCTTTGTAATATACAGGCCACGGGCTTTCTATCGATATGTTAGTAAAGGAGATACGCACCGTTTCTCTTGGCAAAAATCGCGTGTATTTAGCATTGCTGGAAAATAATTAACATGTCAAACATGCCTTCCGTCTCCTTTGGCTGCCCGTAGATTAAAACGGCGAATTTGTGCCAGGCTAGAAATTACGTATTTGTAATCTATGCATTATGGGCTTTCGATAGATATGTTATTCAAGCAAATAAGAACCGTTTCTCTTTTCAAAAATCACTTGTTTTTCCGATTGAGCAAAAATAATTATTATGCAGCTACAAGTCTCAAGCGTGCGTTCTTTCTCGTTTGTCGGCCCGTAGAATGAAGACACGAATTTGTGCCAGGCTAAAAAATATATTCTTGTAATCTATGCAATATGGGCTTTCGATCGATATGTTATTCAAGCAAATGAGAACCGTTTCTCTCGACAAAAATCAGTCGTTTTCCGATTGCGTGAAATAATATTTGCAATATAAATTAATATGCAGTTTCTGGTGCAGGGAGCGTTCATCTCGTTTGCCGTCCCGTATAGTGAAGCCACTAATTTGTGCCACGTTAAAAATGATATATTTGTGAAGTACGAAGAATGGGCTTTCGTTTGATATGTTATTCGAGTAAATAGGATGTTCCCGCGCCCCTTAATTTCAAAAAACATTGCCTGGTTTACTCATGGTTCAGTTCGTCATAATTAATCACGCTGTGACCGGATCTGAATCCTGTGCTAAGCTCGCGTTCGTCTAGTTTGGGGATGAACGAATGACGCTGAGTCCTGTGGTAACTTCGCATTGGTTAATTTTAGAAAGAACGAATCCTGTGGTGAATCCTGTGGTAGTTTCACAGAAGTGTATATTTTGTGTCTTGCAAAATATGTCTTGCAAATACGATATGGTTAGATCGGAATTGCTCAGAGGCAATATGAAGCCTTTGGAAAGTATTAACACCCAAATGAAGGGTAAAATTCACAAGAGCTTTTGACGAACGTGTATTCACAAGACGACGCCATCGGAGTATAGCTAAAAACTTTGGAGCCGAAAGCTACGTGCCCAAAAATGCTCGTGAAGTGAAGAACGAAGCGTGTTCTGCTATAAGTTAAGTTGGGCAACAATACTTTGTTGATGTGCTATTATACAATTGTTGTAGATTTACAGTGTGAAATATGGACGACTTTCGTTCGTAGGTATTACCATATTGATATATTTGCATATACTTGCGTTGGGTGCAAAGGTCAACTCGATTTCAAAACAATGTTGTGTACTTTATAACTTATGTTGTAAACTTTGTAAAATCACTGAAATGCAATATAAAATTTTAAATCACAACACGAAAGTGTGTTATATTGTGTATATTACCATTTATGAACCAAAGTTCTGTTGATCTATTAATAGTATTTATTTCTGAAATATGACATTGCCTGTGGTATTGTTGGATACTATAGATATAAGTGACATTACTTATTTTTGAATATTTCTACTAGATCTGATATCTCTGGTGATTGCCTTAACAGTTCTGTGTCTTTGGTACTGGTAGGCAATAACAGTTTTGCTCAGCCTTTGAGAATTTTAACTTCTTGAGCTTTACATTCATGCTAATTTTTATTCACAACACCCTTTTCTTGTCTGTGATGAAAGAGCATGATAAGTACTATTGCCATAAAAATCTTCTACCTTGTGTGTGTCCAAAGATTGTTTTGATAGTAATCTTACTTAAGAGGACTTAGTGAGAAAAGAGGCTATTTTGAATTGTAGTAGTCACAAGTGGTCATCATTTCTAGATGCATTTTGGGTCTTTCATCTGTTTAGGTACAAATATGTGTATCTACTACCCTGATTGGGGTGAGCTGCAATATAAATTGCTTTTAACCACCTAATTAAACCTCACCAGCATAATCGCAATATAGATTTGGATGTAATTCACCTGTTGTTTTGTTTTGAACCTGGTAAAAACTTTTAACCTAATCATTTTGTTCTTTACTTTTTCATCCTTATTATTTAGTATTTAATAATAGGTAATAGAAACCATATTGGTGTCTGGCAAAATAAAACAATATTTGGTGTCAACAGTCTCCTTGTTCATAATGGCACAGTCTCCATGTAATATGAAATACGATATAGCATGCGGGTCAGGCCTGAGTGACCAAATGTAAATCTATGAGACAAGGAAGGTAAAAAACAATATCTGGTAATATAAATACTCAAATAGGTAATAGGAACCACATTGGTATCATGTACAATGGACAATGTTTTCTAACAATATGTTGGTGTCATGCAAACATAAACAATATTTAGTAACAACAGTCCCTTTGTTCCTAATAAGGCAGTCAACATAGAATATGAAATATGATATAGCATGCAGGCTAGTTGTGACCTTTTGTAAGTGCATGAGATTTTGAAGGCCAAAAAATAAACAAACAAAAAAAGAAATCTTTTGTGTATATGTGTTTATTAGCAACTAATTATAAATCACAAACTCACACAAGTATAATAAACTAAAGCTTGTGTGTCAGATTAATCTCTTTATGCCTTTCCTAAGCATGCTGATGAACCTGATTTTGGGTGAAACAGCAGTGGAGTTCAAATGTGGCTGTAACAAAGTTAATGCTAATATGATGACGTCATCGTATTGGTGACGTCATCACTATGACGTCATCACTGCCCAAAATTTTTGACTGACGTTTAAAAAATCCTAGATCCGCCCCTGTTTGTTTCTCTTTCTCTTTGAAAGTAAAGAGCTTAATTAGATTAAAATTCCAGGAGAGACATTTATTATACACACTTTGTTATGCCTAGAAAAAATGTGCAGATTAAGAACAGACTTTAATGCCTCTTTAAGGTTGGTAACAAGTTATGGTTAAAATACAAAATGAAACATATTCCAGAGAGGTTAAAAACAGGAAACAGTTGATACTGTAATATTTTGTTGCTGTAATATTTAGGTACCAAAAGAACCAAAGAGAAAAAACCAAACTGGTTGTCAGTTTGAAATTTCAATAACTTGACATGAGTCAATTGAGATCACTTGAAACTTCACGAAAATGATTGAATAGTTGTTCTTTGTTGAACGAAATTGTTATTTTTTAACTAATGAAAACACAGCTTTCTAAAACTCAGCTGTCTTGGTTCCTTATTCCATATGCTACCTGGTTCTGTTATTGTAACTTAACATGATGTGATCACGACTTCATGTGTCTTGCTGTTATGCCCTTATGTGAAAATGATGTTTGTGGTGTTACTCTGAGTTTAAATCCACAACCGGCAAGCTAAAAAATATGCATGGCCATGGCAGGAATCGAATTTTCACCTGAGAACAATACACCAAGATACATAAAATCAAGATTACACCTAAGATTAAATTAATATTGAAGGAACTAGACTCAGTTTTAACATATCACTGATACTCGAACGGGCCTGGCTAGCTCAGCTGGCAGAACATTGTGTTAGCATTCCAAAGGTCATAGGTTCAATGCATAATCGACTAATATTCAACAGAACAAAATCTTTTACTGCAGCTACAAACAGGATCCTAAGATTAGTAGAATTGCAGTGTTTGATGGCAAAACGTTGTAAAATACGGACAATATAGCCTTGCAAAGTTTGGAAATTTTGTATACATTTGTATTACGTGCGGAAAAAGTTACCATTTTCGCGGCAATTTTAGCTCAAAAATGGTAACTTTTTCCGCGCGTAATACAAATATATATGCACAAAATTTGCAAAATTCGCAGCGTTATATTTTCCGTATTTTACAACATCTCGCCACCAAACTTTGCAATTCTACTAATTTCAAGATTATCTTTGTAACTGTAGTAAAAGATTTCTGTCTTCCTGCCTAGTTCTCGACCTTTAGTCTATTATTATGGAAATTGTCTATTCCCGCCACGGTCAGGCACGTTTTTCAGCTTGCCCAGGGTAGATATAAACTCAGAGTAACACCATAAACTTGACATGATGCCTTGAATTTGCTTGAAACTTGAAACTTTACACATTCAAATTAATGACCATCTCACCCCCCTCCACACACCCTAGTATACAAATTTAAGACATTACTTACATGATCCCCCACCCTCTCTCTTGATGGCAGTAATTTCCTCCATGGCTGAGTTATGGGGTTTTTTTGGAGCAACACATTTGATAAAATCATTATTGACGTGTAGGTTTATCTTGTTTTTGGTCTATCCCCTTAAGAAATGAAATTAATCTCCAGATTAATTCAGCAACTATTTTTTCTTGATATTTCATGTCACCATTTATTTAGAATTTTTTGTGGAAATCGACGTCTCATCTCGTCCCAGTTCACCCTTGCAGGCGGTGAGCAGCGAACAGGCATTTCTTGAGACATATTTTCTTGTTCTTAGTCAATTTGGTTTTGATAAAGCCAAGGAATTGACTGTAAGTTGGTAGTAAGAATTAGATTGCAACATAACTTTGCGTTTGCTTACATTTCCAGTTCGCTTTGCTTTGTCTATGACTTGCCGTGATTAGGGCTGGGCGATATTTAAAAAATTGTCATGGAAAATATCGCGATAATCGATAATATCGCGATTAATAAAATAGAAAAAATGACCATATTCTTCAAGTACAATTAATATCAAAGCATAAACTTGTATATAATCTTATTAAAGACAAATCAGCAACAGATTAAAGTAATATGAAGGCTTTTCCTTCTCTAATGCTAACTGCTCATAACTGTTTTAATATAATGTGTACTGTTCAATTTTATTGTATGTTTTGTGGAAGGAAAACTAAATTATGAACATGCAGTACAACTACTACCAAAAGCATTTACAATAATCGATGCCTTGCTAATACGCTTTTTGAGGGTATATTTGTTGCTGGAATGCAAAGATACTTTCTACTTTTTTAGGATTCTGCAAGCTATATACATATTTCTAAGCAATATCACGATAGTCATCGAACATGACGATAATTTCGATAAATCGTCACTCAAGTTTTTAGCTTCGATACGATAATCGCGATTGGAAATATCACGATAAATCAAAATATCGAAATATCGCCCAACCCTAGCCGTGATTATTAAATTGCCAGCGTTTTTTGTCTGCTGTAATTGTTTCAATTCTACAGACAGTATTACTTTATTGCTCAGGAAAAAGAAAGCAACTCTAAAAAGGGGACTCTTGCCGGCGTATCTCCATGGTTCTCTCTGATCAGTAGCTTGGGAGTTCTTGCTGATGCCGAAAAAACTTACTCATCATTCTCGTACGTGGTGAAGAAGCGATTCAGAAAAGACGTAAGGAGTTTTCTGCAATTAAGACTTTTTTACTTCAGTCTAGAACTCCGAGGTGGTTGTACTAGAGGTGGAAAGCGCTGTCCGCAGGATAGTGATTTTTAAACTGCTGCAAAAAGCCATAAAAGGCAGTGAAACCAGAAATATTGAACTCGCAAGTAATAAAAAGTGACTTTAACTTGAAAATGTTGAACTTAATATTGGTTTTACCAGTTACTGAACAATTTTGGAAAGCTTGAAAAATCACTATCGGGGGGATAGCATTACAACTGGCCCTTAATCGACCAAAACTATCCAATGTTTTGTGTTTCAGTCCTTAGTTTCGCTTTACCAAACGCTTGAAAGAGAGCTGGAAAAATTGTGCGAGGTTTGCTCAGGCAGACACGAAGCTGCTGTCATTCCTGAAGTGATCAGTTACGGCTTGCTGGTTGAGCTGTGTCGCCATCTTAACCAGTTCGTGCAAGCGAGACAAGAGTGCATGAAGCTGTATCCTTTTTCAATGGATGAACCAAGCATGTTGGGTACGCACAATAAAAACTATTGTAGTTTCCCACAAGAGCAGGATTACCAGAACACATACAGTTACTGCCCAAAAATCTAAATACAGGTAAGAAAATTTAGGGTTATACATCATTTCAAGTTCCACGTAACACTTTTAATCAATAGTTCTTTTCCTCTTCTGGCCACTTTTCGCCTTGGACACCTTTATTACATTATACAGTAACTGGTATATGGAGAAATTTCGTAGACCTAATACTTCTGGGACGTGAAAATTATCTCAAATATAAAGTAGAGCGTGGACTTTATTTTTGTCGACGAATGAGACTCTATTAGACTTTTGGTCAGTAGCTGTTTGGCAATTGTTGTGGGCTCGTATTCCTGTCAACTTCCTCTGTTGGAGGAAACCGGAGTACCCAGAGACAGTAGCGTAGCCAGACTAAGGATTTAATCCCACTATGCAAATATTTGAAGTTCCGTGGTTGTGAAAACATTCAATTTTTAAAGAGATGAATAATGATGACAAATTGAAATTTGTATCGCGAGACTAAACTCGGAAACAAGTCGCCACTGCCCAGAGAAAACCCACGACTTTCGGCAGAGCCTTATTGACAAAGAACTCTTTGCACACGAGGGCTGGGTTTGAGTCAGGTTGAGAAGTTCTTCCTGTTAATCAGACCCGCGATCTCAGAGGTGAAAGCCAACGAAGCCCCAATAAAGTTCAAATAATGTTGTCCTTAAGTTTCAAAAAGCTACGAGAATTTTGCTGGAACTAGTGTGAACATGAATCCGTCAAGTAGTTCTGGTATAAATTATGCGGACATGGTGAAATCTGTGGAAACCATACGAAACAAGTATGTAAATCTCATTGATGTTTTATAATAGTCTTTGTTAATTCATGCAAAATTAAGTTAAAATACTGTAAACTTAATATTAAATTAAGTTAACTTATGTTGATTAAGAATTAAATTGAGTTCATTTATGTTAATTTAAGAGTTAAATTAAGTTAATTTATGCTAATTTGCGAATTAAATTAAGTTAATTTATGTTAATTTAAGAAATAAATTAAGTTAACTTATGTTAATTTAAGAATTAAATTAAGTTAATTTATGTTAATTTAAGAAAGCTTCATCATTGATTTTTTTAGAAATTCCAAGCTATTTCATCATCCAATTCTGGATCCAATTAAATCTTCATTCAGGTATAATATAGAAACGGACGTGTATGTGGGCAATCTTGCTTGACTTGATGTCATCATGGGAAAGGGTCTATTCACTCGCCACACTCGCTGTCAATAAATATATCTTTCGTTGTCAGAGTGGAAATATAAAATTGTTCCTATCATGGGCATTTTGTATTGGTGGAAAAGTAGTTTAGTTTAGTTTTAGTCTAATGAATTTGTCCCATTACAATTAGTATTTCACAACATTGCAGCGCACAATAAAACAATATATAGTACATACGAAATTCAAGTTGTGACAGAATTTCAACACAGAACTTTCGTCCCAATTGATATCAAACTCCTAAATGAAAGCCATCAACTCTCATTGTCGTTTTACTGCACTTTTTTTCCCTCCAAAGTTAGTCACAATCTTTTTTAACCAACAATGTTTCAATGTGTTTAGTGTTGAAATGGATTTGCTCCATCATATTATACAAGCTCAGTGTGATTTAGCCGACTGGAAGTTTCTGCCTTCGCTACTACACCTTCATGAAAGCAAAGTAAAACTATTCTCTTGGAATAAAGTCTTGCCTTCTTCCTCAGTCAAAGATGTGAGTTATTTTTTATCCTTACTGCATCTTAGAACTGATAGTGCTATTTAGTATAAACAACGTTAGTTTAGTTCAGGTTTTCAGAGCAGTGTATCAGAGGATGAACAGTTTGGAACTTATAGAGCTATCTAGTATAAATAAAGTTTGTTTAGTTCACGTTTTCCCCTGTAGTAACACTGGATCAACAAGAGATGATCCTTACTGGGCCTCTAGGAAGAACAGTTTAAAAATGACAGAGCTATCCAGTATAAATAAAGTTAGTTTAGTTAAGGTTTCCTCCTGTAACATCTTTGCTTTTCTTTCCACAGTCATTCACGGGTTCTTTAACTGTGAAGAAAAGATTTGGTGGAGGCTCTAGAAGACAGATTGAAGTACCGCTGTTGTTTCAATGGCTGGCAAGATTTCATGCGACGCTTGTCTCGAAGTTCTCGCTGTATTTTCACGCGACACTCAGCGAGCAGACGACCCCATCAGAAATGAAGAATCTTACAGCCAAGGCGAACATCGATTACGTCAATAAGTATGTGTATAACAACCGACTGTCACGATAAACCTGGCTAGTGTCCATGTAGTCTTAATTCAACCATTTAACGTACGAAGACAATGGCAACAAAAATATCAACAACACGAACAGCAATTTAGAGCAATGATAATAAAAACGACAGCAAAAAAGCAAATAATAACAGCAACTACATCAGCAACAACAGTAACCAGAGTAACAACAATGAAATGATTTAAAACAACAACCACAATAATAACAACAACAACAACAATAGCAGCAGCGACAACAGTAGCAGCAACAGCAACAATAGCACCATATCAATGTAGTAACAGTCATATCCTAATATTACCACAAGCAACCTCCAACTTCGTTCCCAGGGCCTTTCTGAGGCAGAGAAAAGGCCCTGGCACCGGTTGGCTTTTAAAATCGTGGTTTTTGAATAAATTTGTGCGATAGCTACACATGCGAAATATTTTTGCAAAATGGCCGACACATCGGAGTGTTTAGAAAAAATCACGTAATCCAGCGGCTTTGTAAGGCTATAAATGTTGGAAGTTTTACTAGCATTTTTTTTCTCCACGCAAATATGAAGGTATACTGTTTTGACTAGAGTAACTGTGTGTGGTGATGAATGAAAGACCAATGAAATTGCAGAAGATGCCAGCCGGTGCCAAGGTCTTTTCCCTCCCTCCATTTTAGAAAAGGCTGTGGGAACGAGCTTGAGTAACCTCAACAGCAACATCTTCACCATCACAACAACGCTATCGTCATTTACATCATTTGTTCGTTTAGGATATCGACATTTTACAAACGTGCTGATGCTTCTTATATTTGTCTGATGTTGAACACACGTGGTCTGGACGAGTCGTTCAAAGGACCTGGTTATCATCTTCCTCATGTTAAGGCCGAATTGCCTACAGGGATACATTCATATCCTTCTATATTTAGCTACCCCAACGTGAGTACGAACCTACCAGTACCAGAGAGAGATAGAGAGAGAGAGCACTGCAGTGGTATTGTCAAAACATAGAATTAGATAGACAGTGGATCATGACAAGATGGTATAGAGAATTATAGGATTCTCAAAACAATGAAAAGACAATGGAACATTCTGATCAATGGATCATGACTGGATGGCATTGAAAACAGTGAGATTTTCAAGACAATGAGAAGACAATGTAAAAATCCGATCACTAGATCATGACAAAATGAAAAACAGTGAGATTTTCAAATCAACAAGATTATCCTTGAGCATAATAATCAAGGAACTGTGGATTCTTGGGATTCTTTCTAAAACAACTATGTGTTCCTGTTAAGGAATGTCCACGAACTCACTGGCCATCAATGGTCTCTCTTATTCAAGATCGCGAAGAATATTTAGCTCAAGAAAAAATCGTTTACTTCTTTGACGACAGAAGTGAAACGACGTATTACTTAGCGAAAGCTGATTTGCGTATCACTTTAGTCGCCATATTTAAAGGGAAGAAGAACGAACGTGATTCCTACATTGTCAACGTTTTACAAGGTGAGGAGAACTCGGTGAAGTTTATGTTTGTTTTTGCGTAGTTTCTGATTGTTGTTGGTATTATTATTGCTACTGTCGGTGGTGATTGGTGGTGGT
Source organism: Muricea muricata (assembly GCA_963855995.1). Classification (NCBI taxonomy): domain Eukaryota; kingdom Metazoa; phylum Cnidaria; class Anthozoa; order Malacalcyonacea; family Plexauridae; genus Muricea; species Muricea muricata. The sequence continues at coordinate 1,804,580 of OY979726.1, read as the reverse complement.
AGTTTTGTTAATGTAAGTGTTGTTTGTTGGTTGTTGTTGTTGCTTTTGGCGGTCGTTTGTGGTCGTAGTTTTGTTGTTGATGATGTTAATGTTCGTGTTGTTACTGTTTGTTCTTCATATTGCTTGTTGTTGTTCTGGATGTTTGTTGTTGATATTGTTTTTGTTGTTGTTATTGTTATTGTTATTGTTGTTGTTGTTGAAATTCTTTCTGATATTTTCCCTTCCAGACGTAACAAGTGATCTGCGAAATACGAACGTTCTAAATATTCTTACCAAGGCCACGTAGCGGGACAGTCACTGAGTCGGTCATGGCTAAAGGGGATGGACGAGAGGTAGGTTTTCAAGATGGCGGCTGTTTTTCAAGATTCTTAAAACGAAAACGAATCATCAACCAGACGTTTATAGCGCCTAAATTGTGATTAGGTTTAGGGTAAGGGTTAGGGTAAGCTTTAGGAATGATATAAATGTCTGGTTGCTGATTCGTTCTCATTTTAAGAATCTTGAAAAACAGCTGCCATCTTGAAAACCTACCTCTCGTCCATCCCCTTTAGCCATTACCTCACTCTGACACTGAGTCACCTGTCTTCGAGTGACTCGAGAAACAATTATAAAGAACGCTGACAGGTGATTATACTAGCGCACAAAATAACGCGAAATGTTTGCCTTTGTCTTCTCAAAGTCTCCTAAACACCCAGGAAGTTCTGCAATCGATAATCGTAAACGATGTAACAGCTTTTCAAAGACAACACTTTGATTGATGCATAGTACATTCCAGTTGACAGCTTGGTCCAGTAGATGTCCGGCTCTTCACGATGGGCTCCGACCACGTCACGACACCTCCCGACCTGTTTGTTTTGCTTTCAGCGAACATGTGCATGTTTTGGAATTATTTATGAAAAAATTTTAAATACAGATAGCGTTCGCAAAACTTGTGTTTGTGGCTTAAAATGTCGCTTTGACCTCGTCGATTTCGCAATTTTGACGAATTTCCTCATGGAGTTTAACACCGGAGCTTTTGTTTAGAAATCGGACGGGAAATGGGCAAAAAAGCGAGGTCGTTTTGGCTGCGTAAGACAGCGTTTCGAATCGATGTAAAATTCTGACATAATTGCTGGGTACAGCGTCAATTTGAATTGGATTTCAACCCTGTAAATCGTTGTATTTCAAGAGGAGATTCTGGGATATTCGTTGGCGAGCTTTTGCAATGTCTTTGAGGCAGCCTTCAGCTCCACCCTTGCCGGATTTAACGCATTTGACCGAAGAGGAACGAAGTAAAATCCAATCCGTTATAGAACGCCAAAAAGCTTGCGATGCTGAAGCGAACAAACTCCAGAGGTGGGTAGCTTTTGTCGCTTGTGTGTGCTTAGAAGCGAATATTCATGTGAAATAGTTTGTTTTTTAGCCCTGGCAGTCCAAGTGGGATTCTTTCCTCTAAGGAAACCCCTTTTTTGTCTAGGAAAGTGTCTGGGTATAATATTACACGCATGGTTGAATCTTTTAAATCGACGCCGTCCAACATGACATAAACTCGAGCGAAAGCTTGCTTCAAAGCTCTTCTTGTTTTCCCGCTTTAGGCTGCTCGCAAGAGAGGTGGAGACTTACCAAAATAAGCTCGAGTTAAAAAGCAAGGACTCGCATACGACCGAGGAGACGACCGAAGCGAGTTTGTGCGAACTTTGTCATAAAACAAAATTTAGCGACGGTGTTGGAAAAGCTTGTAAATACTGCAAGAGGCGCGTTTGCAGCAGATGCGGAGAAAATGTGTCGTTCCCGTCGAAAAAACAGGTAAGAAATGTGCAAATTTGTTGAAATATCGCCTGATTTTTATCTGGAAATGTATTATAAGATGTGTTGTAGCTTCTGCTTAGCGCCAAGAAAGCCCTTTGCAAATATGGAAGCTTGTACATTCAAAAATCAAAGGCGATTCCCACCCCCTTGTCGCTGTTTTTTGTTGCTTTTAGTGAAGGCAAACTGGGGATCTTTTGCCCAAATGCTCCGTTGTGCTAACGGACTTTAAAATGATAGCAATCCCGCCTTCAATATCTCCGAGTATTTAATGTAGTTTTGTCAAGTTACAAATTGACATTTGTCTGGATTTAAATATAGGAAAGTGATTAAAAAAGCGATATTTTTGCTTTGAGCGAGAAAGTACAAGCTTTGCTTTATTTCTGCAAATTTTGGTGACCTTTTATTTTCATGCATTCGGGTTGATAAACAAAATATAACGTCCTTTTTGTATTAATATTTAACCACGCTTCCATTTATCAAAATTTTAATTCATGCCTCAGCCTCGGTGGCCAGTGTTACACAGCGAAATTCTTTCCAGTTGGCTTGTTCTTGTGGTTCGTGCTCTTTCAGTTCTGATAAAATCCTAACTGTGTTCTTATTTCCTTTTAAAATGGTCTATTCTGGCAGTATTTCAAAGGCTTCTATGCAAATTGCTTTGCTTGCTATTTTGTCACAATTTCAAGACATTATTAGCAAGCCAAACAAATGGAGTCAATTGAATGACCTAAAAGTAAACTCTGAACTTGAGAGATTGCTCAAGGGTTATAATCCTGCAATACAGCCCAGCGGACGAGTTAATATTTAGTAATGATTCACTCGGCCAAAACAGAAATGCTTTTAAACTGGCTGTTGTCATGGCATCGAATGAAAAAAATGTTATCAACAAATTTTTTTGCTGCCCCTTTTTAAGGGCTAATGGCCAAGGGCAGTGTCTTTCTGTTCATTGTATGAACGCCACTGTGCATTGTGGCTGAAGTTACTATTTGTCAAAATTGCTTGTTTGTGCAAATTTTCCACTTGCTCTATTGCTTGAGACAAGTGTTTGTCAATTAGCAATAAGGTTTTTAAAATGCATTCATATATTAATGATTTGAAATGTGGAGGTCCACAGTGCGGCATAGTGCCTTAGTTACTCGACTTGCGAAGTTTAAACAGTCTGGTTCGGATGCAATTGATTAACACAACATTAATTTCACTGTAGACAACGAATGATATATTAATTTTGTGCCTGAAGCGGATCGAAATATGCAGATTTCGTACAGGTAGTCAGCAAGCAGCAAAACTAACACTTTTGCTGTGAAATCAAATAAGAATTTACAATCAAAAACACATGCTTTGTTCCCCAGTTAGCTTGTGCAAATTTATTTCAAGCCATATTCCTGTGGGTCTAAACATCATGAATTTTTGAATGCCGGACATATGGGCCTGGAGTAAACAGAATAATCGTGATGTCTTGTCAGTTTTGTTTTAAACTCTTTGCTTGGCAGGGCATCCAAGTAATTGCTTTTTCCATTGTTGTAGCTCCACGAAAGTAATTATTATGCACATAGGTGAAAATATGCAATTTTGACCTGTGGTCTGCTCATATTTATTTAGTCCCTGATAGAATAGCTGAACATTGAATGTGAGTCGTTATAAAAATGTGAAATATGCAATTTTGACCTGCTGTCTGCTCATATTTATTTAGACTCTGATAGAATAGCTGAACATTGAATGTGAGTTGTTATAAAAATGTGAAATAATCTATCTGCTCTGTATTAGTTGCACAGAAACAATGTGTAAAAAGTTTACTCGGCAATCAATTAAGTCTCTCTTAATTTATAAACTGTGCACCTTTAGTATAATGTACACTTGCAAGCTCGTTGCAAGTTAAAATTGTCAAGCAGACAAGTAGAATTTTTCATCTTAGCAGTCTGTCAGTCATGGCTGTGCTTTTGAGCCTGAAAGTAAATTTAAAGTTATACTACTAAACCATCCATATTAGAACTGTATGTTTTACTACTGTATCTCAGGTTGGATTGGATCAAGGGAAATGTCTGAATTAATGTTATTTTTTTAAGTTCACAACAAAGGCTTTTAATCAACTCTTGAAATACGAGGTTCCTATAAATTAAAAATTCTTCTGACTAGTTTGTTGCTGTTATTTTTGTCTATTTGAGGTTGCTATAATTGATCTGATATCTAGTAAATTTTTATGGCCAGGAAATTGTCATGCTCATAACTAGATTCCTGATGTCAAGGCATTATGTCATGCTTAATCATGCTAGTAGAGATGGGCTGTTCTAACTAGAATGCAACTCAAATGTACACTATATACAGCATTGTCTTGTAAGTCAAAAATTCTGAATTATACATTTGCCAGTGTTAGCAATGCACATCAAAAACTTTTCTGCATAAAAGGTAAAAATTGAGGCTCCTTTGTTAGTGAAGGGTGTTTGCTGCATAACATCAAAATTTTTACTTATTTGTCAAGGTAGTGTATCCTATGTATGCAGGGGGGATTAGCTGTCAAGTCCATGTTTAGCCCCCAGTTTTTTAGGCCCTCTGTAATAAAAATTAAAATGATTACAAACACCAATGACATGAGAAAGAATCACATAAATTTGTCTATCACTTTGCTTTGTGTTGTTTAATTAATTCTGAACTGGCAAATGTGCCTTAGTTTTGAGTGTGCACATGTTGAAATCCCAGTAACAGTTGTGCATTACAACAGCATACTGGGTTCGTTTCCTGCTTGGCAACTCCTGAGTGATGTATTTCTCTCAACTCCTCCCAGCTTGAATGTCGACATGTGTACCAATAAGGCAGACACAGGCTTTTAAAAACCACAACTGTTTCTAGTTACATTTCTAGCAGCATATTCCAAATTCAGACTGTTGCACCAAGGGAGAATTTTGGCAATTGGCTGGACCTTATGAGTTTATGTTCTTTTGTGGTCAAATGCTTCCTCTATGCTTGCTGTGTTGAAGCCAATGCAATTTTGACCAAACTGGCCATGTGACAGCTTCTAATATCATTGCTTGTTACTGCTTCTTAACAACAACAGATCTAATAAGTTTCTTGTACGTTTGCATGGTGAATACAATATACTTATTAAGCTTTGTGGAAACACCACGTAAATTTATTATTGCAGAGCTTTCGATCCGTAAGCTCAGATCTTCATCAGTGCTATAGTAATAATATAATAACAGATCTTCTTCATTGTTGGAGATCTTCTCCTTAATTGAAACCATTTTAAATAATAACAACTTGATAATTGGGTGCAAAGTCATAGGACCAGCTGAATAATGCAAGCAGAATATTTTTTTTGCTTTGGAGATTAAAGGTTTGATTGCAGCTAAACATATAATATATACACCTAGAAATATACATTAAATAATTAGAGGGAATGCTGATCTGCATAAAAACATGCAGCCAAACAGATATACAAAGAGAAACCTCACTGCATTAGATAACACACAAATATGGAGCTACGTACACGTAACTTAAAAAATTAATAAACATATGTAGTTATATTTAGTAACAGTCGCTGTCATTTTTTTAACCAACTGACTGAATAGGTCTCGATTTTTTTCAATGACATTCAAAAAACTACATGACGTAAGGTATAATTTGCTTGACAAGGGTTATTTGAAGTGTTCTTGAGGGTTATTTTGACAAGGGTTATTTGAAGTGTTGTTCAGGGTTATTTTGACAATTAAGGGTTATTGAAGTGTTGTTGAGGGTTATTTTGACAAGGGTTATTTGTAATGTTGTTGAGGGTTATGTGGTTACTAGAACTGTGGTATATGTGTTGAGAGGAGGCTCTTACCGGTCAGGAGCCAGTTGCTCAAAGCTAGGTGGTTATTGCCAACCCTGACTTAAAGTTTAACCCTCAGTTTTAGTTTCTGTACTTCTACTTGTCTGTTTCTTTCAAAACTTCAGAAATCAGAACTGCCAGGGGTCCAGAGAAGATTTCTGAAGAAATATTTGCAAGCTTATAAACAAGGGGCTGCTTAAGATACGATTAAGTTAATAGCCACCTTTTGAAGAACAATGCAGTGCCTAGTGGATAGGCGGTTTTGATAAGTGAATTTTCAAAGCAACACTTTTGAATCACGTTTGAGAATCGCGTGGGTGGGTAGGATTCTCTCTTTGCATTTATATGAGAGAGATACGTTTGCCTCACCGAAAGTCGTGGTTTCTCCGGTCAATCTGGTTTCCTCCCAGAGGGAATGTTGACAGCGTGGGTTAGGAATAGTCCCTGTTTACATCCCAATGTTTGTGTATCTTTCAAAGGTTTAAAAAAACCCGAAAATTACCATTGAATGCAATGAAACCAACATGCAATCCTTTTTCAGTTGAGGATAACAAACACTTAGCATTGCTTTTCAGCTTTGGTATTCCCAGCAAGAGTCTTAAAAGATGATAGTTGCCAAGACATCGTCGTTCTTGTTTAAAATATGCAAACATAAAGTGCTGAAATGTATTGAAGTGAAGGGTTCCGAAGTAAAACTTATCGGGCCCCATCACGGATTATCATCAGCAATATCGCGTTTTCTGTCCATTCCTTTAATTTTGTGCTGAAAGTAAAGCTGATTAGAACAGCCTGAAATGCTTGATGCTTTGTAAGAGTTTAAACTTTCCACGGCGTTATTCTCACGCCAGACAACGTAGCCTGATCGCAGCAGGAAACCAAATTAGCCCAATTTTGATTCATTGTATCTTTTAGAGATTTCTCATTGTTCGAGCTAGACATCCACTCGTCACTTGATTAAAAAGTCATACTGTGCAAATCATTAATTTTTTCACGAAAGTTTCTTTTTGGACATTGCCACCGAATTATAAGTTTAATCTCATAACACATCAGAAAGTATGTAACATATTCTACGAAGCAATATATCTTTCTATAAAATACTTTCGGGAGCAAAAACGGAATATCCGAATTCAAATGCGCTGTCTGATTTTCGTGCGAGCACATCAGCCATGTTTCAACAACATCAATCATGGACAAAACAGTTTGAGTATTTTTTTTGTTTAATTTCCAATTTCCCGACGACCTTTATGAAATATCAAACTTAGTAATTTTACGTTGGCCAAATATATTAACGTCGTCATTTTTTTAACCGCATTAATTTAAGCTGTTAGCAAAAGTTATAAAATATTTATTCGCCGGGCGTTTCGTGCGGGGAGAGTAATCTTGGTGTAGTTGCGTGAAATTCATTAATTTTTTGTGCTGTGTTTGCCTTTGTGTTTGTCTGGCAATTTTTTTCCGATTTCTTTGTCAAGCCGACATTTCTGAAAGGAAAATTGGTCTGTTTTTAAGCTCTAATAACTGTCTGGCGTACGACTTAGCGTAAAAACCGATTATCAAAACAAACTGAACCATACGAAAAAGTTGCATGAAGTCTGTTACAGGTTTGTTACCTTGCAGTTATCAAGTCGCTATCAGGATGCGTTCACATCGCTTGCTCCAGCTTGATGATAACAAGTATGCTGCAAGTTGTCAACAGGCTTAATGCAAGTTGATAGTCAAGACTTTTTCCCCCAAGTTCGATGCAAAGTGTTTCCACAACTTACGGCAAATCGGCGAACACATCAAGTGTAATTTCCCAGAATTGATGCAACTTGATAAAGGTAACAGGCTTAGTTGAACTTAATCGCAAACGTGCATCGTCAATGCATATGAACAGTACAAAAAGAAATTAAGGGTTTTGAGTGTTTCGTCTGAAAAAAAATTCGATGACGAAGGGACCCCGCACTATCCCCGACGCTCGAACTAAAAAATCATCAAAACGCAGATATGATCAATTCCAAAATGCATAGTTTTTTGTTTTTTAATTTGGTTTTAATTATTTTTCAAACCAAGGTCTTCAATATGTTAATATAGGTTGCATATTTCTTATGTTTTTTGCACCTGCGTTCAGCGACAGATCCCTTCGCTCAACTGCCGAGCCAAAAACGCTCGAGTTGTGCAGGAAGTCTGTTGACATCTTGCAACAGACTTGTTGTCAACAAGCTGATATCAGGATGCGTTCGCATGGCTTGAGACAGCTTGTTGACGACACGTCTGTTCCAAGTTGTCAACAGACTTATTGCAAGTTTGTTGTCACGTCTTGTTATCCACAGGCTTGCTGCAAGTTATTTCAACAAGTTGTAATGAGTTTGTAAATTACAAGTTGCAACAAGCCTGATTTTAACACACTTGTTGGAACTCAGTGGAGCTGACAAGTTTTTTTTTTCAAATTGTTAAAAAGTTTGTACGGACATGCTGAAAACTTGCAACATGTTTATGGCGCTTTTTGCTGTGTAGAGAGACGTGACTAAATACATCGCAGAGTAGAATTTAGACAGAATGCCGCACTCGAGTTGGGCACTTTGAAGTTTGTCTCGCTGCGCATGTCGCATTACGCATGTGTAATTATGCAGGTTCTGGCCAATAAAAACGCTGAACTGGCTGTCCCGCCATTATTCTGGCCAGTCAAGTGCATAAAAATAGGGGGTCATAGACATTTTGTACTGCTTATATAGTGGCCTTATTCGCAATACTGCATGACAACGTTTTCACGTCTGAAAACAACAAGACGTCATCGCAAAGAAAACGGAAAGTTGTTTTTTTTTTGCGGCTTCGTCCCATCCTCACGTCGCGTGTTACCTATCTCTCTATTCTGTCTGTTCATGCGTACATACGTACTTAACTCGCCCACGTTTTACAAGTAGCAGCACTTCAAGGGCTCTTTCCTCAGTGATAATCACTTGCCCATTTCGAGAAAAAGCTCTCAAGCAAACACCTGTTCTTGTCACGTATTGCATTGCGAGTTGATTTTTGTTTTGAGGCTGCATAAAGTTAGAAAGTAGGCGCTTCGATTGAAGATTACAAACTAATACATACTTGCATGGTAGTAAGCTTCATTCCTCCCAGACACGCGGTTGTCCCAACTTGGAGCAAAAACTATATGTGTCTGGAGATTGACAGCCCGTTGACTAAGATTGACTTCACTTTTTCAGCTGTCTTTTAGCTTGGGAAAATGGTGTTGAGACTGTTTACGACATTTCTAGTTGTTGAACGTCAGTTTCCGCCATCTTGGCTTCATTCAAACATGGGTTATTTTACCATGAGTCGTAGTGTTTGTAGAGTTTAACTATAATTTACTTGAATCAGACCAACAATTTTGTATGCTGCTTGGTCATGTTCATTTTCAATTGAATAATAATTTTAACCCGAATGACTAAATTCATTTCAACTTAGTTCCCTTGGGGATTTTCCCACAAATTCTAATTCAAAGCTTGAAGTTTGCATTTTAAAATTATTTTTAAAAGTGTTTAAACTTTCTTATGACAACAGGGATTTTTAACTTCGCTTATTCAAGATTTTAAACAATTGGCTTTGGGTCAGGAGGTTGGTGTAATACGTGTTATAACATATAAATATTTTAATATTATTGTGGTGGATCTCCACACCGGGCAAGTTGGGAAATACGCCTGACCACGGTGGGAATCGAAGCTACGACCGTTGGAATGCTTGCCTAATGTTCTGCCAACTGAGCGACGCGGTCAGGTCGGTTTGACTAGATTATACAGGGTGTCCCAAAAAAAACGGAGTCGAACTTCAAAGATAGATTGCTGAATAAAATCTGGATCATATAAAGTGACTATTTTTTTGTTTTACGGCTTGTTCATTTGCCTTTCGAACAAGGTATTCCTTGTCTGCTTGAACAACCGATCCGAACGTTGTATCCCAATAAAATTACTGGTTACAACGTTTGATAATTCCAATAGTTACTGGAATTGTCATTTCATGCATATAAAATGAATCCTGACCCAAACCCCAACCCTGACCCTAACCCTAACAATCCCAGTAATTTATTGGAGACAATAATTTTATTGGGATACAACGTTCGGATCGGGTGGCTTGAAGCCAGTAATACAACCACTGGAACAATTTTAGCGCAAGTGGTCAATTTGAGATGCTCCAAAAAAGCACATAATTTGGTGCCACATGGATAGTTTGAGACTGTTTAATGTTCCACAGCAAAAGTAATTCTTCTAGTGAAAATTGTTTTATACTAAGTAACACAATTACACAAAATATCGATAGTTTCGTTGCCTAAACTTGATTGCAGAACTTCGCTTTTTTTGGGACACCCTGTATATAAATCATCTTCACCAGATTGCATAACACCAAGACAAAAAAAAATCATGCTTACATTTAAGATTTCGTTGATATTGAAGTACCGGATGAATTTTTTCAAAATTCCGTCTAAAAGGTTTAAGGTCCATTGGGCCCTAGCATTCCAAAGGTCGTAGGTTCGTTTTTCACCGTGGTCAGACATATTTTCAGCTTACCCAGTGTTGATATAAACTCAGAGTAACACCACAAACATCACCTGATTACATAACACCAAGACGCGTAAAAAATTATGTTTTAACCTGTTTATATGTAAATATAAATTTTTATTTTACGTCCAATGAGATATGCGCTAAAATGTAACGTTAAAGTAAAGTTATAACTAAAATAACATAATAAATGTTAAATGTAACATTTTAAAATTTATAAATGTCAACTAAAATGTAAACTTCGAATACTTTCTTGATCATGATCACGAGGAGTATAACCAAAGTAAATGAATTTCATGCGTGTAAACTGGAAGTGAAAAACTGAAGTAAATAAGATATTAAAGTGCTTATGAAACGAAATTTTCTCCAACAATTTTCTTATTGCATTGGAAAGATCAGTTAAAATCACTGTATAACTTCTTTGATAGAATTTTTGTAACTGCCTTACTTTTCGAGATATTAAAGATTTAGGTTTAGATTTTATTTGATTTGAGAACTACCTAACCAGTGACGTCATACTGCATAATCATTTTTCAAAAAAGCTGAATTAATTTAAAAAGTGCTCAAGATATAACACCTAAATACCCAGGTCTACCCAGGTCTGGATGTTAAACATAGCCTACACACATGTAAGTGTAGTTTTAGTTATTTTCCACAATTACATGCTACAAAATAAGCAATCTAACAGTCGCTCATTATGCAGTATGACGTCACTGGTTAGGTAATTTTCAAATCAAATAAAATTGAATATCTCGAAAAGTAAGGCAGTTACAAAAATTCTATCAAAGAAGTTATACAGTGATTTTAACTGATCTTTCTAATGCAATAAGAAAATTGTCGGAGAAAATTTCGTTTCATAGGCACTTTAAATGAAAGAGTTTGACAATGAAAGATTAAACGATAGAAGAATCAAACAATGTTAAACAAAACCTATAATAAAACTAGTTTATAATAAAACTAATACGTTAAAAAAATAAATAATAACTAATAATAAAACACAAGAAAATGAATAATAAAAGCACTAAACATATTTGCGGTATTTGTTTTTTTTCTTTTTGCATGGAGGTCTAGTTTAGAAGGGAGCATGAATTCCACCTGGAAGGGGACATAAGGGACAGGCCATGAAACTATCGCTGGAAATTTGTGGGGCTATAAATATAAAAAACTTTCAGTTTCTTGCGACCAAAGTACATCTTGACACAAGTGATGCAAGAAACTGTTGGAGATGGGGTTTTTGTGGTTATGGGCTATGAAACTAAAGGCGGATTTCCATTCAGTGCAAAATGTCGCGCGATCGATTTTTAGCGAGCGCTTTCTTTTGAAATGTATGAAGTCCACCACAGCTAATGAGATTTGTTCCGCTTACCTGTTTGTAATTCAAAAGAAAGCCCTCGCTAAAAGTCAATCGCGCGACATTTTGCACTGAATGGAAATCCGCCTTAAATTTACATATTTGGAAGGGCCGTGGAAACAGCGTAAGCCGATTCCAGGTTATGAATTTTCAGCCCCTTCCCTCTTTCCCTCCTGGGTGGAATTTTTGCAGCTTCCTAAAGTGTCAGAGTATCAAGAAGAAAAGCGCCATTCAATGTAGTAGTTTTTTTTTCGCTTTGTTTTTCATAGTCTTCCTGGGTGTGTGTCATCTGCAAAAAGAAACAAGAGCTATTGCTCAAGACCGGGGGATGGTTTAGTCCTGGGAACGAGTCTCAGGAAGCGACGCCTGCGGAAACGATAGAGACACTTCTAAACGATGGCGGAGGACGAAGACTTTCCCTTCAAGAGAACGGTCCAGTTAGGTTAGGTAGCTCACTGGGAAAGTCGAACTCTTTTGACCAGCATGATCGCGAGAGGGGTGCATTTACCCCTAGGAGTCCCCGAGGTTCACATGATGTACGTAGGAATCCCGTATCACCCCGAGGTTCCCTCGCTCCGAATTACAGCGGGCATAATGGCTACGGGACACCACGTGGTGCCGGCACCAGTCCTCGCCCCGTTCCTCGGACGACTCCGTTAGCGACTCGGCCGTCGTTATCCGACGATGACGTCGAAAGTCCGCCTGGAAGCGACTACGGGGAGTACCCGCAAGGTTCACGCGCGGGCTCCACGAAAGGTAGTAATAAGAAAGTGAGCTTCCGTGATGGGCACGACGAGTACCGACCGTCCGGGGGGAGAGGGAATCGTGGAGAGAATTTGGGAAGAGATGGCCAACAAACGGCTGGGGTAAGAAATTGGGCTGAGAAATTGGTTGGGTTTTCATGTCATGGTGGTGTGTGGTTTGTGGTGTGGTGCTGTGTAGTGTGGTGTTTGTATGGTGTTTGTATGATGCGGGTTTTGGTATGATGTGGTGCTGTGGTATGGTGTGATGTAATGTGGTATTTGACAATGTGTGATATGGTATGGTGTTGTGTAGTGTAAGATGATGTGATGTTTTGGGTAATGTGATGTAGTGTGGTGTTTAGTGTGATGTGATGTGTGGTATGATATGTGGTGTAATTAGTGATGTGATGTGGTTTGGTACTTGGTCTACTGTTTGGTGTAGTGTGGTGTGGTTTGTGTACGATGATGTGGTGTGTGGTGTGACGTGATGTTGGATGATGCGATATGTTGTGGTGTTTGGTGTAATGTGGTGTTTAGTGTGACGTGATGTGGTGTGGTGCGTGGTATTGTATGATGTGGGGCGGTGTGATGTGATGTGTGTTGCGTGAGCTTGAACGATAAAATCAATCCTACACTATCTTTGTCTTCAGGATGGTTCTTCAATCCGCTGGTCTAAAGCTGATGACGACGGAAAATGTTTAGGCGTCGTTCAGTTGAAACGAAATAAACAGAGATCTTATCAAGATAATGGTGAGTTCAACGTTCAACAATTCTTAGATTAGTCTCTTTTCACATTGCTGTCTTCAGGAATGTTTAGGTAGCTACCTACATGTCTGAGCTAGCCAATCTTTTCCAGATCCATATTCCGTGTACGGTTTGAAAGTTGTTGGAGGAAAGATTAGTGACAATGATAAACCAGGAGCATTCGTGACAGACGTGGATGAGGGCAGCCCTGCTGATCAGGCGGGTTTGATCCCGGGAGATGAGATTGTGGAATGGAATGAGCAATCTTTGGTTGACTGTACGTTCGAAGATGTTTTGGACGCCATTTCTAATTCGCAAGAGAGTCCGGATCTCCATGTTGTTGTCTCAAGACCAAAGTACGTTTTTAAAGCCATTTCGAACACGATAGCTCTACCAGTTCTAAACTGTTCTTCCTAGAGATCCAGTAAGGATCATCTCTTATTGATCCAGTGTTACTGCAGGAAGAAACCTAAACTAAACTAACTTTATTTATACTGGATAGCTCTATCAGTTCTAAACTGTTCTTCCTAGAGGTCCAGTAAGGATCATCTCTTATTGATCCAGTGTTACTGCAGGAGGAAACCTAAACTAAACTAACTTTATTTATACTGAATAGCTCTATCAGTTCTAAACTTTTCTTCCTAGAGGACCAGTAAGGATCATCTCTTATTGACCCAGTGTTACTACAGGAGGAAACCTAAACTAAACTAACTTTATTTATACTGGATAGCTCTATCAGTTCTAAGCTGTTCTTCCTAGAGGTCCAGTAAGGATCATCTCTTATTGATCCGGTGTTACTACAGGAGGAAACCTAAACTAAACTTACTTTATTTATACTGGATAGCTCTATCTGTTCTAAAATGTTCTTCCTAAAGGTTCAGTAAAGATGATCTCACACTGGGTAGCTCTATCAATGTACGATTTCTTTAGGAATAAGGTTCCAACACAAGGTCAACAAGCAGAAGATATTTCTCGAGCTAAGGCAACCAACAACAATCGACCAAACGCGAACAGCAAGACGAACAACAGACCGTTTTGGAATGACACATCGAAAGGTCCTCAATTAGCTGACAAAGAAAATCATATGCAAAACCAAAAAGTTTCAAGAGAGGATTACAATGTAAGTGTTTTAATGAGGGTGTTCTACATGACATTGTGATTTTGTGTTAGTCAGTGTTTGGTGGAAGTCATTCACATGTCAAAATCCATGCCTCAAACAGTCGAGAACAATTCTTCATCAACTATAGGTGTAATGCTCTGACTACTGGTCTACGGTGGTACCTGACAAGAGCAAGTGTAATTTATATGTGTATTTAGGGTGGCAATGCTTTCGCATTGGTTGGAGTAAACTGGGCAGTTATTTTTTTGTGGCGCTCACGCGATGTTGAATCATTTCAGAAGGTTTAATCTGTCTTAATCTCGAGTGGAAATCGTGCACACGTCGAAACTGGAGCCGGAAACAGTTGAGAAAAATTCATCATCATGACGTCATATTTGTTCAGTTCTTTTCTTTGCCTTTGACTCATTATGTTTGCCTTCAACCTTACTTTATCTAGCTTCGGTACTAACCTTACTTCGGTATTAAACTTACTGACCTTACTTCGGTACTAACCTTAGTTTATCTAGCTTAATGGGGTTTTTTATTTATTTGCTTCGTCTATTTTTTTCACAGCAAGCATCAAGTCACAATATCACCGGACGAATACAGGTATATGAATTTATAAACACTAGTTTTTGGGTAAGGTTTTTACTTCATACAATCGTTGATTAAGATTGGAATTGCGGATTGAATTAGCCGTGGATTGAGCGGATTAGATTAGGGGCTAGTTTATTTGTTTATGCTTGACATGAAAGATTACCGAAATGCTCATTTTCCTTAAAGGTTAAGCTTTATTACGACCACGAAGCGGCTAACTTGACAGTGACAATTGTCAGTGCTGAGGGACTTTTAACGCGTGACAACGCGAGTCAACTGCCGAACCCTTACAGTAAGGTGTACTTGCTGCCTGATCGCAGGTAAGTCCAATTTGAACACAATGTTTACATATGCAATCCTGTTCCACGAGATCATAAAATGTTTGTGTTGTTTAGTATGCAGAGCAAGCGACGTACAAAGACGGTCGCAAAAACAGCATCACCGCGATGGAGTCAATCCTTCGTCTACCCTTGTCGACCACAGAAATTTCATGGTCGTTCAATCGAGATAACCGTTTGGGACTATAAAAAGTCTGGGGAGAGCGAATTTTTAGGAGAGGTTAGTTTCCTTCAATTTTCCATGTTCTGTGTATAACTTGAACTTCAATAGTATCACTGGATCATGGTTCTTACTGCACGTCTAGGAAGAACAGTTTAGAACCGATGGAGCTATCCAGTATGAATAAAGTTAGTTTAGTTTAGGTTTCTTCCTGTAGCAACACTGGATCAATAAGAGATGATCCTTACTGGACCTCTAGGAAGAACAGTTTAGAACTGATAGAGCTGTGTAAAGCTGGATAATTTAGTCTTGACAAGACTAGATCAATTATAAATTTCATTTTGACACTTTGTATCTCAGGTTCTCATTGATATGGCCAACGCTAGTGTGGATGGTAATCCTGTGTGGTATCCCTTGTCAGCCCATGATGACAACTCGAGTCCCCTAGGTCCACCTACACCAGTTCAGAGTCCATCTGGAGTTCCTAACAGGACAGATGCTAATGCCAGTGGTAATTAAGCCAATCATCCCTCATCAACTTGTGTATAACTCTTGTTTTCGTTTTATTTGAACTTGAGCGTTCCCATACAAATTCTTGCTTCTCAACTGTCATCAATTCTCATGCAATTCTTGTTCTCGTTTGATAAAAACCTGAGCGTTGAGAAAACTCTCATACAAACTCTCGCTTGTCAACTCTCATGCAACTCTTGTTTTCAAATTTTATCGATTCACATTCTTCGTTGACCAGCACATGAGATTTGAGATTGTCATCTATAAACTCTCGCTTCTCTGCTTTCGTCAACGCTCAATTGTGATATAAACAATGCACAAATGGCGTATACTAACTTAGAACTCATTATTTTTCTAGGTCCTGGGATAATGTTGGGCAATGATCGGGATTTGCAGCAAAAAATTGAAAGAGAAAATGCAGCTAAACCGTTTGGCGACCGTTTAGCGCAAGAAGAAGGGCCAGGTAATCTGAACTGAACAAAACTTAAATCATTTTCCTCAGCTAACATTGCTCGCATAACGTATTTTCTAGTGTACAGTCCAAGACTGAACCGCGTCAAACATTACCAAGACAGTGGTCAAGATTCCGGTAGATTATCTCCGAGCGGCTCTTTTAACTCAGGGCGCTCTTCACCTGGAGCTAAAAAGGCGCGAACTTTACCAGGCTTGCCAACAGGAAACCAACATTCAGGTAAACAGAAAAACAAATCATTTCCGTATCCCCAATGTTGCGAGAAAACCTAAACTAAACTAAGTATCTCTATCAGTTTTAAACAACTCCTCCTAGAGGTCGAGCAAAGATCGTGTCTTAATGATCCAGTGTTACTACAGGAGGAAACCTAAACTAAACTAACTTTATTTATACTGGATAGCTCTATCAGTTCTAAACTGTTCTTCCTAGAGGTCCAGTAAGGATCATCTCTTATTGATCCAGTGTTACTACAGGAGGAAACCTAAAC
The DNA here is from genome assembly GCA_963855995.1 of Muricea muricata. Taxonomy (NCBI): domain Eukaryota; kingdom Metazoa; phylum Cnidaria; class Anthozoa; order Malacalcyonacea; family Plexauridae; genus Muricea; species Muricea muricata. The sequence continues at coordinate 1,787,975 of OY979726.1, read as the reverse complement.
TAAACTAACTTTATTGATACTGGATAGCTCTATCAGCTCTAAACTGTTCTTCCTAGAGGTCCAGTAAGGATCATCTCTTATTGATCCAGTGTTACTACAGGAGGAAACCTAAGCTAAACTACCTTTATTTATACTGGATAGCTCTATCAGTTCTAAACTGTTCTGGCTTGAAATCCATTGAGAGTCAACCGTAGGTTTTGCATATATGGTGTTCGTTGAAAATTATTTCATGTGTTTTTCTTCCCAGAACCTCGCCGTCGCAACAGTGACAGTGGCGCTCCAAACGATCGTCTCCAGACCTCCGCTATAAACATTCCCTCGCGGACGAACAGTAACTCTCCTCGGTCTTACGAGCCACTCACGGGCTCGCTCCCGAACGGCCGAAGTTCTCACGAGCCTGGCTCGAGCATGTTGCGAGAAATTGGAAACAACAGCGGCTATCTGAAGTCAAGCAAGATGGGCCTGAAAGGTGAACTTGCGGGCGGGCCTCAGAGCGGCAGGTCGAGCAGGTCTTCTTCCCTGGCAAGTGACAGGAGCCCGACCGGAAGTATTGGTAGTATCACGGGCTCAATTGCCAGTACTGAGAGCAGGTGGGTAGTGCCAAGGCTTTTTTATCGCGTGGGGAAATTGAAATTTTGCGATGGAAGCTATGCTCTACAGCCGAAGACGCTCAAGTTTCCGGAAGTTTGTTGACATTTTGCAACAGGCTTGTTATCAACAAGCCGATATCAGGATGCATTCACATGACTTGCGAAAGCTCGTTGACGACACGTCTGTTGCAAGTTGTCAACAGACTTGTTGCAAGTTGATTGTCACAACTTGTTATCCACAGACTTGCTGCAAGTTATTTCAACAAGTTGTAAAAAGTCAGCAAATGACAAGTTGCAATAAGCCTGATTTTAACACACTTGTTAAAACTTGATAAAATTGACAAGTTTATTGTAACTTGTTGACAAGTTGAAACAACTAGTAAAATTGACAACTTGCAGGAAGTATGTGACGTTTTCGTTTGCGTATAAGATCCCACCAAGTGATGTTGTATTATAGTCTAGCAGATAATTCAATATGCAAAATCTTAGTTTATTCATGGATATAAGAAAGGCTTAATGTTTTTCTAAAAAAATGTTTTTCAACCCGAAGTTTGGCTCACAGTTGCATTTAGTCAACCATTTGACATTTTGTCATTTCTTCAACGTGTCCTTAAAACCCGATGATTTAGAAAATCAAAGCTTGTTTATGCCATGTTATATATTTTCCACCCAGCCAATCCGTCATACAAGGTCGAAAGCAAATCGCCGATCAACATTTGGAAGATTTCATCGATGGCCTGGGGCCCGCACAGATGGTCGGAAGACAAGTCCTAGGTGGGCGACTATTGCATTTTTGATGTCTGCACCTCTTGAAATGTGGAAATTTTAGAAATGCAGAACTTTGAGGTCCAGCAAGGATCATCTCTTATTGATCCAGTGTTACTACAGAAGGAAACCTAAACGAAACTAACTTTATTTGTATTGGATAGCTCTACCTGTTCTAAACTGTTCTTTCTAGAGGTCCAATAAGGATCATCTCTTATTGATCCAATGTTACTACAGAAGGAAACCTAAACTAAACTAACTTTATTTATACTGGATAGTTCTATCAGTTCTAAACTGTTCTTCCTAGTGGTCCAGTAAGGATCATCTCTTATTGATCCAGTGTTACTACTGGAGGAAACCTAAACTAAACTAACATTTAACTTTGTCAGTGAATTTAGGATTTAAGATTTCATCTTTATGTATGAGAAGTTCGGTTTAGAAACCTCTTTATAAACGTTTAACGACATAAGTTTCTTCACTTTAGTAATAACAAAAGTTAACTTTTTTAACTTGTTATATACTGTTAAAAATGATCTTACTGTATGTTTAATTTTGTTTTTATAGCGTCGCCTTGTATGGGTGATATTCAATTGAGTTTTTATGATCGAAAAGGAGTCTTTGAAGTGGAAGTCATCCGAGCTCGAGGTTTACTGCCAAAGCCTGGGTCCAAGATACTTCCGGGTAAAGTTCTGAACTGTTCTTAATTCTTAGAGGTCCAGTAAAGATCTTATTGACCCAGTGTTACTGCAGAAGGAAACCTAAACCAAACTAACTTTATTTATACTGGATAGCTCTATCAGTTCTAAACTGTTCTTCCTAGAGGTCCAGTAAGGATCATCTCTTATTGATCTAGTGTTACTACAGGTGGAAACCTAAACTAAACTAGCTTTATTTATACTGGATAGCTCTATCAGTTCTAAACTATTCTTCCTAGAGGTCCAGTAAGGATCATCTCTTATTGATCTAGTGTTACTACAGGTGGAAACCTAAACTAAACTAGCTTTATTTATACTGGATAGCTCTATCATTTCTAAACTGTTCTTCCTAGAGGTTCAGTAAAGATCATCTGTTACTGATCCAGAGTTACTGCAAAAGGAAACCTAAACAAAACTAACTTTATTTATACTGGATAGCTTTATGTTTGATTGTCCTTTAAGTTCTTGGTGCTTCAATTTTCTTTGGGGTTGGGGCTCTAATTTTCTTAAGGTGATTTAATTTTCCTAAAGCGCCGTATGTGAAAGTCTATCTGATGGAGAACGGCAAATGCTTGGCGAAGAAAAAGACGCGCACTGCCAGACGAACTCTCGAGCCACTTTATCAACAACAGCTGGAGTTTCGTTGCGAGGTCTCGAACAAAACTTTACAGGTATAGTTAAGTTATGATTGTTCCAAACGTTCTTAGAACTTGACAAGCACTACAAAACTCCCTGTCAAACTCTTGGAGCAACAAGACTCGATATAAGTATGTAAAACGTATGACAACATGTTAACAAACTTGCAGTTAGTTGTGAGATTGATCTCTCATTTTTACCGATAGTGTTTATTTATACAATAAGGTCCAAAAGAAATTTTAATAGTTATGTTTCGTCTTTCACTTAAGTCATTTAGACTTAATATAGAATTACACGAAAGTTGGATATTTGAGTCAGTTATCATCTATTTACAAGGCGTTATGTTATAAGATAATGGGATGATAAAGGATAACAGGGTAAAGAAGGATACTTGATAGGAAACAATGGGAAAAACAAACACAAATAAGGGAAATTATAGAAGTGTTTATTTTCTCTTACAAAGGTGATCGTGTGGGGAGATTATGGTCGCATGGATCGTAAGGTCTTCATGGGAGTTGTGCAAGTTTTTTTATCTGATCTTGACCTGAGCAGCATGGCATTTGGCTGGTATAAACTATTTTCAACCGCTTCCATGTGCGAGCCTCCGATATTCACACCCCCTACAAGTCCCATGGTGTCCCCCAACCAGGGCTTCACGCGTCAAACATCGTCCTCATCTATCCACAGCTTACCCGCACCACATCGGAGTCGACAAGCTAACATGCACAAACATTCATCTCTCAGCCAGCTCGGAACCACGCAGGCATCACGTGGACAACCACGTGTTAGCAGGCCCAGAATTGAAATGATCGAAGACGAAGGAGATTACGTGTGACCTCGTGCGATCGCAGGTGTTTTGTGGGGATTAAAGTGGAGTCGGGTATGGGATTTGATGTATATCCATAGATGTACCCCTGGTGGAGATTTTAGTCAAGAGACAACTGCATTCGCAAAGACCGTTCTCTCGGTATCTTGGGCTCAAAGTATTCTGTAATTACATTTTGTCGTTTGTAGTTTGTATAGCTTAGTTCAAGATGTTGTTCAATGGCCGCTTGTCGAAAGCTTTTTAGCCCAGCGCTTGATTTAAACTGCCCCAAAGCTTTGAAATCTATTCGCAGAGACGTTTTCAAAGGACAATCAAAAACCCTTTTCCCTTTTTGTTCATGTAAATTGTCCGGATGGCGATAAAAAGATACTGTAAATCCCATGGGGTAAACTTGAACGATTTGTTTACATTTTGACTTTCTATACTCCTAAACTATTACATATTAACTGAATAACCGATGCTCAGTTCGGATTTCTTAGCATCTTCAATCTTAAATTATTTAAGCTGATTGTTTGGTCGTTTTCAGCAACTTCTTTTTGGGAAAAGCTTTCGATTTGGGGACTAATAAAGGGGAAATATTACTGTACTCGAAAGAGGCTGTTCTTAATTGAATCATCTCTCTCGATAGCGAGGACTTTAACTCTTTATTGTTTGTAGAGTCAGGGAAATTGTATATGTTAGAAATATTTATATGTTAATAATAGAGTATATTTATATTGTAAGTTAGAGCTTGATATCTGAAGCAGAAATATTTGAAACCTTGCTGCACGACCAGAAACGCCAGACCTGATCCCAGAGGCAAGTTAGGGATTTTACCAGTTTGATGCAAGTTTGGCATCAGGTTTCATCAAGCCTGGTGTCTTCTTCAAGTTGCCCCAAGTCTGTGAACATCAAACTAGATGCAACTCGATATTTACTGACTTCTTCAAGTTATTAGAACAGCTTTGGGATGAAAGGTTTTGACCATCCACTTTCATCAAGCCTGTTGTCTTCTTCATCAAGTTGCATCAGTTCTGTGAAAATCACGCTTGAAATTTGCAGACTTGCTGTCAGTTTTTGAAACAACCTTCATCAAGCTTGTGGAACTGTCATCAAGCCAGTTGACAACTTGCAGCAGACTTGTTATCATCAAGCCGGAGCAAGCGATGTGAACGCATCCTGATATCGACTTGATGATTGCAAGGTAACAAGCCTGCAGCAGAGTTGATGCAAGTTTAGCATTTCTGGTCGTGTACAAGACGCAGATTGAAATTGTTGTTTTTAAGTGTCGCACACAGAACCTTGAATGATTACGTATTCGATGAAATAACGTGTGTCGTGTTTTGTCTCCGAATAATACCAAAAGAAAACTAATAAGTTCGAACTTGCGCTGATTCGCAACTTTTTTAGCAAAACTGTAAAGTAAACCAGGGCACGCCAGTCGTTCGAATGCGCGCTATTTATGGAAAACTCTCTGTCCTAGCATAGTTTGCATTTTTTCCCATCAGTTCATTGTCTCTCTTTTTCTGCCTAATTGTAGCACTATGAGAGCAGGACTATACAAATTATTTGTGGATACACTGACCAGGCTTGAGGCAAGTTGATTGTCAAGACTTTTTTTATCCACAAGCTTGACGTAAGTTGTTTTAAAACTTGCGGCAAGTCGCCAAGTCTGCGAATTGAGTGTGATTTTCACAGACTTAATGCAACTAGATAAAACCAGCAGGATTGATGCAGCTTGACGATAACTTACATCAAGTAATGTTACGTACACTGTCTGTGTATGCATGGTTAATAGAGTGGGCAATTGAAGAATTCCTATTGGGATTTGGCAAAAACAAAATACACACGTGACGATGAAGTACCATATTTTGAAGAACCATAAACTTTGACCAACATGAACAATGAGTTTCCAAACCATCTGCTTTATTAACTATGGTGTGTGTAAATATTTGTTCATTCACAGCGACAGTCGGAAACTGTTACCAACTGCCATTGTTATTGTAGATTTGCGATGGCCACCACTTGATGGTCTATTCAATTCTAGTTCAATTCTAGATCAATACTAGTCTGCTGTCTCTACCAGTGTGCTTAGTATGTATTTGAATTGAGCATCGAGTGCAAAAAGCGAAGCCAATGACGGGAACAGACCCCCTCAGGTTACAGGTAAATTAACCCTATTTCAAATCACATAATTTGGAATGGGTTGATTACTTTGCACATCAGTTGGAAGAGATCTGTAGAAGGATCAAGCTACAAGACACTGCAATTTTGTTCGCACAGAGGAGTTAGGGTTGGGTTGGCTCAACTCATCCACGTTCCGCCATCTTTGACTCGACTTTTTGAAAGGCCCAAAACTAAAGTTCTTACTCTACGTATTCGGGGAAATCACTGTCCACTACAGTTAAAAAGCGGCGCGATATGCTATCTACAATTATAAATGGCAACAATATTATTCTGTTTGCTGGGTAAATAAGCTAAATTAACCTAGCATTCAATTGTAACACGTCATTTTAATTAGTCCGCTATGCAAATATTTTCGTGTTCTTACAAAGCCAAAGACGAACAAACCTGTTCTGGCCTGATGAAAACAGCATTGAACAATGTTTTGCTGCACAAATTGTTCAATGTTGTCAACAATACTGAACAAGTTGCTGAGCCTGAACTAGCCTCCAATCAGGTGTAAAAATGTTGAACAGTATTGCTGACAAACTTGAACAATGTGAACAGCAAAACATTGTTCAAGCCAGCAAAACATGTTCAAGCCAGCAAAACATTGTTCAAGCCAGCAAAACATTGTTCAAGCCCGTTATCATCAAGGCCAGAACAGGTTGATTTTTTGCTGTGTTGACTTTAAAAACAATAGTTTCTAAAGAAATGAAAAAATTATACCAAACTGTTGTGCTGCCTACACCACTGATTCTAAATATTATTGATATGCTACTAAAGGCAAAATTTGCCGACTGTTAAATTTGTTCTGAGCTGCTGTAGCACACAATGTCGAATTAGGCAGAAATCTCACTCTCTTGTCGCACTGTTCATGGAGGATCCTGATGTGAGTAAAATGGGATCAAGGAAGTGCCTATTTGATGCGAAAATGGATTCCATGCACTGGAATTCATAATTCATTCCGAAAAAAGAGTAGAAAATCGGAATGAATTAAGATTTGATTGAGCAAGACACCCACTACGACAATTGGATTTAGTTGAAGTTTGGGCTGGGAAATGAGTATGTTATCCCCCCCCCCTTTCAGGATCCTGTTCATGAGAGTCCAACCATGACTGACAGTTTGTTATAGAGTGAAATTTCTGCTTATTTTCCCATTCGCTCCACGTGCTTCGCACGTCAGTCCAGAGGGGGTGGGGTGGGGTGATGTGCGTTTTCAGGGCAGGTGACGATTTGCCCATATGGATCTCAAAGTTCTATGCTATACCGTGGGTGGGGGCTGAACCAGCAGTTGTACACGGTATGGAAAATCTCTACGATATAATAACTTGATGTTCCCGAGCTCATAACGGCGTGTTTATTGTATTCATATGGGACTGGGCTAGAGTATTCGAGTTTTGATCGAGTTTTCCTGTTAGATAATATGTCGTCAGCGTCCCTTTGCCCTTGACGTTCACCAGACCACGGTAGATGAATGTATAACCTTTGTCTTTTAACATTTCATATGTCTTCTCCACAATCTACAAAAAGAAAATTTTTAAAATGTTAGAAAATATACACAGGATCACTCACCATCTTTTAAAAACATTAAACCAATTCGACGTTTGCAACGAAATCCTTTATCGAAATGTGGAATTCTAGGTAATAAAAGATGATCCTTACTGGACCTCTAGGAAGAGCAGTTTAGAACTGATAGAGCTATCCAGTTAGGTTTCCTCCTGTAGTAATACTGGATCAACAGCAATACTGTCCTTCCTATTGGATTTTTTTTCTTTCCGAACGTACTGAAACTAACTTCGTTCATATTGGATAGCTCTATCAGTTCTAAACTGTTCTTTCTAGAGGTCCAGTAGGGATCATCTATGTTGATCTAGTGTTACTACAGGAGAAAACCTAAACCAAACTAACTTTTTTATACTGGATAACTCTATCAGCCCTAAACTGTTTTTCCCAGAGGTCATTAAGGACCATGAGTAATTTTCGTTCGGGAATATTAGCTTGTATTGCACTCACTTGAATATAGCCTCCTTTTCCAGTGCTGTCCATGCGACTGGCAACGTTCACTGTGTTTCCCCAGATGTCGTAATGAGGTTTCTTCGCACCAATAACACCTCCCACAACCGGACCGCAATGAAGACCTTTGTTAAAAAGAATAAAAAATTAAATTCCGGCTAGTTGGCTTCATCAAATTGCACAAAGTCTATGAAAATCAGACTTGATGGCACTTGATGCAACTTCATCATCATCACCATCATGTTTATGGTATAAAAAGTTTTGAAAATCAACTTGTATGAAGCCTGTTGACAACTTGCAGCAGACTTGTTATCATCAAGCTGGAGCAAGCGATGTGAACACATCTTGATATCGGCTTGATGACCGCAAGGTAACAAGCCTGCAGGAGACTTGCTGCAACAAGAAACGATAAAATTCGGCCGTCGAACGCCAGTTTGACTTGAATTGACTTACCCACTCGAAGGACAAAATCGTTAAACGATTCTTGATTAATGTTATCAAGACGCCCTTTCAAGGCCAAAGCAAAGTCAACCAAATCGAGCAATGGTTTGCACGTGTTTTTCTGGCAGTCTTCGTCTTCTTCATTTTCATCGCTATTCAGCCCAGATGCAAGGCCCGACGCGGCCATGTATGTGCTACTTATTGTCTTGATTTTTTCAACGTCTCCAAATCTTGCATCATCAAGCAACTTGAGAAAGATAGATAGATAATGTATTTAACCACACTGACACCATCAGCAGAAGCTGGTTTCCATGGTGGGCGTGTAAAAGAATCAGCAATTAAGCTATCGTGCCATGCAAATCCTCATACAGACGAGCAAGTTTTCCTTGACAAGTTGTCCTTGAAGGTTTTATTTGTTCAAATAGAACTTATCAAGGAAAACTTGCTCATCTCTACGGAGCTTAACTATGGGATTGCTGATGGTGTTGGTGATGGTGGTAGTGATAAGAATCTATCATAAAGTAACAGTATCACAAAATATGTGAGGTCAGTTGTACGGAAACTGGATGGCCCTATATCAACCGGATAGTCACAATCTTCATCTGCCACACAAAGATATAAAAAGCAATGAAACTGAGTGTATCAAATTCACAAGAGATAAAAAGTGACTTTAACTGAAAATGCTGAACTTTAATGCGTGTTTTGCCAGTTTAAAAATATCACTATAAAGCGGATAGCGCTATTTATCTTTCGTACAGCTGACTCCAGTATCACATACCTCATCGAAATCAGAAATGACTTCATTTAAAAATCTCATACATTCCACGCCGCTGTTATTGATGCTATCCTCGGAATAAAAGTCGTCAAAATTTGGAATGGACGCAAACATCACACTCACATTTCTGTAAGAATGGCTGTATAATTCCTAGCGTTGAAAAACAGTTAAAATGATTAATAACCGTAGAATATCTCCCTTGCTTTGTAGGACGGACAGTTTAGAACTGATAGAGCTATCCAGTATAAATAAAGTTAGTTTAGTTTCGGTTTCCTCGTGCAGTAACACTGGATCAATAAGAGATGGTCCTTACTGGATCTCTAGAAAAAACAATTCAGAAGTGATAGAGTTATCCAGTATAAATAAAGTAAGTTTAGTTTAGGTTTCCTCGTGCAGTAACGCTGGATCAACAAGAGATGATCCTTACTGGACCTCCAGGAAGAACAGTTTAGAACTGATAGAGCTATCCAGTATAAATAAAGTTAGTTTAGTTTAGGTTTCCTCGTGCAGTAACACTGGATCAATAAGAGATGATCCTTACTGGACCTTTAGGAAGAACAGTTTAGAACTGATAGAGCTATGCATTATGAATTTTATGAGCTTTTTAAATGCTTGCATGCTAGCTCTTACCGTTTCATCCTTTTCTTGATCCTGCATGAAATGGGTTGCGACATAGCTTGGTAAAATATTATTTATCAATTGCTGATTTCTTTCTTTTATATTGTTTATCTTCTGTCTACTTTCCTCGGCCTGAAATAAAATAAAAATACCGACAATTTCATTTCTACTTGAAAATCACTTGATGCACCAAATTCATACGCCTTTAAGTACTTCAAAGTAAGTAAGTTGTGCCAGCCATTACCTCTAACTTCCAGACGAATAATGTTTTGGCTGTTTTTGCCGTCTAAATAGCGATGAAAGGACGTGGTTTAATGATGGAATTGTATATATCGATATGGTTGAAATAAACGAATTGTCCCGGCTTTCACGAACCTGGAGAGAATGTAGTGTTAAGAACACCATGCAAAACGTTAAAATAATTGGCCCTGTATACTTGCTTTCTACGTAATCTTTTGAACTAAAAAAAGAAATATGCTTAAGATTTCTTTCCACTTCTTTTATTTGGGTTACAAGGTGGGTTTAAAGTTTACTTCATAATTTCCTTTACCCGTGAAAGATATTTTTGTCGAAGTTATCGTAGATTTCCGGTACAGCAATGGTAGTCATTAGCCAGTATAGGACGATCGTCAACAACATTAGTCCAAATTTGAGAAAGAAACTAAGCTGAACCATCAGACATATGGCAAGCAAAACGAGAATTGCGATGTAATTAAAATACTAAAAATAGTGAGAAAAGCACTTTTAATATACTGGACGCATTAAAAGAAGTTAATGTTGACTTCCGGCTGAAGCGGTTTTTATATAAGTGATACTTGGAAAGAAATCAGACTAACGTGGGTTCTAAATTGCTCTTATTTCCATGTTTTGATAAGATAAATTCATGCATTATGTGCATGAGTGACATAATTCGTGCTGGCATGGTTAGTTTATTTTGTTTTCTTCCTGGTAACAGAAGAATGAAATAACTTTTTTTAAGAACGAGTTTCATTTGCCAGCCTGAAGTGTTTCCTTTTATTTTGGCTGCTTAGCTGTCCAGATTTCAGGCTTGTGGTTATTTATGCATGTTTTACGGTATGATGATGGTGATGTTAATGGTAATAGCTCCACCTGTTGGTCTGCATGTATTTTGCTCTTACCATGGGATAGAAGCAGGCGTCGTGTTGTGGGTCAAAATCTGTGATATTAACAACGTTGTTAGCGTCTCCATCACATACCGTCTACATAAAAAGACGAAGGACGACACGGATAAATTACGAAGTGGCTTTTTAGACGTATTGAAAGCTAATTATGACTTGTGTTCGGGCACGGAGACCACTTGCGATGAATTGACTCCTGAGAATACCTTATATATCTAACACAAGTGAGTATTAGAAGTGTTATCAACCACTTGACTTACCATGTCCAACACGGTGGAGAAAATCAGAAGAAGGACAGCAATAAAACCAAGAAATGTTCTTGCACGCTTGTTCTTGTCCAGATGTCGGGACAGATCAACCACGACGGGAGGCAGATACTGTACAGAATACAATGCAAGTACTGATTAATTGAAGGAATCTGACGGATACTAGCTTTGCGAGAAAATAACTTTTTGGGAGACACAAACCACGACAACATATTGTAGAATACTACCCACATTAGACCGGCACGTTTGAGATATCTCTCTCAAGTTGTTCCATAACCCAGGGCATACCTTTTTATCGATTCTGAATGCCACTGTGACACAGATGAAAGATAAAATGATGAAGAAGACAACAGGAAATGAAACGTTTTGAGGAACAGACCTAAACATGTAAAACACGCGTGGGTTTATTAAATTATTACATTGAGCCTTCTTCTGGAACTTAATAAACCCTCAACAGAACCTTCGTTGTTAAGTTTAATTGAAATTTTACCTTGGCAAGACAGTTATCTTTACGACGAAGGAAAATACCAACACGAGACAAAGAGCAGCAAATGACACGGTGATGCCACCTTTAGTTGTTTGCGCGTACTGGAAAATAAACCAAAAATTTAGTCTTGAGATTTCCCGAAAAATTATGTTGGTTAATCGTTGAAAAAACTCTACTTCAAGACATCAACGTCATACAATCAACCAATGTTATATCGATGTCTGTTTGCTAATGCTGAACCAAAGTTTGTAAAACAACGTCAAAATAACGTTGACATCACGTTGTCGACGAATCAACTTTTTTAAACAAATCTCCATGCTCTGTCTACTGGTAGGTTTAAGGTTCAAAGTTTACAAAGTTTTGCAAAGTTCATAAAGTTTTGTTTGAGTTCAACCAAGTCAAAAGTTCATAACATATCTTGCTAAAAATCATTGCTTTTTCAAAGTTTACTGCATAAGCTAAGAAGAGATTTTATTCTACCTTTTCTTCATTTTGAGGATCGACAAACTTGAGTGTAAAAGGGTTTACTTTTGCTGACGTTCTGAAAAAGACGAAAAGGTTTTAACAGTTTATTAAATTTTTAACTGGCAGGCCGGCTGGCTGGGTGATTAAGAAAGTGATGTATTGGTGATGTATTCTGCAACTCTAAGAGCGATGTTCATGTCTCCTGGAAACGTCATGTTTATTGCCTATAGTTGTGTTGATGAAAATCTATTAGAATTAGAGAAGTGAAAAACTCGTATCAGAGGAAAAAACTCGCAAAGGATCCTTTACAAAGGATTGTATACTGGTGAATAATCCAGACAATGACCTCGCGACATAACCACGAGCAAACAAAAGACAAAAAGAGAGAAATGCAGTGAAGTATGAGCATAATAAGACCCATTTTAGACGTCGCTTTCTCGTCTCACCGAATGCAATTCAAACAATGAGTAATACAGGGTGAGTAAAAAAAACTGATGCCCTTCCAAATTCAAATTAGCCGCGAATTTCATTACGGAACTTTAAGTATTCCCATAGGTTACAGAGAACAGATCGTGACTAAGTACACTGTACAGGATGAGTAAAAAAACTGATAATATTGAAATTCAAACTAGCAGCATTGCATTCTTGCAATTTGACAGACGTTGATCTAAAACAAAATCTAATTCCTAGTAGAAGTTAAAATGCATAATTTTAGCCGTGCAAGAATTGTCAGAATTGGTTTACGTACTGTGTACTAAATCACGATCTGTTCTCTGTATACCCATGGGAATGCACCGTAATATATGAAATTCGCAGCTAATTTGAATATGAAAGAGCATCAGTTTTTTTTACTCACCCTGTACAGTATAGGCTTTGTTGTCTCATCTACGTTTTGTGGGACAGGAAGGCGATGTCTAAAACGAGCCTAAGCTGTGATAAGACAAAAGCAAATTGAAAAGAAAATTCTTTCTGCTTTGTCTTCGTAAACCTCTGGGAAAAAGTTATACTTTGTTATGTTGCTTATGCTTATTTTGCTAGTGAGGAACAGGTTTTAGTCTCTGTTTTCTGTGTCTCTGTTGTACGTAGAATTTGAAAGGATCTAATCCTTGAGATACCAACCGCTTTAATACCGTAGTCATTCCTGTAGTAAGCTGAACCAATGAAAAGGTTGGAAAGGATGTTAGCTTTGAAATCATAACATGTTACTTCTTTTGTGAGTCAAATTTAGTCTTGTGTTGTCGTGCTGGAAGCACGAGAGCGGCTTTCGTTTAGCGGGTTTTACCGCCGCTTTTCAAAACAAGAGGATATTCGAGGAAATTTCGTCGCAAAATTGGTTTTGGAAGCAAAGGAATTGGATGCTAAATACTCGGACACTATGCTGGTATGTTGTTTAACTTCATACAAGCGCCATCAGTCGGTGGTTGTCGGTTGCATGTTGTGTATAAACTTGTATTGGGGATGAAATCTTCATGCAGTTGATTTGTATTGCCAGCCAGTGTTGTGTATTATTGTATTGTCAACGACAAGCAATGAGTGAGAGTTCTCTCAAGATTTATCTGTCCGGGGGCAAAACGTGAACTGTATTAATTCTCCTTGTTGTTAAACGTTAGACGAGACAATTTCTGCTGCAAAATTTTGATCTGAGGCACTGTCGCGTGCTGCAATTTTTCTTACATCTTGCGAGGCAGTTCTACTCTGAAGAGGTGTTATAATTAGTGAAGAATGCTTGACATGTGAAACAGACATGGGTATTTTGCATCTCGCAAGAGTAGAACTGCGTTGCAAGTTGCAAGCAAAATTTGCGTGCCTTTACATAGGTAAGTATTACGTATAAACGGTGCAATGAAGAAACTACGACTATATGTCAGAATTAATCCAAAACAGCAAGCACAAATTGTCGCGTCTAACATCGATGATTATACCGCTGTACAGACCACTGTTTAAGCCTGTATACACAGCAAAAATTGCACAACCTGTTCTGGCCTGATGAAAACAGCATTGAACAATGTTTTGCTGCTCACATTGTTCAAGATTGTCAACAATATTGTTCAACATTGTTACACCTGATTGCAGGTTAATTCAGGCTCATGAACTTGTTCAGTATTATTAACAACCTAGAACAATGTGGGCAGCAAAACATTGTTCAATGCTGTTTTCATCAGGCCAGAACAGGTTGTGCGTTTTTTGCTGTGTAGTTTTTATTTGGTCCAACTGTCGTGGCAAAGTCATTCAAAGATCATGAAATATAACATATCGTCAGTGTGACCAGATCTTGTATATTTTTTTACCAGATCCAGCTGGATGGGCTTGGAACCCCCCCCCCGCTTTAAACATTTGCAACATTTAGAACAGGAGGGAGTGGTCCCACCAAATCCAAGCAGCTTTGGTAAAAAAATTGCATATATCATCCCACTGCATATCGTTCACTGGTTCATTTGTATCAACCGTAAACTCATCTAAGTGAATCTCACCTTTCACTTTGTTCCAAGACTCGCGAAAGATTCCTCATCAACTCTTCTTCATTTCTAAGTCAAATATACACAATCACCGTTACCTTACAGGGACTGCGGAGAGGGTGGGGCTGGGGGGGACTTCAACCCCCTCACTTTTCATCGCAGATGAAGTTTTATACGCTGCTACTGCGCAGTAGTGTTAACAAATCCTGCAAAGATGCTAAAACTGCAGATGAATTCAAATTTCCCGGGGAACAAACTCCCTAAAAACCGTGCATGGATTAAGTATATTCTGAGTTCGACCTTAGCCTCCCCACTTCAAATTACGCTCCGCGAGACTTGCCTCAGAACAGTATACATATTAGGAAAACTTTAAGTCCTTACTTCAATCTACCATCGTTTATTTCACTTTTCTCAAAACTGTCCTCCTACATGGGAAATCAAAGAATTATCGCATTACTCAAAAGGTTTAAACGGAATGAAATGTGCTTGACACAAGTCTTTAATAATTGCAATTTTATCAGCAAGTTGGTTTTGTACAACTGGTCTCAGACGAAAGCTTCTCAGCTCATGCAAAAGTCACAAAAATGTTTGATTCGTCCACTCACAGTTTTCTCAGGAACAGAAATTTCCACTTGATGCCTGACCGTCCCATTCTCCTCTGTGCCATTGCTTTCCTTCGTCTTTAGCGCCTTTCTCGCGGTTGTCCCAAGTAAACTCACGATTGGAGACGACGTTCGTCTCTTCGCTTCGCATTCGGGCATCACTAACAGCGGAACTGTCTCCCATTTTCCCTAGAAATTTATATGATGGAATGGAACTGTTCAAGGCCAAGCACTTATATCGGTTAGCGGGTCCAAATTTGAAGGTAAAAGTCTGATTCAACTTCTACTAAGTTTTAAATGCTGTGTAAATCAAACACAGGCTCTTTTAGGGCTGCTTACGTGATCTCGTTTTCCAAGAACGAGATTGGATTTGCATTGAAATAAGTGTAATGTTAGGTGTAGACATGTAATTGCCTTATACATGCGTGCAAGCGCACAAGTTTTGCAAGTCTGCAAAAGAAATTGTAGCGAGTCTGTTCACAAGCTGTTGGCAAGTTGTGTTCGCACTGCGTGTTCCAAGTTTACTGTAACGTAACAGGTTTAGAAAGAGCTGTTAACAACTTGTGGCATTATCAGACCTGTTGCAAGGTTGTTATAACAACTCGGTACAACACAACCTTGTGACAGGACTGATATATCGACAAAGTTTCTACGTGAAGTTGTTCGAGAAAGCTTCGTCAAAACTTGTTCACAACTCAAGTGGGACCAGGTGTTAGAACACAACTTGTTGACGCCTTAGCTTGTTTGTAGACTTGCTACGAGCTATAAAGTTTGTTGTCGTCAGGTTATATGTTGCTGTTACGCTAGCGCACGTGCTAAATATTCATTAATTTTAAAATGCTCGCGCCGGGAAGCTAAGATGCGATAAAACACTCCCGCTCGCTCCTTTATCGCAAAACACACCTTTGCTTTTGACTTGATTTTCCCAACGATAAGATATGTTTTAATTCCGGTTTCTTTAATATATTCATTTCTTAATGCACCGTTGCCGTCCTCAACTTCGTAGAGATCTCGGACTCTTTCGTACGTCGTCGCCGAAATATGAACGCGCCTTCAAAAGAAATTAGGACAACATTTTGAACAAACCAACAAGTGTATAAACTAACCCATTTCCCAATTCAAAACTGTAAAGCCTCTGTTGATTGTTTGAAGGCACAGCGTAAAATGTCAAGAAACTTCGAAAGTTAGAAAATATAAAAAGTATGTGTCTCATGACTGCTGCTATCTATCACATTGTCTCTTCAAACAATCCATACATGCTTTGCGGTCTCGATTAGGATATAGCTATTTGAGTTATTACAAAACTCGTAAGCCGAAATTTTCACGTTATCAGTTTGGTCCTCGATTCAGTTGTATTTACAGATCAGTTTCGCTTACCCTGGAATCCCACCCGACTCCATTTTATTGGCGAGCGTGACGTCATTCGACCAAGCATCGAATTGCCATTTTTTCTGCCCCAGGACCCCGGCTAACACAGCTCCGGTGTGAATGCCAACGCGCATGTCCAAGCTCTTAACCCCGGTTTGGTGTCGCACTTTACTGAAATACGAAGGAAATATGAAGTCTTTAAAACTAACATTACCAGTGACGGTAATGCAGCTCAAATCATTCGAACATACGCATCTTAAAACGACGCGAACTTGTGGCAAGTCAATTTTACAGGCTTCTCGTGACTTGTCAACAAGCTGCAACGAACTTGCGAGTTTCATCAAGTTGCAAGCAGTCTGTCAAAATCAGGCTTGTTGCAACTTGTCATTTGCAAATTGGTTATACAACTCGTTGAAACAACTTGCAACAAGCCTGTGGATAACGAGTTTTGGCAATCAACTTGCAAAAAGCCGTCTGTTCACAACTTGCAACAGACTTATCGTCAACAAGTTGTCGCAAGCCATGCGAATTATCCTGACCTCGGCTTGTTGACAATGAGTCTGTTAAAGAAGTCATCAAGCTTGCCAATTTATGACTCTGTCGAGGATATCACATTGCCATGCGAACATACAAAATATATTTTTGAGTGTTTTTGAAATGGGTGCCAACTGTAGTGGGATTTGTTAAACTCGCTGACCCATATTATTACGTTGATAATATAGCTCAGCGCTACCACGCTTCAAATGCCACGACATCATACTCACGCAATATGATTGATCATTCCCAGACCCATGTTAACCGCTGAGGAAGCATGACTGTTGTCTCCTTGTTCTCTGTCGGTCGCATCCAGGCCCGCGATACAATAGTAGCAGTCACCAAGAATTTTGATTCGTTGACAGTTGTGTTTCTATGAAAATATGTCAGTTTTCATATCCATACATGCTTTTTGAGTAGTTCTAAACTGTTCCTTTTAGAGGTCTAGTAAGGACCATCTCTTATTGATCCAGTGATGCTACGGAAGGAAACCTAAACTAAACTAACTTTTTTATGCTGGATAGCTCTATCAGTTCTAAACTGTTCTTCCTAGAGCATAAGGATCATCTTTTATTGATCCAGTGTTACCATACCAGGAACCTTTTGATAATTAAAATAGTGTTTGCTTACCGAGGCGAGTTTATCAAATATGGCAAATAGTTGGTTTAGCGTCACTATTAGCTCTTCAGCAGAACATGTTGAGGATAATTCGGTAAAGCCAACGATATCAGCGTAAAGTATGCTACAAGAGAATGATTTCAATTCAGTGCGTTGAGTTTGGGTTGATTGAAGGCATCAAAAATACCAGAATAAATAAATGTAATTTTACAATGGGGTAGGACGTTGTTCCAACATTGAAATTTGCTTGAAATTACGTTGATACGTCGACAACGTGATGTCAACGTTATTTTGACGTTGTTTTACGAACGTCGGTTCAACATTAGCAAACAGACGTCGATATGACGTCCATTCATGCATGGTTGATTGTATGACGTCGATTTTACTTGTAATCTCCATATGGTTGATGAGATTCACAACGTAATCTCAACGTAATTATGTTCATTAAATTTCTCTTTTTTTTTCAACGACGATTCAACGTCTTCACCGAAGGTGATTTCATACGCTGTTTTAACGTTTAAATTTTATTTCTTATTCACCTACCTACAACATTCTACCCTCTCAATATAAATCTTATTAAAATTTCCATTCTTTAAGATGGTGCCATCTAGTTGCATATCATCCTCCAGCTCTTTCGACACGTGCCTTGGCAGAACGGAGAGCAGCAAACGTTGCTGGAAAAGATATGCGAAAGAATTAACGAGGCTACGTTTGACTCATAAATATCTGAGGATCTTACGACATGAGGTAATTCAAGAGTCTTGATAGTCAGGATTCATTAGAAATTTTATCTTCAGTTCTACTAAAAAATATTTTAATTTAAAATGAATCTCTGAGTTTCATTTTAGACCATTGCACAGCTCTACAGCACTGTTCTTTGTATTTCAAAAAAGTTTCTTCAAAGTTTGCCTAAAAACCATATGTTTCCCGTTTGAACTCAATTGTAATTATAAGTTAATTTGCATAAACTCCACACCTTATCCATGACAACAATATCTCTGGACATACGAACGGTAGGAGAATAAAACTTCCAATTATGAAGACAACAAGTAGAGCTATACAATGACCTAAACTAAGCTCTACACGTGCACCATAAAAGATTCTATGGCGAAAGAAGTACAATGTGCCATGATTTAGACTATCAAGGTACCCTAACGCCTTTCAGGAACCGCGGAGGAGGGGGGGTTTGGGGGCCGTGCCCCCCCCCCAATAATTTTCCTGTGATTGATTGAATGGTGGTTAATTATAACCAGTGCTACTTGACGTTTTTCCAATAAGTAGCGTTACAGCTCCGGTCAAGAGCACCTCATTAACATTTTGGCTGTGATTTTGGGAAAACGCACTCTGACATCCAGCAAAATAAAGGAGGCAAAAGGATTGGCGTCAAAAAAACATACATGTATTTTTCCAATATTTACTAATAAAGAACGAAAAAAATCCCAACAATAAACATGAACACGTCGCAGCCACAAGACAGTTTAAGAAAAAAAGTAAAAAAAATAAATAAAAAAAAACCGGAAAAAAGTTGAAAAAGAACGAAGCAAGAATGGGGACTCGATTGTTGCCCCAGCCCCCTCTCCGCCCCTGGAAAGCTAAACATTCGGCCCCCTCAATCCAAAAATTGCTCTGCGGTCCCTGCTTGAAGGAGACTCAATCACCCCAGTCATTTAGAATGAGTTATTTGAAATTTTCCTAGAGTCTTTTCAACATCAGTGTTCAGATACTTTTAAAAAAGTGAACAGTAAGAATCGTTTTGATAACCTGAAAGAATAGCTTTGACTGCGGTAAAGAAGACAATAGACTCTTACAAAAGAGTTACTTTGCCTGACTCGTTTGAAGAATTCAATTCACTTCTTTTTTCGAGCCCGTGGCTTAAGCCAGTGCTTTCTTACGATGTATTTATTGTACCTGCTTTTTGTGCTGAAATTCCAGTTTCATTTTGACTTGTAGTGAGTTGAGGGTCTCGCTAAAGGCCTGGCGTTGTCTTCTGTCGGCCAACAAGAAATCAATGACCCCCATTAATGCTGCACATAGGAATAGCAGAACGTTGGCAGCAATCTTGAAATAGAAAGACAATAAAAATAACTTGGAATTAGAATTAAAATTACAATTGCTAGAATTTTGTAGAGAATCCGTACAGTCTATGCATTTAACGCACTAGAATAATAGTTTATGGTTTGGGTTTCCTCCTGCAGTAACACTACATCAATAAGAGATGATCCTAACTGGACTTCTAGGTACAATAGTTTAGAACTGATAGAGCTATCCAGTATAACTAAAGTTAGTTTAGTTCAGGTTTCCTCCTTCAGTAACACTGGATCAATAAGAGATGATCCTTAATTACTAGACCTCTAGGAAAAACAGTTTAGAAATGATATAGAGTTATACAAAGCAAATAAAGTTAGTTTGGTAGGTTTTCTAACTTCCCCCTCTGTTGTGCTTATATAGACGACTTGATAAAGAAAATTAGAAAAGCATTGAAAACAGCTGTGCAGAAAACACCTTACAGGTTAGTATATAATCGTCTATTCTGCTCTCATCTCCAAGTAATATTTTTCTTATTTCTGCATCATATCTGTTATCTTTACGATGTAATTAAATTTTGGTTACGCATTGACTTTCGCTGAAAAACTAATGAAAAAACATCCAAAATAACCGTTATCTTGTTCATGTTGACGTCATAGTGACGTGTTTAATAACTTTGGCAGTTTCTCGACGAGAGATATTCCGAAAGACGCTCTTAATGGAGAAGAAAACCTTGAGTAAATTTTAGATTCTGGCCGATAACATTTGCCCTATTTATTTGTTAATTATCGTTTGAATTGTACAAACGGTGCGAATTACAATCTGGTACACAGCCAATACGGGCATGTTGCTGGACGTCTGTTGACATCTTGCAACAGACTTGAAATCGACAAGCCGTTATCAGGATGAGTTTGCATGGCTTGAGAGAGCTTGTTGGCACAACAGCAATGCTCGCTGAAAATCGTACATTTGTATTTCTCGTTTTTAATACTGTGACAATCACAGGACTTTTGAAGAGATTGTTTTTTTTTGAAAAACCCCAATCAAAAACCACCCTGGTGTAGTTATGTGCAAGCACGGTATTAGTAATGCTAGTGAAAAGATAAAGACTTTTATTTGGATAAACAAGTTCGACTTGAGTTTGTATATCCGATACAATTAAGAATTAACACCTCCGCTCGTGATGTAAATAGTACATAGTTGCTTCGCGCTCGCAAACAACTTGACGATCTAAAAAATAAATGAATACATTTGCGTCGGCGTTTATTACTTTAGCGCATTTCCACGTGAATAAGCACATGTATTTGTCACAGCAGTGAACTACACATGTAATTAAATAAACACAAACCTTGAAAAAAAAAGTTGTAACAAACTTGCAAACAAGTGGTAACAAGTCAGTTCACAAGCTGTTGACGAGTTGTGTTCGCACTGCTTGTTGCAAATTGTTGAAACAAGTTTAAAACAAGCTGTTACCGGCTTGTAACAAGCTTGATGAGACTATTAGACATGTTAGAATGCTGTTCCAACAAGAAGACTGGTGCAGTCATGATAGAACAATGTATAGTTACAGCCTTGTATGTGACAGACAATCTTGTTACAACAGGTGTGTTGTATCAGAGTTGTCAAGGCATCCTTCCAACATGTTTTATAATTCCGTCAAACTTGATACAAGACGTCAACAAGTTGTTGTAAACGTGTTGACAACTTAGAACAAGCAGTGCGGGCACAACATGTTGTTGACCGACTTAGCTTGTTACTGTGTGCACGCCCGTGCGTAATTAGAAAAATATGCCCCGGGGAAGTAATTACGTAATGTGTGCTTGCAGAGATAAGATTTCAGATTCCTGTTGCATAATGTGACTCATTGACTTGACGATAAGAGTAATTTAAATACTTATCAGGTTACGCATGCTTGTTGATCAAGTAACGTGTGCGCAATGCTCGAAGAATTAGCATAACTGCATAACAATTTGCAGGGTTAAAAATGTGCCTAATTCAATTGCATATGTACTACTTTGCAACAATGTAGATCTGTAAGTTTGCTGTCGTGACAAGGGGCATACCCCTTCGCAGAAAATGTATAGAGTTGAGTCTCTAGACTGAAATAAAGGCATTTCCAACAGTTCGAGAACACATGCATTTTGAGACAAATTTTAGGTTTGCAAAGTAATGTAGGAAATGATAAACCACTTGAAACCTAGAAACGCAATTATACTTTATACTTGTGTTCATGCGTAAACAATCGTTCCATTTTAAATATTCGATGTTGTGGCACTCGATCGGACTCAACATTTTTTCCCCAAAACTCAATTTGTAGAACTGTCCATTCTAGAATTTAGAACTACCCATTCTAGGATTTAGAACTGTCCACTCTAAGATTTAGAACTACCCATCCAGGATTTAGAACTGTCCATTCTAGGATTTAGAACTACACATTTTCCAACTGGAACTGTCCATTTTGGAAAATGGGAGGCCTTAGGATGACCATCTTTCACTTACTGAAAAAACTGAAGCAGAATTGGATCGAATTTCTAACAAAGAACCTTAATTCGTCGGGAAATCAACTAATACCTTTTCGTCTCATTGTTTCAAGCAGTGAGTGATCCAATGTTTTAATTTTGTGTGCATTTCTGACTGCACAACCAAAAGCGGTAACATGTCCCAAAAAGTGCTGAGAAATTACCTAAAAATCACATAACCGCGTCCAATTAGGTAGCAACAGCGTTCCTTGTTTAAACTGATTTGTTAGGAGACCGGCTTGTAAACCTTGTTCCCTTTTGTGCAGATGAAAAAATTGATCAGGTTTTTTTTTTACTTTTGACAAGCAACACGTGTGCCGTACCCGTTAATACTATACGTCTCATTCGAGGTACTTTATGTTCATGCCTCATTCTCAGTGAATTTTGGAAACGACAGTTTGTCCGATTGTCAAGCGAGATCAGCGAGCTGTGACCCTTTACAACATTCGAAGACAAAGTAGTATTGGAAAAAATCGCTTGCTAAAAATGCCGTGTGCCATATTGACCCATATTCACTCATTTGTAAGGAAATAACTGACGTGTTATAAACAATATGGACGAGTCGTGCAGCCAAATACGCAAACATGCTCTGTTAATCATTTCAAACTGGCCGTGCTATTTTACTGGCTCACGGGACGGCCAAGCAGGCGATGAATTTTAAACAAAACGTCATTAAATTGAGCCCTTTTTTGCACTTGAGCTATTTCGCGGCGACACCGAGCGTGGACTTTTGCACCCGTCTCGTTGATAGTTCTTTCTGGATGTTCGCGAAACAGTGAAATGCATTTCGCTACGATACGATTGAACTCAAAAACGGCCTATAAAACCCCATTTTCAGAAACTGTATGCATGTATGTATGTATATATGTACGTGCTTTATCAGACAAAAAATCAAATTAGTTTTGTCATGTATTGCGTACGAGTCCAATATCTGCAAACTCTGACGGTGTTTTTAATCCATGCGAACTACTTGGCCCTTGGCTTGCAAATGGCCGACGACGGAGCACGTGTGCTTGCATATGCGACGCTAATAGCTCGTCCGGGGTATATTTTTAGACGCTCGTAATCTAATGTTAATTGTTATCAGAATTAACATGCTTTTAAAGCGAAGGGCTCCTTTGACCTAAATCGTGCAGCTGTCTGGCTGTTAGATATTTGCTGAAAGCCACATGAGGAAAATGTTTATCAACTATATCTCGTATCTTATGGAAGGATTTTTTAGCGAGTAACGGTTCTTATTAGCGCACCAGCTCGTTTAATATCGTCTAAGCAGCGCTTAAAAGTCCATACTCGTAATTATAAGCTTGTCCTAAGAAGCTTATATCAAATTATGTTTGCATGAAGATCACCGTAGTGCTTGCTTTTAATTTTGTATCAGCAAAACTTCTATGGTCTCGAACCAAAGTTGTCAGTGTCGGTAGTTCAGTCAAAAGCACGCGAAAAGCTAGGGCTAGCATCTTTTACTGTCTAAAACGATACGTTTATGCAGAGCTCGCCTTCTCGAGCAAAAATTTTTCGTCGAGAAGTTATGATGCATAATTTTCACTGCGGATGAACGTTTGAAATGCACTATTACTATTAGTTACTGATGCTTTAAATTTCCGACGAAGTGCCTTAATTTGCACAAAGTTCTGTTTACATTGTTTCAGGTCGTTAAAGATATATGTTTATGTGCTTGAAAAATTAAATGGTGAATTACCTAAGGCTAAGCGTTGTTATATGACGAAACGAAGCCCGGACAGATGGTTAATTCAACCACTTAACCGCCTTTAAATAGACTAAACTGCTGTATTATTGAGGAGCTAAATTTATCTTCGAGCATCGGATATTCATATAAGTCTAAATAATTTTTTTCAACAGGTCCCAGTAAGAGTCATCTCTTATTAATTCATTTTTATTATGTCCGGAAAAGACTTGTCTAGTAATTTATGCGCTTATAGTAATTTTATCAGCTCAGAATTGTTGTTGTTCGAAGTCCATTGAGTATCTTATCTCCTTTTGATCGCATATTCCTGCAGGAGGAGCCCAAACAAAGCTGGCTATATTTTTACTGCATAGCTAGCTCAATAAGTGCTGAATTAAACTGTTCTTCCTAGAGGTCCAGCAAGGATCATCTACTCTTGTTGTTCCACTGTTACTACTGGAGAAAACCTAAACTCAACATACTTTATTTATACTGGATAGCTCTATCACTTCTAAACGGTTCTTTCTGGAATTCAGTGTTATTACGTGCAATAAAACACCAAGCTTTGATTGATACTGGAAAGCTCTATATATGAGTTCTCAGTGACTGTTATAGTTCTGGAGTTTCAGTAACTAAGGATATCCTCTCTTCAAGCGATCCAATGTAGCTACACTGTCCAGTTCTGAACCTAGATATCTTCCTAGAGGTTTAATAAGCATCATCTCCTGTGGATCAAGTGTTACTGCATCTATAGAAAGAAGCCTAAACTAAACTTTATAATTCTTCATACTGGATAGCTCTATAAGTTAGCAGTGACTGTTCTTTTTAGAGGTCCAGTAAGGGTCCTTTCTAATTGTGTTGTTACCACATACGAGGACACTAAACTAACTTCTGTGCTTGATGATTCCATCTTGCAATTCCAAAACCTTTTCTGCTCGAAGCCCACGAAGGCAAAGAGCCAATATTATGCTACCGAGGGCAAATGTAAGATAGGGATCAGAAAGAAAGCATCACATCTATTGTATTTTCGCTCCCTTCTCCATTCACATATCACGGATAAATCGCTACCGCTTCACGTTTCAAACGAGATGAAAAACCGTACAGTCACGAATCAGGGCCGTATAAGAAGATCAACGGACTATATATCTATATGCACGCGTCGATTATAAGTGAACTGCGTAATATCTACATCACGTAACACGCAAATTTAAACAGGCTAAACTATAGGTAGAACGAAAGACTAAATCCTATACCACTTATATAAGAACGCGTGATCAAAATTCGCTAGCGCACCACTTTGCCATTATGATCGCAAAGATACTTTAAACACTTTATCCAGGCAGAACATATGTTTATCAAGACTTTCATTCAGCTCGTTTCAACTAATTTTCAGACCTGCTAATTTATGCTTTTATCTGCATATGTTGTATAGCTGTTTTGCCCTTGTCAAATAGGCAAATTTCTTTCTACTTATGTGTAATTGGGAATATCTTTGAATAAATATTGGTCGAAATTTTTAGACCTTTGCGGACTTTGGGAGTTTTGTTACGTTCGTCAGATCGCCTCCAGGTAACCGCGAATGTAGCTTGATCAAATGGATGATGGATCTCAAATTCCAAGCCAGGTTCGTGCACAATGCCAAAGAGCTTAACACTGTCAAAAGCAATCTCTCAACAAACATTGCACAGTGAACGTAGACACTGCCAAAACAACTTATGCACACAGATAGTATAATTTAAACGTGTCGAAAATACATCGCAAACGCTTAAAACTCGCATTCACACCCACACATTTATACTTTATTTTGCTTTAGGCCTGGTGAACCAGACGTAGATTATTAATACATCAAATTAGTTCTCGTAATTTTCGGCTGTCTCTTTACAAACAGTTTAAAGATGAATGCACGATGGTGCTTTAGGATTCGCCGCGTTCTTTTCTCCGCCGTTCCGTGCGCGAGTTTGTGCCGAGAAGCTCAACCGTGCTCTACTCAGAACGATTATAGATTTTCGAGAGTTTTATGGTATCGTGGTCGTCAAGTGAGTGATTAGAGATGAACAGAATAGAATTACTTGACAAATTTGAATACAGCTGTACGGAATATATTAAATGTTAACATCGATAAATATATATATATATATATATATATATATATACACCGGGTCACATCCCGTAGGATCGTATGTAGCACGCATTTCTAAGCACCGTGTTGCAACGGCGTGGAAAGAGGCGAAACAACTTACTAGAAATGTCAGTAACTTTGCTGTTTTCAACACGCGTCGGCGAACAAAAATTAAAAACGAAAATTAAAAACTCTAAACGAATTTCGAAAGGCAAACTTTAAAATTATAATCCGTTTGTCTGATGATCACTCAGTGCCGAAAAACAAACCCGAAAAATTTACCCCCAGTTCTTTGTAAACGTCAGTTTCACTCCAAAACACTCAAGCAACGGTTTCTTTAACCGACAAATCCAAATAAATGCCGTATTTTTCTCGTAAAGCCAGCGCTCGTAATCTTCCTGCTATATCAACTTGAACACACATTTAAGCTTTTTGTCAATAAAATTATTCTGGCTGCCCAGACAGTCATGGGCAATTTTAACTTGCATGTGAAATTTATCGTGGCGAAACTACAAATTGTTTTTTCCCGCGTATCCTTTCTCACTTCAGTGTTTTTTTGCAACGTTCTTTAGTTAGAAAGAGCTGGAAGGGAATATTACTATCGATTCCGTACGAGAGATGTTGTCATAGATATTACGAAATACACAACGTAAATATATATATATACATATGAATATGAGAAGAAATTCAATCCAAACCACACATATAAATGTATAAATTATACCGGCATTCATACAGCCTAGACTAACACGATTCAATGTTTCGTTCGTGTTCATGAACTCCGTGCGATCAACGAAATGGCGTACCGTTATCTTGCGTGTTTATACATATAAGGTTGTATTTTACCTGATTGCCAGAATACTGATTCCTTTTTTGACTCGACACGCCGACCGTTATGGAATGAGTGACTCCTATAACGATTACCCAGAATATACAGAATCTCAATCGCATCGGCAGCAAGATGAAAGCTAAGAAGGAGAGGAATGTGAACGTTCCAACCAGATCGCTTGGCGTTAATGGATCTTCGGCAAGAGTTAGGATCAGAATCGCTTCCAAGGCGGCGCAAAGCCAGACAAGCATGGAAGCATTGTAGCCAGGCGAGCACTGTCTCAAGCATGCGACAAACAGACACGCGAAGATCACTAGCGACACAGCGTTTATCGCAATGATGTTCGTGCGTTGCGAGTCGCTGCCGATGTCTGAAGACACGTGAATACACAGGAGAACGACGTTCGCAACGAAGGCGGATAAGGCGCAGAATAAGTTGCTTTTTAACCGCTCTCGCTTGTTGCTTCTTTGGTAGATCTTCTCTAGCTTTGGCGATGTGAACGTCAGTCGAATGGACTCCTCAAAACAAGGGCACGACAACCGAGGTTGGGCAACATTGTTATCCGACTGCGATAGCTCGTCCCGACTCTGGCGTTTTTTGTGTTCCGCGATGGAACTAAAAGCCTTGTTCTCTTCCAACGGCTCAATTTTGTTCGGTGGTGACTCAACACGCATAATATTGTTCGATCTCTTGCTCTCTTCCACCCTTAGAAGTCATTCATGCGTTGAGTTTTATCAGCCCGAAATCATCATGCCACTGACATCTTCCCATAACAACACAATATGATCTCTGCACCAAGCTACACACAAAACCTATACATAGAAATATATATATATATTTATATATATACGTATATATAAATAGTTACAATCTTGCTTCGGTCCGCCAACGAGTGCAATTCTGGTACAATTGTACAAAATTTCTCGCAATTGTCAAGCGTGTTTTACCTCTTTCTGCCTCAATTCAAATGCAAAACTCTCCGGCCATTCATCTTGGATATAAATATTTTGTTCAAAAGCGTAGCTTCACAGCTGCCTGCAGGGTAAATGAGCCCCTCGAAACACGTTCTAACTGGTTGAAAACGAATTAAAATTTATTAGCGCTTCGGCTAAAAAATTAGAATTTTAAATTATAGACACATTTGCATGTAGTTGAAAGAAACCTAATAATATCGCCTTACGCCACGTCGTCCACGCTTCGAGAAGAAGACAACGAAACGATTAAAGGCTTAAGCCTGATAGGAAAAAAGGTGACGAGACTGTTCTCGCAACAGAACAAACAGAACATAATAGAAATGGAAAGTCGGTCAGCCCTCTTGTTCCGCGAATCAAACTAATGGCAAGTGTTTATTGCTTACGCAGTTGTTATGGTTACGAACGAGAACATTTTTTAGCAACGGTTTTTATAAGCGGAACAAACTGTGTGTACAGGACAGGAAACGATTCTTAGTCTATAAATAACAAAATTTTACACATCCAGAAATTGTCTGTGAATAATTTAATCAGTTTGAAAGTGTGTAACGTGGTCGACAATCTGTGTACTCATGTAAATTTTAGACACGTAATATTTTAGCAGTCAACTTGAAAGTTAATTGCCATTATGTTTCGATGATTATTAATATTTTCCTGTAGGGGCTTTGCATGGACACATTTGCTCCAAGGGTCTTGTATAAGCTGCATTAAAAAAATCACTATTGTTTCAAGCCAGTAATACGATAAATAAGAAGACATTGCGCATTATGCCTTGTTGTAATTTTAACTTTCATTTTGTATTCATATTAAGCAGATGTCTTTCACGCATGACAAGGCAAAATTTGAAGTACATCATATCAGTGTAAAATCGATTACAATAACACAGTAACCAGTTATCGAGACTGGTAGTGTATTCATATTCGACTAGAAGCATGGCGTAGCTAAGTTTGACTTAAAAAATTATCTTGTAAAGCTGAGGATTCAGTTGTGCTTGTTTTGGTCGGATCTTCATTCTCGAAATTTCGAAGAAAACTTTTTTCTGTCTACTTGAGACCCTTTAGGCGCAGACGACAGCGGCCTTATTTGGCAAAAGAAGTTTACTTTGATCTCTGGTGATACTTT
The DNA here is from genome assembly GCA_963855995.1 of Muricea muricata. Classification (NCBI taxonomy): domain Eukaryota; kingdom Metazoa; phylum Cnidaria; class Anthozoa; order Malacalcyonacea; family Plexauridae; genus Muricea; species Muricea muricata. The sequence continues at coordinate 1,759,267 of OY979726.1, read as the reverse complement.
CATTAGCGTCTTGTATTCTTTACCTATTCAAATGAAAAAAAAAACAATGCATTATGGCAGAGCTCTTCGGCTCCCTTTGTTCCTCGACCAAGAGGATCGCGGGCTCTGTGTACGAGATTGTATAAGTGTATAAAGACATAGATTGTTAACGAATTTTTAAGATGGTTTCCTCAAACTCATTAATAATTCATGTAGCAACTACAAAGAAAATCAATACCACGGAGAACGTTTGGAAATCGGAGATGAAATTACATAAATTAGGCCAGCTTTCTCCTTGAATTTCTCCTAAAATGCTGGTTCGTCTGAGAAGTACGTTTAAACACTTGTAAGGAGGACTTACTCCCATTTCAAAACACATATCGAAGCTCGTTCAAAATACTCGGCCTTCGCCGCGTTTTTTCAACTCCTCTCGGTGTTTGGAAATCGAAGGAAGCTCTCCTACTCGTGTTTGGACTATTACTTAAAAGTAAGATGAATTTATCGTACATGCTCGCTGACGTGCTTTAGAAAATGTTCATTCTTAGAGCTGTCGTTTTCAGCACTTCGGTTGGGATTTTACAAAATGGGAGTGAGGAATGAATACCAGCCACATTTTTAATCAACTTCAGACTTGTTTTATGCATTCATTTTATTGGTTCTCCGCGAGTTTAGAAAAGCTAAAAAGTTACCAACTATGCAATTAACCCGAAAATAATAACCGACAAAAAAACCACAGTATAAACGACAAAAAATTGATGGAAATAATCACTGTTTTACATGCAAACGCACAAATATCATGCTAAACAATGTAGTTTTAATCCTGCAAGGATTATTATTTAAATGAAATAAAATTAACATATTAATCTATATTTTTTCCATTGATTCTCTCGGGCTAATATTGCACATTTCACGACTGTCGATGTCAACATTCAGGTTGATTGAACTATAGCTGTACAGACATCTACTAATAACTAATTCATTAGTTGTCAGCATGCAAAAATGAGCAATTCAATGGTTATAACCTCCCACCCCCCCTGAACGTAGCCTCTCCTGTCTATACTAAGCCCACTGACGTGGACACCAATTCAACTTTGAGCCCACGAACTTGTATAAATCCACGTTTATACCACCAGCTTTCACGGCCACCTTATTATTTTTATTGCGATCTGTGTTATGTGATCGCGCGGAGAAAAGCAACAGAAAGGGACTGGCGCCGATGACCAGCAGCTTCTCCAGTACTCGCAGGAGCTTCATGTGCTTTTAACACAGCTATAGATATAAAAGTCAGTTATTAAAGTAGCCGGGGTGCTAGGAAAGGTTTTGAAACCTCCCCAAGCACCCCCGCTACTTAGGTAACTGATCTCTATATCTATATCTATAACTGTATTAAAAGCACATAAAGCGCCTGGGAACGAGGCTGTCTCGCTGCTGAAAGCCCGTGATACCATTAAACCAATCAACGCTCGCGCCTTGTGAGCTGGGAAAGTCCCATCACTTTAAAACGACGTAATGATAAAATAAGATAAAGATCTATTCATAAAGTTGTGTTGACTAAGATACGGCGACGTGCTCAAAGATGTTCTTTTCCTACTATGATGGAATTGCTCTACTTGGCCTTTCAATCTTCCATGTAGGGTCGTATTATGGGCTTCATGTGATTCGTAACGCTTTCAAGAACACTGCAAAAGCGTTTATGATTTGTTTTATTATTCCAACTATCATTTTTATGTATATGCAGGTTACTTCGCCTGCGACGTATACGCAAAATGTGTTTTCTTTTGTTATTCTCCGGGATGTAGTTCATACGAGCACATTCGAAGGAGTAAACCACTATTTATCTTTCTTGTTGTATTCCTCAAGTCTTATTCTGCATACTGTCTGGTGTGCGATACCAAAGAACGACTTGACCATTAGCGCTAGCAGATATGACTGGCTGCCTCTATGTTTCACTTTCCCAGCTTACGTATTTTCCCCTATATTTCACCGCGACTCCTCCAGTTTGTCTTTATACTGGCCGGCAATGTTTGATATTCTAGACGGTATTCATATGACAGAAAAACAATTGGATCCTGCGGGAAATACGGTTTGGATGCAAACACTGATTTGTTTGGCTGTTTTCATGTGCTATATTCCTTCATTGTACGAAGTATATCACCTTACATTTCCTGAAATAACAACTGGATCGATCAAGCTATCAAAAAGAAGAGTTAACCTTGTTCAACTTGCTTCCAGCATCGTGTTCCTCGTTCTACGATTTCTGTTGTGGATACGCAAGGCCGGAAATGAGGACCCAGCTGAGGTTATCAAGTCTGCTATACGACTCTACGGCCATTACAAAATATGGTTAAAACTTCGTCATCGAAGGATCGTTTCAGTTCAGACTTTCGGCAGACGAAGCCTCCTACTTCGCCGATGGAAAGAGAATCTTTCTGGCTTTGCGTGACGCTATCACCCGCTGTATACAAACCTTGAAATTGGAGCACAAACTAACGATGCCCAAATCAGTTTAAAAAGGAACAATGTTTTTAACGTTGCCTTTCAGTAACCAGAATTTCTATGGGACTCAATGAAATTCGTTGTTTCGTTGTTTGATTTTATCGGTGTAAATTAAGTACTATTTAATATACAAGCAGGAGCCAGGAGTGTTTTATCAGATATAATAATTGCTACAACAATACTAGATTATCAAGAGAATCAAAAGAAAAAGAAAGTATTTCTATTTAATTCAAGTGGACTCTTAAAGTTACGTTAGTTGACTAAGGTAGAGTTATAACTCTATCTTTGTCAACTAACGTAACTTTAAGAGTCCACTAATAAGGTAGACTAGAGTTAACTGAGGTAACTCTAGTATAATAACTATAGTAGATTAGAGTTACCTTCTGAGCATGTCAGATGGACTTACCTACCTAACAGTAACCGTAATAACTAGATTGTTGTGAGAGCTATAAAGCATTCACCCCCCTGACAACTACCAACCGCGTTACGCTTTTTTCGTCGAGTGAGCCCTCTGTGTAGTACTCTGTGATAGTACATTATTAGTTTAAATCGTTTTGTATAACATATAGGTATCATGCAACACACTTAATAAAGCAGATGGTTTGGAAACTCATTTATGGTGGCCCAGCGCTATCATCGGTTTTTAAGGAGGTTATTTTGAAAAGTAATTAGATTCTAAAAACCAAATTTATTTTCAAATGTCTTTTATTTTTATTTTTGATTGTAAATTTAAATGAATTTCTATTTCAAAAGTAATTGTTATTTTACTTTGGAGTTCGGTGAAGCAATTTTTATTTTTTATTTTTGATCCCTGGCCCACCGTTATCATCACGAAAAAAAAAATTAAAATGAGTTCGGCGCGTGGCCCAGCGCTATCATCACGAAAAAAAAATAAAATGAATTCGGCGCCCGTGGCCCAGCGCTATCAAACCGGAAATTATCAGAATTCCAGAAATGGAAAAGTGGAAGCACTGTTGTTAACTGAATGTTAATGGCGAGAATGGCGAGTAGTAGTTGGAAAGACGATGAAGACTTAAAGGCAGATCTTGAATAATATGTGAGGCAGAATTTAAAAAGGTCAGAAATCTTAGATTTTGTTAAACGAGATTTTCCAGAATACGCCTGGAGCATTGCCACACTTGACAGGAGACAATTTGGAATAAGATACATTGATTATACAACATCGATAGGGGCAGTTTCAGAGGCTGTTCAACAAGAACTTAATGGGCCTGGAAAGCTTTTGGGCTACAGAGCATTAAATGAAACCAAAAGCTTAGAACTGAACATGACATTAAAGTGCCCAGACATTTGGTTCACACTGTTCTTGCCGACTTAGACCCTGCAGGTTTAGACGCCAGAAGATTACAAAACAAAGGAAAGAAACCGAAAATTTTCGTCCAGTGGACCCTTATGGGTTGTGTCACTTGACGGACTTGATAAACTCTGCGGATATCAAAATTCAACCTTTCCTGTAAGCATTTACGGCTGTTTGGACACGTTTTCGAGAAAGATCTTGTACCTCTTCGTTTGTTATTCAAACTCAGACCCACGCGTGATTGGAAAAAAGTATCTAGAATATCTGTGTAGCGAAAAAATGAGATCTATTCTAAAACTACCCCCGAGTGACAGACGAGTAACAGACGACTACAGACAAGTTACAGACGAGTAAATTTTCTAAATACGACCGAATATTACGTAAAATTGTAATAATTTGTATTTAGTTGCCTACCTTATGTATAATTATGTACAATATTACGCAACCACCGCTATGCCTGTGCCACAGACCTCAATATTTGAAACTGAATTGATGCTTGAATTTATACAAAACACCAAGTTTTGGGCTACTAGGGTCGTATTTAGAAAATTTACTCGTCTGTAACTTGTCTGTAGTCGTCTGTTACTCGTCTGTACTTGTCTGTTACTCGTCTGTCACTCGGGGGTAGTTTTAGAATAGATCTCATTTTTTCGCTACACAGATATTCTAGATACTTTTTTCCAATCACGCGTGGGTCTGAGTTTGAATAACAAACGAAGAGGTACAAGATCTTTCTCGAAAACGTGTCCAAACAGCCGTAAATGCATACAGGAACGGTTGAATTTTGATATCCGCAGAGTTTATCAAGTCCGTCAAGTGACACAACCCATAAGGGTCCACTGGACGAAAATTTTCGGTTTCTTTCCTTTGTTTTGTAATCTTCTGGCGTCTAAACCTGCAGGGTCTAAGTCGGCAAGAACAGTGTGAACCAAATGTCTGGGCACTTTAATGTCATGTTCAGTTCTAAGCTTTTGGTTTAATTTAATGCTCTGTAGCCCAAAAGCTTTCCAGGCCCATTAAGTTCTTGTTGAACAGCCTCTGAGACTGCCCCTATCGATGTTGTATAATCAATGTATCTTATTCCAAATTGTCTCCTGTCAAGTGTGGCAATGCTCCAGGCGTATTCTGGAAAATCTCGTTTAACAAAATCTAAGATTTCTGACCTTTTTAAATTCTGCCTCACATATTATTCAAGATCTGCCTTTAAGTCTTCATCGTCTTTCCAACTACTATTCGCCATTCTCGCCATTAACATTCAGTTAACAACAGTGCTTCCACTTTTCCGTTTCTGGAATTCTGATAATTTCCGGTTTGATAGCGCTGGGCCACGGGCGCCGAATTCATTTTATTTTTTTTTTGGTGATAATAGCGCTGGGCCACGCGCCGAACTCATTTTAATTTTTTTTCGTGATGATAACGGTGGGCCAGGGATCAAACTCCAAAGTAAAATAACAATCACTTTCGCGATCGAACTCCAAAGTAAAATAACAATCACTTTTGAAATAGAAATTCATTTAAATTTACAATCAAAAATTAAAATAAAAGACATTTGAAAATAAATTTGGTTTTTAGAATCTAATTACTCCGCCTGCCGTAGGCGAGGCGGAGTTTTAAATTCGCCCCGTTTCTGTTTTTTTTTTTTAATTTTTTTTCGGTGTCAGAAGTCGGTGCAGCGCTCATGGGTGATACCGCTGGCACAAACCGCGTGAGCCGACCTAAACACGGCGTTTAAACTCAATTTCTAGCGAAATGTGTCAACAAAACACGCATTTAAACGTGCATGCTAGAACATCTAAACCGCAAGAAGGTTTTACGTGCAAAGATTCTCATGCAAAATGCTTTAAAACGACAAATTCCAGCGATGTGTCGCGGTGAAGTTTTGAGAGCGTGTTTCCGTCATTTTCTGGTTTATTCCTACTTTTAAGGAAATTTAGAAATTTCTACACAAGAATCAAACGCAAATTCTACTGAAATATCTACATACATACAAAATGAAGATCGGTGAAGGAACTTCGCAAAAATATTCATTTTTGTACTTTCGAACGGCGTTTTTCCTATGCTTTTGACTGAAAACACGACGAACGACACTTGCCAGAGCAATTTGCGTGGCGCGTGGAATGACGTGAGCACGGGGACACAAAAATTGAGGTTATTGAGTGCGAGTTCCCTATCTGTATATATCTGATCTGTGATACAGCTTCTTCTGAATCAGGAACAAGGAACTTGCTCGGAGCATGTCGACACAAAGTGGTAGTTTCGGCGTTCCTCGGAATTCGTCGGTTTCCGACGCTGCTCGAAGATTTTCCGAATACTATTTTTTCAAAATTTTTCTCTAGCTCGAAGATTTTGCTCCTTGAAAGTCCTCTAAATTTTCATGCATCCTAACTTTGTTTTAAGGTAATATGCTTTATTTTCTATCATTATTTGTAGCAAAGTACTTAGATTGTGCATAGAGATCGATTTTTGAGAGATCAGACTGGAAATAAGTACAATTTTCGAGTATTGTAAGTTTGTGCTTTCCAAGCATGGCTATGGTCGCATGTAAGATTAAGGCTACCGTTTTCAGTTGAAGTTGGTTCGATAATAATACCATGAAATCCGCTATAGAAACTGAATGAGGTCTTGAATTGTTGAGATTATCGAAGAAAGTATGCTGAGACAGTTCTATGTATAGAGTTGGTTCTGGTTCAAATTTATTGAAAAAAGGCAATTTAATTTTAATTTTGTGAATTTCGATTACAAAACATGCCTTGGACTGTCGACCAATTGATTTCGTCAGGCGATTACAGACTTGTGAGAGGAGGGGGGTAGCCTAATTACTAAAATGTAGTGAAAAAAGGACTTTCCATCTAATGGTGGGAGCAGGTTGGCGGGAACACTGGAGAATAAAGGTCCTGTCACAATGCAATTTTTCTTGCAACTTGAAATGCAATTCTACTATTGGGAGATGTAAAATTGGCAAATGCAAGTTTCCATCACAGTTTGCTGGGGTTTTTTAACGTACCAAACATTTGTCACAAATTTACTTAAGAGTAGATTTTCCCTGTAGCAAAAAAGATGGCAAATGTCGATTTTACCAGAGTGCATGGCAGTCTGAAATTGTTTAAAAAGGCAAATTAACGTCTTTTGAAGAACAGACAGAAGACAATAGGTTATTTTCACACTTGTGTTAAAATTTCAATCCAGTAGCTTTGCTTCTTGTCATCTTTTCCCACGTATTCTTTCTTGATACCTGCAATGCATTCTGGTAAAATCGACATGTCGCCATCTTTTTTGCTACGGTGAATGCAAGGAAAAGTGCACCGTGTGACAGGGCCTTAAGGGTAAGAGGTGGATAGAGAAGGAGACGGAGCAGTTACAAGTGCAAGAAAAATTGCACCGTGTGACAGGGCCTTGAGGGTGGGAGGTGGATAGGAGGAGACGGAGCAGGATGTGGGAGTCGTGCAAGGTCGGGGAGGTTAAAAAAGAACAAGGAATGTTATGTTTTTAATGCCTTTTAGACTTTTCTTGAGGCAATTAAAATTCAAACTGTCAAATCCAAACACTGTACAGAATGGCCGACTTTACGTGGTCTTTAGTTTTTACACAACCACTTGCTTGTTATCTTTTGCAGTTTGTTTACCATTTCAGTTATCTATCTTCAATAGAATTCTTTGAAATTTGTTTGTAGATCGACAAAATGCTTAACCTCCTCTCAACAACTGGCAGATTATGAAAAATGAAATTGTTAAAGGTATTGGAATATTGCATGTACAATATTGAATATGGGACAGTATAATTTTGGACATGACGGTTTCATTCTCACCTAATTTGACAATTATTTTGTGGGTACACATACCGTGGAATCTCATGTGCTCCAGAAGCATTTTAATTTTAGAAAAAGTCAAATAATGATGAACTGTGTTTTAAAAGAAAGTTAGAATCTTATTTGGTTCAAATCAATTGAATTATGGCCCAAGAGTTCATGAAAACACATACAAAAGGCTTTTTTAAAAAACTGAAATATCAAATCTAGCAATTTTATATGTTATGCCTCTAAACAACACAATTCTGTTTCTAAAAATTGGTACCCTACTAGACCTATATGCATGATTATACTAATTTGGACATATTTATTTTTACCCATTAAAATATAAATTTGTGTTTAATCATTCGTGTTTGCCATTATTTGACTTTGTAATGTTGGTTAAACATAAGGAGATTGAGGTGACTTTGCCAGAAACAAAAACATCCATTATTATACTAAAATTTCAATATATATAGCAATTAAAACTAACCACAGGAAATATATTTCTACTTTTTAATTGAAATGTTTCTGTTATATGCACTATATCATATTTTTGATAAAAAATTACAACACCTATGTTATTTCCTGGTTTACTATCTCAATCATCTTTTGTTTAAGCTGGCTTTGAGTGTTCATTTGAAAGTTTGGAAAGTTCATTTGAAAATCACAATAGTTCTCAATGTTATATTGGACCCTTTAAAGTTAAAAAAATACTTTGTAATATTTTATACTACTGGTAATTTATCTTAGATACAGACTTTGTGATTTTGTACTAGAATGTTGACTTTCAAACTTTAAGATGAACTAATTATTAAGGACAAAATAAGCTAGCATATTGTCTTTTGTTTACAAAGTGGAACTTGTTTGGAATTGAGATGAACTGATGCAGTTGTTCTTTAACTTTATCAATTAATTACATATCTTAAATGAAAAAGAAAACCACAACTTGCCAAATAAATTCTGTGGGCTCTTTTTATTAGCAAAGAAAAGATGTGGCAGATGTAAGAATTTAAGAGTAAAAAAGTTTCCTTGGACTAAAAAAATTGACAGTATGCCAGATTTTCTAGATAAACAAGCAGTACAGATGTCGGCCAATAATAAGTATAAGTAACTACAATTTTTAATTTTAAAAGTTTTCTATTGATGCCTGGATACAGTAAATACTTTACCAGAGTTCTTCGTATTACATCGACTTGAAAAAGTTTTAAGTCACATGAAGCTTTTAGTTGATACTATGCAATTTCAAATTTTACAGACTTCTTAATTAACATGCCAAATTTACCTTGTTGAACATAAGGTCTTTCCTGAGAAAAAGTAAAACTGTCTGGCATTATATGGAGTAGAATAATTTAAATTAGTTTGAGACTTTGATTTGATAACAATTTTGATTTGTACTATTTACAATACAAGTGACCGGGTTGTATCGGATATACAAACCCAAGCTGAAGGCGAGATATCTGACATACACAGATGCGAATGTTGTAAATGGCTTGTGAAACTCGTCAATTTTATACATCAGATCTATAGCAAAGTGATTTTGAAAATACCGATTCTGTAAGATGAGAAAATGATTTCTTTTGTGTTTCCTGTATGATTTATTACTTTATAAGTTTCTTAATTAAAATTACAACATATTGCCTACTGGAACTTTTTATATTGTTTGGTTGTGGTGAATTTGTATTTTGGCAATTGAAATATTTCTGAATTTGTATGTGCATTTCCTTTGCTTCAGTTCAAGTTTACATTTCAAATATTCCACTTTGTAATACTTGCGTGGTAATAATAATATAAGAAAACAGGTTTACATGGCTCTTGAATATAGTCTTTTCAACAAGTAAGTAAAGATGAATTTATACTTCAAAGAGATATGTTCCTAACCTGACAATGGTACCTTCCAAAAAGACTAAATTTAAATTGATTCTTCGAATAAATTTTTTACTTTTCAATCCAAGATCAATCTAAGTTATGTATTTCTACTTTTATTTTGGTCTCTTTAACACTGAAACTATCAATTGTATATAAAGCAACTTCACTATCGAGTGACTTCATTAGTTGCTGGGCAAAGCCAAAGCATTGATTTTTCGGCTGTTTTCAATGAAAAATAGAATTTTGCCCAAAGTTATCTCAAATAAATTATCACAATTTGAACAAAAAGCTTCTGTTCTTGTGCCCACCAGAAAAATGAGATGTCTGAGACTTTCTTTGTATTTTTTTGCGAAAAATAGATCGCATGCACTGTTATGCAAAGAAAAGTGTAAGAGATTGGTTTCTGAAAAATGTCGTGCTACACACAATATTCTAAAAATGCTTGGTTTTTATTCTATGTATTTTTGAATTTTTTGTTAAAAAAAATAAAGGTAGCAATGTTTAGTGTATTTCACATTGTCAAGTTAGAAACGCAATAAGAAAAATGTGGCTCCGAACATTACAGCTTGGTCAATTTGGAATTTATAAAAAAATCGTTTCTTCGTTGTTTTTCGACGTTTTGAAGGGTTGTTTCGAGTACAAAAAAGTATTTTTAGGAAGAATTATGTGCCCACGTTACATGTCTCAAAGCCATCAAAATTCGTTGGTAATTCGTGCATGTATTTTTTCTGACTTATAAAAGCACAATTGATTAAAAATAATATTTTTCTTTTGACAAAAATACCTTTCTTCTGTGAGGCTGGCTGTATTTGAAAAAGCGTTGGTCAACGCTCCGCCAAAACTCGTGGGTTTTCTCCGGGTACTCCGGTTCTTCCCACTGGGAGAGTTGACAGGGTAGTTACATATGGTTATAAAAATGTGACTAACTTTTGAAAACCTTTCTACTTAGACTTGTTAAGCCTTCTCGTCATCTCTATCAGTTGCATGTTTTGAGCCACATGTTTTTCTTTGTAATTGTGAAACAACTCGTTATATGCTGGGTAAACCTTTGCAAAACTCTCAAAATTTATCACTTCAAGTTGTTTCATTGTTATAATATATTTTGAAGTATAAACATTTACTTACGTTGAAAAGACCCAAGTTTTTTAGGACTTTGTTCATTCACTTGTGTTATTGTTCTCTCTGCCATGTTCTGTTTTCTTCTGTTGTTATTTTAATAAGTACAATGTGTGGTAGTTAATCTCTTTTTATTGTTATTCAAATTGTATGTAATCTTTACAAATTTTTTCAATAAATTGTTTACAAAATTTACTTGTGACCCCTTTTTAATTAAAAATTCAATTCCCATGGGAATTGAGAAATTGAATAAAAAAAATCCCCCTACCCCGGCCAGCTCCCCAAGTGCCACTTCCACCTAAGTAGAAGTACTTATACATGTAGTACAAGTACTTCTACTTATTCACGGTGGAAGTAGCACTCGGAGAACTGGCCGGGGTAGCCGGCAAAGAGAAGACCAACTTTGCAAGTGCTAATACAATTGCTAAGTTGATCTTCCCTAGAGAGCAGCCGCGCGTACCTAACAAATTAAAACAACAAACGTTAGTGACTTAAGTACTTAGCATGCAAATTTGATTCCCAAAGCCAAAATGTCAAGTGCCCCCCGCTGATCCTACCAACTGCCTACCTGCCTCAGTTCTAAGCTGTCTTCCTCAGTTCTAAGCTCCTGCATTCCATTCGTTACCTTCACTTTCCTCACCATCGCACAGTCACTCACAGCTGATAAACCCGCATGCACCACCACCACCCCGACTGCCACCCAATTTCGAAAATTAAAAGAGTTAAAATTTCGGTAAAGTATGCATTTTAAATGCAATTTATTTGGATATTTTAGATCAAACGTAAACAGAAAAAGCTCGTACATAAAAACAGGTTAGAATTCTATTTAAAATTTGCTTGCAAAATATAAAACTTAATTCGCATTTTTCTTAGTTAATAGTATAGATCAATTTAGTTGATGTTGAAACCTACTCTTAACTGTTTTGTTAGAAGTGACGACAGATTTTGGTTTTTAAGCATACTTTCAAAAATTTTAATTCCTTTAATAAACCTAACCCCATGCAACTTACACACGGCGCACACCCTCGCAGTCCATACATTTAGCTAATAAATTACGTTATAAACAAAAAAGCAAAATAAAAAGATAAATTACGTTATCTCTAGCTACTTACACCCACTTAGACTGAGTTTTTGATTGAATTTTCAAACGTAAAACCTTAGCTGAATGGGCATGGGCTTTTCGTTGTGTTAACTGTTCCGGAGTAAATATAAACCTGGGGCCGGTTGTATCAAAGGCGTTTAGCTTAAACGGTGGATAAGTGAAATTTAAAAATCAGTTTTACACCTAGTACGGAACCGAAATTATGAGTTGAAATAGAATAAATATTTAGTTTTATATATAATTGTTCTTCTCAGGTCAAATAACTTCAGCTGGTTTGTTTATACAACATGGAAACGTGTTTCATATTTTTGACTTATCCACCGTTTAAGCTAAACGCCTTTGATACAACCGGCCCCTGATACTTACCAAAGTCCAAGGCTGGGTCAAATAAGCATGAGAATTAGGCAAAAATAAAAAGCAATTGAAACTCAACAGATCCACTAAAGTTGTTTTTTTTTTGGCAACTTATATCCTTAAGTGTAGATGACATGCAATTTTTAATGCCGTAATTCTCACACTTATTTAACCGAAACGCCTTCATTTGCATGGTACCTCGCAGCTGCTCTCAAACCACCTTCGTAATTTGCTTTAGTGTACACAAACAATGACTTCATTGTTCCTGCTTACCAAAACAAATCTGAAAGCACCAAGATACTTATCATATTAATAATCAAAGAGGATTCGCATTATGCAGTAATTACCATAAACAGACGCATCACCATTGAAACAAAGCATGCCGTATTCCCATGGGAATTTAAAATGCACAAAAAAATATAATGATCCTACTGATTTGCATGGATGTATGAACCAAATTAGCTAAGAAACAAAGAAATGATATATTCCCTTGGGAATTTAATGTAGCAAAAAGATGGCGGGTGTTGATTTTACCAGAATGCCTTGCGGTCTGAAATCGTTTAAAAACTTAAGGTAAATTAACCTCGTTTGAGGAACAGACAGATAGGTTATTTTGTCACTTGTGTTAAAATTCCGTCCATTAGCTTATCTTAAATATCATTTCACTGGTATTCTTGATTGATACCCGCATTAAATTCTGGTAAAATCGACATGCCACCATCTGTTTTGCTACGGTGAATTGGAATACAAGTCACATTTTCTCGCTTTTTAACCAGAGAACACATTCTTTAAAGGTAGAACGACGGAATTGATCGTTTGCAATCGACGCCATCTTTGTTGACGTTTGAAACACATGGCAACCACAAAGTATCTATTCATTATATCTGATCCTATCGAGCCATACATCTTTAAAGTATCATTCATAATACGCTAAAACTAACGATGAAATAGTAAATTGACACAAGTGTTTCGCTGTAAACAGCTGAAGTAATCTGCAGAGTCAACCAAGATGGCGCCCAATCACACGAAATGACGTCATGTGCAAACCAAGAATAGTGACAAAATGCATCAACTATAATTTAGTGGCATTATTACGAAACTTATTTTTGTAAAACGTTCAATCCTACATGTTATTTTGTTTTGTTTTTAGAAATATCCAAATCCAAATGTTAGAGACGAAATTTCCAGGCGTTAAGGTATTGTTTCTTTAAAAAATATTGTCGACATTTACCATATTTTTACCTGTTTTTTGACTCGAAAATTGACTGCCAAACTCCTAGATATTCTATTTAATTATTTTGTTGAATGTATTTGATATCAATGTTATTTCAATCCAATTTTTTTCACTTAATTTGCTGTCTTTTCTTTTTCATTAACGAGAAATATCTATTAAATCCTCTTTGATCCCTCAATAATAAGTATCTTGTTTTCTACTAACTTGCACATTACCACTACTTTCTATTACAATGTCGTGTCTTCTTATTCTTGTGGATTGTTGTTTTGTGGGTCTTGCCGTCCAGGATCGTTCATTCTTTTCTCTTCTTGTGCGTTTTTTTCACATCCCATCGCCCTTTGCAATAGTAGAAAGAATTAAGTCATGAGATGATAGTTACGAATAATTTATAAACTATAACATGATAAGTTTCTTGTACGTTTGCATGGTGAATACAATATACTTATTAAGCTTTGTGGAAACACCACGTAAATTTATTATTGCAATAATAAATTTACGTGGTGTTTCCACAAAGCTTAATAAGTAAACTATAACATATTAAGCACTTATTGGATGAGGTTTTTGTGATATGCGAAATGATCAATGTCGAGGTAAGAGTTATCAGCCGAGCCGAAGGCGAGTCAGATAACTCTTACCAAGACATTGATAATTTTGCATATCACAAAAACCGAATCCGATAATTGCTTTATTATACATTGTAAGTCTTTTTCCTCGAGCAATTGACGAATTTCGCCTTCGGAAGAGCTTAAAAAGCAAGATGCCATAACATGAAACAGAAAATATCGAAAAAATGTTGTTGCCATGCCAACCATTGATGCCAACGAATACCGCATACTGTAATAATCTGCACCGTAGGCTCAACATGCAGATAACTCAGTTATCTGCTAGCAGATAACTGAGCCATAGAATAAGAATACATAGAAGGGCCACTCGCGTCGGAGCCTTTGGAGTTTTTGAAGCCGCGCATGTCGCATTACGCACGTTATTAGCATTTTCTCAGCCAGTCAATTGCATTTTCTGGCCAATAGGAATGCTGAACTGGCTGGTGGCAGCCAGTAAACTGCATAAACATAGTGTGACATGTTGCACTGCTGAGTGGCCCTTCTATGTATTCTTATTGTATGACTGAGTTATCTGCAGATTGTGTGATAGTCGCATTTATCTGCATACAACTGACCAATCACAACGCATAAAACAACTGCAATGTATAGTAATTAACACTTATTGACTGAGACCGAGGGAAACAGTATGTTTTGTGGACCAGAGACTGTCGATGTCGAGGGTCCACAAAACATACTGCTTTCCCGAGGTCTCAGTCAATAAGTATTTTATTATATACTGAGTGCCAAAAGAGAAGAAAAGTACCACAAATCAATCAAACATGTGTAAAAAGGATTACCTTTTACCTGACATGGCTACGTGAGGCTTTGTGGATTTGGTGTCTACCGGTGAATGAAAGTAATGTCCACCGCTTAGCTACGTTGCCAGGGAGACAATAGAATTTCTCCACTATCACGTGATACGTTCTTAACCAATAAGAAACAGGAATAAATGAACTTTGACACTCAGTATATTATAAAATAGTATTAATTAGGCCGGCCAAATTATTGTGTAAGCTGTTAATATGAAATTTTTTTATTAAAATCTCGAGAATCATTAATAAATCGTGAGCAAAACACAAAAGAAAATCATAGCCGTGAAGGAGTCTTTATTTCTCACAGGCACACAACTTGCAGCTACCCTAATTTATGAATTTAGATTAAAATATCTCGAGAATTAAACAACACGTAAGGAATGTGTAAATTCTTAAAGCTCTTTCGAACAATAAAAATTAATATCTCGCACTAATCTCTCTCAAAAGCTCTCTCAAATTTATTGCCGATATCTCTTTGAGAATTACTGTGCACGTGAAATGTAACTTATATCAAAACTAGCTTACTTCAAGCTGTTTGGGAATCAAGATTTTACGTGTCAACGAGATCAAATATGAATCTAAGATGGCAGACAGCGCATTAAATTTCTATCTTTACGACCAACTCCCCAACGAAAGGCTTTAATTCGCTCGAAAGTCGAATTTTGTTTTTTTTTTATTGTTTCAGGTAGTGAAAGATCCTGTGTGCTTTTTACAGTACTACCGACACTAGCAACGTTAGTGCGAGATGTTAATTTTTATTGAAACAAAAGCTGAACTGCTAAAAAAATGGAAACGGCAAGATAAAATAAAAAAACTTACTTTCACTCTATCTTTGGATCTTCTTGGCTTCGGTTGTTCTCGTTTCATCATGCTGTTTATGGTTTCATCTGGTTGGCGCACTCTCTTCATGGAGCATCAAGGCGGTCCAGTAGGTAACTAGCTCACTCGTGTCCAGTCAACCAACATAAAATAAGGAGAAAATTAATGTTACAAAATATTTTAGAATATAGGACACTAAGCTTTAATTGAATTGACTTTAACAAACCGTACATTGTGATAGTATTTGCATCTTAACATCTGATGGAGACGGCTTGTGATTTACTTCTTATGTCGATATGAATTCTTTCCCATCTTGTTGCATCATTAGTTGATGGTTGTTGTATTCACTTTTTACTTGGCATTCTTTGAAAAAAAAATTACGATGTTCAGAAAACTGTTTACAAGATAAGCAAAGAAAACTACGTTCACAAGCATTAGAGGAGACTAAGTAATTATAATAGGCGTGACAGGTCACAGAGGTTAGTCGACGAAGAAACTCATGGACAAATTCCCGGCATGATGATATTCCGATAGCAAGAAGTACAGCAAGTGTAGAACGTGTACGTGTAAGCTTAAACTGTATCTATGCAACTCCAAGAAAAGCGCAACACAAAATGGCGGAATTTAAAGACATTTCTGGTGTCATTTCCAGTTCCCTAACTTTCGCGGACAAATATATTTATATATTTTTCTCAAATTTTTTTGATGTAAATCTAGATGGATTTTGTGAATAAACAAATTGAAAAAAGTATTGCCCACGTTAGGAAACTAGAACGGGCGCCCAAGAATGCCCACAATTTCTCCAATCTGGATTATATTTATTGTTGCGCAAATGACTGATAAAAAATAAGAGAGTAATAAAATACCAAATGGTTTCCTCTTCAAGATAGTGTCATACATGCGCGCGGCATTTCGGGATATTTGGGAAAACTCATGTTGAAGTTGAACCTAACGCAACATGCCAAGTACATGGATGACGCTATCCTGCTCAGGAAACTATTTAGTAATTGTCTTACAAAATGATTACAGTGAAACACAAGTCAACGCCACGGCATTTAAATTTCTCGTGTAGGATTGTTTGATCCTGCACAGTAATAGCCAAGTGGCGCAATCGTCAGAGCAAACGCCTATCACATGTGAGGTCGTGGGTTCAATCCTTACTTCAGACTCGTGACACCCATGTGAGGAGTTAGTCAGTCGTGGGTTTATCCCGGGTACTCCGGTTTGCGAATGTTGACTGGATGGTTAAAATTGTAAAATATCAGTAATCACCGGAACACGGGTACTTAACTAAACTGCTGACGATGAGGCGGAACTCATAATGAATTAATGAAAATGTGTTTCACTGTAGTTATCATATAATGTAATTGCCAAGCTGAATGAATAATTCTCCAGTAACTACGTCATATGAATAATTTACAATTATGAGAGTAGTGGGGGGGGGGGGGCAGCATAAAGATTGAAGTAGTGTCAAGGAAGGGGTACTACCCTGACGGGTACTAGGCGAAGAAATAGAGTAAACAGGAGGAAGAAAATTAAATTGGAGTAAATAAGGGGGATTGGGGTAAAGAAGGGGAGAAGCAGGATAAAGAAACTAGTGGAAGGGGGTGCTATCCTGGAAGGAGTACCCGGGAAAGAAGAGGGTGAACAGGAGGAAAAGTAGATTGGAGTACAGAAAGGGGAAATTAAACGGATCAGGAAATTCAGACTTGCAATTCAAATGAAAGGCAGCTCATTGGTCATGTAAACACTCGTTAAATCATGGTTCTCGCTTGCCTTTAGCTTGGAATCATCTTTGAATTTGAACTGAAAGTCTGAATTTGCATGTTTCTTGTATAGAGTGCAGTGTATCAGAACAGAAGAGGTTTTGAAGAAAAAGAAAGAAAGAATAAAAGTAAGTTAAAATTTGTAAAGAATAATGAAGAAACTATTGGTACAGCACTTGATACATGATGATAATCATCATTATAAACTCTCTATTAATCCGGGGGGGGGGGGTATAATAGAGAATTTGCAATGATAGTAAGTATATTGTAATATTTGGGTTTTTACCACTAAATCCTCTTGAAAGTTCTTTTTGGCTGTGGCTTCTCTCATCACAGTTGTCTGTGCTTGTCTTGCAAAATCTCTGGAATATCTATAACGTGAAGGTCAATATTTAAGATTAGAAAAATAGAAACCGTAAAATAGAAAGAAATTTAAATCGTGGCGAATACTTTTTACGGTCTTGCTGGCATGACAAAAAGAGAGTATAGATTTATAAGATCATGTTGATTTATCCTTTATCTGAACTATATTTAACTTAGATTTTAAAATAGATTTCACCCTGGTAAGCAGACCGAATGGGTTTTCAAACAAGATAACATTTAATGACTAAAACGTGCACAGAATAGTTAGAGAATGCTTACATGTCGAATAAAAATCCAATACTTTTAATGTCCAACTACACAATAGCGATTTTCGTTGCATTTCTAGACTGGAGAAGAAGACGACGCCATTTTGATTTTGATTTCTCCCGACAACGGCAGATTTGTCTTCGCAATTTTTTTCCATTTCTTCGTCGTTTCAGCTCCAATTTGCTCGTTGTGTTTCTTTCGTACCTTCCTCGCCATTTCCGTACAACCAATGGACATTTATACTCAAGATTAAGACTGTATTGAGACTTTCAAAATGTTCGTCAGGAGACATAAAAATCGAAGCTTCTTCTTCGGGTTGCAGAAGCAAATGACGTCAGACGACCTTTGTCCGCCAGCAAATACCCGTATGTATAACATTCAATGATCTTTTTAGGAAGCTGAAAATCGGTTTTTATTGCGCGAACGAAATGTTTTTGCCATTATTTCTTACTCAGGTCTTTCTTCTGCTACTTTACTTCATGTTTACTTAGGTAACTTGCCAAAAGAAACGTCTGTAAGGGACAATTTTGCAATTTTTTTTATTTGGATGCTGATGAACAAGGGAAGACTCGTTAAAGCTTTCATTGGCAAATATCTTTCCCTCCGTGGCCGAGAGGTAAAGACAACTGTCTTGACTTCGATTTTGGGTTGATCGAGGACCGGTCCAGTTCAACTGAGTTTGGTAAGAATTTAATTCTGATCGGTGCTCGATCCACCCAAAACTGAATTCAAAGCTGGGCGTGGAGTGCAGGAAAACACTAGGCAGTACCGCGAGGCCAAGGAGGCAAACGTTATTTTCCTAGTGTTGTTAACTAATATTTAAGCAAATTTCATTAACTTGACTGTTGGGGACAGACCTGTAGGGTTGGTGCATTGAAGACTTCTCGTCGTTATTTCCCTTCGTTCAAGAAGACAAGTTGTCTTCATCGAGAAATAACGACGAAAAGACTTCAAGACACCACTAAACCACTACACTTTAAAGCTACAGTGTAGTGGTTTAGCTAGCTAAACCACTACACTGTGCCAATAATATATGGCTGACTTCTTCCTAACGCTTACGGTACGACCATGGATGCGCAAAGATGCGCAAACACATTAAAGCCTTGAAAGCAAGTGTTTTCTTTTAGGAAAGAATCAAGGACGACAACGCTTACTAAATCAAAGCCGTCTAGTCATGTTTTAAGTACTTCAGCTATGTTTAACGATCTTTTACCAGATCTTTGCAAGAGGAAAAGTAAAATTTTGCATCATTATTATTAACTTTCCGTCAGTCGTTTCTTTCTTGATCGAGCATTATATGCCATTGTGTTCAGTGTCCTTGATATAGGAGCCATATACTTATGGCCTTGGGTTTAATTCCCAAACACTGAATGGCAGTGTTTTGCTCTTCCAATGAGATAACAAGATGGCACTGTAGAACGCGTGGTTTTATATAAGCTACGAGCGTC
Organism: Muricea muricata; assembly: GCA_963855995.1. Classification (NCBI taxonomy): domain Eukaryota; kingdom Metazoa; phylum Cnidaria; class Anthozoa; order Malacalcyonacea; family Plexauridae; genus Muricea; species Muricea muricata. The sequence goes on along the minus strand of OY979726.1, from coordinate 1,739,941 downwards.
AAGATATCCTTGATAGGTAACTATTGATCCTACAATGGACACTTATGTTCACTGCCAATAGGAACGTTTCCAACTCACAGCTTGTACATAATGGATTTTATAGGTTGTGTCACAAGGAAACTGCAGTTCGGTCGTAAAATCAACTTGTTTTCAAGGTTGCCGGGTTTTAAACATTACTGACACTGTTAATGTTGTAGCTCGGAATTGTAAAACAACGGCGGCAATGCAGTTTTCTTGTGCCATAACCTGTAAAATGGGTGGTTTTATCATTTATATAAGCTACGACCGCCAAGCTTTATCCTTGATAGGAAACAATTGATCCCACCAACGACATTTGTATTCTCTACCGATAGGAACGTTTGAGACTTACAGCTTGTACATAACGCATTTTATCGGTGAGTCGTAAAACCAACCTGTTACTGCTCAGCAAACTACCAGTTCCCTCGATCAACGATAGTCGATGAAGCTTGGCGCTCGTAGGTTGTGTAAAACCAAGCATTTTACAGGTTATAGCCAGGTTAGCAGTATCTGCAATGTTTCAAAGCAACCACGAATAGAAACTGACAGCCAACGTTCTGAGTTAAGGTTTGTAGAATATACTACATGATTAGTTACAGCATGACCAGGCATATAGTAAATAACGCATTGCCATCTTGTTCCAAAGTTATCTTATTACTTGAAAGAGCTGAAGACTGCCATGCAGTGTTTGGGAATCAAACCCAAGGCCATAAATACATGACTCCTATATCAAGGACACTGAACACAATGACATATAAAGCTCGATCAAGAAAGAAACGACCGACGGAAAGTCAATAGTATATGCAAACTTCGACTTTCCTTCTTGCAAAGGCCTGGTCATAAAAGATTGTTAAACATAGCTGAGCAACTTAAAACATGCCTACACAGTTTTGATTTAATAAGCGTTATCGTCTTTGACTCTTTCCCGAAAGAAGACATATTCTTTACAGGCTGTACAGTGTTTGCGCATCTATGCTTCATGCCTTCTTGAAAAGACCTCGCCATAAAAGATCGTTTAACTTAGCTGAACAACCCGAGCGCCAAGCTTCATCGACTATCGTTGATCGAGGGAAATGGTAGTTTGCTGAGCAGTAACAGGTTGGTTTTACGACTCACCGATAAAATGCGTTATGTACAAGCTGTAAGTGTCAAACGTTCCCATCGGTAGAGAATACAAATGTCGTTGGTGGGATCAATTCTTTCCTATCAAGGATAAAGCTTGGCGGTCGTAGCTTATATGGTTATGGCACAAGAAAACTGCATTGCCGCCGTTGTTTTACAATTCCGAGCTACAACATTAACAGTGTCAGTAATGTTTAAAACCCGGCAACCTTGAAAACAAGTTGATTTTACGACCGAACTGCAGTTTCCTTGTGACACAACCTATAAAAGCCATTATGTACAAGCTGTGAGTTGAAAACGTTCCTATTGGCAGTGAACATAAGTGCCATTGTAGGATCAATAGTTACCTATCAAGGATATCTTGACGCTCGTAGCTTATATAAAACCACGCGTTCTACAGTGCCATCTTGTTATCTCATTGGAAGAGCAAAACACTGCCATTCAGTGTTTGGGAATTAAACCCAAGGCCATAAGTATATGGCTCCTATATCAAGGACACTGAACACAATGGCATATAATGCTCGATCAAGAAAGAAACGACTGACGGAAAGTTAATAATAATGATGCAAAATTTTACTTTTCCTCTTGCAAAGATCTGGTAAAAGATCGTTAAACAGCTGAAGTACTTAAAACATGACTAGACGGCTTTGATTTAGTAAGCGTTGTCGTCCTTGATTCTTTCCTAAAAGAAAACACTTGCTTTCAAGGATTTAATGTGTTTGCGCATCTTTGCGCATCCATGGTCGTACCGTAAGCGTTAGGAAGAAGTCAGCCATATATTATTGGCACAGTGTAGTGGTTTAGCTAGCTAAACCACTACACTGTAGCTTTAAAGTGTAGTGGTTTAGTGGTGTCTTGAAGTCTTTTCGTCGTTATTTCTCGATGAAGACAACTTGTCTTCTTGAACGAAGGGAAATAACGACGAGAAGTCTTCAATGCACCAACCCTACAGGTCTGTCCCCAACAGTCAAGTTAATGAAATTTGCTTAAATATTAGTTAACAACACTAGGAAAATAACGTTTGCCTCCTTGGCCTCGCGGTACTGCCTAGTGTTTTCCTGCACTCCACGCCCAGCTTTGAATTCAGTTTTGGGTGGATCGAGCACCGATCAGAATTAAATTCTTACCAAACTCAGTTGAACTGGACCGGTCCTCGATCAACCCAAAATCGAAGTCAAGACAGTTGTCTTTACCTCTCGGCCACGGAGGGAAAGATATTTGCCAATGAAAGCTTTAACGAGTCTTCCCTTGTTCATCAGCATCCAAATAAAAAAAATTGCAAAATTGTCCCTTACAGACGTTTCTTTTGGCAAGTTACCTAAGTAAACATGAAGTAAAGTAGCAGAAGAAAGACCTGAGTAAGAAATAATGGCAAAAACATTTCGTTCGCGCAATAAAAACCGATTTTCAGCTTCCTAAAAAGATCATTGAATGTTATACATACGGGTATTTGCTGGCGGACAAAGGTCGTCTGACGTCATTTGCTTCTGCAACCCGAAGAAGAAGCTTCGATTTTTATGTCTCCTGACGAACATTTTGAAAGTCTCAATACAGTCTTAATCTTGAGTATAAATGTCCATTGGTTGTACGGAAATGGCGAGGAAGGTACGAAAGAAACACAACGAGCAAATTGGAGCTGAAACGACGAAGAAATGGAAAAAAATTGCGAAGACAAATCTGCCGTTGTCGGGAGAAATCAAAATCAAAATGGCGTCGTCTTCTTCTCCAGTCTAGAAATGCAACGAAAATCGCTATTGTGTAGTTGGACATTAAAAGTATTGGATTTTTATTCGACATGTAAGCATTCTCTAACTATTCTGTGCACGTTTTAGTCATTAAATGTTATCTTGTTTGAAAACCCATTCGGTCTGCTTACCAGGGTGAAATCTATTTTAAAATCTAAGTTAAATATAGTTCAGATAAAGGATAAATCAACATGATCTTATAAATCTATACTCTCTTTTTGTCATGCCAGCAAGACCGTAAAAAGTATTCGCCACGATTTAAATTTCTTTCTATTTTACGGTTTCTATTTTTCTAATCTTAAATATTGACCTTCACGTTATAGATATTCCAGAGATTTTGCAAGACAAGCACAGACAACTGTGATGAGAGAAGCCACAGCCAAAAAGAACTTTCAAGAGGATTTAGTGGTAAAAACCCAAATATTACAATATACTTACTATCATTGCAAATTCTCTATTATACCCCCCCCCCCGGATTAATAGAGAGTTTATAATGATGATTATCATCATGTATCAAGTGCTGTACCAATAGTTTCTTCATTATTCTTTACAAATTTTAACTTACTTTTATTCTTTCTTTCTTTCTCTTCAAAACCTCTTCTGTTCTGATACACTGCACTCTATACAAGAAACATGCAAATTCAGACTTTCAGTTCAAATTCAAAGATGATTCCAAGCTAAAGGCAAGCGAGAACCATGATTTAACGAGTGTTTACATGACCAATGAGCTGCCTTTCATTTGAATTGCAAGTCTGAATTTCCTGATCCGTTTAATTTCCCCTTTCTGTACTCCAATCTACTTTTCCTCCTGTTCACCCTCTTCTTTCCCGGGTACTCCTTCCAGGATAGCACCCCCTTCCACTGGTTTCTTTATCCTGCTTCTCCCCTTCTTTACCCCAATCCCCCTTATTTACTCCAATTTAATTTTCTTCCTCCTGTTTACTCTATTTCTTCGCCTAGTACCCGTCAGGGTAGTACCCCTTCCTTGACACTACTTCAATCTTTATGCTGCCCCCCCCCCCACTACTCTCATAATTGTAAATTATTCATATGACGTAGTTACTGGAGAATTATTCATTCAGCTTGGCAATTACATTATATGATAACTACAGTGAAACACATTTTCATTAATTCATTATGAGTTCCGCCTCATCGTCAGCAGTTTAGTTAAGTACCCGTGTTCCGGTGATTACTGATATTTTACAATTTTAACCATCCAGTCAACATTCGCAAACCGGAGTACCCGGGATAAACCCACGACTGACCAACTCCTCACATGGGTGTCACGAGTCTGAAGTAAGGATTGAACCCACGACCTCACATGTGATAGGCGTTTGCTCTGACGATTGCGCCACTTGGCTATTACTGTGCAGGATCAAACAATCCTACACGAGAAATTTAAATGCCGTGGCGTTGACTTGTGTTTCACTGTAATCATTTTGTAAGACAATTACTAAATAGTTTCCTGAGCAGGATAGCGTCATCCATGTACTTGGCATGTTGCGTTAGGTTCAACTTCAACATGAGTTTTCCCAAATATCCCGAAATGCCGCGCGCATGTATGACACTATCTTGAAGAGGAAACCATTTGGTATTTTATTACTCTCTTATTTTTTATCAGTCATTTGCGCAACAATAAATATAATCCAGATTGGAGAAATTGTGGGCATTCTTGGGCGCCCGTTCTAGTTTCCTAACGTGGGCAATACTTTTTTCAATTTGTTTATTCACAAAATCCATCTAGATTTACTTCAAAAAAATTTGAGAAAAATATATAAATATATTTGTCCGCGAAAGTTAGGGAACTGGAAATGACACCAGAAATGTCTTTAAATTCCGCCATTTTGTGTTGCGCTTTTCTTGGAGTTGCATAGATACAGTTTAAGCTTACACGTACACGTTCTACACTTGCTGTACTTCTTGCTATCGGAATATCATCATGCCGGGAATTTGTCCATGAGTTTCTTCGTCGACTAACCTCTGTGACCTGTCACGCCTATTATAATTACTTAGTCCTCTCTAATGCTTGTGAACGTAGTTTTCTTTGCTTATCTTGTAAACAGTTTTCTGAACATCGTAATTTTTTTTTCAAAGAATGCCAAGTAAAAAGTGAATACAACAACCATCAACTAATGATGCAACAAGATGGGAAAGAATTCATATCGACATAAGAAGTAAATCACAAGCCGTCTCCATCAGATGTTAAGATGCAAATACTATCACAATGTACGGTTTGTTAAAGTCAATTCAATTAAAGCTTAGTGTCCTATATTCTAAAATATTTTGTAACATTAATTTTCTCCTTATTTTATGTTGGTTGACTGGACACGAGTGAGCTAGTTACCTACTGGACCGCCTTGATGCTCCATGAAGAGAGTGCGCCAACCAGATGAAACCATAAACAGCATGATGAAACGAGAACAACCGAAGCCAAGAAGATCCAAAGATAGAGTGAAAGTAAGTTTTTTTATTTTATCTTGCCGTTTCCATTTTTTTAGCAGTTCAGCTTTTGTTTCAATAAAAATTAACATCTCGCACTAACGTTGCTAGTGTCGGTAGTACTGTAAAAAGCACACAGGATCTTTCACTACCTGAAACAATAAAAAAAAAACAAAATTCGACTTTCGAGCGAATTAAAGCCTTTCGTTGGGGAGTTGGTCGTAAAGATAGAAATTTAATGCGCTGTCTGCCATCTTAGATTCATATTTGATCTCGTTGACACGTAAAATCTTGATTCCCAAACAGCTTGAAGTAAGCTAGTTTTGATATAAGTTACATTTCACGTGCACAGTAATTCTCAAAGAGATATCGGCAATAAATTTGAGAGAGCTTTTGAGAGAGATTAGTGCGAGATATTAATTTTTATTGTTCGAAAGAACTTTAAGAATTTACACATTCCTTACGTGTTGTTTAATTCTCGAGATATTTTAATCTAAATTCATAAATTAGGGTAGCTGCAAGTTGTGTGCCTGTGAGAAATAAAGACTCCTTCACGGCTATGATTTTCTTTTGTGTTTTGCTCACGATTTATTAATGATTCTCGAGATTTTAATAAAAAAATTTCATATTAACAGCTTACACAATAATTTGGCCGGCCTAATTAATACTATTTTATAATATACTGAGTGTCAAAGTTCATTTATTCCTGTTTCTTATTGGTTAAGAACGTATCACGTGATAGTGGAGAAATTCTATTGTCTCCCTGGCAACGTAGCTAAGCGGTGGACATTACTTTCATTCACCGGTAGACAACAAATCCACAAAGCCTCACGTAGCCATGTCAGGTAAAAGGTAATCCTTTTTACACATGTTTGATTGATTTGTGGTACTTTTCTTCTCTTTTGGCACTCAGTATATAATAAAATACTTATTGACTGAGACCTCGGGAAAGCAGTATGTTTTGTGGACCCTCGACATCGACAGTCTCTGGTCCACAAAACATACTGTTTCCCTCGGTCTCAGTCAATAAGTGTTAATTACTATACATTGCAGTTGTTTTATGCGTTGTGATTGGTCAGTTGTATGCAGATAAATGCGACTATCACACAATCTGCAGATAACTCAGTCATACAATAAGAATACATAGAAGGGCCACTCAGCAGTGCAACATGTCACACTATGTTTATGCAGTTTACTGGCTGCCACCAGCCAGTTCAGCATTCCTATTGGCCAGAAAATGCAATTGACTGGCTGAGAAAATGCTAATAACGTGCGTAATGCGACATGCGCGGCTTCAAAAACTCCAAAGGCTCCGACGCGAGTGGCCCTTCTATGTATTCTTATTCTATGGCTCAGTTATCTGCTAGCAGATAACTGAGTTATCTGCATGTTGAGCCTACGGTGCAGATTATTACAGTATGCGGTATTCGTTGGCATCAATGGTTGGCATGGCAACAACATTTTTTCGATATTTTCTGTTTCATGTTATGGCATCTTGCTTTTTAAGCTCTTCCGAAGGCGAAATTCGTCAATTGCTCGAGGAAAAAGACTTACAATGTATAATAAAGCAATTATCGGATTCGGTTTTTGTGATATGCAAAATTATCAATGTCTTGGTAAGAGTTATCTGACTCGCCTTCGGCTCGGCTGATAACTCTTACCTCGACATTGATCATTTCGCATATCACAAAAACCTCATCCAATAAGTGCTTAATATGTTATAGTTTACTTATTAAGCTTTGTGGAAACACCACGTAAATTTATTATTGCAATAATAAATTTACGTGGTGTTTCCACAAAGCTTAATAAGTATATTGTATTCACCATGCAAACGTACAAGAAACTTATCATGTTATAGTTTATAAATTATTCGTAACTATCATCTCATGACTTAATTCTTTCTACTATTGCAAAGGGCGATGGGATGTGAAAAAAACGCACAAGAAGAGAAAAGAATGAACGATCCTGGACGGCAAGACCCACAAAACAACAATCCACAAGAATAAGAAGACACGACATTGTAATAGAAAGTAGTGGTAATGTGCAAGTTAGTAGAAAACAAGATACTTATTATTGAGGGATCAAAGAGGATTTAATAGATATTTCTCGTTAATGAAAAAGAAAAGACAGCAAATTAAGTGAAAAAAATTGGATTGAAATAACATTGATATCAAATACATTCAACAAAATAATTAAATAGAATATCTAGGAGTTTGGCAGTCAATTTTCGAGTCAAAAAACAGGTAAAAATATGGTAAATGTCGACAATATTTTTTAAAGAAACAATACCTTAACGCCTGGAAATTTCGTCTCTAACATTTGGATTTGGATATTTCTAAAAACAAAACAAAATAACATGTAGGATTGAACGTTTTACAAAAATAAGTTTCGTAATAATGCCACTAAATTATAGTTGATGCATTTTGTCACTATTCTTGGTTTGCACATGACGTCATTTCGTGTGATTGGGCGCCATCTTGGTTGACTCTGCAGATTACTTCAGCTGTTTACAGCGAAACACTTGTGTCAATTTACTATTTCATCGTTAGTTTTAGCGTATTATGAATGATACTTTAAAGATGTATGGCTCGATAGGATCAGATATAATGAATAGATACTTTGTGGTTGCCATGTGTTTCAAACGTCAACAAAGATGGCGTCGATTGCAAACGATCAATTCCGTCGTTCTACCTTTAAAGAATGTGTTCTCTGGTTAAAAAGCGAGAAAATGTGACTTGTATTCCAATTCACCGTAGCAAAACAGATGGTGGCATGTCGATTTTACCAGAATTTAATGCGGGTATCAATCAAGAATACCAGTGAAATGATATTTAAGATAAGCTAATGGACGGAATTTTAACACAAGTGACAAAATAACCTATCTGTCTGTTCCTCAAACGAGGTTAATTTACCTTAAGTTTTTAAACGATTTCAGACCGCAAGGCATTCTGGTAAAATCAACACCCGCCATCTTTTTGCTACATTAAATTCCCAAGGGAATATATCATTTCTTTGTTTCTTAGCTAATTTGGTTCATACATCCATGCAAATCAGTAGGATCATTATATTTTTTTGTGCATTTTAAATTCCCATGGGAATACGGCATGCTTTGTTTCAATGGTGATGCGTCTGTTTATGGTAATTACTGCATAATGCGAATCCTCTTTGATTATTAATATGATAAGTATCTTGGTGCTTTCAGATTTGTTTTGGTAAGCAGGAACAATGAAGTCATTGTTTGTGTACACTAAAGCAAATTACGAAGGTGGTTTGAGAGCAGCTGCGAGGTACCATGCAAATGAAGGCGTTTCGGTTAAATAAGTGTGAGAATTACGGCATTAAAAATTGCATGTCATCTACACTTAAGGATATAAGTTGCCAAAAAAAAAAAACAACTTTAGTGGATCTGTTGAGTTTCAATTGCTTTTTATTTTTGCCTAATTCTCATGCTTATTTGACCCAGCCTTGGACTTTGGTAAGTATCAGGGGCCGGTTGTATCAAAGGCGTTTAGCTTAAACGGTGGATAAGTCAAAAATATGAAACACGTTTCCATGTTGTATAAACAAACCAGCTGAAGTTATTTGACCTGAGAAGAACAATTATATATAAAACTAAATATTTATTCTATTTCAACTCATAATTTCGGTTCCGTACTAGGTGTAAAACTGATTTTTAAATTTCACTTATCCACCGTTTAAGCTAAACGCCTTTGATACAACCGGCCCCAGGTTTATATTTACTCCGGAACAGTTAACACAACGAAAAGCCCATGCCCATTCAGCTAAGGTTTTACGTTTGAAAATTCAATCAAAAACTCAGTCTAAGTGGGTTTAAGTAGCTAGAGATAACGTAATTTATCTTTTTATTTTGCTTTTTTGTTTATAACGTAATTTATTAGCTAAATGTATGGACTGCGAGGGTGTGCGCCGTGTGTAAGTTGCATGGGGTTAGGTTTATTAAAGGAATTAAAATTTTTGAAAGTATGCTTAAAAACCAAAATCTGTCGTCACTTCTAACAAAACAGTTAAGAGTAGGTTTCAACATCAACTAAATTGATCTATACTATTAACTAAGAAAAATGCGAATTAAGTTTTATATTTTACAAGCAAATTTTAAATAGAATTCTAACCTGTTTTTATGTACGAGCTTTTTCTGTTTACGTTTGATCTAAAATATCCAAATAAATTGCATTTAAAATGCATACTTTACCGAAATTTTAACTCTTTTAATTTTCGAAATTGGGTGGCAGTCGGGGTGGTGGTGGTGCATGCGGGTTTATCAGCTGTGAGTGACTGTGCGATGGTGAGGAAAGTGAAGGTAACGAATGGAATGCAGGAGCTTAGAACTGAGGAAGACAGCTTAGAACTGAGGCAGGTAGGCAGTTGGTAGGATCAGCGGGGGGCACTTGACATTTTGGCTTTGGGAATCAAATTTGCATGCTAAGTACTTAAGTCACTAACGTTTGTTGTTTTAATTTGTTAGGTACGCGCGGCTGCTCTCTAGGGAAGATCAACTTAGCAATTGTATTAGCACTTGCAAAGTTGGTCTTCTCTTTGCCGGCTACCCCGGCCAGTTCTCCGAGTGCTACTTCCACCGTGAATAAGTAGAAGTACTTGTACTACATGTATAAGTACTTCTACTTAGGTGGAAGTGGCACTTGGGGAGCTGGCCGGGGTAGGGGGATTTTTTTTATTCAATTTCTCAATTCCCATGGGAATTGAATTTTTAATTAAAAAGGGGTCACAAGTAAATTTTGTAAACAATTTATTGAAAAAATTTGTAAAGATTACATACAATTTGAATAACAATAAAAAGAGATTAACTACCACACATTGTACTTATTAAAATAACAACAGAAGAAAACAGAACATGGCAGAGAGAACAATAACACAAGTGAATGAACAAAGTCCTAAAAAACTTGGGTCTTTTCAACGTAAGTAAATGTTTATACTTCAAAATATATTATAACAATGAAACAACTTGAAGTGATAAATTTTGAGAGTTTTGCAAAGGTTTACCCAGCATATAACGAGTTGTTTCACAATTACAAAGAAAAACATGTGGCTCAAAACATGCAACTGATAGAGATGACGAGAAGGCTTAACAAGTCTAAGTAGAAAGGTTTTCAAAAGTTAGTCACATTTTTATAACCATATGTAACTACCCTGTCAACTCTCCCAGTGGGAAGAACCGGAGTACCCGGAGAAAACCCACGAGTTTTGGCGGAGCGTTGACCAACGCTTTTTCAAATACAGCCAGCCTCACAGAAGAAAGGTATTTTTGTCAAAAGAAAAATATTATTTTTAATCAATTGTGCTTTTATAAGTCAGAAAAAATACATGCACGAATTACCAACGAATTTTGATGGCTTTGAGACATGTAACGTGGGCACATAATTCTTCCTAAAAATACTTTTTTGTACTCGAAACAACCCTTCAAAACGTCGAAAAACAACGAAGAAACGATTTTTTTATAAATTCCAAATTGACCAAGCTGTAATGTTCGGAGCCACATTTTTCTTATTGCGTTTCTAACCTGACAATGTGAAATACACTAAACATTGCTACCTTTATTTTTTTTAACAAAAAATTCAAAAATACATAGAATAAAAACCAAGCATTTTTAGAATATTGTGTGTAGCACGACATTTTTCAGAAACCAATCTCTTACACTTTTCTTTGCATAACAGTGCATGCGATCTATTTTTCGCAAAAAAATACAAAGAAAGTCTCAGACATCTCATTTTTCTGGTGGGCACAAGAACAGAAGCTTTTTGTTCAAATTGTGATAATTTATTTGAGATAACTTTGGGCAAAATTCTATTTTTCATTGAAAACAGCCGAAAAATCAATGCTTTGGCTTTGCCCAGCAACTAATGAAGTCACTCGATAGTGAAGTTGCTTTATATACAATTGATAGTTTCAGTGTTAAAGAGACCAAAATAAAAGTAGAAATACATAACTTAGATTGATCTTGGATTGAAAAGTAAAAAATTTATTCGAAGAATCAATTTAAATTTAGTCTTTTTGGAAGGTACCATTGTCAGGTTAGGAACATATCTCTTTGAAGTATAAATTCATCTTTACTTACTTGTTGAAAAGACTATATTCAAGAGCCATGTAAACCTGTTTTCTTATATTATTATTACCACGCAAGTATTACAAAGTGGAATATTTGAAATGTAAACTTGAACTGAAGCAAAGGAAATGCACATACAAATTCAGAAATATTTCAATTGCCAAAATACAAATTCACCACAACCAAACAATATAAAAAGTTCCAGTAGGCAATATGTTGTAATTTTAATTAAGAAACTTATAAAGTAATAAATCATACAGGAAACACAAAAGAAATCATTTTCTCATCTTACAGAATCGGTATTTTCAAAATCACTTTGCTATAGATCTGATGTATAAAATTGACGAGTTTCACAGGCCATTTACAACATTCGCATCTGTGTATGTCAGATATCTCGCCTTCAGCTTGGGTTTGTATATCCGATACAACCCGGTCACTTGTATTGTAAATAGTACAAATCAAAATTGTTATCAAATCAAAGTCTCAAACTAATTTAAATTATTCTACTCCATATAATGCCAGACAGTTTTACTTTTTCTCAGGAAAGACCTTATGTTCAACAAGGTAAATTTGGCATGTTAATTAAGAAGTCTGTAAAATTTGAAATTGCATAGTATCAACTAAAAGCTTCATGTGACTTAAAACTTTTTCAAGTCGATGTAATACGAAGAACTCTGGTAAAGTATTTACTGTATCCAGGCATCAATAGAAAACTTTTAAAATTAAAAATTGTAGTTACTTATACTTATTATTGGCCGACATCTGTACTGCTTGTTTATCTAGAAAATCTGGCATACTGTCAATTTTTTTAGTCCAAGGAAACTTTTTTACTCTTAAATTCTTACATCTGCCACATCTTTTCTTTGCTAATAAAAAGAGCCCACAGAATTTATTTGGCAAGTTGTGGTTTTCTTTTTCATTTAAGATATGTAATTAATTGATAAAGTTAAAGAACAACTGCATCAGTTCATCTCAATTCCAAACAAGTTCCACTTTGTAAACAAAAGACAATATGCTAGCTTATTTTGTCCTTAATAATTAGTTCATCTTAAAGTTTGAAAGTCAACATTCTAGTACAAAATCACAAAGTCTGTATCTAAGATAAATTACCAGTAGTATAAAATATTACAAAGTATTTTTTTAACTTTAAAGGGTCCAATATAACATTGAGAACTATTGTGATTTTCAAATGAACTTTCCAAACTTTCAAATGAACACTCAAAGCCAGCTTAAACAAAAGATGATTGAGATAGTAAACCAGGAAATAACATAGGTGTTGTAATTTTTTATCAAAAATATGATATAGTGCATATAACAGAAACATTTCAATTAAAAAGTAGAAATATATTTCCTGTGGTTAGTTTTAATTGCTATATATATTGAAATTTTAGTATAATAATGGATGTTTTTGTTTCTGGCAAAGTCACCTCAATCTCCTTATGTTTAACCAACATTACAAAGTCAAATAATGGCAAACACGAATGATTAAACACAAATTTATATTTTAATGGGTAAAAATAAATATGTCCAAATTAGTATAATCATGCATATAGGTCTAGTAGGGTACCAATTATTAGAAACAGAATTGTGTTGTTTAGAGGCATAACATATAAAATTGCTAGATTTGATATTTCAGTTTTTTAAGAAAGCCTTTTGTATGTGTTTTCATGAACTCTTGGGCCATAATTCAATTGATTTGAACCAAATAAGATTCTAACTTTCTTTTAAAACACAGTTCATCATTATTTGACTTTTTCTAAAATTAAAATGCTTCTGGAGCACATGAGATTCCACGGTATGTGTACCCACAAAATAATCGTCAAATTAGGTGAGAATGAAACTGTCATGTCCAAAATTATACTGTCCCATATTCAATATTGTACATGCAATATTCCAATACCTTTAACAATTTCATTTTTCATAATCTGCCAGTTGTTGAGAGGAGGTTAAGCATTTTGTCGATCTACAAACAAATTTCAAAGAATTCTATTGAAGATAGATAACTGAAATGGTAAACAAACTGCAAAAGATAACAATGCAAGTGGTTGTGTAAAAACTAAAGACCACGTAAAGTCGGCCATTCTGTACAGTGTTTGGATTTGACAGTTTGAATTTTAATTGCCTCAAGAAAAGTCTAAAAGGCATTAAAAACATAACATTCCTTGTTCTTTTTTAACCTCCCCGACCTTGCACGACTCCCACATCCTGCTCCGTCTCCTCCTATCCACCTCCCACCCTCAAGGCCCTGTCACACGGTGCAATTTTTCTTGCACTTGTAACTGCTCCGTCTCCTTCTCTATCCACCTCTTACCCTTAAGGCCCTGTCACACGGTGCACTTTTCCTTGCATTCACCGTAGCAAAAAAGATGGCGACATGTCGATTTTACCAGAATGCATTGCAGGTATCAAGAAAGAATACGTGGGAAAAGATGACAAGAAGCAAAGCTACTGGATTGAAATTTTAACACAAGTGTGAAAATAACCTATTGTCTTCTGTCTGTTCTTCAAAAGACGTTAATTTGCCTTTTTAAACAATTTCAGACTGCCATGCACTCTGGTAAAATCGACATTTGCCATCTTTTTTGCTACAGGGAAAATCTACTCTTAAGTAAATTTGTGACAAATGTTTGGTACGTTAAAAAACCCCAGCAAACTGTGATGGAAACTTGCATTTGCCAATTTTACATCTCCCAATAGTAGAATTGCATTTCAAGTTGCAAGAAAAATTGCATTGTGACAGGACCTTTATTCTCCAGTGTTCCCGCCAACCTGCTCCCACCATTAGATGGAAAGTCCTTTTTTCACTACATTTTAGTAATTAGGCTACCCCCCTCCTCTCACAAGTCTGTAATCGCCTGACGAAATCAATTGGTCGACAGTCCAAGGCATGTTTTGTAATCGAAATTCACAAAATTAAAATTAAATTGCCTTTTTTCAATAAATTTGAACCAGAACCAACTCTATACATAGAACTGTCTCAGCATACTTTCTTCGACAATCTCAACAATTCAAGACCTCATTCAGTTTCTATAGCGGATTTCATGGTATTATTATCGAACCAACTTCAACTGAAAACGGTAGCCTTAATCTTACATGCGACCATAGCCATGCTTGGAAAGCACAAACTTACAATACTCGAAAATTGTACTTATTTCCAGTCTGATCTCTCAAAAATCGATCTCTATGCACAATCTAAGTACTTTGCTACAAATAATGATAGAAAATAAAGCATATTACCTTAAAACAAAGTTAGGATGCATGAAAATTTAGAGGACTTTCAAGGAGCAAAATCTTCGAGCTAGAGAAAAATTTTGAAAAAATAGTATTCGGAAAATCTTCGAGCAGCGTCGGAAACCGACGAATTCCGAGGAACGCCGAAACTACCACTTTGTGTCGACATGCGCCGAGCAAGTTCCTTGTTCCTGATTCAGAAGAAGCTGTATCACAGATCAGATATATACAGATAGGGAACTCGCACTCAATAACCTCAATTTTTGTGTCCCCGTGCTCACGTCATTCCACGCGCCACGCAAATTGCTCTGGCAAGTGTCGTTCGTCGTGTTTTCAGTCAAAAGCATAGGAAAAACGCCGTTCGAAAGTACAAAAATGAATATTTTTGCGAAGTTCCTTCACCGATCTTCATTTTGTATGTATGTAGATATTTCAGTAGAATTTGCGTTTGATTCTTGTGTAGAAATTTCTAAATTTCCTTAAAAGTAGGAATAAACCAGAAAATGACGGAAACACGCTCTCAAAACTTCACCGCGACACATCGCTGGAATTTGTCGTTTTAAAGCATTTTGCATGAGAATCTTTGCACGTAAAACCTTCTTGCGGTTTAGATGTTCTAGCATGCACGTTTAAATGCGTGTTTTGTTGACACATTTCGCTAGAAATTGAGTTTAAACGCCGTGTTTAGGTCGGCTCACGCGGTTTGTGCCAGCGGTATCACCCATGAGCGCTGCACCGACTTCTGACACCGAAAAAAAATAAAAAAAAAAAAAAAAACAGAAACGGGGCGAATTTAAAACTCCGCCTCGCCTACGGCAGGCGGAGTAAAAATACTGTGTAGGCGTTTACAGTTAATCCTACGCCCACAAACCGCCCCCGACCCCAATCTGTATTTCCACCCCTACCAGTTTTCGTAGCTTTATAGCTCTCACAACAATCTAGTTATTACGGTTACTGTTAGGCATGCAAGTCTATCTGACATGCTCAGAAGGTAACTCTAATCTACTATAGTTAGTATACTAGAGTTACTTCAGTTAACTCTAGTCTACCTTAGTAGTGGACTCTTAAAGTTACGTTAGTTGACAAAGATAGAGTTATAACTCTACCTTAGTCAACTAACGTAACTTTAAGAGTCCACTACTAAGGTAGACTAGAGTTAACTGAGGTAACTCTAATATACTAACTATAGTAGATTAGAGTTACCTACTGAGCATGTAAGATAGACTTACCTAATGTTAACCGTAATAGCCAGACAACAGTGTAAAGTACTGTAAAAGTACCTAGTACTAGTTTAAATTTAGTGTACTTACCTATACCAACTATACCAAGTGTAGTTAGTGTATATCAGTTAGTGCGCATCTATATGGCTCCAGGAATTGAACCTGGAAACCTAATTAGGTCCACTCTAATTAGGTCCCCTCCAGGGGCAGGTTTTTTTTTAAACTTAGTAATAAGGTTACATGCGTTACATAAACAAAACATAACAGAAAATATAGTAATGTTCCACCTATGTGCAATGTTAACAATGTTTTTGAAGAAAAAATACCTTTACGCCTGATAATTTGTTCTCTAACATTTGGATTTGGATATTTCTAAAACCAAGCAAAATAATATGTAGGAATAAACGTTTTGCAAAAATCAGTTTCATAATTAACTAGTTAGTTAAAGCATTTTGGGTTAAGTCTAGGTTTTTTAGTGGTGTTCTATATAATAGAGACCTTCAGATTTGTCTTCCTCTACCAATACCGCTACCTTTTTTCGATTTTTAAACAATTTGATTGGTTAATCGGATAGGTACGACACATCTGATAGATTAAATTAAGATAGCGGTAGAAGTATTAGAAGCAAAATCTGAACCTCTCTACTTGCAATAATAAGATAATCTACAGGTACTATTCTTTTACAGACATAAAGACCAGGCCTTTAGCTTTCGATTGTGACCATTTTTGGGAAATGTGACCATGTTTATTAGTTCTATAGCGGGCACCAGCCAACGCTGACAAGAAGACTGGTCTGGTGTGTCTGAAGAGATTTGTTGCAAGTCAAGAATGTCACCTTTGACCATTCTTGACGCACCGAATAAGAAAAGAAATTTAACGTTCATTAATCACCGATCTGTCACGAGAAACGATCAACGTGGCAAATAAGAAGAAGCATTTAATTAATTACCACCTAAGCTAACATTTGTTTATTCTAATTCCCAAATGGAATTAAAATTCCACAGATTTTTGACAAATTCTCAACGGTGAAAAATGTGGCTTCGAACGGTAATTTTTTGATGTACCCTGTGCAGGGTGTGCCAAAAAACCCTGAGAGAATCATCTGTTGTCAGAATTTCAATGCCTGGCTAGTTAAAGCTATGAGTACATAAATCATTGACAAAGGTAACCGAACGTTGTGTACATATTAATATGAATGCAAAGAGTGCAAAATATTGTCAGGGTGCATACATATTAAGTGTTTGATTCTTTAGGTTTACGAACCGTCATAGTACCACAGAGTACTACACAGAGGGCTCACTTCATTTATTTTCCTATGATTTTTGCGTAACGGCCTTTTGCTCAAACGTGCGCTAAAGAGTGGTGGTCATCCCCCTGAAAAATTCAAAATGGCGGCGCAGTTCACAGCCTTTTGAGGTTGTCAGGGGGGTGAATACCTCTATGCACTTGCTGGGATAAAATTCTTAGCAAGTGCATCGAGGCATTCACCCCCCTGACAACTACCAACCGCGTTACGCTTTTTTCGTCGAGTGAGCCCTCTGTGTAGTACTCTGTGATAGTACATTATTAGTTTAAATCGTTTTGTATAACATAGGTATCATGCAACACAGTTAATAAAGCAGATGGTTTGGAAACTCATTAGAATAACAATATAACTCATTATCTACAGTATGTTGGTCAACGTTCATGCAAAAATATGGTTCTTCATCGTCACGTGTGTATTGTGTTTTGCCAAATTCACCAAAAGCAATTCTTTAATTGCCCTATTGTTCAAGTCGCGGATGGCTAACTGTCCTGAAACGTTGTTATTGGTTAGTTAAGTAAAAATACAATACCCACGTGACGACGAAGGACCTTATTTCTGCATAAACCAGAACAAAAACATCGGTAACTACTTATACAGGGTGTCCCCAAAAAAAACAGAAATCACCTATTGTTAACATTTGAATGCCCTAGCACTTGTTAAAAAATTAAAATATCTTTGTAAAGTACGTTTGTTTTGCTCATGGGGAATAACATTTGTAAATTGTTTTCTCGAAATCAAATAACCCATGCATAAAATTTGATTGCATTTTTAATATGCACTCGTAGGTTTAGTTTTTTTGTCTGGCATAAAAATGGTTAACACTGAGTATTACTATAAATTATGACGGTTGATCAATACTTTATCCACTCGTGGGTTCAATTTAGTGCTAGGCATTGAAATTCTAACAATAGATCATTTTCAATAGTTTTTGGGGTTTTTTGGGACACCCTGTATTGTAGTTCTAATGAGTTTCCAAACCATCTAGATGTATTAACTATGCATGCAATCATTTGGCTAAATATTCTTGGTTTGCAATCAATCTCTCGATGATTCAACAATAGAACTATAATAACATATTCTTTTGCTCTTTGAAAGCTCTTTCAAATTCAAATTAGGTGCGAATTTCATTACGGTGTATTCCCGTGGGTATACAGAGAACAGATTGTGATTTAGTACACAGTACGTAAACCAATTCAACTAGTCACGCCAGCTCGCTAATCTAATGTCAGTTTTTTTACTCATCCTGTACTGTGTACTTAGTCACGATCTGTTCTCTGTATACCTATGGGAATACTTAAAGTTCCCTGAATGAAATTCGTGGCTAATTTGAATTTGAAAGGGCATCAGTATTTTTTACTCACCCAGTATAAAGGGTGTCCCAAAAACACCCAAACACTATTGAAAATGATCTATTGTTAGAATTTCAATGCCTAGCACTAATTAAAATTGAACCGACGAGTGGATAAACTATTGACATAACCGTCATAATTAATAGTAATACTCAGTGTTAACCATTTTTATGCCGGACAAAAAAACTAAACCTACGAGTGCATATTAAAAATGTTATCAAATTTTATGCATGGGTTATTTTAGCCTATTCAATTTGGTTTTATCAATATTACCTACAGGTATAAGTTGTTTCAGCCGGGAAAATGACGACATCAAACAAACTAACAAGATAGTATTGTTTTCATTTTTCTAAGCCTGATTTGCTTTTAGAATTTAGAGAAAACAAATTACAAATGTAAATTCCCATGAGCAAAACAAACGTACTTTACAAAGATATTTTAATTTTTTAACAAGTGCTAGGGCATTCAAATGTTAACAATAGGTGATTTCAATAGTTTTTGGGGTTTTTTGGGACACCCTGTACAGGGTGAGTAAAAAAAAACTGATGCCCTTTCAAATTCAAATTAGCCGCGAATTTCATTACGGAACTTTAAGTATTCCCATAGGTATACAGAGAACAGATCGTGACTAAGTACACAGTACAGGATGAGTAAAAAAACTGATACTATTGAAATTCAAACTAGCAGCATTGCATTCTTGCAGTTTGACAGACGTTGATCTAAAACAAAATCTAATTCCCAGTGGAAGTTAAAATGCATAATTTTAGCCGTGCAAGAATTGTCAGAATTGGTTTAGGTACTGTGTACTAAATCACGATCTGTTCTCTGTAGACGCATGGGAATACACCGTAATGAAATTCGCAGCTAATTTGAATTTGAAAGAGCATCAGTTTTTTTTTACTCACCCTGTACAGTACAGGGTGTCCCACAAAAAGCGGAAGCTATTGAATTCAACTATTGTTAGAATTTGAATGGCCTAGCAGTATAATTGCTCCAGAGTGCCCCTGAAAAATGGCACTGTTGAAATCACTTATTGTTAGAAGTTAGTGCTGGGCCATTCAAAGTTCTAACAATAAGTGATTTCAACAGCGTCCATTTTTCAGGGGCACTTTGGAGCAATTATACTGCTAGGCCATTCAAATTCTAACAATAGTTGAATTCAATAGCGTCCGCTTTTTGTGGGACACCCTGTATAGCAACTATACTAACTATAGGGACAATAAAAATGCATGTCAACTAGCTTAAATTGCTTTTTACTTTGAATAATCCTTTAGCGTATTTGATCCAGCCTTAGGCTTTAGCAGGGTTGCCAGATCACTGCATTTTTGAGGCCAAATCTTCAACAATGCTCTTTGTTTTTCTTTGTACTTGCCTTTTGTTTTCTTTGTTTACTTGACTACACTAATGACGATTTGGCCTCAAAAATGCAGTGATCTGGCAACCCTGGGCTTTAGTAGGTATCAATCAAATACTCGAAGTCTAGGTGGATTTAAGTAGCTAGAGATAACGTAATTGATCTTTTATTTTGCTTTTTGGTTTATAACGAAATTAGCTAAATGTATGAGCTGCGAGGGTGTGCGCCTTGTATAAGTTGTATGGGATTAGGCTTTTTAAAGGAATAAATTTTTTTGAAAGTATGCTTTGAAAGTCTATCGTCACTTCTAACAAAACAGCCAAGAGTAAGTCTCATTATGAACCAAAAAATGCAAATTAAATTTTTTGTATGTTGCAAGTAAATTTAGAATTCTCACCTGCTTTTATATTCGATCTTTCGTGTTCTTACATCATTCGACCATTTTCTGTTGACGTTCGGCCTAAAATATACATTAGAATGCATAGGTGGCAGTCCGAGTGGTGGTGGTATAGTACATGTGGGTTTATTGTCAGTGAGTAATTGTGTGATTGCGAGGAAAGTGAGAGTAATGCCAGTGCCGTAAATAAGTAAAAGTACGTGTATTATATAAGTGCTTATAAGTGCTTATAAGAAAAAACATACTCCGAAGAACAACATCTTGTAAACTCAAGATATGAGCTATTAACAACAAGACAACAGTTTTGCGGTGATATTTCGACAACAGTTTTGCGGAGATATTTCGATTTTGTAAATAGTTTATTCTGGTTTGACAATGTCCGCCAATGACTTTGAAATAGAGTCGAAATATCACCGTAAAACTGTTGTCTTGCTGTTAACAGCTCATATCTTGAGTTTACAAGATGTTGTTCTTCGAAGTATATTTATTCGTATATTTTATTAAATCTCATGGTAAAGGTTTCTATAAGTACTTTTTATTCTGTTTCTAAATTCCCATGGGAATTGAATCTTTAATTAAACGTATTATTGATAGATGGTATTATTAAAGGCATATTATACGCAGCTATTATTATGCAGTTTACTGACTGCTACCAGCCAGCTCAGCATTTTTATTGGCCAGAAAAGGCAACTTACTAGCTGCTATAATGCTAATGATATTCATAATGCAATATGTACGCATAACTTCAATCCAGCATGACCATATATGCAAATTTTTTTACCAAAGCTGCTTCGATTTTGTGAGACCACCCCCTCCTGTTCTACATTTTGCAAATCTTTAAAGCAGGGGGAATGTCCAAGCCCATCCAACTGGATCTGGTGATAAAATGGTTACACTGCTTCAATCGAGTGGCCGTTGGCCCTACTGTCCATTCCCTATACTGTGTGATGTGCCAAAAATCGCGACTTTGGAAGCCTGCAAAATCGGTTTGAACCGGCCAATTTTAATTCTGTTTGCAGTAAGCATGTCAGAGGGGACGGTTCTTTGGATTGAGCGAAAAAAAGTAGGTCGACAATTTCGCTGCAGTAGCATTTTAATATGTGCACAACACAAACAATGTACGTTCAAATATTTCGTTCAATCGAGTCTGACTGCCCACAAAACTTATCTATATTAGAGATCTAGATACTCTTCTACAACTATTGATAGAAAACAAAGCACATTACCCTGAAATAAAGACAGGATTGCTTCAATATCTTGAAGGTTTCGAAACTTCGTTCTTGCTTTGCGGAGAAAAAATTTTCAATTTGCAACTTCCGACTGCAAACGAGAAAACCCGACGCTGTACGCAAGCAAGTCGACGAATCCCGAGCACCTGGAAAGGGATTGAAAAGCCCGAGGGGGAGGATACAGGAGGTCTGGTAGCGAAACGAATCCTGGTAAACTGCAGGGTTGCCAGATTTCTTGAATAATTAAGCCAAACCATCATTAGTGCTGTCACAAAAACAAAGAAAACAAAAGGCAAATACAATGAAAAACAAAGAGCATTGTTAAAAGTTTGGCTAATTTATGCATGCAATCTGGCAACCCTGGTAAACTGTCCGAAGGGTTGATTATATCTCGAACAAACGTTGCCAGTGTCGTTAGTGCAGTCAAAAGCATACAAAACAGTGGGACTTCCATTCTTAAGGGGGCGGGGGGGGGAGGAAGAAAAATGTTGTTCAACTTGTGTACATGTTCGAAAGAACGGCTATTTTTCGCTGAGAAGGAACTGACCAGGGGGGGGGGCATAATTCGAGATTATCTCTCTGTATGTATGCAGACAACTACAATTTACTAATTCATTTTTACCACCGTGGAAACGAATCAAACTTGATCTAGAAGCTCATAAGGCTTTCACTGGCTTTTCATAGCTCAGATTTAAGTAATAAATTATGAATAGTGCATGCAGGGCCGAAACCGATCGATACTTGAACCCCCGCTTTTTTAAAGTTTTCAACAAATTCTTATCAAAAAAAATTCACACAGCCCCAATGAAGGCATCCTTTTGCCCAACAGTTGAACATTTAGTAAATTAAATAATTAAAAGATTGTTGAAACACAGTATGATAGCTAGCATATTATACATGTCGCCTCGTACCTGAATCCAATAACATTTTGAAAGCATTTCATAATAACATTTACTGTAGATTTGCACAATATATACATAATTCTAAAAGTAACTTATAATATCATAAAAGTATAATTTGCAATGGGTATTTCTACTAACTGATCTGACCGTGAGTAAAAGGCCTGGAACTAGCTACCAAATAGAAACCATTTTGCTGTTGTTAATCACTTATATCTTTTGTTTTCCTTTGTGAAACTTGTTGAAACTTAGTAACTGTTTTTAATTCAGAAAATTATACGTCTACCAGAAATTTACCGACAAAGTAAATTATATTTCATGAGAAATTTGATAATTTGGACCGAAAAATAGATTGACAATTAGTGCCAGTACTTTTCCGTGTTTTCAGACCAACTGGTATAGAATTTCTGTTAGGAGCTTTTCAATGTATGTCACTAATATATACCTGTAGCAAATTCGATTAAGTCCATCATGCATGCAGTTCAAAGTCCATCTGTTTCCATCCTTTGTTTTGCAGAGTATAATTCTCGTCTCAGTCTATAAAAATAACAATTAACATGACATGCGGGTTACAACTATAAGCCGAGAACAACAGAGAAGAAGAATGTAAACTTTCTTCCACCAGAAAAGGAGAAACCCTTAACTTTTGCGAGACTTATTCTTTGTTCTACGTACATGTTAATCTGGTCGTTATAAAATGTTTCTTGCTCACGTATCACCCACTTTCTCACGTCTTGAATCGAATACTGTAAAAAGACGGAAGAAAAATTAGGCGTGAAATGTTAGCAAGTGAATACATCAGCAATAGCCTGTCCATAAAATACATTTTCCCAAGTCACAATTTTCACAGCACTGCACTATTGGACGCCTAAATTTAATGGGAAATGGCAACAAAATGTTTTATCGTCTCATTTGAAAGAGACTCCAAAACAATATATAGAAGTCTATTACAGAATTTTTATATCTGCCTTATTTGGTGAGATATTTTGACTTGAAATCTTTAGTTGTCCACCATCTTGGATATTTGTGGATATGCAGGATACGTCACAACTGGGGTCACGCAATTTTTTTTTCTTACGACACAATAGTTAATATGCTGTCATAACCGCATGTACGGAAAGTGTTTCGGATTTCAGCACGGACTGAGAAGATTTCAAACAATATTTGATTGTTGGTAGGTACCTATTTAGGAGGATTTTCGACAGGCTTACCCCTGTTGTGACGTCACCAAAACATTGTTAATGAGGTGAAAAATTAATTCAAGATGGCGGACAGTTCGTTGATTTAGGTGAGAATATCTCCCGAAGTAAAACAGATATAAAAATTTTGCAATAGACTTCTGTTTATTGTTTTAGAGTCTCTTTCAAGTGAGACAATAAATTTTTTTTGCCATTTCCCTTTAACTAACTTTATCTATATTGGATATGGCTCTATCAGTTCTAAACTGTTCTTCCTAGAGGTTCGGTAAAGATCATCTCTTATTGATCCAGTGTTACTACAGGAGAAAACCTAAACTAAACTAACTTTATTTATACTGGATAACTCTTTCAGTTCTAAACTGTTCTTCTTAGAGATCCAGTAGGGATCATCTCTTATTGATCTAGTGTTACTATACACAGGAAACCTACACTAAACGAACTTTATTTATACTGGATAGCTCTTTCAGTTCTAAACTGCTCTTCCTAGAGGTCCAGTAAGGATCATCTCTTATTGATCCAGTGTTACTACAGGAGGAAACCTAAACTAAACTAACTTTATTATACTGGATAGCTCTATCAGTTCTAAACTGTTCTTCCTAGAGGTCCAGTAAGGAACATCTCTTATTGATCCAGTGTTACTACAGGAGGAAACCTAAACTAAACTAACTTTATTATACTGGATAGCTCTATCAGTTCTAAACTGTTCTTCCTAGAGGTCCAGTAAGAAACATCTCTTATTGATCCAGTGTTACTACAGAAGGAAACATAAACTAAACTAACTTTATTTATACTGGATAGCTCTATCAGTTCTGAACTGTTCTTCCTAGAGGTCCAGTAAGGATCATCTCTTATTGATCCAGTGTTACTACAGGAAGAAACCTAAACTAAACTAACTATATTTATACTGGATAGCTCTATCAGTTTTAAACTGTTCTTCCTAGGGGTCCAGTAAGGAACATCTCTTATTGATCCAATGTTACTACAGAAGAAGACCTAAACTAGACTAACTAGATACAAAAAATGAATAAAACTGATTTGCACAAAAGTAAAATACCTCGCTATTAACATTCCCACAACGAAAAAAGCATCTAAAAAAAAATAAAAGACAAGATTATTCGATATAAAAATAAAAAGTGCAAGATTTTTCATTGAAAGAATATTTATTTTTCCACTAATTCTTTACTTGTTTTTGTTCGTAGTGTAAACATTTCCCGAACACTTGCTGAACGAAACTTCGACGACAAAAACATCTGGTATAATTTCCACACTTCTCCTAAAAAAGATAAGACATGTAACTATTCCAATTATTGCTTTTCAAACAAACTTGAAACTATCCCGAAATTCTACAGGGAAGTTGAGTTAATTTACGGGCGTTTACTACCGTAATATCAAGACAACGAGATGGTGGTGGTTTCCTTTGTATTTTGATCATGAATTAGAAGTTCGAAAAGGCTGTAATCTTTGCTAATGTTAACGGTTTCTTTAGATGTGATTACCTTGAACCACGTCCGTTTCCTTCATTTGCAACCGGAACAAAATTAACCTAAATTGAAAAGTTTTAAAGGTGCTTAATGAAGATGCATAAGAAATGTAGCACTTCATTCTCGCATTCAAACTCTCATCTCGATTTACCAATCCAAGGTTTAAGCTATAATCACCTCATATTTATCGTATCTCACTGAAGGTTTAAATTCGCCCAAGATTTCGTCAACACCACAACGCAAACGATCCCTCTGGAACAATGAGACATGACAGAACTAGTACAAGACAAGATTTGGAACAAATACCACAGATGGCGGATGAACACAAAGGCCACTAAACCGTTCAACATGTTTTTTTTGCAGTTTACTGACAAAATTAATGGTGGAAAACCAGTTCAATAAGACAAAAGTACTGCACTCGTATATCTATATATTTCAATCTTTTAAAGACAGTAAACAGTCTTTCAATTCTGAATTGTTTGGCCGGTTGTACAATGACAAACTTACATCTTTTCTTGACATCTCTACACCAGAAACGACGCCAGTTTTCCTGACACCCAAGTAAACTGTTCCTCCTTTTCCAGCGTTAAGGAATGCACATGCTGGCCTGAAAGACATAGTACAAATTATACAGATGTGTAGGAAGTATTTCTGTGAATAAAGTTCCGTAAAAAGATATCTCAAACGTGGTGGTTCAGTGTAGGTAGTATTCTACAATAAGCTGTTGTGGATTGTGTCTGAACTATTTGAAAAAGATATCTCAAACGTGGTGGTCTAGTGTGGGAGTATTCTACAATGAACTGTTGTAGTTTGTGTCTGAACTACCTGAAAAAGATATTTCAAACGTGGTGGTCTAGTGTAGGAGTATTCTACAATAAGCTGTAAGTTGTGGTTTGTGTCTCAACTTCCTGAAAAAGATGTCTTAAACATAGTGGTCCAGTGTACATGTAGGTAGTATTCTACAATAAGCTGTCGTGGTTTGTGTCTGAACCGCCTATTCGGCCATCAATCGTAGAAGTTGGAATTCGTTTTTTTCTTTTGGATACTCTGTATACCTGAAAAAAGGTATCAAAAACATGGTGATTTAAAAGAGCAATACCTTGCTATAATGGAAGAGGACAAACTTTTTGCATCTTTGCAGTGTCTGTAACGAACAAATCAAATTGCAATTTACTAAACAAATTCTTACATGATGTATCTAAGATTTCGTAAACATTAAACTGTCTACCTAAATTCATGTGTATCATCCTCAGGAAATGCCATGGCTTGACCTCGAACATAAAAACTGCCAATTTCTTGATTCAGCTGTAAAGAGATTGGATTATCTTTTGATCAACCATCATCAACATTATCCTGGTAATCATCTTGTATTTACACAACCCAATCAAGAATGATTTCAAAACAAGAGATCATTCAAGAGGGAAGAAGTACACCTAAAGTCCATCATAATCATCATGTTCTCTTCCGATAACTAATACATTCAGTTATTTGTAAGTTCAGTAACCCCACCTCGCTAAGCGGTTCATGGGGAGAGGGCGGCGAGGAACGCAACAATTTTTCTTCGCCATCAGTATCGCCATCTGTCATTTCATCTTGGCTTCGACCACTTTCTGTCTCCTGATTGGGCGATGTTTTGATCACGTGAGATGGAAGCGCTTTTTCTATCGGCTTCGGTTCAACTTCGCCGGGTCGAAGATGACGAGTTCTGTAAAAAAACATACCTGGGTTAGTTAAAAACTGACCAAATTTAACTTTATTTATACTAGATAGTTATTCATATCCGTTTTGAAGTATTCTTTGTGGAAATCCTGGAGGAAACCCAAACTACACTAACTTTAGTTACATTCGATAGCTCTATCAGTTCTAAACTGTTCTTCCTAGAGGTCCAGTAAGGATTATTCATTTCAGAATTTTCTTCAAGAAGGTTCAAAAGGAACAATTCCATATCGATCCTGCGATGTAGGTACTAATACCATCAGATTGATTCGTTGCCCAATTTGAACAACATTATCACCCAGTTAATATTTGCTCACCTTCTTTTCGTCGAGGGCAATCTACACGGAGTCGTAACAGCTGACAGCGAGAATGATTTCTATGAATAACATTAAGCAAAATAGTCACATAATAACAGCAATATATATGATCCTGGGTACGTGGTTGAGGACGCATGAAGTTTTTTACCATTTTGTTTTCGTCAACAATGCAACGAAGATCAACGCCATCACTGCCAGTCAAGAGATACCTATAATTCAAGTAGGATTCAAGAGTTATTTTTGGAGTGAGATACAGTCTCTAACTAGTAGGTTAGTGTTCTTGTTCAGAAGACTTAACCTTCACATCCTTCGTTATTTTTGGTATTTCCTGTCATCGTCATGTTAGTCTAGCTTTCTAATTTTGTCAATGGAATCTGCCTTGTCGAGACTTCGAGTCTGTTTGCTTATCCCTTATCTTACTCGCGTTAATGTTGTTATTTTAACCTATAATCTTGTTGTTTGTTTGGCTGATTATTCATTGTTGGAAACTTTTTGCGAGTATGATTAAAGTTACGACTACTACTACTATAATAGCAATAAACAAGTTCAAAATCAAAGCTTTGCGAATTATTCCGAACCGAAATGAAAGGCGGTCAAAAAATTTATTCAAAATCGTTTACAACCAGGAAACTTAAAGAAATATAAGAAATACATACTTCGAATAACAATGACATTCTGTAAACTCAAGATATGAGTTACTTAAATAACAACAACAAGACACAAATTACATCCATGGTGATACACACGTAAAAACACACAAGTTGTAACAAACCTGGAAACAACATGTCTGTTCACAAGCTGTTGACAAGTTTTCTTCGCGCTGCTTGTACAAAGTTTGTAACAAGCATGCGGGATGATCAGATTGTAACAAGGTTGTAAACACATTGCAATAACAACGCTGCAACAGGTTGTTGGACAACCTTGTCACAAGTCTGATAATCAAGTTTGTTACAAGTTGTTAACAGCTTGTTCCAAACTTGTTGGTAGCTTGAGGCATGTTAAAAGATGTGCTCTTTCACGCGTATAAATGGTCTTTAAACATAGAAATATCACGACTATAATTTGTGTCTTGAGTCATATCTTGAGTTTAGAAGATGACATTACTATAGTTATTTTGAATTAGGTCATTATACCAGCTGATCTGATCGTGAGTAAAAGACCTTTTACTTTCCTTTATGAAACTTGTGGAAACTTTGTAATCATGTTCAGTAAAGAACATTATAAGTCCTCCAGAAGTTTGGAACCGAAGTAAATTATACTTAATGAGAAATTTTCAAGTTTGGCTCGAAAAATGGATTTCTATTTGACAACTAGTGCCAGTACTTTTCCGTGTTTTCAGATCACCTATTATATAATATATAAACAAAACTGTGTTCCATTAATTCTCATTACAATCAGATATCATTACCATGAGTTTCCAATCAGATTTTTCAAGGCTCCCAAACATTGTTGCTTCACATCGTTATTTGTGGTCCCGAAATAAATATTTGTTAAGATGAGCAACCCATCAGCATCGGCACATCGACCTCGGTTTACAGGGGAGGCAAGCAACAGGTTGCGGAGAGCTCCAATGGCGAGACACAACAGTTCAGTTTCATCTTTGAAATCGTTTTGAATTAAATCTAGAAGATACACACGTGTTGTATCAAAAAGCATGGATCAATAAGAGATGATAGAGCAATCCGATATATGAATAAAGTTGGTTTAGTGTTTCTGCGTTAGCAACACGGGATTAATGAGGGATGATCCTTCTGAATCTCTCGGAAGAACAGTTTAGAACTGGTAGAGCTATTCAGTATAAATAAAGTTAGTTTACTTCAGGTTTCCTCGTGTAGTAACACTGGATCAATAAGAGATGATCCTTACTGGACCTCTGGGAAGAACAGTTTAGAACTGATAGAGCTATCCTGTACAAATAAAGTTAGTTTAGTTTAGGTTTCCTCCTGTAGTAACACTGGATCAATAAGAGATGATCCTTATTGGACTTCTAGGAAGAACAGTTTAGAACTGATTGAGCTATCCAGTGTAAATAAAGTTAGTTTAGTTTAGGTTCCCTCCTGTAGTAACACTGGATCAATAAGAGATGATCCTTACTGGACCTCTAGGAAGAACAGTCTAGAACTGATTGAGCTATCCAGTGTAAATAAAGTTAGTTTAGTTTAGGTTTCCTCCTGTAATAACACTGGATCAACAAGAGATGATCCTTACTGGACCTTTGGAAAGAACAGTTTAGAACTGATAGAGCTATACCTAACAATATCTTAATGCCGCCTAAAAACCCAATTCGTGCTCGTGTTTTAAAGTTGATGCTCAAATTGAGAATGGCTCCGATAACTTGCTGACGGATTTCTTTGTTGGGAATAACGATAAGCTAAAAAAGACAGAACATTGAATAACAATTATCAACTGTTTTGAGACTTGAGAAACTAAAATGTGTCTTAAGAGTCACCGACATACACCTTCATCAAAGCATCTACCCCATTCTTTTCCAGAATCTGTAGTCGGCTAGCGTTACTTTGATATGCGAGATTTCTGAGGGCAGCTAAAACGAACACAATTTAAATCAACTCAGTTTATGTCGTGTGTTGTTTATAGTTTTAAAAACACAATTACATTACGAGATTGTTGTGTCCCGAGTCGAGTTTATTGTCTTACCAGCGGCATTCGTCAAAATCTTCGGATCGCAGGGAGGTTGAACACCAGATAAACAGCACAGTCGAGCCTGTGATGGCAGAACAAATTGTGTTCAGAAACTGTTGGGATGTTTGAAAGTGTTGAGAGGCAAGTAACTGGAATAGCGCTGTCCTTTGATTGGGATCGCGGCACTAATTATCGATCCTTTCGTAACTAGAAACGTCAGACTTGATGCAAACATATTCTGCGTGATTTTACCGTCTTGATGCAAGTTCGCCATCAAGCCAGTTAGCTTTATTAAGTTGAAACACGTCTGTGACAATCAGATGTGATGCAACTTGATGCCAAAAGATCAGGTGAAAACAACAAACTCCGGGAGGACCACGACAAAGAGGTTCCTAACGTTCGCTTGTGTTGAAGTTAGGCAGAACCGAAAGCCAGGAGCATTTTACTAATTAATTTACATCTGTGCGTGTATACCTTTATAATACCAGTCCTTGTTACCTGAAATGGTTCTTGTCTGCCCAGTGGTGTGATCCGAGAAACACAGTCTAACGAAACGACAGTATTAATACCGTAGTCGACGGCAAAGAGTTCTAACATTACTTCATCTTGCGTCGGAAAGACTTGCAAAACTTTCCCGCGGTAGATGTCTTGATGTCCGCCCACTATAGCTTTACAACAAACCAATTCACCAATTTCTGCCGCTGTTTTGTATTTTACTTGTTCCTGCAGTATGGGACAAAATATTCTTCACCATGTATCACGCAATTTTTGGGCCACAAAAGCTCGCATAGGCCCAAAATTTATTTGGTAAAAGACAGTGAGTAAAACGCCTGGAACTAGCTATCAAATAGAAATCCATTGTTGTTGTTAATCACTTATATCTTTTTTTCCTTTGTGAAACTTGTTGAAACTTAGTAACTCTCTTTAATAAAGAAAATTATAAGTCTACCAGAAATTTAAAATCAAACTGAATTATATTTCATGAGAAATTTGTTGGTTTGGATCGAGAAATGGATTACTATTTGACAACTACTGCCAGTACTTTTCAGTGTTTTCAGATCAACTGGAAAGTGTATGACCAAATGAGGTATTAGTAACATATTATAACTTTACTCGCGTTTCCAGTATATTTTTGCTTGTCTGTGGTGAAAGTTATCCCGAAATCCGAATAACTTTAGTTTTATATAACTATTAGTATAGGTAATAGTATAATTTCGAGTGCAATTACGGATAAACAAGCACGAGTGAGTTTTTAAAAACTGCAAAATAGCGCGAGTCCGAAGGACGAGCGCTATTTGCGGTTTTTAAAAACTCACGAGTGCTTGTTTTCCGTAATTGCACGAGAAATTATACTATTACTTATTAATAATATAAAAAGGAAATGTCCAAACAAGCATTTTGTACTTACAACTTCGCATGATGCAAGTGCACTCATTCTCGAATTTCTTCGCTTAAAAAATTCATGTTTACAAAAGCCATGGCTAAAAGTTTTAGGTACAAAGTTCCAGCATACTTCAGAGTTTGTTTTGTGATCATAATTGTCAGAGAAGAATCCCAAATTGTGTTGAAATTTCGACGAAATCTTTAAGCAAACGTGAAAATTCGGCCGCCATATTTTTGGTTTTTTAGCGAGTAAATCCCATCGCTCAAAGAGCTTATTACAGATTTTTGCACTGTTGTTACAGATTTTTGCACTGTTGTTACAGATTTTTGCACTGTGTTACAGATTTTTGCACTGTTCTGGGTGATGTTTGGGATTAACTGCACTCGAATCAACCAATCACAGCCCAGAAACATTTCCTTGTACATTATTAGCCGGTTAAAAATTCTCAAAAAGTTGTCATGACCTATCGCTCTACTCGCCTCTTGTTGCAAAACACGTCTTATGTTTGCAAGTTTGTCATTGACGACTCCTCCACCAACTTGAGCCCAAAACAGTCCACCATCAACGACACTTGAAACTTTGATATCTGCCCAGACAAAATCTTTCTGCCCCTACACACATGTCATGTTGTTTTGCTTTGTTAGTCTGGGCAGTTCGTCTTGTTTTAGCGGGGTTATAACTCAAGAAAGCGCGGAAATGCGGAATACGCTATGAAATGAAAGTAAATTGTACATTGGCAATTTGTAGTTCTGGATTTGAGCGGCCGAGTAGAAACGATGTTTGTGGTGTTACTCTGAGTTTATATATGCACACTGGGCAAGCTAAAATATGTCTGACCACGGTGGGAATCGAACCTAAACCGAACTCAGTTTCGAAATATCACCTACTCGAACCAACCTGACCGGGAAGGTCAATTGACAGAGCATTGGGATATCATTCAAAGGTTTGTAGCTTCGACCTGTATATCGCCCTGAAAACAATTTTCTCGCTAGCTTGTATCAACTTGATTATTAACAAACAATTTTCTTGCTAGCATGTATTACATGATTTTAACTATTGTTATTAGAAAGAGGCCGGTTAGACTAAAAAGCACACGGTCCGAAAATAAATGTGCTAGAGCCATTTACGTGGCATAATAGGCTGACCGTGAGAGAATAACTTTAGCTATATATTAATCACATTACCGCGCAAAGTTTGCAAATAATGCAGGAGTCAATTCTATCATTGCCCATCCCCCCCCGGGACACTCCCGGGAATTTGCATGTATTTTTTCTTTAAGTGTACAATTCCCTTCTGCCGGGCAAGAAAAGCTTTGCAATGCACGGCCCATGGGCAAAGAAATGATTACAATTGCCCGGCCCTGGGACACACCGACTTATTGAATCTTGACCAAATGGCCTGAAAGGGGGAAAATTAACAATGGCATAAAAAGTAAATGTACATGTGTCCTGTTATTTAAAACCGACGATAAAGTCAATAACTGCAGATATTATTATTAAACAAGCTGCTACACTCATCCCAGATGGGTTTTGCAATGAGCTATACTGCATTTTACTCGTTTGAGCGCAGCAGCCTGCAGCGCTCGTACAATTTTTAGAGCTTTATATTCGAGCATTTCGAGGGCGGCGCTCAATCGAAGAGGGGGGGGCGCTTTTCAAAATATCTTCCATGTGTGAATCATAACAATACTCTTAACAATAAGATAAACAAGTTTTAAATGTTTTTAAGTGTGGCAGTGAATTTTAAACCAGTTAATTGAACTTCAAACACACCTTTAATTATCTTAATATGAACATATCAAATGCCTAATATCAACAAATGAACGAAAATGTAAAAAATATACAGTTTTACAGTCAAATCGGATGTTCTTTCGCGAGCAATATTGTAAGGGCTAGTTTACATGAATCCGATTTGATTTCGAATCCGGATTGATCTCATTCCGTTTCTGCTGAAACCATAGGGGATTGACTTATATTGTTTACATGAGTAAGTTGTAAATCAACCAGATCCGTGCAAACAAATATACTTCAATCCCCTACGGTCACAACAGAAAGGGAATGAGTTCGATTCGGATTGTAACTCAATCCGGATTCGTGTAAACTACCCTTAATAATTGATGTGCAAGTTGCTCGGAGGAATTTGCAATCATTGTAAACACGCTCGCGTTTCGTTCGGCGCACAGGCGAGATACAGTTTGGAATTGATTTGAAATACTTAAACTAGTTAAATATACATATATTGCAACTTTGGAACAAATTCACCTTCAATTTTGTAATAAACATTGGAAAATAAGGTCCATCGAAACGTGCACGTCCTCATTCACACCTTCAGACGACAGCAAACGCAAACACGCGCGTAATGCCCGGGAGGAATACAATTCCCAGCCCCCGGGAAAAAACTACCGACTACAATCTCCGCCCCCCGCGCAAAAATTGCTTGCAAGTTCCCGGGAGTGTCCCGGGGGGGGGGGGGGGGGGATGGGCAATGATAGAATTCATAGGAGCATAATTCATAAGTATACCTCGTTCTTTCTGAACATTTTTGCTTCTTTCTCCGGGGAGAAAAATTGCGGCCAAGCTAGCTTCTCTTTGACAAGTTCTTCTCTGATTATAATATCCTGTGCTGTTTTCGTATTGTAGAGTTCCACGGACAAGACGCAAACGTTGGTGTCTTTGTCAAAAATTTCTGCTCACAAATCAACCAAAAAAAATATAGGACTGGCGTCAACAATTAGGATGCTACTGAATGGATAATACACATTACTAATTACAGCCAACTGTAGTGTCGTTTACAGTTACATATAGTACAGTGAAAGTTACAAAAACAAACCAAATTTATTAATACAACTGCATGACTGAGCTTACAACTTCCAGATTGAAAAATAGGTTGATACGTCGATAACGTGATATCAACGTTATTTTGACGTTGTTTTACAAACGTTAGTTCAACATTAGCAAACAGTGTTATTACAAAGTTGAAATAAACTAGTTAATTTCATCAAATTGCAACAAGTCTGTTAAAATCAGGCTTATTGCAACTTGTCATTTGCAGACTTGTTACAACTTGTTGAAACAACTTGCAGCAAGCCTGTGGATAACAAGTTTCGACAATCAACTTGCGACAATTCTGTTGACAAGTGACAACTTCCGACAGACTTAAACAAGCTGCCACAAGCAGAATCATCCTGACATTGGCATCAACAGACTTGTTGTAACTTGCTCTTTTCTGGCTGTGTATCAACAGGCAACAACAGTAAGGCTAAAAAGCAAGTCTGACAACGAAAAACAACACTGGTAATTTGTTTACCTTACCTTTTACTTTTGACGCTTTAATGACTTGCCTACTCGCCTCTGGCAACATTTCTTTCACCATTCCAACAAGCTCACAACCATGCACAAGATCATGGAGAAATGATGCAGCCCTTGGAGAGTAATCCGTGTTGTCATGGCAACAACTGGGGTGTCGAGAGTCACCAAAATGCAGTCCACAAAGCTCAATAACACGTCCTATCAGATCGACGCTTGCAACCTCTGGCATGCATTCTGAATTCATTATGAGCATCCTTATGAGAGCAACTGAATGATTATGCAAGTCAAGATGAGCTTTTCTTGCTTGTTCACCTAAGATTTATCAGTTTAAAAAGCATTTACACATTTGGAGAAAACAAATTATTGAATACAACTCTTAATTCTACCCTACATATAACTGCCAAAGAATAATTATAAACAGGTAATTGAAATGAACTAATACTATATTAATAATAGTTCTTTAGTATCATACCATTGTCCTCAAATGGAGAACAGAGTTTGACAAGCAGCTGAAGGAATCCCATTGGTTTTATAAGTTTGCAGTTCAATTTGGAATTGTTTGTAACAAGCTTTGTAATTAAACGCAGAGCACTCAAGCACACATTTATGTCTTGTGAATCTGTTAGACCTGGAATAATTTAAACATAGTATTATTTCATTGATGTTTAAGATATTAGATATAGTACAAAATAAAAGTTTTTTGAAGTTAGTTTATTCACGGCACCCATGTGTAATAATCATATTACGCTCTCCACTCCAGTATGTTTATTATAAATGATGCAAAGCCTGGTTCTACTGCACTCATGACATCCCATTACGTTTCCACACCCAGTCTAGTGTCTTTATTAGGAGTAATGTTCATCAGATCAGCACTGAAAAATCAGATAACCTCTGATGAAGATGGTAGACCAAAGTGTCAAAAGTTGGGTCGTAAATGCAGTTCCATCAAACACTCGGGCCACTACTTCAGGGGGGGTCCTGACGAATAAAACTTAGCCTACGTCGTAGGCTAATAAAAACTGAACATGTTTTTTGCATGCATATTTTCTGTTTTACCAACTTTCTCCCGAAACTAGAAGTTCCACTCCCTCCCCCCATCCCCCCAACTTCTTTCGGTAAGCTCCTGTGAATACTGATACTGGCGGGGGGGGGGGTCAGGGTATGTTATATAAGATTTAAACCATGAGCTGTATTGTATAGAATTAGCAAATAATTTGGAAGCTAGCTAGCACTTAAAATATCATTCTGCGTCCGAGAATACAGCAATACGGACCACGCAAAATTTCCAGAAGTCCTTGCGAGTTGAGATGAGACAGCACGTATTGGTCGCAGGAAACACGATCATCTAAATTCTCTTCAATCCGAGCTAAAATCTGACAAATCTCGTCGCAGTTTGATGCTTGACGCAATGCTCTGATATCTTCTGACATTCTGAGCGATCTGCTTTCATAGAATGCGGCCAATTTTCTGATAATTTAGGACACGTGCTTTTCGAATTCGCTACATAATATTCAAATTTTTATCATCATGATTATTCATGACTTCCACGCGAGACGTGTACGCAATTTTCGAGCGAAATCCCGCGCCCCGCGAGTTCCCATCCTCTCGGTTTTGTGTTGTTCAAAGTGTTGTGTTCTCCTTCGGGGCTAAGGCAAATCAATCCTTTTCAATCCTTTTGAAAGGAAAGCAACCTGCACTATTTTTGAATAGAAAACGAAAGTTTAACGTCTCTCAAACAAGAAAACATGTCTTCTTCCGAACTCGCCTGCGTTTATAGCGCCTTAATTCTTCACGATGATGATGTTCCCATTACGGTAAGTGTGTGATGTTTTGTAGAGTAAAGATTGAGTCTTGCTAGGTTTTTGAAGATCTATTTAAAGCTTAAGTTGAAAGAAACATAAGGGATAGTATCATGTGAGGTACATTTTTTTGTAGCATTGCAATGTGCTAAATGTACCACAGTGACATATTTTTTTTATTACCCCCCCCCCCGTAAATTGCATATTTTTACTATATTTTTCTTATTCATCCAGGGTGAGAAGATCCAAGCTCTACTGAATGCCGCTGGTGTAACGGTCGAGCCATTCTGGCCCGGTATGTTTGCAAAGGCATTGGAAGGTCGCAACATCGGAGATCTCCTCTGCAGTATCGGCACCCCAGGTAGTGGTGGTGGTGGTGCGGCTGCCGGTGGAGCTGCTGCAGGAGGTGGTGATAGCGGAGCTGCCGAGACCAAAGAAGAAGCAAAGGAGGAGAAGAAAGAAGAGTCTGAGGAGTCTGATGACGACATGGGATTCGGTAAGTTAAATGGTGATTGCTTGGGACACTATCACTTGCAATCAACTGTTAACCAAGACCAATCAAATGCTTTGCATTACGTTTATTTTCGTTGACTTTTGGGTGCTTAAATGTCATGCTTTGTAATAACAGTTGCTGACATTTGCAAGGTAAATTTTCTCAATGGGGGATGGGTCTTTTCTGGAACAACCCATTGCATAGCTCTCACATCAACATTTTGGAGTTTGAGGTGTTATGTGGCTAGTGTTATCTGTTCAAGATGGTGCCTCTAACCCCAAATTGCATGTTATAGGAAACACCAGTGGCATAACATTGTAGGATCACCTTAGTTCACAGCTGAGTTCTGATTCTCCAGCTGGAGTGCAATTTATAAGAAATGAGCTTTTTGAAAAGGCCGGTTTACACTGCACAACTTTTGCTTACAACTGTCGCATGCAATTCGCTTACAACTCGAATTGTACTATGTAAATTAACCCTACAACTCGCTATGGTAGTTCGATACAACACGAAAAAAGTTGTAGCCTTTTGAAATCATGCTTTAAAAGCTTACGACAATCGTATGAAAGTCAAACCATATTTGGGCATTTCGCAACAAAAGTTGGAATAGGGAGGGGAGGGCAACGCAATAGTTTTGCAGTTTTGTTTGACAACATGGTGTCGACGTCGATAGCGGCTAAGAAAAAAAAAGAGCAAATAGGCTTCTCTTCCGAAGAAACGGGTTCTCTTATCAACCTTGCGAAAGGAGGAGGTCCTGTTCAACTGCCGCTACGAAGAATACTTTAATAATCAGTCCGAAGATGAGCGAAATTGCTTACGATTTTCTTGAGTTGCATGGGTTAAGTTGTATGCGTGTAAATCTATCCGAATTCGAGTTGTAAGCGAATTGCATGCGACAGTTGTAAGCAAAAGTTGTGCAGTGTAAACCGGCCTAAACTGTGAGATTGGGTTGTTCCGAGAAAAGGTCCAAGAGAACCTTTTTGCTGTCCAAGGAGGAGGTAATGTCTCCAGAAAGTCTTAATGGGATATCTGGAAAGAGGTAGTATGGGTTTTTTCTGGAACAATTCATTGCCAAGTGCCAATAAAAACATCACAGTTTCAATTGAAGTCTTGCCATAATTGAGAACCAGGAAGTGTACTATACATGAATTGCACATTGGCCATGTTAGTTGTAAAGCACAAAAGAATATTCAATCAGTTCTATTATGGGCACCAGCCAGCATAGGCGAGCAATATTATCTGGTGTGTCGGTGAGAAGTTACAAACTGTATCCAAACTAATTCTTCCTTATATTTCTCTTCCAGGTTTGTTTGATTAGAAGATCCCTGTAGACATGTATGTGAGAAAGAAATAAAACACCAAAAATTTACTTGAACTGCTGTCTATGAATATATTTATATTTTATTTTCTATAAAACTGATAACCGTGTAGGATACTCTATTGGCTGATCGGTTGTTCTATTTAACATTTCATATTCGTTAATCAAATAATTAAGTGATTCCAAACTCTCATCAAAAATGCCCAGTTCAAATCCATCAACGTTGTTGTAGTGATGTACATGTGCTTTTCTTCGGTATAACTTGGTGAAACGCTGCTTCAAATTGTTGAAAGTATTTTGGATACAAGTGTTGTTTGCTATGGATAGTATGGAGTATGGTTGGCCTACTGGGGGAACAGAGCACAACCCTGTTTTCCACCCTTCTTGGTTCCAATGTATAAACTTCAAAGTGGGTTTGAGTCTTTCAATGTTTCGTCTGATATCGGATACTTCTGCTTTGCCTCGCACAATCAGAGCGCATGCCAAGTACAAGTTGTGTTTAGGATCGGCTTTTATCAGTTGGTAGTCTTTAGAAAAAGCATCAGAAAATGTTTGATCTAGCTTTCCAACAGGCAGATTTACGTCAATGAGAGAGTACAATGGTGTTAAACTGGAGACAAGATAATGAAGTTTTGGAAAGGGTACCAAATTCATTGTTATCTCATTCAAATCTACATTTAACGAGCCCTCGAACCTTGCCGAACTTGTCATGTTAAGTAGAAGGTTTGCCACAATGTTGTTCATGTGGTCGAATGGTTTTTCTTGGGATGGTTTGGTTAGGCTTTTTTCGCTTGATGTGACTGCACTGGTTCCTTTGATTTGGCTGTTTTTCCCGGCATAGACTTTCTTTCCTGGTTGGCTTGGTGGCATGGCATCATAGATTTTCTGTGTTATGTCAATGAGTGCCTAAAAATGTAAACCATAAGTTGAATGCTAGTTAAGCTTCGATGTACCGTCTAATCTGACAAGCTTTCATA
This sequence comes from Muricea muricata, assembly GCA_963855995.1. Lineage (NCBI taxonomy): Eukaryota > Metazoa > Cnidaria > Anthozoa > Malacalcyonacea > Plexauridae > Muricea > Muricea muricata. The sequence goes on along the minus strand of OY979726.1, from coordinate 1,700,921 downwards.
AAATGTATGGAGATCTACGGACTTCTTTACCTGGTTTTCAATAGGTAACACACAGTCTGCTTTCTCTGTCAACTGGTGCATGGCTAGAACACTTAGAAAAGAACACATAGAAATCACAAAAATACTAAGAAACTAAGCCTGAGTTGAAGTGGAAACAGTAACTTTAACTATAATAGCATCTAGGAACAACTTTCATTGCTGCATTGTCATCTATTACCAAAGATAAAACCCTAGAACCTGACAAAATTTCTGATCGGCTGGCTACCTGTTATATGGTGATGTAATAACATCATCATCATCCGAGGGGTAAACAGCCGTGGTAAAGCGATAGACTTCTGGGTAATGTTCCTGCAGTAGACTTAACACCTTTGTCCCAACACCTGAGCCAGTGCCTAGAATAAGGGCAGACATATGTATTTATGCTGCATTAATCTTAGCTTTGACAAGACTAATTAATTCAGATTCATTCAATGTCCAAAATTGCAGTTGTCCAATTACAAAATTCATCTTAGTTGCATAACTATGATGCTTCCAGTTTTACTTCACTATTAATTAAAACACAGCATCTTTCTGTTGCAACACTATTAACAATAAAGCATTTTGGTTTTTTGGCTTCTATATAAAGAAAACAGTTTGAAACCAAAACATGGTTTTCAATCCTAAAGATAAAATACCTCCTCCCATTGAATGTAGCAAGAAGAAGCACTGTAAGGAATCGCAAAGCTCTGCCGCATGTCGAATTGTCTCCAGGACTTTTTCTTCATACTGACTACCATACATCATGTAGCCAGTTGCCCTGTAACAAATCCAACACAATTATTAGTTGTAATGACAGAGTATTAAGAAATAAATTGCAGTATCACTCTGAGACAGGGTGGTAGCCAGGATTCCAAATCTGGCTGTTCAAAATATGTTTGTGGGTGTGGTCTTGTATTTGTGTGCACAAAAATATGTGTTTTGAGGCATTGCTGCAGTTTGAAGTGTTCGACAAATATTTCAAGCTGGCAAGTTGCTATTTTAAAGGAAATACTCCCTTAGGCCATCAATCTGTGGCTGTCTATTAAAATATAGCCATCCCAATTAAGAAATGGGTGTCTCTTGGATGGTTGGACAGCCACCCAGCTAACGCCCTGCACTGAGGGTATATTCACATCAGGCAAGCTGAAAAATTTAATGCCTGGTGTGGATATAAACTTTGTGAGTAACATCACAAACATCATTTTCACCTGGGAGCATAACAATACGACAAAAATATAAATGGTTTTATTGATACCAATTATTGCCACAGCCTGATACATCAGTGATAAGCTGTTTGCAATCAAAGATGTCTCTCAATGGTCCATTGAGTGTCTCATTGACAACTCCCTCTTCCATATCAATCAACACAGCCTGTGAAAGAAATGTTTATCACAGGATAGCTTGGGATAGTTGTGAAATAATTTTTGCTTGAATAAGAACATCTTGTTGTGAACTTACTCTAGCTTTGAGGCTTTTAATCTGCCCTCTGCCATTTCCAACTGGTATGTTTTTTGGATCTTCATACCTTTAGAAATTAGAGAAACTGAAGTTTGAAAAGATAAGCTAACATGTTTTTTTATTATATTTTGATTACCTGATCACCCAAATCATAGGGTATCTAGGTATCATTATAACACCCTTCATGAGAAGATGTGAAAGTCTTAAGATGGTCCTTTCTCTTTATCCTTTTTTGTATACAGTATAGGACTTTAAGTAGACTCAGTGGGTCTGACAAAGGAATTCAATCCAGATCTTTTAGCCTTGAACACAAGTGACCAGTAATAAAAACATTTACCTCGTGTCAACATTTCTAAAGAAACTGCTCAGAGCTTCATCATATCTTCCAGACTAAATAGAGACTAGATATTAGCACACTGTTTAGTCCTTTATATTAATTGGGCATTGAGAAAGAAAATATTGGCATTACTAGTAAGTACATGAATATTATTAGCTACCTTATTAGTGCTGGCATGTTCTCGCAAGGCAAGGTCCCAAAACCGACAACCTATCTGAGGCACAAATGAATAATATAATAATGAAGCGTCAGCAAAAAGAGAAAAATCTTCTAGCATCAACAACCTTTATAAGAACATAAGGACAAAGCTAATGAGAACATTGGAGCTGACATTTACTTGATCAAATTAAGAACAGGCTGGGGCTAAGAAAACCTTGTGGACCTAAGAAAACTTTGGGGAGGGGGGTCCATTAGATTTGGTCAATTAAACTTAATCTATTTTCATTCATGTAAGGGATCCTTATTTCAAAAATTTGTGTATATGGCCAAAAACATGTAGATGAATTATCTATGCTTATGTAGATGTGCACCAAAAATTAATATAGTAGAATCTAGATTCTTGTGTACAGTTGGAAAGTACCTGGTTACCACATTGTCCAACTAAAAATCACAAAAAAATAGAAATGAAACCATAGAAATGAAATGAAACCCAAAAATCAACAGAATTCCACAAAAACCACAATTTTTCTGCAACAGAACAACAATGTGTTAACAAATCTACCTTGGACTACAATGGATTGTGTCATTTGATGCTTTGCAGATCATAAAAAATCCCAATTTGTTTTCGTGAAAATTTGCATAACTTTTCAAAATTAGGAGGGAAACTCAAAAGTCAAAATGTAAACAAAGCTACGATGGTCTGGCGAGCAAAGACGAAGATTTTGTTCGGGTAAACTTCGGAGATTTCGATTTCTCATCGGGAAATGCATTGTGGGATTCGTTCTCTTTTTGCCTCGTGTGCTTTGTAGGAAGAAATTAATTTTTTTGGTGTGTAATTATCCTCGAATATTTCGCTGGTTTAAGCCCCGATATTTGTAATTTTTTATGGAATGTGAGTTTGATTCTTCTATGTTATAGGGTGTGGCATTTTAGGTCGATTTCGAGATGGTTACCGCAAAGAAAACGGTATGTGCAAAATTGTGGCTTGATGTCATGTTTCATCAATTTTTATTTTTAATAGTTTTAGCGTTTGTTTGCTATGGTGGAGGCATGTATAGTATGCCTGAGAAACCTGATAACACTGAAATGTATATTTCATCTTATCAGGAATACAGCTGTGTTAAATTATGCAGCATTAGTTCTTTTCTGTGGCTTTTTGGGTAAGTCTAAAGGGTGTCTGGTCGTTTCGTCCCCTAACCATTTCGGGTTAGGGTTAGGGTATGAAACGACCATAAATCATATAAAGGGGCTGCAATTTGGCATTCTCAGGTCTTCTTTTGAACCAAAACGAAACAACTAACTACCGAATCAGAGTAACGAACAGCCAAAACAAAAGAATGATGTGCCATATGCATTAGTTGTTCTTAAATGTTTTTGTTTAGGTTAATTGACCAATAAAATGTTATTTGTCAGTACAATGTGGAGTCCATATGTAAACCTCCCCCCCCCCTTATAAACTTCTATCTAAATGCCCTTGGAAATTGCCAGCAAAAGCTGGCAGAAAATTTGTTAATGTTCCAAAACATGCTTCTCAAAATGATGACCGTGTGCATTTCTGAAGAGCACAGGTTTTGTTCCTTGTTGAATCCTACGAAACTCTCGATGTGATTGAGAAGAATGTGATCTCAGTTGTTTACCCCTTGTTATCCACTGTCACTCCTTATCAGCAAGTTTAATGGTAATATGTATGTATGTACCTGTAGAAAAAGTCCCAAGAAAGCATCAACTCGCGTCTCCAGCTTGTTATGAAAAGTGGTAAATACACTTTGGGTTACAAGTCGACATTGAAGACTCTCCGCCAGGGAAAGGCAAAGTTGGTGATCATCTCAAACAACACTCCCCAACTGAGGTATTGTAAAAACCAGCCAAATCCTAGCTTAAAGATATATCTAAGTGGGCCATTCCAGGAGGGGAATTGTCTAAAGAATGTCTTAGATTTGTGTGTGATATCCAGAGAGGGGATGGGGCATTTTTAATTTCCTCCATGGGGAAAGGGTGGATCTTCTCTGAAACAACCCAATAAACTCCATAAACAGAGATATAAGAATGTGAACTCTTTGTTAAATATCTGTTTATTCCATTAGCAAATAACAACTTTGCCACAAAGTTAAAAGCCCAAGAGTACAAATGGACTTATATGTTTAAAGTAAAGGTTTTGCGGGAAAACAAAAATGTATACTTCATTAGTTTGTGAAGGAAATATAACACCTGCTCAGAAGAATGGCAGTTTAGTTGTATGCTTGTTTGAATTTCATTTGATCAAGCGACATTGAGAACGTGTTGTTCTGAGATGTTAAAACATTGATTTAAAAATCTTTTGTTTTAAATCTAAAATTGTTCTTTCTATTTGTCAGGAAAAGTGAAATTGAATATTATGCTATGTTGGCCAAGACTGGTGTCCATCATTATACCGGCAACAATATAGAGCTTGGAACTGCCTGTGGAAAGTACTTCAGAGTGTCTGTTTTGAGCATCACTGACCCTGGCGATTCGGACATCATTCGAACCATGCCAACAGGACAAGAATCCCAAGAGAAATAAAGTCATTTTCGGGTTGTAAGTGATGTTAGGTGAAATGAATAAAACAAAATAACAATGTTGTGTGTTTGAATCTTGTCTAAATGTTTTGGCATGTCACAATTGGGTTTTGTCAATTTGCAGTGGCATATTTTCTAGTGGTAGGAAAATTGTATTGATTTGCTGTTAAAACTTGTGCTGATAAGGCTTGGCTTTGTGAGTATTTGGTTATAACAATAATGGACAATAAATAAACTATACAAATTGGTTTTCTAAAGAACAAAGCACAAACGATGATGATTTTTGTTTCCAAAGGCCAATTACAAAGCCTGATCATTTTTGGTTGGTATTACCCAATTTGGTTTTCTAAAGAACAAATCACAAACAATGCTGACTTTGTAAGATGCTACTTGATTTGAGTGCTGTGACAAGTGGGTGGTTGTCATTTGAAGTTGTCTCATTTGAAAGAGACTCTAAAAGTAATATATAGAAGTCTTTTACAAAATTTTTATATCTGTGTTTTACTTTGGGAGATATTGCCACCTGAATAATCGAACTGTCCGCCATCTTGGAATAATTTTTAACCTCATTAACAATGTTTTGGTGATGTCACAACAGGGATAAGCCATTCAAAGCTTCTCCTAAATACCTACCAACAATCAAATATTGTCTAAAACCTTTTCAGCCCGTGCTGAAATCCAAAACACTTACCATGTGTGTGGTTAATGGAGAAGATTAATCATTGTGTCGTAAGAAAAAAATTGCGTGGCCCCAGTTGTGACGTATCATGCATATCTATAAGTACCCAAGATGGTGGACAACTAAAGATTTCGAGTCAAAATATCTCACCAAATAAGGCAGATAAAAAATTCTGTAGTAGACTTCTATATATTGTTTTGGAGTCTTTCAAATAAGACGATAAAAATTTTTGTTGCCATTTCCCTTTAAAGAAGAAGCTAAAGTGCACAATTTACTGAATGACAAATTGAATAATTGCTTTTTTAATATATACAAAGTTTCAAAAGTAGTTTCACATCCATTGCTATTTTTAAACAGTCTGACAAATAATTATGGTTTTACATTTGTTTGAAGCCCACCAACCAAAAAAAAATACAAAATTAGACGTAGCTGTGTTGTCCACTTGTGCCAGTGTTACGTCTGACAAAAAGTATGAGTTTGTTCAGTAGGCTCCCGATATCTTAAAAATGCTTGTAGTATCTACATATCCACTGTATTAGCAGAAAAGCCTAATTTTGTAGCAATGACTAGAAGTAGATTATGACTCGTCAAAATACAACTCAAGATAGTTTCTTTGTCCGGCTGGGACATCTGGTTTTTGTGGCGACACTGCTTTTAAACTGGTTGCATTTTTACTCCTTTCACCATCGTTTGTTGGGACGATGACATACTCGGGATCATCGGTCTCCATGTATTTTGAGTCATTCCCTCCTGGATTTTCATACACATGGTCGTCGTCATTCTCGAGTTCATCATCTGACGGCATAATGACATAGTTCTGGCTGCCTGTGCTTGATTGGTCATCTTCGTACCCTGCTTCAATTTTATCATCATCATGATTAGCATTGGGGTCTGCCCCGAGTGCATCAGCGGCAAGGGCATCGATGTCGATTTCAGCATAACTGCTTTTTTTTGTCTCTGCTGATTCTCCGGCAGCATACTTGAAGTGGCTGGCAGGTTTTACTGTGCAAGTCATTAGAATTGGTGCTGCTTTAAGGACTTCGCTCACTTGTTCGATCGTCATATTGCCAACATTCACCCCATCCACATCGAGAATTTGGTCTCCTGTGCGTATAGTATTACAGTAAGAAATAGGCATTGTGCAATGGGTGTGTGGGGAGGGGGATGGAAATGATTTGGTGGAGCTTCTCTCATGATTTGTGCTATTTACACCGTACATCTATTGGTGTGAGGGATTATGTATGAATTTTGTAGGGTGTGTGCAACTTCTCAGGGGAGTGCACACCTTGATCTTCAAAGTCCGGGTTCAATGGTAGACTTGTTTCATCGAGAATTAAGGCTAAATATTTTGTGAGTGAGGGAGTGTGCAGCAGTTGGTCCCCACCCCCTTGTTGGGCCACAAATCATCAGCCTAAATTTGTAATAAACTATATACACACTATAAAAACAGGCCTTATGCTGACAAAACCTCAATGATTTATTTAATATGATTGCCTATTTTCAAAACTTTTGCCAATAATTTATAATAAAACACCATGTATTGCCAACAATAATAGTAGAAGTTTAAATTTATCCTTATTTTAAAATTGAAAGTTATGTTATGTGACCTTTTTGCATAGGTGGGTGGTTGAATTACCAAGGCAAAAGCTAAATTTCTCCAGGAAGGCGCTGGTCTATTTTTGGAGGAAGTGCACCCTTCTCCCATCACACCAGGTATATTTGAGATGTGGGCCGCATGTACGTCATGTAAGAGGTCAATTTGCATTTAAATTGAGCTCGTGTTGTTGATATTAGCCTGTCTTTTTAATATAATTAATTTGGCAGTATTTATCATGTACATACTGTACTTTTAACTATATTTTAACAGATCCCCAGAGTTGGAAGATCTGGTACTCTTACCTCCCCCCCCCCCCCTTGCAATTTATGTTACACAATAACCTTTAATGGTATAAGACGTATTTACTTTCATAATCCTTGTGCTAACATTCCCGTCGATGATCTCAGATTGCAGATTTGCAGTTGTCTTAATATTGCATTCGCTTTACAATTCCTGTTCGCCATATTCAGTGTGAATTAAATTAACCATAAAGTTTAAAACTGTAGCAATAAGTTTGGCGCATTAATTAATGTACCTCACGTATGTTATCAACAAATAACCTTTAATGCGAGTTATTCACCTCCGTAAACAATATGCATACCTGGTCTTAGCACCCCGGTTTCCGCTACAGGTCCGTCCTCGACGATTCTTGTAACGAATACACACCCGTTAACACTTTTAATTCGCACGCCAATTCCTTTCGTGGGATCTTTAAACAATTTAATTCGTTTAAGATCACCGTTTAATCTTACACTTCGTCTGCGAATCGGGTCCTCTTCTTCAGCCTTGAAGAAGTCATCTTTGGCGAAGTTTACAATTAAGATCCACGCGTCTCTTTCTTCCGCCGATTCGCAGTTCATAATGTGCTTCTTGCCCGATTTCGTATCGATGCTGAAGCAATGGTCTCTGCTTCTCGCCTTCGAGAAATACTTGCCCACCGCTAGGACGTCAGCCAGAAAGATTCGACCCATTGGTCTTGTCTTGTTTGTGTGATCTTCCTTCTTGAAAAAGCACAGCACTTCACCGTTCAGCTTGAAATAGCGCTTTCGCCATTTCTTTAAGACCCTACTTTTCTTCTCGGCAAATCCTTCCTTCAAAATTCTCGGCTTGTAGTTTTGTTTGCCTTTCGCTTGAGACATTTCGTTAGAGCTCATCATAGAAATAGTTCACGAATGTTTTAATTATAAATGAATTGACATAAACGCCTTGCTGCTAAAAGCAATATCCAGAATGTAAATTTCTTTATATCAGGTCGATAAAGTGTGACCGCTCCTTTTAACACTCGCCTTTGATGGAATGCAGTTGTTCTTTATGGCGAGGAGTTTCACATTCAAGTGTTCGTAGAAGTATTTAAGTTAAATAATCCCAGCCCAAAATGCGTTCGAACCTGTGCCCACACGGAAGGGCGCAAGAGAGTGTATTATACAATTTATGTCACCGAATTTTATCACCGGATGTTGATAGAAATATTATGCTTTGAGCTGACATGGACATGTACCAAAACCGCTAAACCCAAAAGCTTTTTCTGGCTTTCACACAATTTGATCACATTTGTATAGCAATAAAAATGCTGTTGTGTCGAGAAGAGGTTGATTTTGCAAACAATGCCTTTTATGGAGAGTTTAATAATTGTGAGAAAATTATTACAATTTTTTTGCTTTTTGATGGGACTCAAAAACCCGTTTGAGGGCGATTTTTGCGAGTGCTTATATTGGCATTTGAATTTTCCCATTTAATTTGCCGTTCACGTTTATTTTTTGGACTGTGACGTATTTCAATGCAAAATTGTTGAAACAATTGTATAAAAAAAGGTCTTGAAACAACGGAAATATGGAAAGGCATACGTCAGCTATCGCCTCCGTTTTTAACAGCGAGCTAAGCTCACAAACCAGCAGGTCACACGTACGTACTTGTACATATTATTGTTTGATGGCAAAGACTTCCTTGACCGACTGACAATTCCATCCTGGGCGGCGTTGATAGGTGGCATTCCGTACAAAATTAGGAACACAAACACTCGAAAAGTTTGGGATTTTGCCGTCCTCCCCACAACAGAGGCCCTTTTAGGGGTTTTAGGTATAAGGTATATTTACCCAAAGTGTTTTAGTTATAAAGTATAAATAACGATAGACTTTTGGGTATAAAGTATAGATGATCACTGGCGTTATACTTTAGGTATAACAAAAACTGACCACAAGACATTTTGTGTCAGCTATTTGAGGCATTTGGGAGCATTTATCGGTCAATAGTTACCAATGCTGATCGCTTCTAATATCTCGACAGCCTCAACCTGAATTTGCAGAGTTGAAGTTCCACGGCGGTATTTGTGAGAATATAAAATCTGCTAAAAGTAAGTGTTACTGCTACACGCTTTTCGGATTATACTTGCAATTAAACTGTCACATTCTCGCTTCTACACTGGAAACTTCGAGCAAAATGACTCTCTAAATTCACAGGTGTCACAGGTGATGTCCAAAGAATGAAAACAACCCGGTAAATGCTTTTGCTACGGGTGAAATAGTGTACAACGCAACTAAAAGAAAACAAGAGTTGCTGGGTAACTTTTGAGTATAAATGTGTCTGCCATTTTAGGTATAAGTATAAATGACCTCTTAATAATAGATATAAGGTATATTTAAGACCCCCGTAACAGGGCCTCTCTCATACATGCTTCCCGAGTATGAGGCGTGAAACTCTGAGTAGCGATATTTGTAATTTTAATAAGTGTTCATTATTAATTTAAACTATTTTTGTTCTACTCTTTTTTGTATTGAGCACTCTTTTGTCTACTTCGAAAAATATATCATATTTAACAATTATTCACCGAAGGAGAATTGAATATTTACCATAATCACTGAGCCTGAGGCGAATGATTAACTGATTCTTTAGAAATAATTTCTTTAGTTTATGTGTATAAATTTACGTGCATAAAATGCACTGTCGTCTTGTATGAATACAGTTTACTTCTGAAAATTCCCTAAGTAAAGACTAAAGTTTACTTGTAATTTTTAAATAGTGAAAGAAGTATTTAATATCTTAGATAGCTTAACATCAAAGTTTGTTTGTATTCTTTGAGTTTATAATTTTTCTTCATTTGCTAATTTTGGCAAAAGTATAATACATCAAAACGACTCTCATTGGCGGCCTTAAAGAAAAAATGCCAGCCAGTAAATAATGCATAAATAATGCCTCAGATTTACTAGTCAGTCAACCAATCAAAATTAACCATTATTTACTATTACTAAAGAAATTGTATACTTAATGTGTATATCACAGAGGTAGTCGGGGAGGCAGAGGTACAAAAATATATGTTTACTTATCATACCGAGGGACAATTTCATTTTATGTTTATATTGTACCTTTAGGTCTAATAAATATATTTCTGCATGTTGAACGCGATAAAATTTCTTGTGGGCTCCAGCCAACACGTTTTTCCCGAAATTTTCTATAAAACTATATTATTGTCAAGAAAGGCGATATTTCAGATTTATTTCTAGGAAAAACCACTTACGTTATCAAAAAGGTAATAAAAAATTACATATAACACATTATTATGGTTACTTTTATTTTTCACATTTTTGTTGAGTTATGAGCGTTTGAAAACTTATTTTCCGACTAGTGCCCAGGAAATTAGCGCCATTTTAGGACACTTTCCCATTTTGAAGCAGCAATAACTCAAAAACGGCTTGAAAAACAAGGATGCCCGTAATGATGTCTTATATGTTGTTTTTTATAAGCTTTCTTATGATATAAGTTATTTTTCAAATGAGCGAATTTGAAAGTTTACTATTTTTGACCACATAATAGTTTTATAATAAAACTGAAGAAAAACGTGTTGATCGAAGCCCACAAGATAAATCGGGCCAAACAACATTCAGAATTGTGATATTAGGCATCCAACGGACAATTTAAGAGCAAAATTGATTAGTCCCTCGAGAAGGTAGGTAAGATTACCTCTGCCTCCCTGACTAAGGGGTTTTTTGGCTTTTTTGATTCGATAAGAAGGTCCAGTTATCCAACCAAAAAATCAAAAGCCTTTGCGAAGGACAAGAACAGCTAGTGACAACATAATAATGATAATTAACTTGAATTCTTCAGATCCCGAAAACATCCTTCTCATGCAGAAATATTCAAATTTTTGAGGTTGCGTATCTCAGCAATGCAATTAATGGTCCATGCAGACAAAACAGATGCTTTTAATTGACGTGATGTTGCCAAAACCTGCCAAAACCATATCAATTGATTTTTATTTTGTCAAACAATACATGATTATCATCCCCATCGTTGTAACTCTTCACAGTTGTTGTCAAAATTAGTATATAATTTTAGTCAAAACATATGATCATTATGTTATTTTCATTTTTTATTTACATTAATTCCCAGAATATTCACAGAGGGCTAGAAATCTTTAGCTTTAAATGTCCCCGTTAATATCAAATGTTAATTATGTTATATATCAGAGACCGGAATTTAAGTGCTTTGAAGTGCAAAACGCCCAAAATTTAAGTATCATGTTAATTCTAAAATACTAGATCCAATTATTTGAATCGAATATATCTTTTGATTTAAATTTTAGTTTTCTAATACGTCCAAGCAAATTCTTTAATAAAGCCAAAAAAAATACCCGTTCAAAATTTCTTCCTGTATCCAAATAACGGAGTCCTTGTAATTGTAATGTTGACTTGATCTTGTTGAGGAAGTCTTGAAAAACTCGTATCATCAGCCCGAATGAGAGGAAAATTTACAGGAAGGAAGAATACATGAGGGTTGTGTCAGTATAAGTGCTTCAGAAATTGTAATGTTGACTTTGGCTTAGCGGTAGGATTCTTGAAAAACTCGTATCATCAGCCCGAATGAGAGGAAAATTTACGGGAAGGAACAATACCTGAGGGTTGTGTCAGTATGTGTTTCAGAATCTCGACTGCATAAAATTGCTACCCTTTCACAACTGGTATTTTATTGCGCAAACAGCCATTAGATCCCAGACAGCCGGTTTCAAGTGAATAAAGACTCTTAAATCACGACAAATTATAATTAGCTATAAAATTTGTTTTAGGGACCATGTATGAATTTTGTAGGGGTGTACAACTTCTCAGGGGAGTGCACACCTTGTCCCTTGACCTTCAAAGTCTGGGTACAATGGTAGACTTATTTTATCGAGAATTAAAATTTAAGAAAACGTTACATATATGGGTCTAAAACAAATTTTATAGCTAATTTGATATTTTAAATCATATTTTAAGTCATTTACAATGGCATTTACAAATCATATTTTAAGTCATTTAAACCGGCTGCCTGGCCTTCCTATGGAACAATATCGGGCGATCGAAACGAATGTTACTGCCGAAAATAAAGTAAACCTTTCATAATACCAACTAACCGCCTACTAAATTAAAACTTGTTGCCATATTTGTAATGATACATTGTATGTTATGTGGGCGAACTGGCCCATTATCTCGCCATGCAAACTAATTATCCATCTCTCGACTAGACTGATGACTTTGAACCAAATAGGGACATATAGAACGTACATTAAAAAATACTTTGAGAGCTTCTGTTAAAGAGCTTCAGTTAAAGAGCTTCAGTTTTGAAGCTGCTGAGTTCTGGTCTAACTCTTCTTCTTTGTTCAAATTAACACAGTTCCGGCACTGGCAATTCTGCCGAACACCGTTTATAGGAATTCAAACTGCTTGAAAAATTGGCATGAAAGGAAATGGGGGAGGGGGACTTTAGTTCGCCCGGCGAGCGCTTTAGCCGCAAGCTTCCTAGGGGGTCCGGGGGCATGCTCCCTCGCAAATGCGAAGGCGGCGCCCCCCCCCCCCCAGTACGCAATAAATAATTAAATTCAAATAAATTTCTCTCGGACATTAACACCCGGGTATTTTACCTTAGCAACGAACGAAGCTTTCTGACTTTTCCAGATAGATTTTGTTTGACTGTTTGGGAACTTTGGAAACAAAATAAAGCTATTTTAACGAGGGATTTAAACCGATCTCTCTAATCAGATATTCTTTGAATGGTAATTGATGCATTTTTTTACGAAACCGTGCCGAAAACAAAATATTAGGTGAATTAAGAATATGAAATTGTTCACATGGAATTGCAGCTCTTTTACGACAAAAGTTGAAAGATGTTGGCAAACGACGGTATTGTGAAATACTCGAACTTTTTTACTTTGATACAGCGAGGCTATTGTTACTCGATAGTTCATATAAACCGTTGAAATTATTTAATTTGAAATAAAACCTAGCAATTATGGTAAATTATTGACTTGTTACTCGTATTTGAAAACCATGGCCTCTCTTGGGCCCAAGGCAGTGATATGTTATATCTGTGGCCGAAAGTACGGGACGTCATCAATTAGCATTCATGAACCTCAATGCCTAAAGAAATGGCATATTGAGAACAAGGAATTGCCAAAACACATGCGAAGAAGGCCGCCTGTAAGACCTCAGGGATTCGGGGAGTTTTCAAAAGGAGGTCAATCACTTGGCAACCAAATCGATGCGATGAATGAGTTGTCATACGAAAGCTCTAAACAACAGCTTATACCTTGTGGAAACTGTGGACGAACTTTTCTCCCGGATCGGTTGTCGGTGCACCAAAGAAGCTGCCGTCCGGGTAATGCGGCTAAGCCGGGACGAAGCAATAATGTTCTAGGTAATGGTAGCCCAGGTGGTCCGAACAGATTTGGTTACAGGGAACAGCCAAGAGAGCCTGTGAAGCCAAAAACGATCATATGTTACATTTGTGGACGTGAATTTGGGACTGCATCTATCTCCATTCACGAACCACAGTGTTTAAAGAAGTGGAAGCTTGAGAACAGTGCCCTGCCCAAGCACATGCGGCGACCTGTGCCAACCAAACCGGATATGCTCCCAAGTTTGACCGGAAATGATAACGACGATCGAGAACGCCGGAACATGTTGGCGTACGAGTCTGCAAAGCAGCAGTTGGTGCCTTGTCCAAATTGTAAGCGGACATTTCAGCCGGATAGATTAAGCGTGCATTTGAGGTCTTGCAAGCAAAAGACTACATCCTCACCAAATAGTAAGTGGTATTTAAAGTCTGTAGTTTTGAGTTTATTGTGAGCTTTTTCAAGTAGAAAAAGTAGTTAAGTTGTAGTAGTGTGTAGTTAAATTTTTTTCATTATATTAAAAATATATTGTGTCTGCAGACAGGTTTGGCTTCCCGGAGCAGAGTCAATCACCAACATTTCAGCCCCAGTCACCCACAACCCCACCCAGAAAATCATCTGCTAAATCTGGCCAGAACAGGCTCAAAAGACCATCACAACGAAAACCAGCACAGCAAGACTACAACAACAACCTCGATGATGGGGGATATTCCTATGAAAATGCTTCTAACTCCTATGGAATTAATTCTAATTCCAATGTAAACCGTTCTAGTTCCTATGGAACGAATTCTAATTCATTTAATGGAAACACCAGACCAGGTTCTAATGGCAGCAACAGATCCGGCTCAAACGAAGTACACCAAAACTCAGGCTCACAAAGAAGTCACAAAAAACAGGTGATGAAAAAAGCAAATGGCCCCAAAACAGGCAAGGGTGGTTTTGGAAGTTCAAATTACAATCAATTTTCAGCTCCAGGGGGGCTCGGGACTTCTGGGCTGAACGATCCAGAGGCATACCAGTCCAGCAGCAATGGTAATCTTGTGCCTTGTTTCAAGTGTGGACGAAAGTTTGCCTCAGATAGAGTGGAGAAGCATCAGAATATCTGTAGCAGCGTAAAGCAAAGAAAAGTGTTTAATTCAAGCAAACACAGGACCGAAGGCACAGAGGCAGCAGCCTATAACAGACCTGGAAGATCGAGCAGTAAGCCACAGATGCCAAAGTCGAAGTCAAACTGGAGGAAAAACCATGGTAAGATTGTGAAAAACATGGTTAGATTGATAAGAACGTTTGCAGTAACCATAATATCATCCTTCAATACTTAAAGCATGCTACAAAAAAAATTGACAACTTCAAATTAAAATTACTTCAAATTTAAGGTTCTTGTTGATAAGCCAAAGAAATATACTTATTTTTTCCATATATCCCTTTAAATCTTGTAAAAATAGCAGTTCACATTGAATAAATTCTGAGCCATATTTTAAATTTTTCTTTGCAGAGGATTTTGTAAGGGCAATTCGAGATGCAAAGAAGGTGCAGCAATACGTGCAGAAGGGTGGGAACCTGGCCGACCTTCCTCCCCCACCTCCCAGTGAGAACCCCGACTATGTTTACTGTAAGCATTGCACACGACGCTTTGCCCCGGAGACCGCAGCAAGACATATTCCTAAGTGTGCTACCACGATGAATCGACCTGCCCCACCAAAACAAAGAGCCATACCCCTTGGAGGAAGGCCAGCTAGGGGCGGTGGCCATGCTACCCGAAGCCAAAGAGGTGGGCGAAGTCGTACAAGGTTGTATAGGTAGAGAGTAGACTGTGTATTGTTAGATGAATTTTTTGACCTGGAGTATATTAGAGATAGGGCGTATTCACTGCAGAAATGTTAGTTCTTGACCAAGCATCAGAATTCGGGCTCTGAACTCGCTATCCTGGTCAACTAAACGGGAACAAGAGTTGTATAAGAGTTGATGAGAGCTCAGAGCTTGCAGTCGATAGTTGAAAAGGAGGAATTTATTTACATGAATTGTTTTCAAGTCAATACCAGTCAAACGAAAGCAAGTCAATGTGAACTGTACTCTGGTTAGACGAGAAAACATCCACCGCATGGCAGATTTCAAGTGAGCATTCTGTCTCTAATATACCCTGGGCAACATTCTTATGTGTACTATATTGCAGTGCACGTAATGTATTTTCACTGGTAAGCATGTTCACAGCTAGCACAACAACACTATCGAGCACATGTACAAAATAATGGAAATATTGTTATAATATGCACCATACTGAATGCGACGCTGTACATATTTCCTATGGGAAAAAAATAAAATTGAAGTAGTTTTCCTAAATTCAGTCAAAGGTTGACAGAGGTTGTCCAGGATTTGCATTCAGGGGCCGGTTATATCAAACGCGTTTAGCTTAAACGGTGGATAAGAGAAATTTAAAAATCACTTTCACACCTAGTACGAAACCGAAATTATGAGTTTAGTAGAATAAATATTTAGTTCATATAATTGTTCTTCTCAGGTCAAATAACTTTAGCTGGTTTGTTTATACAACATGCAAACTTGTTTTACATTTTTTACTTATCCGCCGTTTAAGCTAAACGCCTTTGATACAATCGGCCTTAAAAAGGAATTACATTTGTGTGTTCAGAAAAATAAACTAGGCTCGTCTAAAGTGATACCAATACCTTGTACCCACTACCCATAGGGAATTTAGGACAACGACAGTTCTAATTTTAAAATTTTTTGCTACAGGAAATCGTTTTCGAAATTTCATTGTCGGCCCCAAATAAATCAAATGTAGCACTGAGTGGTATGATTGTAAATTATTAGCATCACGGTAATATTTATTAAATAAATAAATTGATAATTAATGCTGGAAATATCGCGTAAAATTCTATGAACATATTCATTGCATTCTAAATGCCATAACTATGACGTCGTGGTCTGCAGATTCTGTTTCGCAAACAAAATCAACGCCGTGGCAGAACATACAAGGACGCCTAGACCACCAAACGACGTGTAACCAAAACGACTGAGTAGTAGACCACCAATGGTAGGAGCTACAGTCCTTATGAGAGAGTGAGTTGCAAAAGATACGCCAAGGACGAAACCCGTGTCCTCTGGCGGCACAAGCTTCGTTAAAATCGAGTTGGTAATCACACCAAACAGAGCTCCTCCGAAGACAAGAGGGGCGACCATTACGCATAGATGCAGTGCTGTGGAACTGAAGATCTGCAGAGGAAACACAATTTCATCAGACACGGCAATCTGGCGTTATTATTGTAGGGTTACTGCAAGACTCACCAACAGAATGTAAGCAATCAAACACAATATCATAGCGAACACCAAGGAATTCTTTTCATTCATCCTGCTTGTAATAAAGCCAACGCCAAAACCTTGAGCAAGCTAGAAGATAAAATATCGTTATGTGCTCAGTATAAAATGACGTTTGGGGTGTGCCCTCTCAGTCCCAGCATTCCAGAGGTCGTAGGTTCGTTTTCCACTACGGCCAGGCATATCTTTCATCTTGCCCGGTGTGGTGGATATAGAACTCAGGGCAACAGGGAAAACACAACTAATTGAAATGAATTAGGAACCAGGAGTATATCACTTATTGTTCCAGTCTTTCCAGAAAAAGAAAAAAATAACAAAAACCAAAACAGCGAAAGACACATGGAATAAAGCCTAAATTCCATTTATTCGTGTATGTCGTTAATGTATATCAACGTGACCGATGTGATAGAGTATGCACGCCGATCTACACTTAATATGACTAATTTGAGAACAACCCACATAAGAAAAGGTAGATCTAGACTATATCACATCGTCGAGAATGACTTAGCTACAACAATTACGAGAAAATGGAAACTATAGGCTTAATCGTCTCCGTTTAGTTCACTCCATATATTAGGAAAATTGTCTTACAATCATAAGAGATCCAATGTAGGACATAAACATTCCATGTTGCGCCGGCGTGAGGCGAAATGTATTCACGACAACCAAGGCGAACATTGATTGGAATATCCCAAACGGTAAACCCGATATAAGCTTCACAAGATAGATAAACCCGACGCCTGGAGTCAACATGAGGTCCTTGAATCTTTTGAAGTCGAACAAAGACCTAGTCGAATCCTGTTCGCTCCTTGACTCTAAAGAAACACACATTACATGTTGAGTTCGCGCTGTCTTAGTGTCTAATTTGATAGAAGTGGTTTGTGGGATGGAATTGAAATAAAGAGATTCGGGCTGGGATAGGGTGAAGAAACAAGATTGAGGTGATACTGGAATTTAGGAAAGATTGTGGTACCTGATCATATCAGAGACATTATGGGCTGAAGAAACAGTGAAACGTGGGATGAGGGGGGACATTGTAAAGAAGGCAACGGTAAGAATTACTGTAATAAGAGATGGAGGAGAGTGGGGATTTGAGATACTATAGAGGAATGGCAAGAATTAAGAGACGATTTAAAGTGAGAGCAGAAAAATTGAGATGGGAGAAAAAGACAGAGCTGGATGGATTTAGATAATTATGGAAGGGATCTATCTGCACGTGGCAGAATTTCGTTTAAGTGTAGGAAATACCAACCTTTTTTTCTTGTGAATTTTGGTATGAATACCATGACGAAACCCATGGCAAATATGGATAAAAATGCTGCTGACATCATAGCTGCTTTTTGAGAGAAATATTTAGAGATTTGTCCGCCAATGAATGGACCAAGGATGACTCCAGCTCCATAGGAAAAGCCAAGCTTTCCCAAGGCTACTGCTCGTTCTGTCAACACGTTGAAAAAAATATTAATACATTAGAAAATAAAGGTAACAGCGGACAGTTCGCCTGCTTGAATTGTTAACATGTACAAAGGGTCAAAGTGGCTAACTCCCTGATAAGGCGCTTTTACACTTCTGCCGCAACTTGTCCAGCAATTTTGTTGCGACACGAGTTGCATGCGAAATTGCAAAGTGAAGTCAGGTCATAAAGTCAGGCAACATTTTTGTTGCAAGAAGCATTCCACAATGTAGAATCAGGTTCTACTTTTCGCAACGATTGCCGCAACGCTGCGACGCACTTTCTAGCCATTGCACAGTGTAACATTTCTCTTGCAACTTGTCTTGCAATATTTCTGTTGAGCAGCAAATAGAAACTGGCTGTTTAAAACTAGATCCAAGCCTCTGCTAAGATTGCGAGACAAGTTGCAAGAAACGTTGCACAGTGTAGCATCCCTGATCATAAAACTCCAATTTTTAAAATAAATTCGTTGCGTAAAAGGCAAGTTGCATCACACTTTGTGAAATGCATCAACTATATTTACATAACACATAAATTGAAATGAATGAGGAACCAGGAGTATATCTTATTGTAGCAGTCTTTCCAGAAAAAGAAAAAAATAACAAAAACTATTTTTCGAGATTTTTTCGTGTATGTCTATAATGTATCAACGTGACCGATGTGATAGAGTATGCACGCCGATTTACACTTAATATGACTTCAACTTTGACATGTGTGTTCATGGTTAGGACATGAATTCCGTTAGAAAATAAAATTAATGAATATACATTATCTGAATACCTTCATGGGTTGTCAAATCTGTCATTACCATGTGGGCACCTATGCAAAGCCAATTGAAAATTAGTTTATTATAAAACTATGGGTAAATTAAATGCATGGTGCATATATGCAACATTGAAGATAACTTCAGTCTGTAGTTTACCTATTCTGTGTATCCTGGTTGCCAGAGGAAGGTCCGTGCAAGGCAGAGAGACAAGAACCTCTAGCAACCTGGGTACATTCTGTAATACTGGTGAACAACATAAACATTACTTTCAAGTGACTGGATGTCAAGTGAGACTGACAGTGACATAAAAAAAGGTATACAGCTATCACAATCAAGGTTGTCTTTCCAAAAGCATACACTGAACTATGAGCATGCAAGGAATGATGAATTGTTGGAATTGCGTTATTTGTAACAAGTAAATTTACAGTCATAAGTTCTCAATGTGCCTTGCATGCTGCTTCAAAGAAATAGATGTGTTTAAATGTGAAAATAAGCCTCCCTTGCTTGCATATGGTTTACAGTTTACTCTTGTGGAAGAACAGCTTTTTTTGAATGAGCTAATAGTGAATGCTATACACAGCTAGGTAACACCTACCTTGAGATCCATGCATAAGAATGCCTGGCACTCGTGACAAAAATAGCATTGCTGGGCCATTTGCAGCTGCTACGAGAAAGTATGCCATGAATCCACAAGCATGCGCCAACACTAGACCTGCCCGACTACCAATTACGTCGCCAAGGCGACCAAAAATTGTTCCGCCTGCCAACTGCAAAGCAGCAAATACTGTTTGAAGGTAGCCATACATGACGATGTCAACACCAAGCGATTTCGTTATGTACTGGTGGGTATTAAGAATAAAAGAAACAAATGAAGTAAAATATTAGGTTTATTTAGAAAGAAATAAACTAAAGTGCATTGGGAAATGTAAACTGGTATAAACCGTTTGCAAATGACGTTGCACTGGGCATCTGGAGGGCAAGTATGTTTTTGTCTTTGTGTGAATTTTTTAATATAGTTTGAATTTTAATGAATGTCCATCAGTTGTTGCTTGCTAGCCATATAGGCCTTCTATCGTTGCTGGAAGGACAACATAATGGGCCAGTCTATCCCCCTGCTACTGCAAAAGAAGTTAATTTTGATGCATAAGAAACTAGGAAAGCAGCTAAGCAACAGAATACAGGGGGGGGGGGTGATGGCTTCTGTTTAGGGCACTAGCTAAGTGACATCAATTATGTATGAATATTAAAGCTGCATACAGATGAAACATATAAATTGGTATGCAAGCTATGAAGAAAAGGCAATGAAGAGGAATTTTTGTACCTTCTTATTATGTGGCTCCAGTCAATGTAAAACTCCTACCCCCCCCCCCCCCCCTTTACCTCGGGAATATGTGTATTTGGAATCATTTGATATGCAAATAAGCAAATCCCGAGGTTATTGGTAATCCCAACATAGGTCCGAGTTAAGGGGGGGGGGAGATGTAGCGATTTACCGGTGACCGTCGACTGGTGCATATTGAAGTAAGTAGCTTTTAACCAAATGAAAGAGCTACTATGTACTCATGATATAAACAAATATTGAATGTAACCCTACCGGATAAACTCCGACGTTGATCCAAAAACATGACGAATACAGAACATTGCAGAAATGAACAGCTAAGAACAGAAACCATTTATTTTCATTCGATTTTCCACCTTCGTCTACTGAAATATCCTTCCAACTATTCGATTCCTGGCTGTCTTGAGCCGCATTTTTTGATTTTGACATATCAGCTGAATTTGTATTTTCATACGGAACAGTTTTCTTTCTTGAAAATCGTTCGGTCAAAACGGTCGACATTATTGATACGAAATTCAAAAGAGAGAATTATGTAAAATGATAATTAATCGTTGTTATTGTTTTGATTTGTAAAAGGACACGTCTGAATGGTCTGATTGAAGAAATGCCGGGTACAAAACTCGTATTTTTAATATGCCTTTAATTAAATGTTCAATTTCCGAGCCAAAATGCTTCGTTTTAAATCAAAATTTCATCGAAAGAAACTGTGCATTAGAAAAAAAATTTATTCCGGTCATGTTTTTTTTCACATTAGGGAAAAAAGGAAAATAAAAATCACAGAAAACCATTGAATATTGTCTTTGTATTATAAGCAGTCAGGTGTTGCGGGCTATCAAAGTTCCTCCACCAACAGAGAAAGTTAACACAAGTAGGAGGAATTAGTAAAAGAAATCTGCTAAATAAAATATTTTACTACAAAAACCGATGATATATTGTCTTGTACTTTATCGTTTTCTTTTCTTGTAATTTTATACGGTCCGCCTTAAATTCGGGTTGATTTTCTCGCCCCATATTCCTCGAAGCTCGCGGTCTTCGATTCTTTGTACATTTTGCAAAATGGCTTCTGCAATGCTGGTAAGTCGTGATTGTAGTCATGTTCATTTTTTCTCCGTTTTTTTTTCTTTCAAGTGATTTATTTTCGTGACGATGTAGGTCTAGTCGTGTATGCGGGTTTGGTTTAATTTGTTTTGTGGACATTTTAAATGAATATTGTTTGTTTGACTGAATGGAATATTGGTATAATTTGTACAAAAATAGCCGTGTAAGATTTTTGATATTAACATCTAAAAATTGTTATGAATGACTTTGTGAAGGCAGTGAACGTTCCATGAAAAGAATCTGTAGCTAATTATGTGCGACTAGCTCTTACTGTAGTTATCCATATTAAGATTTACAGCTAAAGCTATATAGTGGAGGTGGAGCTTCTGTGGTGTTATTGGAGCTTCGGTGGTGTAGTGATCAGACCACTTGCCTTTAACCTCTAAGGTTCCGAGTTCGATCCCCAGTAAGGTGGACTTGAACCCAGTCCTCATGTGAAAAGAGTGTAGTCAACGCTCTGCCGAAAATGTGGAATAGGTAATCCGGGCCCACAGTAATTGACTCACCTTGTTGTGGTGACCCTGCCTTTGTGGCTAAGCTAAAAAAAATTAATTGAGGTTGTCTCTCCAAGAGCGTAAACTGTGAACTATGTCTGCATAGGGAATGAGGGATCATTGTTTGTTTAGGCCTGATACTTGGGGATGTAGCACATCTGTCTTCCATGGTAAGTCTCCTATGTGCCTTAGTTGCACTTTCAGAGAAATAATACTATGTTTAGAGGTGAAAATAACCATTGACCCATCATCCTTTGCATGCTCGTAGTTTACAGTTTAATATGCTTTTGAAAGGGCAACCAGTGGGAGGGCATGCTTATATGTTTGTATCTACCAGTCTAATTTCATTTTAAATCAGTGGAGTCAAAGTAAATTTCTAAAAAAAAAAGTCGGGCAAAACATGAATATATGAATATGCACCTGATGCTAATGGAAGCAGTCACAGCCCTGTCTAGATCAGACGTTATTTCTTTTTCAGAGAGGTAGCAAAGTTTTATGGTGGATTACTCCACCAACATTAGGTCTTGCTTATCACTGGACAGCGCTCAAGGCTGCCGACAACCCAAGGAAGAAAATTGATCCCAAAGATGTAAGACTTGTTCTGTAATGTAAACATTCAATGTTGCCCCCACACTCCCCTCCATTTTTTCCCACAAATGAATGCTTTTTTCCCAAGCAAGGCTCTCCTGGCTTGTAAGTTTTCAAAATCCTGGAAGGTTACTAAAAAATGGCAGTTTAAAATTTAAGCCTAAATTGTAGCAAATTGAATTTAAACATACCCCAAAATTTCCCCAGGGAGAGAATAACGCCATACCTTACTACATATCGTATGCTTCAAATATGCTTTGAGAGTCATGATCTGAGCTTATTTTTCTTCCAATGCAGCTCGAAATCTATGATAAGCCAGAGGATGAATTAAAAACAGGACAGCCTGAGTTATCTGAAAGAACTGCATTGGAAGAACAGATTTCAAAAGGAAGAAAACTTGTGTGGAAGCATTCTGATAAAATGAAGGTGTTTATCACAAGATTTTCATGGCTAATTGTTGACTCAATGTGGTTTAACGACACAGGCAAAGATGCTGCAGACTTGTTTCTAGTTGTCAGTCCTGACAGCTTGTTTCAACTTGACAAGTTAGAACAAACTTGTGAAAATTTGTAACAACTTTGTACTATCTGGCTTGTAGCAACTTGTCACTTGCAGACTTGTTACAACTTCAAATACAAAAGAACAGTAACTTCAAACGAGTTACTGTTCTTTTGCATTCTATTAAAATACTTGGTGGTTCTTGTTACAAATTGTTGAAACAACTTACAGCAAGACTGCAGATAACAAGTTTTGATAATTAACTTGCAACAAGTTTGTTGACAACTTGTCATCAGCAAAATCTGTCACAATTGAGCGATGCAAATGCATCCTGTAGATAGCAACAAACTTGTCACAACTGCTCACAGTCTGAAATTGTGTTTGTTGTGTTTGTACATTTTTGGCTGTGTACCTAGTTACTAAAATTTCAAATCATTTGTTTAATATTATTCATTCTCTTGCTTAAACTCTTCATATTTTTCATTCTCTTGCTCAGACTCTTCATATTTTTCATTCTCTTGCTTAAAATCTTCTTATTTTTCATTCTCTTGCTCAAACTCTTCATATTTTTCATTCTCTTGCTCAAACTCTTCATATTTCTTATTCTTCATTCTCTTGCTCAAACTCTTCATATTTTTCATTCTCTTGCTCAAACTCTTCATCTTTCATACTTTTCACTCTCTTGCTCAAACTCTTCATATTTCATATTCTTTATTCTCTTTCTCAAACTGTTCATATTTCATATTCTTCGTTCTCTTGCTCAAACTCTTCATATTCTTCATTCTCTTACTGAAACTCTTCATATTCTTCATTCTCTTGCTCAAACTCTTCATATTCTTCATTCTCTTGCTCAAACTCTTCATATTCTTCATTCTCTTGCTCAAACTCTTCATATTTCATATTCTTCATCCTCTTGCTCAAACTCTTCATATTCTTCATTCTCTTACTCAAACTCTTCATATTCTTCATTCTCTTGCTCAAACTCTTCATATTTGATATTCTTCATTCTCTTGCTCAAACTCTTCATATTTTGTATTCTTCATTCTCTTGCTCAAACTCTTCATATTTTTCATTCTCTTGCTCAAACTCTTCATATTTCTTATTCTTCATTCTCTTGCTCAAACTCTTCATATTTTTCATTCTCTTGCTCAAACTCTTCATCTTTCATATTTTTCACTCTCTTGCTCAAACTCTTCATATTTCATATTCTTTATTCTCTTTCTCAAACTGTTCATATTTCATATTCTTCATTCTCTTGCTCAAACTCTTCATATTCTTCATTCTCTTACTCAAACTCTTCATATTCTTCATTCTCTTGCTCAAACTCTTGATATTTCATATTCTTCATCCTCTTACTCTTCATATTTTAGTCAGTATTGAAATGTTTGGAAAATTAACTCGTTATATTTCAATGTTAGAGTGTGACAGACTCTTCTGCAGAAGAAGCCAAGACATTCTGGGGGAAGACGAAAGGTTAAAATTCTTGGAATTTCTTCAAGCCATACTTTTACAGGCTTATACTCCATTTCTGGTCTAAAATTGTTATCAACATTGCGCTGCTTAAGATAGAAAGCTCTTTTTGCTTTTAGAATTTGCAACAAACATCCAAACTGACAGAACACTGCAGATGAAAACGGGAGCGATCACTGTTGCAACTCTGACGGGTATCCTATTAGCTGGTCGAGGAAGTAAGTCAAAGTCCGCTGATTTTGGCGTTGAAAAGATACACAGTGCAAACCATGGTACCAGCTCTATAAGATATTTATGCAGAACATATTCAAAATGAGCAATGCTTTTGATTAAAACGTACGAACATTAAGACAAAGTTGTGAGAAGATCTTTGCGATGTTGATATTTGATGCTAGTCACATGACTGAGAAATTATGGGGTTGTTCCATATTTGAGGGGGACCAGCCTATTAGTCTTGAAATTTAATAACACGATAGGACGTCGTTAAAACTTAATTGGGAGTGGAAACGACATCCTTTATCCGAAAATAGCAAAGGTAACATAAGGAGAATGTTTTAATTAGAAAATAAACAAACTTAGTGCCGTGCTGAAGGATTTTTCAAAGAATCCGTGGAACGGCGGAAAAGTGGGATTCTGGACTTCTAAAATCGATACGAATGGTAGGCGTTTGAAGGAGAACTAGATTTCACAAGTCCAGAATCCATCTTTTTTGCCGTTCCACGGATTTTTTGAAAAATCCTCCAACTATGACACCAAGTTCGTTTAAAACATTATCTTGTTGCTCCTAAAGATTGTCGTTTCCACTTCCAACTAAGTTTTAACGACGTCCTGTTGAGTTTATTATATTTTAGAACTAATAACGTGGTCCATCTTGAATATGGAACAACCTTATAATTTCTCAGTCATGTGACTAGCATTAAATATCAACATCGCAAAATCTTCTCACAACTATGTCTTAATGTTCGTAAATTTTAATGAATAGCACTGCTCAATTTTATTACGTACTGCATAAATATCTTATAGAACTAGTACCATGTACTGTAAATGTTACAATCACGAACCATGCCAATGTTGCACAATGCTACTTACTACACTATAAATAAGAATTTTTGGGAAGCACCAAAATTTGTGTTGATAAGACATGAACATGTATGTACATATCTCACAACTTGTAAGAAGTTTGTTTACAAGCCGTCTGATCAAGTTGTGTTCACACTGCCTGTCTAAAGTTGTCAACAAGTTTAACACAACTTGCTGGCAACTTGTAACAGTCTTGACTTGTTACAAGGTTGTCCCTTGACAACACAAGGCGTAACAATATTGTTTTACTACGACTGTATCAGTCTTGTTGGAACAAGCTTGTAACAATGACTTTGAAATAGAGTCGAAATATCACCGCAAAATTGTTGTCTTGCTTTTAAAAGCTCGAGTCTTGAGTTTACAAGATGTTGTTTTTCGGAGTGTGTTTTTTTCTTGAGTCTGATAGTCTCGTCAAGCTTGTCAGAAGTTTCTAACGGGGGAAATTGAAGGAGCGCCTGCCGCCATCCTACCGTAATTTGAAACACGCCCATTTATTAATGCTGTCTAACCTTTCAACGACTGACCAATCACAGCGCATTCTATTATTAGGCCGGCGAGATAATTATACATTTCGCGGGAAAACGTGTTTACAAAAATAATACCCATTGTGTTACAAAAATAATACCCATTGTGTTACAAAAATAATACCCATTGTGTTACAAAAATAATACCCCTTGTTAATTAACTACAATCGTCTCAACCAGCCAATAAGATTTTTTCGTAGCCTCCGAACGAAAAAATCGAAAATACAGGTTGATGGCGGCAGGCGCTCTTTCAATTTCCCCCCTTAAGCCCGAGAGCGCCTGCTTCGCAGGCTATCTTGGACCAAACAGTGTGAACACAATATTGAATGTCTGATGTTCCTTTATTGCAAAGGGCGACCTCTTCGAAGGGTATTTTATGCCGGTACCCTGGGTACCACAACAGCAGCCGTTTGTTACCCGGAGAAAGCGTCCTCTACGGCAAAATCCGCCTACCACAAGCTTGCATCGCTCGTTGGTGGCGGCGAGAAACCAGGTACGAAAGCGGAGAGGGTGAAATTCGATGAGAAAGTTGATCCATTTCGCAGCGGTGAAACTTTGATGCTAGAAGAAGCCATTATACTCAGCGAAATGGTCTACGACGAGCTGCTAAAATGGTTACGTGTGGATGAGGTTCACCTACCCGATGTCATGGCGATATGTAACGAAGTTGTCCGAGAGGTCTTCCTCGGGATTAGCGAAGATTTTGAGATACAGACAGGAGGCTATGTTCACGCGGATGAACGTCGCGAGGGATCACACGCGGGACCCAATGCGAGCTCTGACGTAGTGCTCCACGCGAAGGACGTGACGCAACGCGTGGTCCAAGAGGTCCTGGACTCTATAAATGAAGATCTTGAGATTCAAACTGGGGGAGTTGTGTCCGGAATACCAACTATAGCCTTGGATTCGTCCATCATCGCTAAAGATATCTCTACCGCGGTCACAAAAGCCCTGGAACGAGACATTGCTTCAGTGTCAACCGAGCAGTATCTCTTCTCAAGTCCCGCGGGATTGTCACGCGTTGTCTGCGAGGAGTACGCGAAATGCGTGGACGCCGCGATCCGAGCCCAAGTACCGACAGGAAAGTGTCACGTGATTATCAATTCAACTTCCCTCGCAGCAAAGACAGCGGCCGAAGTTAAGGTGGCTATTGATAGTTTGAAGAACAGTCGGTCCGTGGTCCTAGGTTCAGGACGGCCTGTAGAGACCTCGGACTCCCATAAGGTTTGTATTACGGGTAGTATATTTGTTGCATCAACGTATGTAATTTACAGTGAGCTTATATCGTGGCAAGCAAGGGAAAATTTTATTGGACTACTCTAACCCCTACAGCTGAAGCTGGTTTCTCAAGATGGACTTAAATGAAAATTACAACAATTAAAATTGCGGTAAAAATTATTGTGCTAGACTGACAAGTTACAATTACATTTACAAAAAGAATTTATTAAATGTACAAATATGAATCATCGAACTGGTTTGAGCGTCGAACACTTTAGTTCATTGAACTGAATGAGAGATTCTATGTCTCTTGGCTCCCCTGAGAGGCTATTCCACAATTTTAGAACATTTTTCAGGATGTTCAGTGATAGGTTTAGGTAGATAAAGGTTTTGGAGGGAATTTGATTTGGATCGAGCCGACTGGGTTCAGACCGGGAGGACATCAGAGCGGAGTAAATGTAAACACAAATGTATTTTAGACCGGTGTCAGTTTGGGACCAGACACGCACACAGTGATGAAAAATAGATATTAGAGGTCCTCACGTCACGCCAGAGTTAAACAATGAATTGCAATGCAATGTGGGAAACATGTGGGAAAAATTTACCTTGTATTTATATGCATTGAAAACCGCGTGACGTAAGCACTTCTAAGATCTATTAATGGCTAGCAAGTTGAGCACATAGCGCACATTTTTAACCTTCATGAATTCGTTTTGATCTGGCTTGGTCTTGCTCTCGTGTAAAATGGGCCTATCTTGTTCATTGCAGGTTACTGAGCAAGTGGCATCCAGCCTTCTCAGTTTCATAGAAGACCGCATCAGCAAGTCTCACGGGAAAGAGTATGCTTTCTCCGAAGCGAGCAACATCGTGCGTAGGGCCTCCCAGGAAGCGACGAAAGCGATTGCTTCCGACGTCCAAGGTTCGGGAGCGGCCGTGAAGGATCGGAAAACGCGAGTCATGCTCGATTTAGCGAAGAAAGTTGGGGAGGAGGTGATTGAGGCGATCAATGAAGATATCGAGATTCAGACCGGCTCGGGTTTACGAGGACCGTCCGCTGAGAAGCCGAAGCCGCCACGGAAACCTCCGACGCCTGTGAGCATGAAGGATGCTGCGGCATTGGATGGTAAGGTTATTGTTTTGGTTGAGATTGTCTTTGATTGTCGTGAGGAGAGGGGTGGGTGTTAATTGTTTTACTACGCATTTCGACGAACTGTATCTCGCCTCAAAATATTCGTCTGTCTCTTTGAAGCTAAATGTGCATGACCCACCCACTTCGATTCATGTTTTGTAATATTTATTCACTTGCTTTTCCATGTAAACACAGAAAACAATGAACACAAGCCAGGAAGGACATTCGTATCACTTTTCCTCGTTTGCTAAACACCCATACTCGACTTTAAATTCATATCTATGCGCTGTTGTCGTCATTTTTGATGACCCATTTGCTGCAAAGTCATCTCAAAGCAAGTTTTATGTATTCGTACAAAACATGACTCGAAGTGGCTGGTGTCGCGCACATTTAGCTTCAAATAAACAGACGAATATTTTGAGGCGTGCCACAGTACGTTGAAATCCGTAGTTAGTTCTAGAGCACCTGATTAGTCCTAGACAATGAGCTGTATGGAACGATAACTCAGCCACCATTTTTTGAAGCCAAATTGTCGTTTAAGTGCCAGCTTCTTTCTTTTGTTTTTGTCGGCGCGGTTGGCAACATTTTGCCAGGAATGTACCGAGAATTAATGTTTTCACTTTGATTTATAAAGTAATGCTATGGTTTATTTGCGGGAACCAATGAGTAAACTCCGAATAAAGACAACATCGTAGAAAGTCGAACAGTTGAATCAAAGTGTTGTCTTTATTCGGTGTTACTGTTGTTGTGTATGTCAGAATAGTATTAACAACATTCCTGGTTGATATTTGTCAATTTTCGCCATCTTGGCGTCACCCAAATACAGTTCACTGGTCCTAGTGCACCAACTATTAAAATTGCTGAGACTAAATACCCCCTGTTGTTTTCTTAGGTATCATGTACAGTCCAATGTACGTGCCAGGTTTTGAACACGTGGCAGAGGCTGTGATCGACGAGGTAGCCGAAGCGCTCCATGGACGGGGGGTTGTGGTTCACGAACTCGAACATATGGCTCAAGTGACCATGAAAGAAATCCTCGAAGGTGTGAGTGAAGATATTGAAATCCAAACTGGGGGGTGGGTTGGCCGAGAACACAAACCCCACGCCGTGCTGAACGGGAGGGAACTGGTACGAAAAATTGCGCAAGAGGTGTTGGAGGCGATCGAAGAAGATATGAATATTCAAACGGGCGGGAAATTGGAGCGAAAACGAGACCTGTATTTTGACAGTGGACGGCTGGCCAAAAACATCGTTGATGCAGTTATGAGTGAAGTTGACCACGACACCAAAGAGACTGGAGCAAGTAAGCCGTATTTGTTCTCAGTCCCTAAAGAACTCGGCGAGTTGGCGCTGAAGGAGTTGAAAAATGACATCGATAAGGCGGCTATTGGAATCGGTCGCAATGTCAGTCGTGTTCACGTCGATGTCGACGCTTTGGCGGAGGAAGTCGGAAAGCAGCTCAAAGATAGGATTGAAGAGTATTACATACGTGCTAATTCCGCCGGAGAGCTTCGTGACCGGGAAGTTGCGATCGTCGACTTCGGAGAGATCCGAAAAAGTGTCGGTGAAGCTTTGAAGAAAAATTTGGCCGACGACCCATTGGTTACGCCGCGGCCTGGTGACGAACCGCTGCACGTGGTGAAAGAATGGGGCGAGTTGACGAAGCGGGTGGTGGAGACGATGACGAAAGCAATCCAGGAAGATATAGAGATCCAAACTGGCGGAGCGAAACTGGGAAAGGGTCCGAAGGTTGTGATCGATGCGAGAGGCCTGGTGGCTAGTATTATTGAGGAGATTACGGAGGCGGTGCAGGAAGATATCGATATTCAAACTGGACGGGGCTTTAGAGCCGAAGAGGCAAAAGCCCGGGAGGAAAAAGCTCGTGGTGAACCGGGACAATCTGAACCGGAAGACAAAGACATGTACTCGACCAGATCGAGTTGAAGAATTAAACAAACAAGTTGACACTTTAGGTTATTTTTCTCATTGACACGAGGCACTGCTCATCACAGGACGTAGGGAAGCACTGGGGGTAGTAGCGGGCAGGGGGGGAGGGTTTTAAGTTGATAAAATTCTCGCATCCTTGAAACCCAAACACTGGTGTTTTCTGGTAATGAATCGCGTCTTAGTCGACGGATTTTTTAAGGGCCCTTACGAGCTATACACCACCTCCCCCTCCTCCCTTCTTTCCCTACGCTCCTGGCTATTCGAGAAAAACTATAAAAGATATGATGAATAAAATGGGAAAGTTAATTATAAACTGATTTTGTGATAGTTTGCTTGCTACGTTTAGTAAATATCCGCTTCTTTTAACAGCCAGAGTTTGAGCCGATAAGAATTTTCCCTGCTTGTGACCATATGGATATTTTGGAATATCCAAGATGGCGGATGACTTGTCTTTGTTCTTCAACATTTTGGTCACTAAGCGAGTGATCGAAAATTTAACCGCGCATAATACAGTTACTTCATCGAAGGTTCTCATCAATAAGCCAAAAAGAAAATATATCTTGCCGCAACCCAGGTACTTTTCTCCTGCAAAACACCACATAACAACAGTACAAATTCACGTAAAAATTTCATATTCACTACATGTGCAATCTATATATTTATTTGGTATGTTTATGAACATATGTGTGCATTGAAAATTGTCTTTGAAAATGCTCATCCCTATGGCGATTATTTCGCCGTATAAATACTATCTCATTACATACATCAAATTTGTATAAAACTCTAAATTAATTTTCTAGACTATGTCGTTTTTCTCGCTGTCTTGTCATCCAGTGACAATTGTTTTAGTCTTCTTAAGGAACGCAGTTTATTTTCGCTTCTCGGCATCGCCTCGTGCAAAACGCCCTGGCTGGTCACCCTTACTACTCTTGTCGGCTGGTATTCGTTCGCGTAATAGTCGTTGGACTTTAGGTCCCAGTCCGTTCCAGGTGTATGCGCTGAGTCGTGTCTGGTCCGCGATAGCTCGTTCAGATCGTATGTGCACGCGGTGCTTTGTT
Organism: Muricea muricata; assembly: GCA_963855995.1. NCBI lineage: Eukaryota > Metazoa > Cnidaria > Anthozoa > Malacalcyonacea > Plexauridae > Muricea > Muricea muricata. The sequence goes on along the minus strand of OY979726.1, from coordinate 1,669,504 downwards.
GGTACTGTAAGGGGTTAAGGGTTACTGTGCTACGCATGCCCGAATTTCGATCGCCGTAATAAAGTTCGTCTTCGAGCATGTATCCATTCTCGGGGTCCCATCGGAAGCTTTCGTCGTCACTTCGGGTTGCCGAGGCTTCCCGTCCTGGGATTCGTACCGTGAAGCCTTTCGATGCGGCCTTACTGAGCGCCTCGAATTGGAATGTGTCGACCTCTAGGGCCTGGGCTCGACTATCTAAAATAGTGCCAGGCCCACGAGACATGTAGCAGGCCAGGTTACGTTGTGGTATGATGTCATAAAGTTCCATATCATATGACGTCATTATTTCGTCTTCGCGAAGGAGAGGCTGTGTATTTAAAAAGAGCATCAAAACTATTAAGACATTCTTCGCTAGATACCTAGGAGTGAAAGGATTGAGGGCTGAACAAAACTTTACACTGGATAGCTCTATCAGTTCTAAACTGTTCTTCCTAGAGGTCCAGTAAGGATCATCTCTTATTGATCCAGTGTTACTACAGGAGGAAACCTAAACTAAACTAACTTTATTTATACTGAATAGCACTATCAGTTCTAAACTGTTCTTCCTAGAGGTCCAGTAAGGATCATCTCTTATTGATCCAGTGTTACTACAGGAGGAAACCTAAACTAAACTAACTTTATTTATACTGAATAGTGCTATCAGTTCTAAACTGTTCTTTCTAGAGGTCCAGTAAGGATCATCTCTTATTGATCCAGTGTTACTACAGGAGAAAACCTAAACTAAACTAACTTTATTTATATTGGATAGCTCTATCAGTTCTAAACTGTTCTTCCTAGAGGTCCAGTAAGGATAATCTCTTGTTAATCCAAAAGGAAACCTAAACTAAACTAGCTTTGTTTGTACTGAATAGCTATATCAGTTCTAAACTGCCCTATCCGAGAAAGCCTGTATACATTTGGTACATTAGAGAAGCGTACGTTTGTGCCACCGACATGGTAGACAGAAATGTGCAATGTCATCTTACCAATAGGTTATATTCTACACTTGAATGCTCCAAATCACTTTCCGCCTCTTGATTTTTCTACAACAACAAACACATTAAACATGCGGTTCTTCAGTTAAAGAGATTGGTAAAGCTTAATACCGTGGAACGTGAATCGCTCAGGCCTTGTAACGAAATCTTCCCCGAACCCGTCACTGTTACTGACCTTTTTAGTTCTTTCCTCAATGCGTTCTTGAGAGTAGATAGGAATGCCTTTGTTGAATCGAGTTGTGTAGGGATTCACAAACGTGCTCTGGTTTAATCTGACTCGTTTCTGTAAAGTATTGTAGGTAATTGTAAGTTTTATAATTGCTTGGTTGCAACTGTTTTTAAGTTTCATGACATATGTCACATGTGAACCACGTGTGAAATTTATGTGACCGTGTGTGAAATTTATGTTGGGACATGTGAAATTTATGTGGCCACATGTGAAATCTTTTTGACCTCATGTGAAAACTTATGTGCCGACATGTGAAAATTTATGTGCACACATGTGAAATTTATGTGAACAGATGTGAAATTTACGTGACCACATGTTCAGTATGTAATAAACAACACTACTTACACTAAACAGGAATCTATTGTATCTACAAACTCACCCTTTCTCTGTCTTTCTGAGAAGGTTTACTGCTTTCTTCTTTTTCCTCATTCTGAAGTTCTGACCTCTGTTTTAAAGACTAAACAAATATAGAAGACAATAATGAAATAGTTAATATCTTTCGACTTGCTCAACTCAGTTGACTAACATCTCTGACGTGTGCAGTATATTCGTCAAGTTAATTTTTTTTGTCGTTATTTCGTTTGTCGAATCATATATATTTGAAAACAAGGATAAAGGGAAGACAATTTAAAATCTATATTTAAAAACGTCTTTGACTTTAGGTCATCTTCAGTTGAAAGGTTTACCTGTTTGAATTTTCACCTATCCTTGTTTTAAAATATATATCAAATCATTTTAATAAATTAATTCATCTTACCGCCAAAACTTCCCATCTTTTGGCAGGCTTCTTTCGCTTCTTCTTTTTCCTTCCATCCTCATTCTGCTCGAAGACGAAACAAGTTTTATTAATCTTTACTATAACTACTCTTATTTTTTTATCCAGTTGTTTCTTACCTTTTTTCTTTGCTTGGACTTCGTGCCCTTCTCTTCGCCTTCTGACTCGCTATCTGAATCGCTGGAGCTAAGAAGTGAAAGAGAATTGTAAGCAGAAACAAAAGCAAGGTATCTTTCAATCTTGAAAGATGGACAGGCACTTTACCCGCTATAACATGCGGTGTCGGCTGTTAAACCTTTGTCAAATTATTGCAATAAGTCTTTGCAACATCATACGACTTTGAAAAAGCATCATGTAGTCTTTTTGAAAAGAGGACAATAGCAAAAGTTGTTGACTTTCTTCTATGAGAATTTCTTTGATTTCTCTATCTGCTGTACTCACTCTGATTCGTCCTTCAACGCATTGATGTCCAACTCGTCCAACTGTTTTAGACAATCTTCCAAACTCTGCCCTTCACTTTTTTTCACGGCCACTTCAACCTCTTGGAACTCCGCTTCAGACCTCGTGTCACTCACGTGGACATCAAAAACATTCACGTGATCGTCACGTGACTCGCGAGGTTTGTTCACGTGGCCATCCACGGAACAACAAGCGCCGTTCTTCTGTTGCAAGAGTCTTGCATGTCGAATTATGTCCTGGGTCATGCGCGATACCATTTCAAGGAACGCCTCCGTGAGGTCACTTCTGAAGCGAGAGAAATATCTGGCAGTAAGTATAAAGTATATGTAAACTGTGCTGATCATACAGATTACGAAACACATTGTTGTGGGAACATTATGTTTTCATGCTTCTATCTCATCCCTACCTGCATCCTTTAGGTCTTGCTCTGGTATAGTCCATGAGAACCTCACAAAAATGACGCCCCATTGCTTCGAAATCTCCACAATGGAAATGGCGGCCTTTAGCGCTACGAAATGCGAGAAAAAACAGTAAGAAAACTGCAAGGCATTTATGGATTGTTTTAAGGGACATCTCAGAGTGGGCGAAAACTTTGTTAAAATTGCAGCGAGAAAATATAAAAGATTTGTCGTTATCTTTCAGCAAAAACCTCAAACGTTGTTTGCACTATTTGTTTCATGTTTCATAAATTATACTTTTTATCGCACTGTCTCTCCAAGCAATCTATGCTTAGCTGTCTCAATTAGGAAATGGCTAATATTCCAGTTTTTGAAAAAGCCAAGCAAACGTTTCCCCCTCCCCACCAAAAAAGTGCCTGCCACGCCCTTGCCCCTCTGCCTCCCTTAACGCAAGATACACCCCTTTCCGCTTACATATTTCCAAAGTTTGCCCCACAAAATGTGGCTTCCATGGTGAAACTGTTCGTCACGCCCATCTGACGCCACATGACCACGCGAGCTGTGCCTTCTTTGCACTTGCGCACTTTGAACTTGCATTCGCGAAACGAGAAGTGATCTGGAGCCTGAAATATTCACAGCAGAATAAAACTGGAATTCTACTGCTGGGTAGGTTGACTGATCTAGCCTGTATGCAAACATGTCTTTAGATAACAATTGATGAGAGTTGAGAAGCTAGAGTTTGCATGAGAGTTCATGAGGGTTAACTTTTCTGTCCTGGACAAACGAGAACAAGACTTTCATGATGAGAGTTGACAAGCGAGAGTTTGTACGAGAGTTTTCACAACTCTCATGTCCTGGTCAAACGAGAACAAGAGTTGAATGAGAGCTGAAAAACGAGAGTTTGTTTGAGAGTTTTCTCAACTCTCATGTCCTAGTCAAATGATGACCAGAGTGGGATGAGAGTTAAAAAACGAGAGTTTGAAAAATAAGAGTTTTTTCAACATTTTAGTCTCGTGTCCTAGTCAAACGAGAACAACATTGTTAATACTTTTTTCTCACCTTTTTTGACATCAACCACGGAAATAATCTCTCCTGAACAAAGTCCTTGACCGAGGTACCACGATTGTCTGGTGTACAACCATACATGAATACGTTTGGCTTCCGGCTGTGGCCATGCAGGTCACAATAGATCACAATCTAGGAAGTAATTGAGTCAAAATTGTAACAACAGGAGGAAACCTAAACTAAACTAACTTTATTTATACCGGATAGCTCTATCAGTTCTAAACTGTTCTTCCCAGAGGTCTAGTGAAGATCATCTCTTATTGATCCAGTGTTACTGCAGGAGGAAACCAAAACTAACCTAACTTTATTTATACTGGATAGCTCTATCACTTCTAAACTGTTCTTCCTAGAGGTCCAGTAAGCCAAAACTACTGTAAACTAACTTTATTTATAATGGATAGAACATTTACCTCTTGTTCTGAAGAAAATGATTCGACCAGTTTTTTCGTGTGATAAACAGTCGGAGAAAAATCCTAAAACGTCAACGTAATTGTGTGTTACTTTTCGTCCTCTATGTTTGTAGTATCTGATACATATTTTGTCCAAACCTTTCTAGGATTTGCGTAGGTTCTGTTAAGGTCTTTGGCCGCAAGATTCGTGCGATAGTTGCCAACAATAACTCCATCTGGATTCAGCATTGGAATTATTTTGAAAATATGCTTTCTTCGCAACTCCTGTAAAATATAAAGCCCCATTAGCTGAATTACTTACTTCAAAGTAACCTAGACAAACCACGACAGCTTATTGTAGAATACTACCTACACTGGACCACCACGTTTGAGATATCTTTTTCAGGTAGTTCAGACACAAACCACGACAGCTTATTGTAGAATACTACCTACACTACACTAACACGTTTGAGATATCTGTTTCAGGTAGTTCAGAATACTACCTACACTGGACCACCTTGTCTAAAGTATATTTTTCTCCACCTAGGTTTTTTTGGACAAAAATAATATACAACTACAAGTTGATATTACTAAAACACGTACCTCGGCAACAGGATCGTCTGATGTGAGAAAATCTAACAGTCCTTTCATCATCCAACTGGCATTTGTCTCTCCCGGATGAACCCGTGCCGTAACGACTACGCCTAGTTTATCTTCACATGGATCTGAAGAAGAGATTGACATATATTTAGTTACGCTTTTGTGCCTATTGTGGTCGCTTCTGTTGTTGGTGGCGTTGCTTAGGGGTGAATCCCAACCAGACTTTGTGAAATGACCAGGCCTTGTCATTGGCCTTTTGAAACAAAAGTCGTATCATTCTTTATGACTCGTTGTTTGGAAAACTAGTTTCTATTATAGTTTTTATGGTGTACTTGTCTTTCATTGTTAGAACCAACCACACACAAAGCCTAGTGGCGACCAGATTGAAATAACGCCATGTTGTTGAACCAAATACGAAGCCTGCAATTCTTTCACACACAATATATGTTGGTGATGACGTGCTGGTTGTTTTGGTGATGACCTATTGGTTGTTTTGTTCCTGTTGTTTGTGGTTATCTTGTATATATTCGTTTTTATTAGTGTTGTTGATTACAGTTTGTTTACCTTCAGATGTAACAGTCAGGAGATAGCAATTGTTTCCAGCTATTGTCTTGCAAAGCACCTTTGAATGATGAAGAATTGACATTGATTGGTAAATCAAATTCTTTGTATTCTTTTGAGCAATTAATGATGTTGTTTTATACTGAATCAAAAGGCATGTGCAAGAATTAAGAGATATAATCCTCTAGTAATAACATTTAGACGTTCCAACAGCCATCCTAGCTAGTTTCACCAAATCTTAACCACTACCTTAAAGATGGTCTGGCATACCTGTTGCTTGCAGTGGCGGTACTTGATGGGATCATTGGCGATATCTTGGAGATCACTCTCAAGATCTGTGTATGTATAGGGATAACAGTGGGTAAGGTAGCATACATCATTTACATGAGGAAATTCCTATGAAAAAAAAATTAACTTTTTATACTGGATAGCTCAATCAGTTTTAAACCTTTCTTCCTAGAGATCCAGTGACGATCATCTTTTATTTATCCAGTGTTACCACAGGAGGAAACCTAAACTAAACTAACTTTATTTATACTGGATAGCTCTATCAGTTATAAACTGTTCTTCCTAGAAGTCCAGTAAGGATCATCTCTTATTGATCAGTGTTGCCACAGGAGGAAACCTAAACTGAACTAACTTTATTTATACTGAATAGCTCTATCAGTTCTAAACTGTTCTTCCTCGAGGTCCAGTAAGGATCATCTCTTATTGATCAGTGTTGCCACAGGAGGAAACCTAAACTGAACTAACTTTATTTATACTGAATAGCTCTATCAGTTCTAAACTGTTCTTCCTCGAGGTCCAGTAAGGATCATCTCTTATTGATCCAGTGTTACTACAGAGGGAAACCATAACTAACTTTATCTGCTTTTTGCGACAGTTTAGCGTAGTGGAATATAAAGTTAACAAAATTACCATTTGAAAGGTGAGAGAATAATACAGTTTGTCTCTTGATAGTAACGGATGTCCTTTGATGTAGTTTTGAAAATATTTGATGTGATGTCCTCTTCTTGTCCATCCTAGTTTCATCCGCTCTGCTGTCGTTTCGGAATAAAACAATGGTTTCATTCCTGCAAAGAGTAATAGAAAACGATATCATTATTGTGTGCAAGATACGGATCCTATGGTGACTGCTAGAGGCGCCTCTGTTGCAAAGACTTTAACTGGATCAGTTTAAACTATAGCTTTATTCGCCGAGCGAAAAATGCGCAGCAGATAAAGTAGTTATGCTAATTAAACGTTGAACCGACGTTTGAAATCACCTCCAAGACGTTGAATTGACGTTGAAAAAAGATTGAAAATGCAAATTAGAAATGCAAGGTTTTTTCCTGACGCTGAAGCAACGTTGGTACCACGTTGTCAATCTCATCAACCATATTTTAACCGTTGAATCGACGTTAGGCGTTGTCAACGTCATCAACCATAACTGGATGTGTAATCGACGTTGAAACAACGTTGAGATTACAAATGAAATGGACGTCATATAATCAACCATGAATGGACGTTCTGTCGACGTCTGTTTGTAAAACAACGTCAGAATAACAACATCACGTTATCGACGTAAAACAATCCCCTGTGCCCGCCAGTCGGACGTTATAACTAAATATGTTTGTACTTTCGTTGGGAGAACGAGAAAAATGCAATTTCATCATGTACGTACCGTGATTGTACAAGCTGTCTCTCTTCAAGAAATTTATGATTGTAAAAGTATATGTAACTCCTGGGACTGTTTTTCGAACTTGAAAGTAATACCTAGCAGAGAAAAATGGAATTGATGGTCACATCTGCATGGCTAAGACGTAAAGTTTCTTTTTTATCGATGTTGTTGTGTTCACACAATTCGCGAGGGATGATGGCGTGTTACCTACCATTGAGTGTGTCTTCTCGTGTAGAGATCCGTATTCAGAACAAGCTCGTATTCATAATTGCCTCTGAAATAATAACGGTCAAAGGTGGGAGTTGAGAAATGAGAGTTTGCACGAGAGTTTTCTCAACTCTCATGTCCTGGTCAAACGAGAACAAGAGTTGCATGAGTTGAGAAGCGAGAGTTTGTATGAGAGTTTTCTCAACTCTCATGTCCTGGTCAAACGGGAACAAGAGTTGCATGGGAGTTGGTGAGAGTTGAGAAATGAGAGTTTGTATGAGAGTTTTCTCAACGATCTCATGTCCTGGTCAAACGAGAACAAGAGTTGAATGAGAGTTGAGAAGCGAGAGTTTGTATGAGAGTTTTCTCAACTCTCGTCCATCCACTTACATCCTTTTAGCTTGTCGAAGATTGCCGCATTCAAATCTCGATTCAAACTGTAGATGTGGAGGGCATCCCGCGGGAACTGCGTCCGAATCCTGGAAAAGTCGACAAAAACAACAAGATCAGAGATATCGATTAGTTTGTTTGACTCTTGAAACCTCGACGCTTTGTTTCTCTAACTTACTAAAGTATTTTTTCTTTCCGTATCAAATACAATAACGGAGCCCTTCCAGCATTTCCCATAGTCTGGGTGTTCCTTCACACTCGGACAATTCTCGTTCGCTTCTGAAAATCAAAATAACAAAATAGCTTGTACTTTAAATGAACTAAGTTTCTACTAAGAAGTTAACAAGGGTTTACGACCATGCATTCGGAATCTTAACGGAATGAATTATATCTTAGCCTTAGCTGAACGTAGCAAATTTGTTTGTATTAAATAAATGGAAGTCACTTCTATCAACTTATGTTGAGTTCCACGAGGGGCGTGCGCTAGTAAAAATTGACAAAAATTTATATCTATTGTGGTGGAAGTGATTTATGGAGCTATTTACATCAAAATATATAAACTTGAAAAACAATGAGAGAGTGTATATTATATATTTACCACACTCGTTACTCATAGTTGTAAGCAGCGATTTTATTTCGAAAGAAAAAAATCGATTTCCGTTTCCTAATGTCTACTGGTATAGACAAAAACACTTCGCTGGAAGAACAGGCAATGTGAGACATATTTCAGTAAAGACACTTTGTGAATGTTACAAGAAGTAAGCTGCACGTAAAGAAGTAATGAAAACTACAGGCTCGCATGATTACAGTAATTCCGACGTTTCGAAGTTCATGAAAGACATAAGAGTGCAACAAAATAAGTGGAATAAAGTTTTTTATTTGCTTTTCAGTCACGGGTATAAAGTTTTAGAAAGTATTTACAATACATATAATTAATGATTATGGGAAAGTGTTCATATGTGCAGTGCAATTTCAAGGGTCTCGGGCACTTGATCTGCATAAATATTTGGTCAAATCCGCAAGCTCTCGTTTTTACTGCTATTTCTAGTCTAATTGATTTGAGGGCTTTCATTTTAATGACTTCAACTTTCATATCTTTTATAGAAAGATGTATGGATTTGCCACCTTCAACCTCTTGCTGAATTTGCTACAAATTTTAAGCTATATCGTGCAGGCAAGTGGAATATCATGAAAATACGATCTTAATATAAATCTCGAGGCTGCAAATTGTTGGCAAAATCAAACAATAACAGCTGCAAAAACAACCTGCTTTGCTATAAAAAATCTCATTTATAATACTTGCCCGGAGATACACAATATAACAAAGGAGGCTTCGAATGCATATTAGCATATAAAATTGTACACTACTCTCAACAAAACAGCAATATGAAACGGGCAATTTCAATACCTGTTGCTATGAAACCGAACACAATTAGAAAAATATATGTTACAAAATTTAATAACAAATGCAAATGCGCTATAAAGGCTGCTAAATATGCTATCGCGTGTTGGTGCAGATTTTTTAAAAATAACTTGAAATCTTCCGGTATATTTGCCTAAGAACCAGTTTGACTGTTGATATTTAACCGTCTCACTTAATATTTGAAAACAAATATTGTTTTCTCAAAGTGATATGCAGCCGGTGTAAAAATCAATAAGCTTGGAATTAACCTGTTACCTTGCCCCCGCGATATTCGGCAATAATTTACACCTAGCTTAATGCATGTTCTACAGAATCCAATAAACCGAAATAAAGCATGTCATGCGATATGAACTGGGTTTTCGTTGCTGTAATTCACGCTAAATCTCGACCAAATAAAAACACTGTATTGAGTTAAGAGCGATAAGAAATCATTGTTGACATAAGGTTTATAGTGATGTCAGCTCTTTACAAACAGCCCCCAACAAAAGGCAAACTTCAAGAGGACGGCAGTGTTTAAGGGCAATTTTATTAGCTACCTACCTGGGCTGTTCAAGTCTTCAACAAAATTCGGCGTACTGTTCAAATGCCGCGGAGGTGGCATACACGGCATACGGCCGCTCGGGAAATACGGGCCATTTGGCGATGTAGGCTTTTGCTCCGACATTTCGGAGTAGTTAGTCACGTTTATAGCCCGTTTAAATTGAGTAGAACTAGTTAGGATTTGTGTTGGCACTGTCTCGCAGCTTTCCCAGGCGATCGGCGAAGTTTGATCGCTTTTCGGACTTACAGAATCGTAGCGCTTTAAGGTGATGGCCCGCAGTGTAGGCGAAGGGATTTCGCGCATAGTTCTTCGACGGGTGAACTTCTCCAAATATTTTTGCCGTCTCAGCCATAATAACTCGTCTTCCTCCTCAGTCCGTCTTTCGAGAGACGCTTGCCTGATAATTTTACTGGCCATGGTTCTTTTCTCTTCTTCGATTTTAGCCAAGCGCTTCGCTGTTAATTCTTCCAAGCGTTTTCGTTGGCGTTCTTTCGGCGGTGTCCCTAGCGCTTCGCGTACTCTCGATTCAATCTCCTTCTCAACGGATTTACGTATAACTTCGACCCATGCATTCCTGTCCTCGTGTTTCTCAAAGAGTTTACGGCTTTTCTCTTCCGAGACTCGATGCATATCGCGTTTAAATTGTTCCCTTTTCAAACGAAATTCTTCCTTATCCATTATGTCTGCCAACCACACTTTACCGCATGACACTTTTGGCAAACACACTTTACATACTTTGACGACTTCATTCAGTGCCTAAAATATACTTTCATCCTTGCATATTTGTAGTAGGACTAGCATAGCTTTAAAGCGCAAATTTTAGTGGTTAACCTGCGAAATAAATGACAAAATAAGCCTGTTTAAGGCTCTGTAAACTCCGAGATTATCGTAAAGATAAGCGAGACATATCGTAGCAAGGAAGCTATACACGTTTCCATAGTAACAAATCTCATTGATACATGACAGAACAATTATTAGTATTAGAAGCAAATTGAATTTTATACTGTAGTCGATATTTGATCATTTCACGTCGATCCACTTAAATTAAATATCAAAAGTGACCTTTTAAAGTTTTGAAGGGTAAATCTTAATCTCAAGTGGGAATCATACCCACGTCCAAACTCAAACCCCGGGAACAATTGAGAAAAATGATAGGTCCTCAAGCACGAAGCGAAATAATTCGTACTCCTTTGCGATGGCGGTGCACTATCAGCGCTGGCCACGAAGCTACGGTAGTAGCTAGCAATGCTTTGACCAATATTTTCTACCCTATACACAACTAACGGGGAACAAACATACATTTTGCAACGCTTGTTTAGTCTTCACTCTACAAAGGCGAAAACTTGTCATCAAGCTACCACAAACGTGTCAAGTTGCAACAAAATCCTTTTCCGGCTCCGATAATTTCAGCTAATAATTTAGTAAGATACTAACACTGCTGAAGATGAATCAAATCTGATTCGAAATATACAGTTTTTTGATAAGTTGTTTTATTAATATGCACTCTTTATTCGGAATAAAGTTGCAACAAGTCCGTTAAAATCAGGCTTGTTGAAACTTGTCATTTGCAGCCTTGTTACAACTTGTTAAAAACAACTTGCAGCAAACCTGTGGATAACAATCAACTTGCAACAAACCTGCAAACAACTTGCAGCAGACTTATTGTCAACCAGCTGTCGCAAGTCATACTAACTTATCCTGATATCGACTTGTTGCGTCTGTTGCACGAGAGCTGAGAAGGTATAAAATCGTCACTTTTGCGCAGTAAAAGTGTTACCAAGTGCAGAATTGAGCAACACAGAAAGATTTAATGAATTTAAAACATTAAACTAGAATCCATATTTACATTTGAATTACCCCTTTGATCAATCAATAGCAAGAGTGCAAACGATCAAAAGCTCCTCCCTCTCCAGGATCATATGTTGGCGCAGTCTGTAACTAAGAATAGCTACTGTCTGAATTCCACCTAGAACTTGGAAGGGGGGGGGGGGAGGGGAGGGGTTCAGTTACTCCTATTGTGCAGTGTCATTTCATTACTCTATATTTGTCGAACATGTTGAGATGGCGGGACTTGGTCGTCGCGATATATGAATTGTCTCTTTGTCCTCGTCGTCGGTGAACTCAGGCACGTTCGTATCTCCGACCGTGAGCGTACCATTGACCGGCGGGTACTTGACGAACGCGGGCACCTCGTTCCCAGGCTCCGCGACCAGATACGTGGTCGGAATGCAGGGCAGACTCGACATCTTCCGTAAGAACGCTCCGCGACGATTAGTCACGACGCCCGTCGTGGACTTCTTTCTCGCAAGCTTCTCGCCATTATCAATCGAATGTGTCGTCTTGTTCTTATTTTCTTTCGCATCTTTCGAATTCACTTTCGCAAGCTCGTTGAGCTTCGCTTCAAGCTCTTCAATTCCGACATGTCGGCCGTTTGTTTCTTTATCTCTCGTCGTCGAAATTGCGTTGCAACTTTTGGTCGATGTCGGCCGAGACTGCACCGACTCGCAATGGCCAATGTCGATTTCTCGTCCGGCGACTCTTGCCGAAGAGACCTTTCGCACGACGCTCGTGGCCGGTCGTCGGGATCCGCCGTTAAAAATATTCTTGGAAAAATTCTGTTGCCCGCCGACCGGCTGTAGGACGCTTTTTGTGATGACCAGCTGAGGCGTTGCTGCTTTCTGTCGAGATGCGGGTCTAGAGGTTTCTTTCTTATATAAATGATCGACGCTGTTCGTTTTCCGTAACGCCGACGTCTTCCGATTCGTCTTCACCATCGTACCGCATTTTGGACACTTTGTGCTACCGCTGACACTAGTCCAGAGTTTTTGACGCGTCGTGGGCTCGCTCGTGTTGACGCTTCTTGCGTAATCGGTGACGGTCACGCTCGGAGGTAGTGTTCGTTCCTTTTCGACTTTCGTGTAAGCGTCGGTGACCTTTCGGAAGAGACGCTCGATACAAGACTTGTGAAAATCAGTCGTGTAAACAACCGCGTTTCGAAACGACTCGATGAGGAGATTTGATAAGATCGTCTTGCTCCGTGAACGCGGTCGATTCCGATTATCGCCCGACGAGAGATCGATGATTTCCGTCGAGTAGTAATGCTCGGGCAGGGGATTGGGCATGATGTAGCTCGGTTCGCGGATTCCCACGATCGGGATCCCGCGCGCGAACGCGATGCCAAGCTGGTTCAAGTAGAAAGCGTCGACTGTCGTCTCTTCGCTGAATATGAAGAGAAATACATGAGAAGCACTTATGTTTCGGGACAGCGTGTCGTTGTTGCTTCTTGGGTCGTTGCCATTCGGGTCGTAATGGGTCCGGACTGGCCAGTTGGTCGCCAGATTTGCCGTCAGGATACTTTTCGTGGGGAGGATATAGTCGTCCTCGTTTAAGCTGTTCTCACCGCAGATAAACACGACGCCATTTGATCGCGTCATCTCCATGATGTTTCTGGAAAATACAGTGGGAAAATACATACTACTGGAAAATACGTACTACTGGAAAATACATACTACTGGAAAATACATACTACTACAAAATACATACTACTGGAAAATACATACTACTGGAAAATACATAATGAGCGGGAAGACAACATCCCGTTATTCTTGGAAAAACGATCAGACAGTGTACAAGCTGGGAGAATTAGCCCAGCTGGTAGCAGGCGATCCCCCGGGCAAATTGCCTCCTTTGCTCCTCTTCCCCTCCCCCCTAGTCAGTCGGCTTCATCAAGTTACATCAAGTCTATAGAAATACCGCCATTTGCAATTGAGCGTGCACCGTGCGTTTTTTACGTGTTTGTTTCGTATTATGAAACTTGAGGTTTCTTGGCCAAAACTTTCATGTTGCTATGGGCGGCGATAATGTTATTAATGCTTGACTTGATAACATTAGTTCCGCCTTTAGCAAGATAAGAATTTTAGCTGATGAACAGAAAGTTTCATAATACGAAACAAACACGTAAAGAACGCACGGTGCACGCTCAACTGCAAATAATGGCGACATCAGACATGATACAATTTGATGTTTGCCGCAGACTTTGTGTAAGTTGCTTACTTCAAGCATAGGCGGCCCAATTCAGCGTGTAGTTTCATATAGAGATCAGTGCGCACGTGAACACACTTCGTAGTTTATGATATAGTTAATTTATATCATAAACTACGAAGTGTGTTTACGTGCGCACTGATCTCTATATTGAAATACGCACTGAATTGGGCCGCCTATGCTTCAAGCTTGTGGATAAAAAATCTTCACAATCAACTTGCATCAAGCCTGTTGACAGCTCTCGCCGAAGTAATGGGCGATGAGAACGCAGCCTGAGTTATCTGTCAGCTTGATGATTGCAGGACAAATGTAAGAGACTTGCTGCAACTCCTGCGCTTTTGGCTGCGTGCACGTGTGATGATAGAATTATGAAGCAAAGCGTGAGATCTTCGTCGTGCGACCTCTTGATTCGAGCCTGTGCGTCATTCGTGAAAACAATTTTAATCTATAACGATGTATGAATAATAAATCCAAAAGGAACCTCCTCCTCTTTTGTTGCTATGGAGACAGCTGTTTGAGGTCCGATATTGCTATCCGCTTAATCTTTCCGATAGACAATCATTGACCTGTTCGAGCCAAATTTGACCTTATTTGTATCAATGACCAGGCCCATATCTAAAATGTTTTTAGGGGCTGTTTGCATGTACGAAACATTCATGTGCATCAGCCGGCTGATTTGAACCACGAAAATTTTGCTTTTGGACAAGAGACAATTTTAAATTACCCCAAAACAAGTTACCAACTAACACGACTGGGTATTTCTCTCAAATTTACAGTGATATAGTTATTTGCTTTTCTGAATGTCTCGAAAAAGTTCTTTAAACAAACAAGTGGAACATATTGAGATTTTAATATTCAATTTCACGGCTCGACTTAAATGCTTTTAATTTTTTTATAAATTAATACTCGTCGCAACGTTTTACCATCAGTATATTCTGCCATTACGATCTGGCCTTTTCTAACCATAGAGCGGCCAAGAAGAGTTGCCACATATTGAACTGCAACGTAGAGTTCTTGTCATGTACAACTGTCGCGCTAGCAACATTTAATTCCGGCTCGGCGCCCTCATTTCGTTTAATAAAGATCACAAGATCTGCACATATTATAATACCTTAATTGCTCTGAAGATGTTGCAAGTATAGCAACGAAACGTTAGCTTCATTAGATATTTTTCAAAAATTTGTTTTGTTCAGTTATGTTATGGCTGTATTTAAAGCTGTTGTCTGGGCTTTGATATTTCTAACGAAGTTAAGATTTCCGCCCGGAGTATCTATTGCTATTGTTTTGAAAGATCACAAGAGTTTCCTCTTTGGTGATAAATTTAATTTCGCAAATTTCTTGAACTTTGCGGCGATCGAGTTTATTCTGCATGGACAAGTGTTTGTTTTTAAAACTGAGACAAGTTAATTTTTTGTCTCACAAATTTTGGCCTTGTCGGGAGCATTAAAGTACGGTTTTCGACAGTCTAAGTCGCCAAATTACTTTTGTAATGAAGTGACTTCCCCATTCTGACGAGCGCGAAACGAGAGTTTTTGTCCGTCTTGTTATTGCCAAAATGATTGGGCACACGTACATGCGTCAAAATGGTCTGATAATGTCTTTAAGGACTCAAGTTTGCTTTTCTGTAAATGTCGTAATCAAATTTACTTTTCAAAACGCTCCTAAAAAGCCGAAATTGGACGCCACAAATTGCTTTAAATACTGCCTCCCATTTTGCCGACCGCAATTCTCAAAACTTTCAGTGGTCCAAAAAAGCTGAATATATACCGGCTGAAGTTATTTTAAATAAAGGGAATGTAAGTACTACTCTGTATGCTCTGTCTTGGCTTCATGATAAAGAGTGATCGATCTGGCCTTTTAATTATCATACTAGTGTTTTGGTATATTTGGGTTTTTCAAGATCAGTGCTGAAAGCGGAACAACAAAGAATATACTTACAAAGAATACACATGATCCGAGTCGAAACTTTATTCGAATTTTCACTCGATAAAATATAAACTTCATTAATCCTTACCGTTTACATATGGTCTGTTTTTCTTGTCATATGAGCGTGAATCAATTTGATGCTCGGGAAAAATACTGCCGGAGTCTTTTAATCGACTGTGGTACTCATTCGACCGAAAAAAACGGTGCCAAAATGGAATTTCTCTTTACCAGGAACGGGATATATATACAATCACATCAATATACCAGGTTCTTCGTCATATACAAACTAACATTGAGTTTAATACTCCGCCGAGAATCAAATTACTCGATTAAAACAACGCGTTGAAGGAAACGTTTTCGTGGTCCTTATCCCAAAAGACACAATTTACCGAAAGCTTGCGGGCAAGTTGTTTTAAAGCCGCATTCAAAGTCGGCAAATGGCCGTTTGATACGCGAGCAACTAGTTAAATTAGACGCTCGCCTGAAACTTGCTGTTTTCTCGTCTCCTAGCACTGGCGGCAGGTGCATACATTGTTTAATCACATATTAAACAGAAAAACTGTCTCTGGCTTTTGAATTAATTTTCACGTAATGGCCATTGACAAATACATAGCCACTTGACTGGAAGACAGTTAAATTATAGTATTTATAGATAGTGCGCTGCCAACGCATATATATATATATGCGCGCAGCCGGCACATTTAGCATTTATAGCAGCTTCGTTTTTGCGATGGTCGCTTAACGTCCCATTCTTCGCGTTTTTATTCAACAGTTTGGCAAACGTGTATCTTGTTTAAAGGAAATTGAAATGCAGTATTATACAAACAAAACCCATATATTCATTCATATTATTGATCAGACTGATATCATATCAAAGTATATACGATGTATATATGGATAGGAATCACACGCGGTAAAACTACATTGAATTAATGGATTCAAAACAATTGAGTTGAAAAATATTCTGGTTTGTGCAAGAGATCCGTTAAAGCGGGTTTAGCGGATTGGGCCACTGAGATATAGCGCTACTCGGGGTTAATGGGATTATTATTTTCTTTTTGACTTCACGTTGCCAGCGTAGGTAGTGTAGTCATACGTCTACGAAAGACATACTATTTCTGATTTGACAATGATCGACTTCATAGTTGAAATAGAGCCGAAATATCACCGCACAACTGTTGTCTTGTTGTTACTAAGCTCATATCTTAAGTTTGCAAGATGTTGTTCTTCGGAGTATGTTTTTTCCCAGACATACTATAGGTTCTTTCACTACCTGAAATGCCATAAAACATATTTGGACGTTTCGCAACGCAGGGTTTTCGCTCGAAACATCGAATTCTGCATTGTTTTATGTATTTAGGTGGTAGTAATGGAGACTATACCTTTGTTGCGATCGATATATTGATGTAGGTCAGTGATCGACAGCTAGTGTCAATAGCTGAAGACGTTGTTTTGAGAGGCTGTTCAGATGTGCTGCTAATGTGTCTAGCGCATTCGGCACACTTTGCATAAATACATTTATTATATACACACAGATAATAAAATGTATATCATTTTATTGATATTGAGATGCCTAATATGTGTTAATTCATGGCTTGATAAGATTTTTTTAAACTACAGATCATTCGACAAAATTGGGAAGCGTTGAGTAAACTAGATATTCATGACTGACATAACATTATACTAGCCTATAACCGTTACACCCGTTTAATAATTTTTATTTAATAATTAATTTTTATGCATTGACCAAAAATTTAAATATAATGTACTGTAACTCAACTTTAAATATATTTCAGGACTTTTTGTATTTACATGTTTTAAACAAGAACAGCAATGTCTATGTAGGACTATCGACCATTTCTTTACTTTTTTTATGTTTACTTCTTTTTGAGAGCCAAGAATATCGCCAATTATGTTGTTAAAATAAACACCGCACAAAAAGAAAGTCCCCCCTACATACATCAGAATACATTCTAAACAAATGAATCGCTGTTAATCAAACCTAGAACTAATTGGACCTATTCTGGGCATCACGATTTAAACGGCTTTACACGATTGCACTACGATTTTGTGTTTACCAATGAATGGTGAATGAGACGGATCACACTAGCATATTCAGCATGTTAATTTTGAAATTGGGTATTTTTATATTCAATTATATTTATATTATTGCATGCATGTGTGACCCAATTCTTCACACACCATTAAGCAACCTCCCATAGGTCCAAGTAGTTCTAGGTTGATTAACAGCGATTCATTTGTTTAGGATTTATTCTGATGTATTTAGGGGGAAACTTTCTTTTTGTGCGGTGTTTATATCGCTTTTTTAGTGGAGTTTTTTACACAATATGCCTTGAAAACAGCAGTTGATCCAAAAGCGAAGACGAATACGGGTTTGTAGGAGAGAATTTACGTATAAAAATCTCGTAGTGAGTGGTACCCGTTTTTGTAGACGTACAAATCTGAGGCTTCCTTATGAGGGTTTCAGGTTTGAGGGGCATGTTTGAAAGCGCTATATACTCGCACAACTCATGTATAAATACATACATGCGATAACGTATAATAATTGAAATGTGTGTTCAAAGGCGAAGTAATCAAATGTTAATGCATATATTGATGGCATATGAAGAATATATCCATGAGAATAGATATAGGAAGGATATAAAGATGTTGTATAGGCAACTACACGCACGCATCATACTGGGGCCAGTTTTTCAAAGCTGGGTTATCTCTGGGTTATAAGTATGACCGACTGTTTTAGCTTTTGTATTTTCGCACTTCTGTTTTTTTCCAAACTTCAAAGCAAAATAAAATTACCATTGATTCAGACAAGATTTCTGGAGAAAAGACACTTCAAAACTTACAAACAAGCTGTTATGAAGTCACCTTCAAACTTTACGCTGACCCAGTGTTAAGCTAACCGACGTTTGATTTTGAACTAACAGTGATAAAGGGAAAACCTGCAAAATGTAATTGAAATAAGTTGATGTCTATTAAGTAGAATTTCGCACAGAAATTCATCCTCTTCCTCTTACTACATAGAAATGATCTTCTTTGGATGTCTGCCTGCCGTCATCATCAATGAACGCCAGCAACCTCTTTGGTATTGACCGCATGAATCGCTTGCTCAACTTCTTGTCCTGGTCGATCTCTCTCCCCACCTCTTATTGACCATCAACCTCTTGATTTTCACCCAGTCCTGCTCGTAGTTTTGATTATTCCCCGCTCCTTGGACACCTTGATGTTGCGGTCAGCGAACTGGAACATGATGATCCCCTTGGTCGGGGTGAGGCCAAACTGTGCTTGATTGTGTTTGATCCACTTCGTACGCAAATGCAATTCCCAAACGTAACAGTTCTTTTACGTGACTTATACAACACCTTTTTCTACACATTGCAACTTTAAGACGTGTATGTAAATCAGTAGAAAACGTTACTAAATATCGGTGTTTTACCATAAACTAAAACACTCATATTTTCCATATTTTCACTGGTGAAGATATGAAAAAATATGTAACGGGTGAAAAACGCACGTGTTTTCCCGCGGGATTTTCTGTTCGCTTGTCCCGACTTCTGACCATATAATGTAAAGAATATTGTTTTCACCACTCGAAAATAATATTCATATCTTCGCGCCACCGTGTAATATCCTCTATATTTTTCCTTTGCGATCGAGAAGACTTCCAAACTTTTGAAGTAATAATTGTAATATGCGTTGTTAAATTTTTGGTTAGATGCCTTGTTTCAGAAATATTGAAGGAGAGATAACACTACCCATTCGCCATCTTCTTTTATAATTAGGTCTTTTTAAATGACGTCACGAGTGGGATAGACTGCATAAAACTTACACGAAAGATATAAAATCTTTCATTGCCAGAAACCATTAAACAGAATCTAGTAAAGGCCTTTTCTCGGGAAGTTAGCAGTTCAAACTTACTTTCAATTAGGCGGTTAGATCCCAACGAAACGCTCTTGAACTCTTGAACTCTTCGGACTTTGCGTAAGAAGTATATATACATGCAAATCTGGTTGGATTTTATCATTTAACATATTTGCTTCTTCTTTCCTCAAAAAATACCTTTCTACACTTCCTTGAAAAGTTTAGATATAGTAGAGGTATGAGAAGGTTTAGGGAAGTGTATATGGACTTGTATATGGAGGATTATGATTTGGCAGTTGGCGAGTGGACCACAGGGAAGTAGGCAATGATGATGATAAAATGGTAAAAACTATAGGTATAAACGTGAGAAAATGTTGTCTATATTACAACTAGGTCATAAAGGAAAGTGCAGTAAATGGGTAAAATCACGTCCCCCAGCTTAAAGTGTCACCTCTTGAGAGAAATGATTTTGTGTCGCTGCATTATTGTAATCTAACCAAAATTCAATAAATTATTTTAACAAATTTTTATAAATTTAAGATTTAGTGTTGATTACAGAGACGTTTTGTCATATGGTAAGCTGTACTGAGCCTTCCACAGCCAGGAATCCACAGATTTATTGCAAGTTGTTAACACCAGCTTGCCAACAAGTTGCAAAAGACTTGTCATTTACGGAGTACAACTTGTTGTAACAACTTGCAGTAAGCCTGTGGATATCAACAAGTTTTGACAATCAACTTGCAACTAGTCTGTTGAGAACTAGCAACAGAGCTGTCGTCAACAAGCTGTCACAAGCCATGCGAACGTTGTTGTTGTTGTTGTTGCAAGATGTCCAGATGTTGCAAGAGATTGCGCGTTTTTTGTGCGAGCGTTTTATAAAACGCCCCTCGTTTTGCCAAAACGCGTATTTAACACCGCAGTTGACATTCTGCGCCTTCAAACAACAGACAAGATATTCACTGTGCCTTCTTCATCAAAGTTTAATTTCGTGCTAGCCTTCCATTTTACACAAAGTTGCTTAACTTCGGCGCGATATTTCTTGCTCTGCAAATAGTACAAGTACGGGTTCACCGTTGAGGAAAGACACTTCAACAACAGCACCAGCGAGTGGAATTGTTTTGGCAAGACGTCTTTCCCTTTCCCGAAAGAATTCACCGTTAACCCAACCGTTGCACTCGTACAAGAAATGATGAAGACTACAGTAACGGAAATCGTAGTTCTTACCAAAGTTCTCTTCTCTTCCAAAGCTTCGCCGTTCGGAAAGCTTTCTGCGCCAAGTACAGTTCGATCAACGAAGATTCCTTTGATAATTTTCGAATAGCAATAGCTGTAGACAAACAACGGAACAGCGTGAAACGTTGCTAACGAAACAATACTGTACGTCAGCTCGAACGTGCGCCACGCAAAGTTGATATTAACAGGGTCGCAATGGGAAACACGATGGACTAATGTTATTGCGATAGGGGGCAGGCTAAAAAGTATTCCTACAAGCCATATCAGGACTATAAATGAGTACATTTTCGTCCGGCTGATAGTCGCAACGGGTCGCATCGGTCGGACAAGCGCGTTGAAGCGTTCCACGGCGATCGTGGTAAGTGTTAATATCGCGACGTCGTTTGGAACGAGGATGGAGCGGACGAAAGCTAAATGCACCCCCCAAACGGGCCTCACTATGATTTCGAAAATCATAAAGGACTCCGTCGCCAGCAAATTCACGATGTCCGTTAACGCGAGGTTTAGTATGAGATAGAGTAAAGTTGATTTCTTCAATTTCGTCTTTCTCACGACTATTATGACCAGGAGGTTCGCTGGGATACCAAGCAATGCAAGACAACCACCCGCCACGGCTGTGAACGCTGGCAATTCATGAACTTCACCACAGCTTTCGTTCCTTGTGTCTGACTAAACATAATGAATATATTTAGGCACATTCCGATGCCAAACCGTAACTTTATTTATACTGAATGCTGCTCTAACATTTCTTCGTAGAGGTCCAGAGAGGATCATCTCTTATTGATCCCGTGTTACTACAGGAGGAAACCTGAACTAAACTAACTTTATTTATGCTGGATAGCTCTATCAGTTCTAAACTGTTCTTCCTCAAGGTCCAGTAAGGATCATCTCTTATTGATCCAGTGTTACTAGAGGAAGAAACCCAAACTAAACTAACTTTATTTATACTCAATAGCTCTATCAGCTCTAAACCGTTCTTCCTAGAGGTCCATGGAGTAAGGATCATCTCTTTTTGATCCAGCATCACTGAAGAAGAGGACTAAACTTCCGCGCGTAAAATAATACAATTATACAATTCTGCAATTGGCCACCAAATTCTGCAATTTCACTAATTTTATTATGTTCTTTCAGGAAATTTCCTTTTTTTGCTAGACCAAAAATTAGTCTAGCATACAGATCGTCTGATGATCTTTCAAACCTGTCTGCGATGCGGTGGCATTACTACTCCTCATTCCAAACCGGATTACGGTTGGCTTAAACTAGCGGCAATCTGATTGGCTAAACTGTGCAACAAAAATTGCTAGTATTTTTACCGACCTCTCGCGGCGTGCGAGAAAAATCTTTCATGTACATCAAAACTTCAATATAAATAATTTACGAGATAAAGTGCGGTCGCAAATTTATCTGAACAGAAGTTAATCTTCTCGTATATGATGTGCTCGGAACTCTTATCATTTGCTGAACACTGCGGGGAGTGACTAATCCCTGTGTACTTTAATCACATGTTACTTGAATTTTATTTGCGCGAGACATTCAATAAAGACGAGTTATTGAATTTGAGATTGATGAGAATATTACCACATGCACCAATATCAGAATATTATTTGCTTTATTGAGCTTCCTAGAGTGTTTTGATGAAGTCGGGGTATTTTCGAATTCGGGTGTCATGTGTTGTCAGCTGTGGACTGTTTTGTCTAAAATGTGGCTTCTTTTTTTCTCGCATGTTAATATTTTTAGAATCAGTTCACGATTGGCAAATATACGTATTTAACAAATAGATGTACTACTAATAAAGATGTTGATTACGAAACTGCGCGTGGCCCAAAGTATCGACTGACCGAGCTGTGATGCATGTTTCGTTTTAGATTTACTCTCGTTTTCATGTCGAGTTTGAATTTTCACAGCTATTTATTATTTATTCATTTATTTAGCTTCGCCTGTAAAAGTACACTGAGAGTGAGAAAGGTCGGGAGACCGCAACAGTTTGAAACTAATTATTGCGGGCCCAAAAATTATATGCTAGGGGAAAAACTGGACAATATAATTTTAACAAGAGGACATTATAGACGCTGATTAAGTGGCCACGAAGTGTTGCATTTAGGACGTATACGAATAGTTTTCCATGTTATGACATTTTTTACGATTGTGGCAATTGTAATGAGCTTGTAATTCCAAAAGAATTTTTTAGATTGTACCTATTCAAGTCTATTCATACACGAATGCCTGAAGTATATGATGACGCAGGATCTCCAAAACAGTCGTACGTTTTAGCGGCAGGGGAGTAGGTAAGGGGGTGTAACCGCCCCCTCAAGGTTTCTAAAAATAATATTTCGAAGTCCGGAATTTGTCATAAATGAAGTGCTCCTACATACCAGATAAATATTCAATAGAAGGTTGTGTCTTGCGTAGTTGTATTATTTAGCAACAACAGACAACTTGTCAATGTATACTGACATAATTTTTTCCCCCTCGTAGTAAAATTTATTTTTTAATTTTTTTTTATTTTAAAAAATCTTTCTGACACCACTGCAACACAGCTAGAAACGAAACAAACTTGATGCAAGTTGTAAACAGCAAGGTGTAGATTTTGACGACAACAAATTCGTCATTACGTTAATTGAGCTTGTTCAATTATCAAGCTTGTTATCATCAAGGCAGTGCAAGCGATGCAAATTAACGCATCATGATATCGACTTGATAACTCCAAGGCAACAAGCCTTCAGTGGTAGTATAGGCCTCCTGTAATGACTGCCGTGCTTGCTAAAAATTTTCATTTCCCTATAGATCTACTTCATGATGCACCATTTGCGAACGATTTCGCCAAAAAGTAACTTCGTCTGCATATAAATATAGCGGCTCTCAAAAGTGGTGTAAAAGTGCTTATCATTCTGCGTGCATTAAAAGGTTACGAATTATAATCAGTAATGACAGTATACAGACCATAAAAAAATCAAGCGAGGCGAGATTATGGAAGATTAACACGGACGAAGTTTCTGTGTAAATGAGACAAGGAATTTTCTACTTATTAATGTCGTTGAAGTCAATATCGTGCATAAATATATGTTACACAACAATACGCTTTTGAAAAAACACACATTTCCACATGACATGCTGCTTCCCGGTCTAAAAATATGTTTGCACGTTAGAGTAATAAACATGACAGTGAGGATCAAAAGAATCATTTGCATGTAAAGTGAAAATCCTTATGCGAGTCAATGAGACACATGATCCTGTCAAGATCTTTCCTACATTCTCGGCAAGATGCATGCATCTTTGTTACTTTAATGTAGGTTTCCCGTAATTCCCTTAATTTTGAGATGTGAGTAGGCAACAAACCAAAAAAGTGCAGTTTTTAATCCTGTCGTCTTTGAGGAAGTCCTATGTCCGGGACGCTAGCCCCGTTACAAACGTCATTTGAGCGCTCAATAAAAAACGTTAATTTGATAGCTTACGCATGGACGCGCACGAATTAACGTCAATTCCTCGTTCGTATTTTTGTTGCGGCTGTCTACAATTTGAACGTAATTCGCCATTCGGCGCAGACACAATATCCAAAACCGTGTAAACTTAGACGCAGGGCATAATTGCATGATGCTATAGTGGTTCTGTATTCTGTTTTGTTAGGACTCTAAATTTTTCCACATGCTACCGCATGTTTTGACTTATACGTACTGGGAGCTATGTCTCAAAATCAAGCTTTGTGCGGTCGCGTTGTTTCAGCAGATCATTTCATTTCATTTCAGTTTATAAGGTTTTCGAAAGCAGATTAAGCATTATTTAATTATTTTGTTGAAATTTCGACTGCCGCCTCAACTGGGTGACGCTAGAATTTGTAGAATTTGAGCCGTCTATATCTCTATAGCAATTGGGGGGGGGGGGGGTAGTAATTTTTCCAAGCAAACTTTCATTGTGCCAGAAAATATTGTTTCATGCATGAATCTTGCATGCGTGGAATTTTCTTTACTCACGTTTTGGAGGGGTATGTGTTGAAACATACACAAACCGAAACAGTAAGTTAAATATTTTTAACTCATGGTTTACACTAAATCAGTTTTGAACAACTTGTTTTAGAACAGAATAGAATAATAATGTTTCATCTATTCGCAGACTCAAGAATTATCGACAAATTTGAAGAAGGAATTTTATAATTTAGCGTCGCGTTTTTATTTGTATTCTATTTCTAGCGCGGCACTTTGACTTGCTTCTCTTCAAATAACAAGTTCATTGCTCAAACTACATCTAGTTTTGCCTTATCGTTCAACTGGCTTCCCTTGTGCTAAAATAATAAAAAAACTTTACTTGATATCAATGTTTCGTCTGCGCGAGATGCAAATCTGTTGAACCGTCGATATGGAACCACTGATATGAAATTTGATTTTTATGAGCCGGCCACCTTTGATTATAAGTTGCACATTTGCCATCTTAAAATATGTATACAAACACATATAAACTGTTATTAAAGCGTGTTAACGGTCCGTCGATACAGCGAGGAGAAAGAACTTTGGTGCATAAATTTTTAAAACGAATTTTCTCTTCTTGGTGAATGCCTTGGTTGGCAGTGTGTGGTCGGTCTTAATTTGAACGCAATTTTTGGATAGAACACTTAGCGCAAGCGGCTACGTGGGAATCTGAAATTGTTCTGCTATAAGCCGGTGTATTATGCTTTTGTATTTGCCAGCACGATTGACGATTTTTTATGTCGACCTAAAACAATCTGCCGTGCTGTTAGTGCCTGCATGAACAATTCTGGTAAAATATACTACTCAAACGTTTTGCTGCGGGATCGTATTGTAAAGTAAGCTGTCGTGGTTAGTGTATGAACTACTTGAAAAGATATCTCAAACGTGGTGCTCCAGTGAAGGTAGTATTCTACAATTAGCTGTCGTGTTTTAGGTCTGAACTACTTGAAAAAGCCGGTATCAAAAGTGGGGAGGGGGGGGGGGATCACGAAAAGAGTAATCTGCACTAAATAAACTGCGAGTTGAGGTATTTTTTAAATTACACGTTTGAGAAGATACAAAATGTAAGCTGTCGAAATACGAAATGTAAGCATATTTAACGTATTTATATATTTAACGTATTTATATTATATACCTTTTTCAGGCATTTCCGATGATAACATATGGAGGTTTACCTTACTACTATCTTATGAGATCGGAAGCAAGCCATGAAATCATAAAGAATATATAGGTTCCCTTTGAGGGTCAAACTTACCGAATGGTCGAGCATTTTTTCATAATTCCCGATCCACAACAAGGATGCATTCAGGTATACGTGATCGTGAAATATTATATTCAAGTCGACGTTATGTCGCTTCGTAATTAAAAGCAATGTGGCCCAGTTCCGAGTTATAAATACGTTAAATATAGTTTATTGATATATTCATTTGCATAATCAAACATTATTAGGCCAACCGATCCGATATGCCCTTAAAGTGCGCTCAGAAATAACGAGGTTTTATGATTTCATCAGAAGGCGCGTGTATATTCCCATTTTCCGTGCACAGATCGTGGCCACTTTAACTATGAGTGCGGAAAAGGGGCGTAGGCAGAAAATTTAGCGAGTTTTCATGAATGTATAGGAGTAATTTGAATAATTTTTGAATAAACTGAATAATTTTATCAGTTTGCGTATAGAGTCGGTGTTTCGCTGATGAAATCTTTAAACCAGGGTCAATATCAAAGCTCTGAACGGCAGGCATTCAATTCTGGCTTTGTCTTCAGGCTCGTAACATATTTGTTTAAAAACATTTTGAGCGCACAAAAATTTTGCATCGTTAATTTCACTACGGGAAACGATCTAAACAGATTGGAGTAAAAACCCATAGAAACGGTCGAATTCTGTTTGTATTGTTTCAGAGAGTAAGAGATCCTATGTTTTCGTATGCTTTTGACTGCACTACCCACACTGGCAGTTAGTTCGAGATATTAAATTAAGTCAGCTACTCCAAGCGTCTAAATTACGCTGTACTTTATAAGGGCTGTTTCTAAGTTGCGCGTATTTTGCTATAGCTACCTTGCGTATAAGTTTAAACTCTTCTAAATTTAAATAATTCATATTTGAATATAATCTCCAAAGCATGCTAAGTCGCACGAAATGTTCAATTTTCTGCATGAAAGCATTTATTTGTTTCAAATGCAATACTCATCGAAATGGATTTAGACTTTAGTACATAAGAAGAAAACTCTTAACTGGAGACGGCCTTAAGTTGTAGACTTTTCCCGGTGATTTTTTTCCTCCCACAGAAAATGTCATCGGTGTGGAATGGGATTATCCCCTGACTGATCCTTTTCATCGTAGCTGTGTTCCGTGATCATATGTTACGTATTGTATACATGAGTCTTAAATTATAGTGAGTCCTCGAAACGCCCTCGACTATGGAACAGATCGACCTGCGCTCTACGGCGCAATTCAGAGCAGCTCTCCTGAACTGCAACTATTTTATTTGAATCCTAACTTTTATTTTTTTCTTTGAACTTCAACTCAAAGACAACCCCTTCCGTAATTAATGCTCTGTCACACGGTGCAATTTTTCTTGCAACTTGCAACGCAATTCTATACTCTTAAGAGATGTAAATTTGTGACAAATGTTTGGTATGTTAGAAATACATCAGCAAACGTTGATGGAAACTTGTATTTGCCAATTTTACATCTCCCAAGAGTAGAATTGCATTGCAAGTTGCAAGAAAAATTGCATCGTATGACAGGGCCATAAGCCGACTGCGCAATGTTTTCATGAACTTGTAATGCGCGACCGTTTTGAAACAATGAAACTGCTGTGTTTGCTAATGTCTGACGCACGACACTAGCTCGTATGTCACTCATGAGACGATTGTGTGTTTATGTTCAGTCGAGAATCTGCTTGAATCGCACGTAAGTTTCTTACACTTCAGCTGGACATGACACAAATCTCTCGTGCTAGTGTAAACTTTCGCTAATCACCTGCATCGCTTGTATGGTCACGTTTAACCTTACACACGAAACTTTCATTGATAATAATTGTAACTTGTTATTATTTCATGTAACTTTCAGAAAACTCTCATAAAAACTTTTGCTTGTCAACTCGCATGCAACTCTTGTTCTCGTTTGGCCAGGACATCAGTGTTGAGAAAACTCTCATACAAACTCTCGCTTGTCAACTTTCATGTAACTCCTGTTCTCGTTAAACCAGGACATTAGAGTTGAGAAAACTCTCATGCATACAAACTCTCACTTCTCAACTGTCATCAACTCTCATGTAACTCTTGTTATCGTTTGACCAAGACATGAGAGTTGAGAAAACTCTCATACAAACTCTCGCTTGTCAACTCTCATGCAACTCTCGTTCTCGTTTGACCACGTCATGAGAGTTGAGAAAATTCTCATATAAACTCTCACTTCTCAACTCTCCTGCAACACTTCGTTTTTTGACTAGGACACAGGAGTTGAGGAGACTCTCATCCATGCAAACTCGCGCTTCTCAACTCTGGTAAACTCTCGTGTAACTCTCAATTGTCGTTTTGTGACTTTCTTTCATTTTAATAATCGAAGCTAAATTCAAATGCAAAATCAAAGTCAACTATAGTCAAAACATGATTAAAAACATCAGATGAACGAACCGACCTCTTTACGATAAGGAGACACGCATGCAGCTGCAACTCAGCACAACACATCATTTTGAAGGAAACTTTATCAGTTTATCACATTTTGCGCTAAGCGAAACCATGGAAACGATATGTTAAAATGTTTCCGCGAATTGAAAAGTTCGAGCGAAAATTTTGCACAATTTTTCGGCCTGTTCGAGACTCGAATTCCAATAATATAAAGCTGCCTAAATTCAAGCCGGTTGCCCTGGGATATAGCGATGTAAAACATAGCTTTCTGTCGAAATTCTTTCTATCTGCAATAGCTTTAACATTTAATTTTATCAAGCATTTAGAATGCGCAAAATTTAAGTTACCTACGTGTACATGTGAAAATTTCAAGCCTATGTGATTATTTGCCTGTTACAGAAGACGTTAAAGAAACGGCGGTTACATCTGCTTGGTATTAAAATCTCTCCTCATAGAATTTTTTTAAAAAACTGACCGCTCTTAACATCTGCATTGCACTCTTAAAGTTTTAAATTTCCCTATACAGGAGTAATTTGAAGTCGTTTCTTCGAGACTAAAAGCTAAATGGATTATAATTTCCTCAAAAATATTTTACAAATTCTTGACAATACAGAATTTATACCCACGCAAAAATCTTAGAGCAGCGTGGTTGTACCTAAGGTGAATAGAGCTATCTGCAGGATAGTGTTTTTTTCAACTGCCACAGAAAGACATGAAAAGCAATGACACCAAGGATATTGCATGGACTTAAATTACTGAACATTAATATGAGTATTGAACAGGTATTGAACATATATTTAGAAAGGTACAAAATATAGTT
The DNA here is from genome assembly GCA_963855995.1 of Muricea muricata. NCBI lineage: Eukaryota > Metazoa > Cnidaria > Anthozoa > Malacalcyonacea > Plexauridae > Muricea > Muricea muricata. Next base: position 1,640,303 of record OY979726.1, on the reverse strand, counting down.
AAAAACCACTATCCGATGGTTAACTCTATTCAACTTTCCTACAACGGATCCTATAGCTGTCATCACAAAAAAACGTGACCCAGTTACCCGCTTCGTGAAATTAAATGTGGAACGGTTTTAGATTCCTAACACAATTAAGACACAATTTCATCTGCTAATTCATTAAATTGGAATATCTTCGGGGGATAATAGGTTTAAAGCTGGACATCCTGTGAGCTTTTTGTCGTGACGCAGTCGTTCATGCAATTATTGACGAACCTCGATTAATTTTAATCATTCTTGGAGCATAAGAAATCAAGTCCTTTCATCCGTGTCAACACAGACGAAATCACTTAATCGAACACCTTGCGACACTTCACATATTCCAGCTACTTGAAAAATTCAATTAAGATTTGTCAAGATGAAAAGAAGGGACTGTTATTAATTGCGTTTATCTTTTCGTATTCAATTCAAATCTTTCGGTTGAGATGGATCGATTTGCAAGCATAGAGATTAGTAGCTAATTCATTTTCAGCACGGAATTTTTGTCACTGATGTAGTTATGGTCCAATCATCAAAGTCTTCTTTTTAACTCTATATGTTTTCTTTGTTTTCAAAATCTTATTATTTTCCATGCCACTCTGGCATATCCGGTGCTAAGAATGTTCCACTCTCTTCTCATTGGTTTGAAAATCTCACTGTTCTCCATGTGATCCAGTCATGATCTGGTCATGAGAATGTTCCATTGTCTTATCGTTTGGAAAATCTCACTGTTCCCCATGTCACCCAGTCAAGATCTAGTCAGCAGAATGTTCCATTGTCTTTTCACTGTTTGAAAGTCTCGTAAGCCATCTTGCCAAAATCATGTGATTAGAATGTCTCATTGTCTGACTTTCACTGTTTTGAAAATTATTCTGTTCTCCATGTTGAATCAGAGTTGTTGTCAACAAGCCTATATCAGGACGCACTGGCATGGCTTGCGATAGCTTGTTGACGACACGTTTGTTTTGCAACAGACTTGTTGCAAGTTGATTGTCAAAACTTGTTATCCACAGGCTTGCTGCAAGTTGTAACAAGTCTGACAAGTTGTAACAAACCTCATTTGAAACCACATTAACGCAAAGTGCATTTTTAATAGTTTTTTTCTCAATGAATCTTTAGAGGAAACATGCTCTATAGTGTTAGATTATTCATCAACAATAACTGCCATGTGGTCAATACCACAACCCATCTTCAGTACATTGGAAGGGAGGTCAACCTGCAAAAATAAAAATTTAAAAAAATGTATTGACTAGATAGCTCTATCATTTCTAAACTGTTTTTCCTAGAGATCTAGTAAAGAGATCTCATCTCTTATTGATCCAGTGTTACTACAGGACGAGACCTAAACAAAACTAACTTTATTTATACTGGATAGTTCTATCAGTTCTAAACTGTTCTTCCTAGAGATCCAGTAAGGATCATCTCTTATTGATCCAGTGTTACTACAGAAGGAAACCTAAACTAAACTAACTTTATTTATACTGGATAGCTCTATCAGTTCTAAACTGTTTTTCCTAGAGATCCACTAAGGATCATCTCTTACTGAGAGGTCTAATCTCTTATTAAGGGTCTTATCTCTTATTAAGGGTCTTATCTCTTATTAAGGGTCTTATCTCTTTAACATCTTTCCGAAAATTCAAAGCAAATGTTATTTTATACTTTTCTATAAACTACCTTCTTTGGTAAGCGGGAATATAACGATTGATTTAACTTTCCCCATATGTAGAATTCTTTATCCTCTGCTAGAGAAATAAAATAGACAGCTGTAACTTTCTTTTACATAGGACTTCCTCTCTGCTTCATTTGTTTAGAAAAGAAAACACCGTCACCTGTCAGTAGAACGTAGTGTTCGAGGCCAGAGTCCAGCTTTGCGACTCGCTTGTCCAAGGACGTCAATTTTTGTGGAGTTTCGCTTAAACATGGTTCAGTACTGTTTCCAAGTAGACCATAACCCCATGTGTACACATCGCCCTCATCTATAGAGAAGGAAAATAGTAAGTCACATAACAAAGGATAACCTTTCCTCAGAGGTTTACGAAGAAGAAGCAGAAAAAATTTTCTTTTTAATTTGCTTTTATTCTACCATAGCTTATGCTCGTAGTCTTATGCTTGTGCTTATTATGTCGATGCTTATGTCACACACTTCACTGAATTTCTTTGTTTTGTCTTTTGTTGAAGCTTGTACTTATGTCGCTTGTGAAGACCAAGTCTGTTTTCTACTTAATCAACAGACTCTATCAACCGTATCCTCAAGCACACTATCTTGAAAGGGAGGAGCATATAAGAAGGAGAAAAGTGCTTCTTAATTTTCTTAGAAATGTCTGTAGTTCTGATAAGCAAGAACATAACCTGTCAAAGCGAGGCCAACGGAGTTCCCCACGGCTATATCAACAATCGTCAGGTTCTCTAGCGAAGTAATTCGTGTCGGTTTTTTGACCTATAAAGAGTTTAAAAAGTTTATTAAACTTAAGTCAGAGATATATTACATCTTGCTCGGTGTGGATATTACTGAACTCACAGTGACACGGAAAAATAAAAATAATTTGATTAAGACAGATAACTTAAGCAAACGTCGTTTCTGACCAGTGTTTCTTCAGTTGAAAATCCCAGCTGATTATATTCGGAATTTCCCCAGGAAAACACCGCGCCACAGTCTAAAAACGAAATTATAAAGTTGCAACGACGAAGGCGCCAAGATTTCAATAGAGGTAGGAAATTTTCACGTGCAAATCAAATGTGAATCATTTGTAAGTTTTACTAGGTGTTTTTCTTAGTTCTCTGATCTTTATGTTTAGACCTTTTCATCGTCATTTTTCTTACTTGTCAGAGCAAGACACGAGTCCGCCTTAGCTGCGATTTTAGATATTCTTCCTTGTGGTTGGAACTGGATTGATGCGAGTGATCGTTGCTCTTTAGTATGGCTTAAACCTTCAACGTAAAAATAAGTTAGACTAGAATGAACACGATGTGATGCATTTTGGGAGTATTCGTGAACACTTTCTTTAAACTGAAACTATATTCTATCTAAAAGATATAAGAATAAGCGAAAATCTCAACTAATTACCGGTTTGCCCGTCCGCACCCCAGCCACAGGACCAAACTTCGCCATCTTTGGTTAGGACAAGCGTGTGGTCTAACCCACAAACGACCTGTTGTAAAGATTTGAACTTCAGAACGTATCAGAAACTTTGAGTTTCTCTTATTTTTTTGTTTACAATTCCTCAACACTAAATCTACCATCGTTTTCCGATATACCTTTTTTACGGGAATTGACCATGGTATTTTGGTAAACGACTTCGTCTCTTCAATTTCTCCTAAACCACACTGGCCTAGCTTATTACATCCAGATGCAAATACTGAAGGAATGATAAAACAACACATCAAACTAGCTGAAGAAGAACAACTCGACTTTCTTTCTTAGCTTTGTAGAAAGTGTACATTATTTTGTAAAAGGTTCAAGAGGGCTTACTTAAACTCAATGTTACAAACTGCACTACTTGACGTCTGGTTACAGGTTCCATCTGAAGGATTGAGTTTAAGTAATTTCTCCAGTAATAACACTAGATGAGTAAGAGATAGTCCTAATATTTAATTTAGAACTGATAGAGCTATCCAGTATACATAAAGTTAGTTTAGTTTGGTTTCCTCCTGTAGTTACACTGAATCAATGCAACATTATCCTTATTACACCTCTAGCTATGAGGAACAGTATTTTTAGAACTAATAGCTGAAGCCATCTAGCAAAGTTAAACCAGCCCATATATAGCTACTAGCAATATAACATTACATCCTTCAGTTGTTGATACAATTGTATGAAGACGTCCACAGGACACGCCCAATATGAAAGAATCAGATTTTTCAAATGGGAGGTCCACTTTTGTTAATGTTTTCACAACTAAATGGAAATTAAATTCAAATGAGTCTGTTGAATCTTGACATCACTCAGTCAGAGACATCACTCCGCAACAAGTGTACAGTCAGCCAATGAATTTAGCCAACCAATCTGCTAAGAACATGTTGCTCAAGTGAGACTTACCATCGCCATCATATGACGATATACCAAGCTGAGTGTTTCCATTCACTCCAGACACCATGAGCTGTCGTTTTCCTGCACTGAGCACCGTAAAACCATCACCACATGCCAGATTTGCATAGTTACTCTGTTGTCAAAACAGCATGCAAGATGAGAATGAAAGTAGAATTTTATTATTATAACTTTATAAATTATTTGTTTGGATGAAATTGCTTGTCTTGAAACTTGATGTCTGCAGGGAGTGGACATGAATACAGTTATGTGGTACAGTACAGCCAGCAAAATCATACCTTCAAAGATTGACATGTCTTGGTAAAAACATGAATCCCATCAGCTGTTTCTTGGGCAGCATTTAGGCTTGCAACAAACTGAACTGTTGAAGTGTTAAATTTTCCTAGAGATGGAGAAAATAAGACTTGGTATGTGGATAAAAAATCTTCACAATCAATTTGCATCAAGCCTGTTGACAACTTGCAGCAGACTTGTTATCATCAAGCTGGAGCAAGGGATGTGAACGCATCTGGATATTCACTTGATAAATGCAATGGAACAAGCCTATATCAAATTTGTTGGAGCCATGACCCATACTACACCCATATTCTAATAACCAATTAGTATACCTAAATGGCCAAACCTACTTTCTAATTCATTCAATTCTTCATTCACTTACTTTTCAGCTGTAAAACAAAATTTCTTGGCACATCAAACTTCGCAAACCCTTTGAAGACATTCATCCAGCCTTTTGGAGCAAGTTAGGGGCAACTTTGATTTGACTTTGTTGAGAGCCCCCAAACAAATTGAATATTTTTTGAATTCCAATTTTGCTGACTCAGCTTTTCTGTTCATTTAGGGCAAATCAAATCGTAATGTAATCTCTAATTCTAAAGCACTAATCTTAAGCACTAACTCTTATCCTAATCCAATCAATTATCGTTGTTAGGGATTAAGCAGGATTAGGAATTAGATTGGGATTACCATTCCTTCATTCGTTCCCAGTTTATCCTATTTCAGTCAGTGTGAGTACAATATTTTTAAAAAGACGAACCTGAAGAAAACATCGAACTAAAAAAATATTTTTTGGCAGCAAATCGTCTTTTATCAGGTATGTAATTAGCATTCTTTACATCTTTATTATCCATGCCGTTGCCTTGTGGGTCAATTTTTAAAATCAACACTAGCTTATGTGTTTAAAACAATTGTTGGCAATAAACTTGGTAATATTTTCGAATCAAATTCAAGACCTATACTGGTGAAAGTATTGCGCATGAACAATACGTTAATAGGATTATTTCCAACCTTAAACCTTATTTTCAACCATTTCAAATTGCTGTAGTTTGTATAATGATTAATTGTGGCACATTTTATATTAACATCAAAATCGTATTTTAATTTGATTAACAGAAAAGATTCACAGAAAAATATTTAATACTACACAAAGTAATATAATATTTTGCAAGTTGCAACCCATCCGAGAAGTGCCCAATCATTTCTTTCAGGTGGAGGGTGGGGGGTGGGTGTTCTTACCTACTTGGTTTGCAACTCAAGTGTCATGAATGCTTCATCATTTACAGAGATTAACTCAAAACTGGTTTAATGGCACGGGGACAACAGAAGATCCAATCCCAACAAAAGAATGCCGAGAAGCAGGCGAAACTAAAGAAGCAATCTGGTCACGATCAAAAGAAAGCCGCAAAAGTTGCTCTTGTTTTTACATGTACTGTTTGCAAGTCCCAAATGCCGGACCCCAAGACATACAAACAACATTTTGAAAACAAGCATCCGAAGTCTACTCTTCCTGATGAACTAAAGAGCATTTAGTTTTGAAATAAGAGCATGTAAATATGTGATTTATATTTTACTAATATTACACAAGACAGTTAATAATACCAGCTCAGCTTAAGTGATTTTAACATAAGCGCTATTCATCATGAGTCACCACTTAAATTGGCAAGTGCTCTAAGCAGAACCCCTGAAAATATAGTGTTTTTGAGTAATACAGGCCCACAGTATTGGCCTATGTTGTTGTGCTGCATGGTGACCATGTCAGTGTAGTGAAGCGAAATAGAATAATCTAAAAAAATGTAGGTTTGCTTATGAAATATCATCAGAATATGTCAATATTGGGATTTTTGAATCTGACAAAAATAAATGTAAACAGGTGGCTCTATAAAGGCATTGAACAGCTTGATTTTCTCCATGCCTGAGATACTTTTTAGTGTGCTTTTAGAAGTGATTTTTTAATCATATTCGTGTATTATTTTTGTTAAACATTTGTATAGACTCTCTCAAATGTGGGATACTGCATGGCATTGTTGATATTGGGAACATTCTGAAATCTGAACAAAAAGTGCATTTCTACTGTTCATACCAAGGTGAATCATGAGCTGTGCTAAGTTTTGCTCGAACAAGAAAAAAGACTTCAATGCATATCATCGTGAATACTTAAGTACATTCATTGGGCTGAACTTATAGTAGAATATATAATTTTATTTATACAAAAATTTGACATAATGTAAATTTTGAAGTGGATTGAATGTATTTGTTATATAAAAATATAAAACATTTTGTGTTGTGTCGAGTTTTAATTTGTAAAGTTGGGTTCGTTGGTACCAGATGACAACTAAAGTTAGGTAGTTAAGTTATAAACTTGTGTCCTTAAATTAAGCTAACTTATGAAAAGATCCTTGTAAAAGGTTCTATCATGTACTACTTTTCCCACTATTGGACTATGTGGGCATGTAATATCACAGGGCAAATGAGCTGCAAATGCCCAGGTAATCCCCCACAGTCCTAGGGGGAGGGGGTGTTACATAGGGGCCCTAACATGCCCCTGGCTGCCTTGTTAAATACCATGTGATCACTATGCTTGGTGCATCTTCTTCAACTTATATATTGTAAATAGCTGTAAGACTGTCAATTTTTGCACTTGCACCCGCCCCTCGTGGAAATCGGTTGAGGGGGTCAGCATGTAGAAACAAAATTTTTCTATTTGACTTATCGTTCCAGTTTACTTATAGTTCAATGGCAGCCGAGCAATCAGAGACAAAATTTCCGGCTGGCAGTCGACGTCAAATGTGCTAATCGGGTGGTGAATCACAATCTTCAAGAAAAAAACTAGTAATTTCTCAAAAAATTTAAAGTTTTATTTGAACTTTATTCATCTAAATGGACAGAATTCTTCGTTTAGGGGCTGGTGGTCTGCCAGGAGTTGGACAGGTAAGCGTAAAGAGTTTGTAGAAGGTCTTTTTAAACTAGAGAAAGCATAAAATGTAAGATGCATATATACTAAAATAGTAAAATAACTAACATTCACTTGTTTTATATCATGAATTACTAGTTACAAACAACATAATGAACTGATAGGTTCTTCCAAATAAAACTGGCAATAGAGCACAACTGTATGCAAGGTTACACAACTATATTTATTCACAAAAACGTATTTTTGATAATTTCTCGGCCAATAGTTTGTGAAATGTCAAATGTTGACACTAATTCTAGTGTAAATTTAATATAAATCATTTATAATCATTTATAACCTTTTCAGAGTCCACCCACTGATGCACCAATAGTCGACACTGCCGAGCAAGTTTACATATCGTCACTTGCATTATTAAAGGTAGCACTGAATCATTTCAAGCATAATTCCTTGAATTTGAGCAATTGCTTACAGTTATATCTTTTTATCTTTTTTATGTGCTTTATCACAGATGCTGAAACATGGTAAGCTTAGGCAAGAGTTTTTAAAATGTAATCTTGAATTCCTTCTGCTAAAAATCAACAGAGTTCATGTGTTATTTGCTGATTTTACATTAATATTTTTATGAAAACGTTCAGGACGTGCTGGTGTACCTATGGAAGTCATGGGATTGATGTTGGGAGAGTTTGTTGATGATTATACTGTTCGTGTCATTGATGTTTTCGCCATGCCACAGAGTGGTACGGTAAGTGAGTAAAAATATCCAGTGTACATAGTTTCTCCTGTAGTAACGTGGATCAATAAGAGATGATCCTTACTGGACCTCTGGGAAGAACAGTTTAGAACTGATAGAGCTATCCAGTACAAATAAAGTTAGTTTAGTTTAGGTTTCCTCCTGTAGTAACACTGGATCAATAAGAGATGATCCTTACTGGACCTCTAGGAAGAACAGTTTAGAACTGATAGAGCTATCCAGTATAAATAAAGTTAGTTTAGTTTAGGTTTCCTCCTGTAGTAACACTGGATCAATGAAGGTGATCCTTACTGGAACTCTAGGAAGAACAGTTTAGAACAGATAAAATTATCCAGTATAAATAAAGTTAGTTTAGTTTAGGTTTCCTCCTGCAGCAACAGATGGATCCTTACTAGACCTCTAGTTTAGGTATGCAGTATTTTTGTTGCTGTGTTTAGGGTGTAAGTGTTGAAGCAGTTGATCCTGTATTCCAAGCTAAGATGTTGGACATGTTGAGGCAAACTGGCCGACCAGAGATGGTGGTTGGTTGGTACCATTCTCATCCTGGGTTTGGTTGCTGGCTGTCTGGTGTTGACATAAATACACAGCAGGTTTGATCAAAATTCACAGAATTCTATGGAAAGCCATAGCTGTCTTAAGTGATAAAACGTCATTTCATTAGGTGCTTTATACATTATATACGGTGCTTTAAACATGACATGCGGTGCTTTGAGTATTATATGCGGTGCTTTAAACATTATATGCGGTGCTTTGAGCATTATATGCGGTGCTTTAAGCATTATATGCGGTGCTTTAATCATTATATGCGGTGCTTTAAACATTATATGCGGTGCTTTAAACATTATATGCGGTGCTTTAAACATTATATGCGGTGCTTTAAACATTATATGCGGTGCTTCGAGCATTATATGCGGTGCTTTAAACATTATATGCGGTGCTTCGAACATTATATGCGGTGCTTTGAACATTATATGCTGTGCTTTGAGCATTATACGCAGTGCTTTCATCATTATACGCAGGTATTTCATCATCATACGCGGTGCTTTCATCATTATACGCGGTGCTTTCATCATTATATGCGGTGCTTTCACCTTTGTACGCGGTGCTTTCATCATTATATGCGGTGCTTTCACCTTTATACGCAGTGCTTTGAACATTATACGCGGTGGTTCCAGCGTCATTATACTCAGTGAGCCAGTACCTTTGGTCAGCGTTGTGGAATGTTACACGATTCTGCTATACGTCATGTCATCAAGAATATCTAAACACTCATCGAATATTCATAGGGCGATCACGTGTCATTTCCTGCTTGGAAATTTACAAGTTGAGCGCAGTTATAAAACGGTAAAATATATAAGACTTTTCTGGCGTTTTAAATCGAAAGTAAACCCAGGGGGTTTGAAATATGGAACAAATACTGCAATCTTTAAATTTGGGGACTTTGCGTGGCCGATTTGAAGCACAGCGAATAGAACCGCAGGCAGTTTTAAATTTAATGGGAAAAAAAATTTGGGAAAAAAAATTCGGGAAAAAATTTTGAAAAAAAATTTGGGAAAAAATTTTGAAAAATGTTAGGGAAAAAAATTTGAAAAAAAATTCTGGAAAAAATTTTGACAAAAAACTTTGACAAAAAATTCTGAAAAAAAAATTTGGGAAAAAATCTTGCAAAAAAATTCTGGAAAAAATTTTGAAAAAAAAATTGGGAAATCATGAATAATTCATGATATTTCATGAATAATTCATGAATTTTTCAGAAAAAAATCTTGAAAAAAATTCCGGAAAAAATTTTGAAAAAGAAATTGGGAAAAAATTTTTTTGTCAAAACTTTTTCCTAATTTTTTTTCAAATTTTTTTCCCAAATTTTTTTTCAGAATTTTTTCCCAAATTTTTTTTTCAAATTTTTTTTCCCAAACTTTTTTTCAAAATTTTTTCAGAATTCTTTTTCCAAATTTTTTTTTCAGAATTTTTTTCCAAATTTTTTTTCCAAATTTTTTCCCAAAATTTTTTCCCAAATTTTTTTGGGAAATTTCAAAAAAAATTTGGGAAAAAAATTTTGAAAAAAAAATTTGGGAAAAAATTCTGGAAAAAATTTGGGAAATCATGAATAATTCATGAATATCATGAATAATTCATGAAATCATGAATAATTCATGAATGATTCATGAATAATTCATGAATTTTCCAGGAAAAAATCTTGAAAAAAAATTCAGGAAAAAATTTTGAAAAAGAAATTGGGAAAAAAAATTTTGTCAAAACTTTTTCCTAATTTTTTTCAAGATTTTTTCCTGAAAAATTCATGAATTATTCATGATCATGAATTATTCATGATTTCATGAATTATTCATGATTATTCATGAAATATTCATGAATTATTCATGAATTATTCATGAATTTCCCAAAATTTTTTTCAAAATTCTTTCCAGAATTTTTTTTCAAGATTTTTTCCCAAATTTTTTTCAGAATTTTTTGTCAAAGTTTTTTGTCAAAATTTTTTCCCGAATTTTTTTCAAATTTTTTTCCCAAACTTTTTTCAAAATTTTTTCCCAAATTTTTTTTCAGAATTTTTTGTCAAAATTTTATCCCGAATTTTTTTTCAATTTTTTTTCCCAAACTTTTTTCAAAATTTTTTCCCAAATTTTTTGTTCAAAATTTTCCCCAATATTTTTCATGAATTATCATGAATTATCATGAATTATTCATGAAATATTCATGAATTATTCATCATGAATTATTCATGAATTCATGAATATCATGAATTATTCATGAAATATTCATGAATTATTCATGAATTTCCCAAATTTTTTTTCAAAATTTTTTCCAGAATTTTTTTTCAAGATTTTTCCCAAATTTTTTTCAGAATTTTTTGTCAAAATTTTATCCCGAATTTTTTTTCAATTTTTTTTCCCAAACTTTTTTCAAAATTTTTTCCCAAATTTTTTGTTCAAAATTTTCCCCAATATTTTTCATGAATTATCATGAATTATCATGAATTATTCATGAAATATTCATGAATTATTCATCATGAATTATTCATGAATTCATGAATATCATGAATTATTCATGAAATATTCATGAATTATTCATGAATTTCCCAAATTTTTTTTCAAAATTTTTTCCAGAATTTTTTTTCAAGATTTTTCCCAAATTTTTTTTCAGAATTTTTTCCCAAATTTTTTTTTCAAATTTTTTTTCCCAAACTTTTTTTCAAAATTTTTTCCAAAATTTTTTTAGAATTCTTTTTCCAAATTTTTTTTTCAGAATTTTTTTCCAAATTTTTTTTCGAAATTTTTTCCCAAAATTTTTTCCCAAATTTTTTTGGGAAATTTTAAAAAAAATTTGGGAAAAAAATTTTGAAAAAAAAATTTGGGAAAAAATTCTGAAAAAAATTTGGGAAATCATGGATAATTCATGAATATCATGAATAATTCATGAAATTCATGAATAATTCATGAATAATTCATGAATTTTCCAGGAAAAAATCTTGAAAAAAAATTCAGGAAAAAATTTTGAAAAAGAAATTGGGAAAAAAAATTTTGTCAAAACTTTTTCCTAATTTTTTTCAAGATTTTTTCCTGAAAAATTCATGAATTATTCATGATCATGAATTATTCATGATTTCATGAATTATTCATGATTATTCATGAAATATTCATGAATTATCATGAATATTCATGAATTATTCATGAATTTCCCAAAAATTTTTTCAAAATTCTTTCCAGAATTTTTTTTCAAGATTTTTTCCCAAATTTTTTTCAGAATTTTTTGTCAAAGTTTTTTGTCAAAATTTTTTCCCGAATTTTTTTCAAATTTTTTTCCCAAACTTTTTTCAAAATTTTTTCCCAAATTTTTTTCAAAATTTTTTCCCAAATTTTTTATTCAAAATTTTCCCCAATATTTTTCATGAATTATCATGAATTATTCATGAAATATTCATGAATTATTCATGAATTTCCCAAATTTTTTTTCAAAATTTTTTCCAGAATTTTTTTTCAAATTTTTTTCCCAAACTTTTTTCAAAATTTTTTCCCACATTTTTTTTCAAAATTTTTTCCCAAATTTTTTTGTTCAAAATTTTCCCCAATATTTTTCATGAATTATCATGAATTATTCATGAATATTCATGAATTATTCATGAATTTCCCAAATTTTTTTTCAAAATTTTTTCCAGAATTTTTTTTCAAGATTTTTTCCCAAATTTTTTTCAGAACTTTTTGCCAAAATTTTTTCCCGAATTTTTTTTCAAATTTTTTTCCCAAATTTTTTTTCAAAATTTTTTCCCAAAATTTTTCAAAATTTCGCATTAAATTTAAAACTGCCTGCGGTTCTATTCGCTGTGCTTCAAATCGGCCACGCAAAGTCCCCAAATTTAAAGATTGCAGTATTTGTTCCATATTTCAAACCCCCTGGGTTTACTTTCGATTTAAAACGCCAGAAAAGCGCCGTTTTATAACTGCGCTCAACTTGTAAATTTCCAAGCAGGAAATGACACGTGATCGCCCTATGAATATTCGATGAGTGTTTAGATATTCTTGATGACATGACGTATAGCAGAATCGTGTAACATTCCACAACGCTGACCAAAGGTACTGGCTCACTGAGTATAATGACGCTGGAACCACCGCGTATAATGTTCAAAGCACTGCGTATAAAGGTGAAAGCACCGCATATAATGATGAAAGCACCGCGTACAAAGGTGAAATCACCGCGTATAATGATGAAAGCACCGCATATAATGATGAAATAACTGCGTATAATGATGAAAGCACTGCGTATAATGCTCAAAGCACAGCATATAATGTTCAAAGCACCGCATATAATGTTCGAAGCACCGCATATAATGTTTAAAGCACCGCATATAATGCTCGAAGCACCGCATATAATGTTTAAAGCACCGCATATAATGTTTAAAGCACCGCATATAATGTTTAAAGCACCGCATATAATGCTCGAAGCACCGCATATAATGTTTAAAGCACCGCATATAATGTTTAAAGCACCGCATATAATGTTTAAAGCACCGCATGTAATGTTTAAAGCACCGCATATAATGTTTAAAGCATCGCATATAATGCTTAAAGCACCGCATATAATGCTCAAAGCACCGCATATAATGTTTAAAGCACCGCATATAATACTCAAAGCACCACATGTCATGTTTAAAGCACCGTATATAATGTATAAAGCACCTAATGAAATGACGTTTTATCACTTAAGACAGCTATGGCTTTCCATAGAATTCTACATCCCCATTATCAAATAAGGATAACAATTCAATTGATGTCTGTTGTAACACTTACATTTGTTTGTGTTTCAACCTCAATTTCAATCAACTCTCGTCCTTGTTTGACCACAATACTTGAGAGAGTTAAGAAGACTCTCAAACAAACTCTCGCTTCTCAACTCTCTTCAACTCTCATGCAACGCTCATAACCAGGACATGAGAGTTGGGAAATCTCTCATGCGAACTCTCGCTTGTCAACTCCCATCAACTCTAATCCTCATTTGACTGTGGAAATGAGATGCAAACTCTCACTTCTTAACCCTTATCAACTCTCATCCTTGTTTAATCAGAATAACCAGTTAATTCTTTGTTGATAATAAACTAAGAATGCCATTCTTTTATCACTAGAGTTTTGAAGCGTTATCAGAAAGAGCAGTTGCTGTTGTGGTTGATCCAATACAAAGTGTCAAGGGAAAGGTAAATGAGATTAGGGGTCACACCCTGTCTGTGCCCCCCAGCATGTTCACTACTGAATGTTGTGTTGTGAAATAATATGTTAACTAAGCAAATTAAACGTTTTCACAGGTCGTAATTGATGCATTCCGATTGATAAATCCTAATATGATGGTCTTAGGACAGGAACCAAGACAGACAACTTCAAATTTAGGTCATCTACACAAACCTTCAATACAGGTAAAAAAAGTTATATAAAGTATCAGATGCACTTCGAATATGTGGTCCATGTTGAACTTAATATTCCTAGGGCTGTCAAGATGATTAGCCTAGCCCTGTGGTAGTGTAAAAGATACCCAACAATGTGAATATAAACTCTGGAAATATTTTTAAAGAGATCATTTCTGGATCCATCAATAGCAGCTTTGATTTCCGAGGTTTTGAAATAAACAGAAGTGTAGAAATCCATTCTGACCCAGCTTTGAACAACTGTCCTGTGATAAACAAAAAGAGCGTTAAAAACTTAATGATATTTCCAACAGATTTGAAAATATTCCTGGATAAATTTAAAATATTACTGTTTCAAGATCAAATTCTTGTGTTTCTCTAATATTACAAAAAGCTCACTTTTATTTGGAAAAAGCTTAGGAGAAATAGTTTTTAAGAACGTCTTGTATATTTTGTGACCGTCTTTTCTTCTACTGCTTCACTGTAGGCGCTTATACACGGACTAAATCGACATTATTACTCAATTTCCATCAACTATCGAAAGAATGAACTGGAACAAAAGGTGAGAAACAAAATAGAACATCGAACAAATGTTGCCAAGCATTGGTACAGTACAGTAGGGCATACAACTAGCAAAATAACTAGGCCTTTCACTCTTGCATGATGATAACAAGTCTGCTGCAAGTTGTCAACAGGCTTGATGCAAGTTGATTGTGAAAATGTTTTATCCACAAACTTGATGTAAGTTGTTTCAACAACTTTTAGCAAGTCTGCGAATATCAAATTGCATTTACAGTAAGTTTGATTTTCAAACGTGTTTCTGACTTAATAAAGTCAAACATATTTGATATGTTTTGTACTATTTTAGGGACCGTTCATTATTTATTAGAAGGAGGGGGATGGGTGATTTTTAGATTGACACAACTTAAAATTTCCAGTCCCCACATTGGTTAGCAGCATATTCCAACCCCCCTCCCCCTCGAAGATTTAATTGATAATTTTTGTGAATAGAAAGTACCTTAAATAATAGAAAGTATTTAAAAAAGGCATTTCTCGACGAGGCAGCTACTCCGCTACTCCAAGCTGTTGTCACAGCTAGAGATGTGAACAAGCACGAAGGCAACAGTGAAGCATTTTGTGGTCAATATAGTCACAATGATTAAGGTCGCCTTCCATATTCATGTTTGAACGGATTGACCCCCCCCCCACTTCTTTCTGAAAATTTCAGATCCCCCCATTTTATTACCCATCCCCTCCCCTCCTATATATAATGAACGGTCCCTTAAAGAAACTAAATCATGTTGGGTAAGAGTCTTCCCTAACATCAATATGTCATAATTGTTTCTTTAGATGTTGCTAAATCTTCATAAGAAATCGTGGATGGATGGTTTGGCTTTACAGGATTTTAACACTCATTGTTCGACAAATGAAAACACAGTTAAAGTATGTTTGATTCAAAAACAGCTTTAGTTAGTAAACAATTGTTCTGATCTTTGGCATGCTATTTGGGAAATTTGCATCAAACATTTTGTTGTATGAAATATTTTTTGTACTTTGTTCAGGAAATGTTACAACTTGCTAAGAATTATAACAAGGTATGAGTCCACAAGTAATTAATTAAGTAATATGGGATAAGGATGCACGAAAGGTTGGCTAGCCTTTTTATATTTTCTTTATAATATTGTGAAACTCATTAATAATTCATGAAGAAAACACAAAAGAAATCATGAGCGTGAAGGAGTCTGTGTACTCTGATACAGAATTCTGTTGATTTTCATAACTTTTAACTTTGGTTTTCTTGTCTTATATAAGATGTATTTTCAAAATTACTTCGCAAACTGATCTATAAAATTGGAGAGTTTCACAAGCTATTTACAACATTCGCGTCCGTGTTATATCAGATGTACAACTTTCGCCTTCAGCTCGAGTTTGTATATGCTGATACAACACGGCCGCTCATGTTGTAAATAGTACATATAAGTCTTAGCTGACTTCGTACATAAGTGAAATTTCAAAATATCACTTCTTCAGTTCTTAATTTGTGCTTCTTTTAATATGATTTTGTAGATAGATAGATAGATAAAGTAGTTAATTTTAATTAACGCAGCTCAATTTCATTGCTCCTGAAGTATTCTTAATACAGGATAGTTTGTTTTTAACCTACTTACAACTTTACAACAACTGCTGATTGCTCCCATGAATTTTTTGTGTAAATGTCGAAAATCTTCTTATATTCCTAAAATCTTCTTGTAATGAATATACGAATTTTCTGATTTCCTAAAAAAATATTGTCTAGAGCGATGTAAACTAGGAAACATTGTTTCCTATCAATGTTAGGAAACACTTTTGTTAAAAAAACATTGTTTCCTATCAGTGTTTTGTCAATCATATTTTCCAGTGTGGACAAACTAGGAAACATTTTTGTAAGAAACATTGTTTTCTATCATTGTTTTGTCATGTTTCCAAATGTGGGCAGGGACATTTTTGCAAAAAAACACTGGCTCGCGAAAAAATTCAAATATCGGGTTATACTTGTCATAAATGGCTCGACATAAATTTGCAGGCTTTAGAAGACGAAGATAAAATGACTCCAGAGCAGCTAGCTATAAAAAATGTCGGAAAACAGGTGGGTGAATGCAGCCTTTGAGCAAATTTTTTTCAGATACACTGTTGCCATTTGTCAATCTCATCTAATTGAAAGCCTTAAAGTCAGGCTTGTCTTGCAACTTGTCATATGAAAACGTGTTACAACTTGTTGACACAACTTGCAGCAAGCCTGTGGATAATAAGTTTTGACAGTCAACGTGCAACGAGCCTAAACTGGATTTCTAATTCTTTTTTCAGGATCCGAAGCGACATTTAGAAGAATCTGTCGATTCTCTGATGACGTCAAACATTGTCCAATGTCTGGGCGCCATGTTAGATACTGTGACTTTTTGAGACGTAACGATAGGATTTGTAAACTTTGAATAGTAAATTTCGCGTTTGTTGCAGACCAATGCGTCTGACGTTTTTTCTTGTGTTATTGTGCTAATTGTGGCATTGCAAACAAGTCCTTTGAGACTTTTCCTTAGAGACAATGAGGTATCTTTTATATTTTCTTGCTCCAGTTTTAACCTTAAAAGTTTTCTGTCTGACTTTGCTATGTTTCTTCAAACAATCCGTCTACAGATGCTTTAGCTCCTCGATTGGAAAATGGCCATGATAGTGTCTCCAAGCATATACACAAACGCCCATTTGGAAAACATTAATTATATTATTTATGTACTACGAATTTACACACTTTGACACACGTATGTCTATTTTTTATTCACTTCAAAAGCATTTTAATAATTCACTAAGTACTCTCTATCAGTGGTAAATTAGACCTGTTATCACTCTTCATTTATACTAAGATTTTCACTGACTCGATGCAACTTCACTTGACAAACTTGCATCAAGCTGGTAAAATCTACACTTTCATCAAGTCGCTGGGCTTTCTGGCTTAGGTGCACAGCCATGCTGAAACACGCGAGCCAAGAAACAAGTCTGCTACAGGCTGTTACCTTGGAGTCATCAAGCTTATATCTGGCTTCATTACAATGTGGTAATTCTGGCTGTCTTAGTTTACGAAATAAGCCCTCCCAGTTGGGAATAACAATCGTCGAGATTGAGTTCAGGATTATAGATTAACGTTTTTGTACACCGATATTAGATAGCATTGTAAATAATAAAGGCACTGCCCACTTTGTGATGGCAGAACAAATGGGGCAACCCAGTATGATAACAAATCTTCCACATGCTGAACAACCAGAAATGAACAGGTTATCAGAATGCGTTCAGATCGCTTCACGGGGCTCAATGATAGCAAGTCTTTTGCAAGTTGTCAACAGAGTTGATGTAAGTTGATTGTTGAGCCCGTTTTATCCACAATTACCCCCCATCCTCTCTCACTCCGTTTTATCCACAACTACCCCCTATCCTCTCTCACTCCGTTTTATCCACAATTACCCCACCTATCCTCCGTTTTATCCACAACTACCCCACCCTATCCTCTCACTCATTCAACTTCTAACTGTTTACTTAACGAGTTCACGGCACGTGACGCGCCTTTCGACGTGCCGAAGTACGTCTTGATTGCTTTGTTCACGTGATAACGTGAGTATGGCGGTAGCTCTTTTAGCTCGTTCAAATTCATTCGTTCCCAGTCCTTCAACGTTCTGTCGTAATCCATTTGAATTTTCTTCTTGTTCAAATTTTCGATCTTTCGGTCCATTTCAATTCTAGAAAAAAGTCGGTGTAAGTTTGGATAACTCTTATGCGAACTCTCGCCTGTCAGCTCTCGTGCAACTCTTGTTTTCGTTTGACTAGGACATGAGAGTTGAGAAAACTCCCGTGCAAACTCTCGCTTGTCAACTCTCATGCAACTCTTGTTCTCGTTTGACCTGGACAAGAGCGTTAAGAAAATTTTCTAACAAACTCTCGCTTGTCAGCTTTCTCCAATTCTAATTTTCGTAAGATCAGGCGCGCATGCCCCAGCAGTCAAACTTCATTTGTGTATTTTAGCTTATTCCTTTAACTTCCAACCAACTTTACGACTCGTAAATTTAATTTACCTGAATTTCAAGACCTTTGAGTAGTCCATTCTTGATGCACTGTAGTCGGGAATGTTAATCTTGGGAAACGATGGTTTGGGAAAGGGAGGAAGTCGAGTGCTCCCCAGTGATGTATCGCGTTGGCTGGCTCCAGACCTAACAAAATTTGAAAAAAGAACATGGCGAAATCGTCATAGCTCGCGCTTCTCACCTCTAAGGTCGTGGGCTCGCTGATTCCATCATCATTTCAGACTGGTGACATGTATCATGAAGAGAATTACTCAAGTTACAATTGTATGTTTTTTTCTTCTGCATAGTTAGTCAATCTGTCGAAATTTGTGTGTTTTCTCCGCGTACTTTGGTTCACTTGCTTCCCATGGACAGCTTAAAACACGCCATGGACTTGTTACGAGTTGTCAAATTTACCGGCTTGTCCTTCAACTTGTCAACAAGTTGGAATAAACTTGTCAATTTCATCAAGTTGCAACAATTCTGTTACAACCAGGCTTGTTACAACTTGTCATTTGCAAAACTTGTTATAACTTGTTAAAACAACTTGCAGCAAGCCTGTGGATAACAAGTTTTGGCAATCAACTTGCAGCAAAACTGTCGCAAGTCATGCGAACGCTTCTTGGTATAGTCATCTGTTCCAAGATGTCAACAGCGCAACTTTGAGACGGTAAATTTTTCTCTAATCCACAATTTAGTGAGAAATGTCAAATGCGTACCACTTTTTCTGCGCAGTTGTGCTGGCTTGTAATCTTGAAGATCTAAATGGTCCGGGAACACTAGACGGGGTAAAATGAGAAGATTTTAATATGGATAATTAATGGCAATGGTCAAATCACAGTTGTCAAATGCATCGTAATTTCTAATTACTAAAAAAATATGCTTACTTGTCCATTCGCCATGAAACTTGCGGTTCTAAAACAAGATGTTAAGGATATTATATCTTCCTTATCTCGAGATTTTGCTGTCAAGAGACGCCGCTGACTTCAAGCCAGCTGTGGATTTTAGCAGCTTGAGTCGATCGATGCAAGTTTGTCATATGTTTATCAAGCCTGTTGGCGTCATCAAGTTGCGTCCAGTCTGTAAAAATCAGACTTGATGCAACTTGATATTTGCAGAGCTTGTGGATGAAATTACAGTCTTGACAATTCAACGAGCCTGTTGATAACTTGCAGCAGACTTGTTATCATCAAGCCGTAGGAAGCCATGCGAACGCATCCGCATTCTGATATCGGCTTGATGACGGCAAGGTAACAAGTTTGCTGCAGACTTACTGTAACTTGTGCGTTTTTGGCTGTTTGGCTTATAGGCGATCATTTCCGCTTACCTACAATTCCCAACGAAGTCGCTCTCTGTCCATAATGAGTCTTCGGCCTTTCCTCTTCAACCTCCTGTGCATGAAATTATGCGTGTTTTAGGTCGTGTTTTTTCCCCTCTTAATTGTGAAGTAGACGACAGAATAGCCTGAGTTAAATACCTGTAATTCGCTCGCTACGTAGTTCACGATATACTTGTTGTAATATGGCTCCAAACTGTTGAACAGGTAGGGCGTGAATGGTTTTCTAAAATCAATTGAGCGCACATAAAACTGATTGTTTAACTAATGGACAGTCTATGGAAGACAACAGCTACGAAAACGACCTACAAAATTTTGCCGTTTAAAGTCAGCCATTGAAAACTTGATAATATCCTGTTTTTTTCACACAATATATCTTGAAAACAGCAAGCAGATGTTCCAGTGAATTTAAGAAATAAAAATCTCGTAGTAACATTAGCAAGCAACATGCATAGATTGACTAAAAAACATCGAACATTAACAATAAGCCTGTCCTTACAGTGGTGGACGTTCAATGCTGTTTTTTACTTGGGTCATTTTCTTTTTGAGCCGTTGACAATCTGCCAGTAACAATTGGCGTTGTTTTTCTTCGTACGTCGAAGCCGCCGTTTTTGCGTCCTTCGCTTGTGGAGATGTTTGATCGCCAGGAGTCTGTTCTACCTCTTCTTCTTCATCTTCTTCAATTTCATCGCTTGTCTTTTGGTCCGTGGATTCGTCTTTTGTGTTCTGGTCGTCTTTGGGATCCTCGTCGTTGTGGCCTAAAGAAATGCATTCAAAACGTGAGTGTTTCGTTACCTTTCTCGCTCCGGTTACACGACCAAGAAATGTCACAGACGTTTGCAAGATGAGCATCTCATTTTCTCTGCAAATTGGGTCGAAAATATGCGAACTTTTTTTTTCTGTTTGCGCAACGCCGTTCCGATATCGATCTGTGGGGTCGCAGAGTCGATCTTTTATTAGAATGTCTGTGCCCTGGCTTAAATATAATTGCCTCTTTATGCTTTTGTGATTCAGGTCTTGAAATTGTGTATTCAAATATTACGCATGAAATCCTACCTGTCAAAAATCATTGCATTCATAATCGCCATCAAAGCATACGATATTAAACAGCGCTCGGAGTTTTGCATTTGATAATTGCTTGAACGAAATCTATTCGTACGAACGAATACGTATATGAACGAATACGTATATGTTCAGCTGTATATATATATACAGCTGAACATATACGTATTAAATTTGTGTGCTAATATAGCATGCTTCTAGTCAACCATATACTGTTTATAGTTGATTTGGCCGATAATATAGTTAAAATACGACAAGTTCACTGCAACATACAAGTACAACCGTTATCCAGTTGAACCGCATTTAGGGTCGACGGAGCTCAGTGTGAGAAATCTGCCCTCTTTAAATTCTAATTGGATGTGATTGGTAACACATTTCATCACAAAAGCGTGGCACCAAATATTATTTCCAAGTCAAGAGATTTATGTGTAAAAGTATTATTAAAATGCAAGATTTTCTAAGATTCTATTCAAGCCCTTACTGATGTCGTCCATTTCCTTCGTCGGAGTCGGCGATTTCAATTCCTCGTCTTGCGCTGTCGTCTACAAACATTCCAAATGTGCGTTAAGTAACAATTAGCAAGCGTTTGGAATTTCGGGGGAAACCAGCAAAATTCCTGAATTATTCGATTGTTAATAATGCTAACCAAAATTTACTGTCATATCGCGTGTAAAACGTGTTATTTACCTGTTCGTTCATGCCGTGCGTTGTGTGTATGTTGTGATCTTTGTCGTGGCCAGTAAGTCAACATTCTGTGTTGCCAAGGCAATTGCACGTGAGCTGACGTCATGGGGTCATGGCAGATGTAGTAACACCTCTGCAGTGGCACTTGTCAAGTGATTTGATCTTTCGCTGCGAACGTGATAACAGTATTTAGTTTTGACCTTGGGACAATGTTTCATAAGCCATTGTTTTATTTCCTGCGTTTTTTTTAGGTATTTGATTTCAAAACTTTGATCCCAAGAGAAGATTTCTGAATTTAGTGTTCATAATTCCCATTGGAGGCAAATTTTCGATTTGTTGTACCTAGACTGACGATTGAATTTACAGGAATAAATCGATTGTACTGAGCTGCAATATCGATAATGGAACGTGTGATGATATTGATCATGCACTCATCGATTAATTGATGATTAGTCAATCGACCTTTGATCATCAGGTCATGTTACCTGCGAATGGGCGGCAATATTAAGTCTTTGTTTGGAAAGCACGTTGGAAGACTTTAATCTCTTTATAATCCTATCGTTTTGCAAAAATATGGCAAGAAGTCGAGGTAACCAACAAATTAAAAGAGAAAGAACCTTTTCTTCTTCTTCTACGGTTTCCACAGACGACGGGCATCATGATCTGAGCGAAAACATCGTTTTGGATGTCACCTTAGAATACTTTTATAAACCAAGGACGCTAACTGCGCTGGGATGTCTGTTGCTATACTTGGCATACTTTGCTTTTACACAGTAAGTTTTTGCCGGATCGGTTGAGATTCTTCATAGAACGTGATGTTTAGTGTGGTATAAACCTCTGCAAGTTGTTTATTTTCAAATTTGAGCATGTTTATATGTAAACATATTGCCTTTGACCGCACATGTTAGTAAACATTAATATTTTGGGGTTTATTCGACCTGTGACTGGCCTTTGCATGTTGCAATTAATATTGATAGTTCACTAAAATCCTATAAGCTTGTCTAGGGGCATGTCTAGGGGTTAGAAGTGGGGCATGTCTAGGGGTGTTTGTTAGAGGTGTGTCCAATTGTCATATCTGTCAGCACATAATTTTGCTAAGGGGAAAAACAACATTGATTTGGTTTACCTGATTTGCACACCCTATATGGATTAACTTGTGCTCGGAATATTTCTGCAAGCTATTATTTTCACCTTGATCTGTATGTCAAAGCAATTGTGACACAGAGTAACACAGAGGGCTCACTCGACGAAAAAAGCGTAACGCGGATTGGTAGTTGTCAGGGGGTGAATGCCTCGATGCACTTGCTAAGAATTTTGTCCCAGCAAGTGCATAGAGGCATTCACCCCCCTGACAACCTCAAAAGGCTCTGAACTTTGCCGCCATTTTGAATTTTTCAGGGGGTGACCACCACTCTTTAGCGCACGTTTGAGCAAAAGGCCGTTACGCAAAAATCATAGGAAAATAAATGAAGCGAGCCCTCTGTGTAGTACTCTGTGATTGTGATGTTCTTGTGCAAGAGCCAAAGACCTATCTAAATTAAATACTATTGCAAATGTCATGTTATATACCAGGTATATAGTGTTTTTCAGGATATAATTAATCGCAGCTACTTTGAGAATTGATATGTTATGCCATTCAAGTTTGATATAGCTGCCACATAAACAAGCAAAAGTACTCCAATTTTGACGTAATTTGGTTAATTTATACACAGGATATCTTCGTGTATCTCAATTTTGTGTTGGTATAACTACATTGTTCATTCTGATATGGTGGCATTTTGTAATGGGCCATTTGCAATTGCCTTTTAGTGCAATTGAACAAGTTGACTGTGATGAAAAAGATGGCGAACATACATTTTACCAGTGAGAATGCATCGCGATCGGAAATCGTTACAAAAAGCAAATTGAGTTTGTTGAATGACAAGCATAAGAGAGGAGGTTATTTTCTTTGTTTTGTTAAAGTTTCGTGTCCTTGGGTGTTTTTCTCGGCATATTTTTTTCAGTCGTTTTTTCTTGATGCCTGCAGTGCATTCTGGTAAAATGTATGTGGTTCTCTATCTTTTTCGTTTTGGTCAATTGTGCAACATCCTGTAAGCAAAATGCAAAATTTACCCCGATAATGTAAGTTTTCTTGTTTTTCAGTGACCCTCACATAGAACTGAGCAAAAATCTTTTTAAAGGATTGATTGCAATTTGTGTTGTCTTTTTGTTTGTCTGCATGCTGGTTGCACCAAATGGTGAGTAGCCAAAACCTAATCCATAACTCCCCATGCACCCAACAGAGTGCATGCAAAACTTGAATGCCCTTAAATATCCTTGAATTTTGAAATGAAAATTTAACACCTCAAAACCCTTGAATTTATAAACAAGTGTGTGAAAAGCTTTGAATTCATCTTGTTTTAGGTTCTGGAAATTTTTTGACATTGAAAATTGATCATTGACATATTGCTCATCACTTTTAAATCTGTTTCAAATTCTCTTAGATTGCAGTTAGAGTGCTATTTAACAACTTATTTTAGTCCTTGAATTTCCTGATATTCGGTCTCAAAAGTCCTTAAAACGTCCCAGAATTTTACTCTCATTGACCAGTAAAGACCATGACTCGCAGTAAAGTTTTGTTTTTTTAAAAAATTTATTCCATTTATAGTTCTATATGGCTCTATTTATGAAGCATTCCTGTTTCAGCATGCATTTTGATTAACATGTTGAATATAACAGTCTAATAGGCTACCTAGATATTGATTCCTCTGTGTTGCACTACAAATACATTATCATAGCGGCTTTGCCACTTCATTTGCGCCGTGGTTAGGTCACTTGCCTTTGGCCGCTAAGGTAACAGGTTTGATTTGCAGTAATTCCTTCTCATGTTAAAATGATGTGCATCAATGCTCCCTTGAGAATCTTGTGTTTGCTCTGGGTACTCCAGTTTCCAACCAAAAGGAATGTTGACACAGTGGGTTTGTTGTATAATTAAGCTCTCAGTAATTGACTATTGTGCTGTTGTGGTGAACCTAAGTTATTTTAATATTTTTACTCTAGGTCCATTTACAAGACCTCATCCATTAGTGTGGAGAATTGTTTTTGGTAGGTTCAAAGCAATTAAATTTATTTAAAGCATACAAAGTAATGAAGCTTATTGTTCTGTTAGGTTGAGATTTCTTCTTGAGATTTCTTCATACTAAATAGTTCTGCTGTTTGTTAGGTATTAGCGTGATTTACCTGCTGGGCCTGACATTCCTGCTTTTTCTAAACTATCAGCAAATCAAGGATATACTCATATTTGCTGATGATGAGCTCAAACATGCAGGACCAGATTTGAAGGTAATGGATGAACAATCATTGTTCAGCACTGATGAAGCTATCTCCTGCAGTAAAGATGGATAAAAAAGATGTATGAATAAAGTTTAGGTTTCTTCCTGTAGCTGGATCAATGAGAGGTGATGCTCACTGGACTTCTGGGAGCAGCAGTTTAGAACCGACAGAGCTATCCAGTATAAATAAAGTTAGTTTAGTTTAGGTTTCCTCCTGTAGTAACACTGGATCAATAAGAGATGATCCTTACTGGACCTCTAGGAAGAACAGTTTAGAACTGATAGAGCTATCCAGTATAAATAAAGTTAGTTTAGTTTAGATTTCCTCCTGTAGTAACACTGGATCAATAAGAGATGATCCTTACTGGACCTCTAGGAAGAACAGTTTAGAACTGATAGAGCTATCCCGTACAAATAAAGTTAGTTTAGTTTAAGTTTCCTCCTATAGTAACACTGGATCAATAAGAAATATCCTCACTGGACCTCTAGGAAGACACAGTTTAGAACCGATAGAGCTATCCAGTATAAATAAAGTTAGTTTAGTTTAGGTTTCCTTCTGTAGTAAGACTGGATAAATGGGAGATTATCTATGGTTCTCCAGAAAAAGAGAGAGCTAGAGTTGCCCTGAATATAAGTAACTGTGTCTGGTTCAAAAATAAATTTTTCATCTTTAGGAATATGCTGTTGACTGTAGCTTAAGTTGGGAAAAACTCTATGACAGTATGGATCTGTTCATCCTGTCTCATTTCATTGGCTGGGCAGGGAAATCTCTGCTCATGAGACATGCTGTACTTTGTTGGTCTGCTAGTATAACTTGGGAAATTACTGAGGTATTTGTGCAATCATTTGCCATCTCAATTTGAATTTAATATATAATTTAAGGATTTCCCATGAGTTGGCTTGCTCAGTTGAGTTAGTAAGCATGCAGGAAGTTGGGAAAGCAAGAAAAATGTGTAAGACTTGTTCAAAGCTATGGCCAAGATCAACTTTAGCAATTGAGTGCCCTCCCAACATCGCACATGCTCAATAGCTCAATTGAGCTTGTAAAGCCATGACAAAATGATTTTATGATTAATATGCAATTTACACAAAAACAGTGGGGAGATATTCTAGCACGTTTTGGCTGTAGTGTTGGCGTTTTCTAATTCTGTGCGTAGATCATCTTAATGTCTTTGTCCATGTGCATGGATTAGACAATCTTTGACCAATTGATTTTCTAAAGTTTGTATTTACCATCTTTCTAATAAACTTTACTAAGTATACCACTGGAATATTTATAAAAAAAAACTCAAGTTAGTCATTTGTTCATCTTTAGGTATTCTTCGCTCACCTTCTGCCCAACTTCAAGGAATGCTGGTGGGATGCTATTTTGTTGGATATCTTGATCTGCAATGGCTTGGGTATTCATGTTGGCTTGTATCTGTGCAAGAAATTGGAAATGAGAACGTATCATTGGGAGAGCATCAAGTTAGTGATGTTTAAACAACAAGTACTTTGCTTGAACAGTTTTAGTGAGAGGAAGGGGAAGAAGAAGAAGATAACATCCCATTCTAACAAGGACAAGGGTTTCACCCTGCACATATGTCTAAACATGAGCAAGTTGCAAAAAGTCTATTCACATCTTGCAACAGACTTGTTATCAAATAGCCAATATTGAGGATGTGTTGCATTGAAATTAAGTCTGTTGCAAGTTGTCAAGAGAGTAAGACTTGTTGCAAGTTGATTCTCAAAACTTGTTATCCAAGTTGTTTCAACAAGTTGTAAGAAGTCTGCCAGTGACAAGTTGTAACAAACCTGATTAAATTCACAAGTTTGTTGCAGTGTAAGCATTTAGGAAGGTTAATAGGCAATTACTATGTCAAATACTATATAAGAGTATATGGTTAACGTTTTAGAGATATTCAAAGTACCACCGGAAAACTACGAAGAGCCATTTTACAATTTACGCCAGCAAGGTACTTGTTTAGTTAACGAAAATTGAAAAGTTTTTTGCAAGAATAATGACTGTGCATAAAGCAGAATAGCGTGAAATTTGGAGATTTGATGTTTTGATTTGTTTCATAGCTGGACACGTGTGAGTTGGACGGATTCAAATTCAACATACAAAAGACTTTTCGCTGTTTATATCCTTGGTGTTGTTTGGCAGGTCAGACAATCATGTTATGGGGTTGATTATTGGGGATTGGTATACATAGAAAAACCATGAAAAACCCTCAATTGTTTGTCTAATTCTCGTTATAATACGTTTTACATCGTGTTTGCTGCTTCCTTTATAGGTAGTTGAATTGAACACGTTCTTCCTAAAGCATATATTTCGAATTCCAAATCCTCATTGGTTAAATATCTCTCGATTGCTCTTGGTCAGTTTGATTTCAGCTCCAACAATAAGGTACATTGTTTGTAAGACTCGCTTGGCCTGCTTCCAGAGGCGTTGAAAACGGGGAAAGGCCTAGCATCAATTGGTGGTATCAGCGTTTCGATATTGGTTGCGTTCATTCTATTGTTAACAGCTCTCATATTTGTGTGTAATTACTCATTTTAAACTCATCTATTTTAGGCAATATTACATCTTTATAACAGATACGAGAAGCAAGAGAATGGGGACCCAATGTTGGGTGTTTATGTAAGTCAATTGATTAAAGTGCCTTGGTGTTACAGTGGAAACACTGGATCAATAAGAGATTATTCTTAGGGGATCTCTGGGAAACACAGTTTAGAACTGATAAAATTATCCAGTGTAAATAAAGTTAGTTTAGTTTAGGTTTCCTCCTGTAGTAACACTGGATCAAAAAGAGATGATCTTTACTGAACCTCTAGTAAGAACAGTTTAGAACTGATAGAGTTATCCAGTATAAAAAAAGTTAGTTTAGTTTAGTTTTCCTCCTATAGTAACACTGGATCAATAAGAGATAATCCTTACTGGGCCTCTTGGAAGGACAGTTTAGAACTGATGGAGCTATCCAGTATAAATAAAGATAGTTTAGTTTAGGTTTCCTCCTGTAGTAACACTGGATCAATAAGAGATGATCCTTACTGGACCTCTAGGAAGAACAGTTTAGAACTGATTGAACTTTTCTATTTATCAATCCTTCTGAGATTGCTTGTTTGTGTCCTTAACTATTCTTGATATTATTTCAGCGCTATTACATTGGTAGAGTTGCTGATTTGTATCAAATTTGGAACGGAACTTTTTGCGAAAACGGAAAAGATAAATATCGTCATGTGGCTGCTGTTTCAGGTGACGTAAATTTTGATTGCTCGTTAATAAAGGAGGACCTGTATAGTTAATGATGAATTTTTTAAACTGTTCCCGGTGTAGCAGGAAATATGCCCCCCCCCAAAAAAATGTGTCTTCCCGGGCTATATTTCCTAGGAGGGGGTCATGTTTCCCGGGAAGTATGGGCCCGAGACTTGAATTTTGCCATGTGCATGATTTTCACTTTGATTAAGACACATTTCCCGTTGTTAAATTCTATGTCTTAAGGTTAACTCACCGTGGCACTAAAATTATATCCTTGTGTTGTATAGTTGGTGTTTAGCTTTCTAATTGTGTGCGTGATGATAATCCGGCGGAACAGGGTAAGTGATTTAAAAATTTTCATTTTTAGTTTGTTTTGTTTTTCCAACTTCGGCAGACACAGTCAACATGTGTTTTTAGTACAGTTATGCATAGAGGTCAGTCACTAAAGTCGCAATCGCGCGGGGGTACTTGGGTAGTGGAATAAATTAATCAAAGACCAAGCACCCCCGCGCGCTTGCTTCATTTTAAATTATCTCTATATACATCTGTATACAAACCGCATTTTGACTATATAACTGAATTAAAAGCGCATAAAGTGCCTGGGAACGAAGTTGTTCAACAGGCTCTGAAATTTCTTAGAATGCTGGTGCGGAAATCCTTGCCAATCTTCCCTCGGACGAAGCCAGCAAAACCTACAATTATGTCACGAGCAACGGGAAACACGTGGTACAACCGGAGAGACGGGCGCCAAGACCTTCGGCTATGAAGTCGCCATCTCGTGTGACACGAAGTATGGCAAAAGGTGACAAGAATGCCGCTGGCTCGAATGATTTGAGTCGGAGAAGATAGATCAGTGAGATAGATGGTTTTTAGCAGTGAACTCTGTACGTAAACTGGAACGATAATTTGGCCGCCATCTTTGAAGCCAAATTAACGTTAAAGTGCCGGTCCCTTTCTATTGATGTTTTTGTTCGCGCAGTTGACAGCATTTTGTCAGGAATGTACTGAGTTTTCATGTTTTCGCTTTGATGGTTTATGAACTAATAATTTGGTTTTTCGATACAAATTTTGTAAAGAGGAGGAAAAATAGCGTGGACTAATAGTATTTAAACTGTTTACGGCATCTATGCTAGTTGAACGTCAATTTCTGCCATCTTGGCTTGATCCAAACATCAGGCTTTTATCATAGTAGCCCAGGAACGCGGTGTTTTGTTTTGTTTTTATCGATGTGACGTATACATAATTATAAAGACAAAACAACACAAAACACGGCGTTCCTGGGCTACTATGCTTTTACCTGGAGTTATCGTTCCCGTTCGTTATAGAGTTCACTGGCTCTTAGGCTGAACGTAGGATTCATTCTTTTAGATGTCATATGCAATACATATAAGTAGACCTGATGTACATTTTCAAATTAAAATATCTAAAACATAAGTTGTCGTTAGACGGAAGTTTTGCATGTTAAACAACCCTAAAGAATAATATAACTGTTTAGTTTTGAGGAAACACCACGTAAATTCATGATTGTGAAAACACCACGTAAATTCGCGATTGCAGAACTTTCGATCCAGATCTTTATCGATGCTATAACAGGCACATCGCCAGAACTTTCAAAGGGGGTAGAAGCTCTGAGAGCGGTTAATAACTCTGATCGCCGTGGAGTCTGAATTAAGCATTGCCGTATGGCCATGTCGGTGTTAATGAAGTAAAAATGGCTTGAAGATCCTTGAAGAGGTACTCACGATATATCCGTATGGTTCGTACGTCTTCTTTCCTGAATCTTCCCAAAAACTTCTCCCTATCTAAGTCCTTGGCTGGTGCTCATGATTATTATCACTATTCGGTCAAAAAAATAAAATGTTTGTTTCAGATTTCGGACTGATCCTGTTGGAAATACGACCGACCATAAACATTTTGTTGACAATCTCTAGTACTTTCGTGACATTGGCATAGTTTCCCTGCATTTAGTATTAAGTTTATGATATATACACAGGTTTCTTGGAATTGTTCCGGGTAAAAGATTAAAGCAATAAAAACTAAGAGTTTTTTAAGTTGACTGTATACTTTCAATTTACTGTATACCTCCAGAGATGAAGTTTTTTTAAAAAATAAAATGTTTTCCGACCCATCTACTCATTTAAAATTTGACCGTGAGACGTGAAATTTTTTTTTTTTGGCCAGATGAAGGTCCGAGCTTACGGATCGAAAGCTTTGCAATAATGAATTTACGAGGTGTTTCCACCAAATTAAACGGACACCCAAAAGTACTTCGCAGTACACCAAATGGTTGTATTATAGACCTTATGCATAAATCGTGATCGTGACCGTGTATCCTAGGAAACAATTTATGCATTGCTATTGGTCACTGTTTGCGAGGAGTGACCAATAACAATGCGTAAATTCCCGTTACCTAGAATACCCCAATCACAATTTATGCATAAGGTCTATATCCCTCTCAATTACATGGTTTACATGATTTTTACGAACTTTAGTAATTATATCGGTAACTTTGATGTTAGTTTAGTTTGAGTTAATTTAAATTGTACGGTGCTCTTTCCAAAAGAGTAATCGAAAAGTAAGCGATGTTCGATTCGGTACACGTGGTTAAATCAAGTTGGCTCAATAGTCTAAAGTGACCCCGCCCTGACTTAATTGTTCCTGCTTACCAAAACGAATCTTAAAACATCAAAATTATTTATATCATATTATTATAATAACTTTAGCGAGCATTGTGACGTATTTTGTGGGCTAAAATAAACAAATCAACCTGATTCTCAGGGTCTTCACCTCCGCTACTCGCGCTACGGCGAAGACCCTGACAGAATCAGGTTGTGAACAAATCAGCCGGCTAAAATACATTTTAGCTCGCTGACGTAATAGCCAATTTGCATGCTTTTTTTGTTTGCCACTTTTGATTGATATTTTACGTTTTTGCTCAAATATATGGCCTTTAAGGTATTATAATACCGGTAGTAATAGTGTTGGTGTTCTTGGACATAAATATGTTTTTGGCTTTCCTCAGAGCTCATTTTAACCCTCGCTACGCTCGGGCTAAAATGATTCTGAGTCGGGCCAAAAACTTATTTATGCCCGCGAACGTCAACTCTATTGTTATAATAATCAAAGAGTATTCACATTATGAAGGGCTGTCCCACCATGAACAGACACATTACCAAGACCTCGTTTCACGGTACCGGATCGTCATGAGATCAAATTTGATAGTTTAAAGATGAGTGTACCTTGTAAATTTATGATAATGTTACAGAATTTAATATCAGCAACTAATTATAGAATTCGAGAAAGTGGCAGGAGTAACCATCACCACAAACTTCCCGAACTCGATGTCGTGAGCATGCGCCACACCCTGTATAATGAATCCTAGTGATTTTCACGCATGTATGAATCAAATTACCTATAAGGAGCAAAGAAATAGTATATTTCCCGGTATTAAAATGTCAAGTCATGTTTCTTCATTGCTTTAACTCAAAGACTTAATCCAATATGTTTCAACCATCTTTTTGTAAAACGTTAAATTCTACATATTATTTTGTTTTGTTCTTAGAAATATCCAAATCCTAATGTTGGTGGCCAAATTTCCAGGCGTTAAGGTATTATTTCTTTAAAAATATTGGCTACATTAGGTATTATATTTTTAAATAGCACACAGCATTAATAAAAAATAATACAGTCTGCGTGCTGCAAATTTTAACACTGAGGAGCATTTCTTGAAAACCGCGATGATCAACTATCAAAATGAACTAAAGGACATGTTGTTGTGCTGAAGACACTGCATGGATTATTCAACTATCATTGCGTTGTTTTTATCTTTCATTTACACTATGTACTTATTTACATTGTGAAAATTTCATAGCAATTTCCTAAGAAAAAACTTTATCGTACTGTTGAAAACTGAAATCTCGCGAACTTCTGTTCTGTCTCAGACAAAATTATTTATAACTTGAATGTAGATAAGTTCGTTTGTATTGTACTGAAGCTTTGCCAGTAAACGTAAGACCAAATGACTTCAACTTTAACCTTCGAATTTATACCACAATAGTTTCCTTGTTGCTTGCGGCATTGGATCCTAGACAGTGGCGTAGCCAGCTTCGATAATTGGAGGGGCGAATATTCATATATTTGTGTTCACAGACCTTAAAAACAATTGATTTCAAAAGAAATTACTGATGCAAAACATGATACATGAATATTCGCCCCTCCAATAGACGATTTGCATGTTAGACTAACTTTCAATCTAGGCAAGACGAACAAAATCTTTTACCACAGTTAAAAAGAGCATCCTAAAATTAGTAGAATTGCCAAGTTTGGTGGCGAAATGTTGTAAAACATGGAAAATATGGCCTCGCGAAGTTTGCAAATTTGTATACATTTGTATTACGCGTGGAAAAAGTTACCACATTTGATACAATTTTAGCTGAAAAGTGGTAACTTTTTCCTCGCGTTATACAAATGTATACAAATTTGCAAACTTTGCGACGCCATATTTTCCATGCTTTACAACATTTCGCCACCAAACTTGGCAATACTACTAATTTTAGGATGCTCTTTTTAACTGTGGTAAAAGATTTTGTTTGTCGTGGTTAACTGAAAGTTAGTCTAACATGCAAATTGTCCATTATCGACGCTGGCTACGCCACTGATCCTAGAAACACTCACAGTATGTGCAGAACGCAGAATATGCGTACAGGGTTTAAGTCATCTCCAGTTAATGCTTATTAACGTAGTTTTCTTTGCTTATCGTATAAACAGTTTTCGAAACATCGTAATTGTTTATTTTTTTCGAAGGATGCCTGGTAAAAAGTGAATACCCCAACCAATGAAACAACAAGATGAGAAAGAATTGATATCGACCTAAGAAGTGAATCACTAGCCGTGTGCATCAGAAGATGTCAAGATGCAATTACTTTTAACAGTGTACGGTTTGTCAATGTTATTTTGGACATTTTCAGTCAAATTTTGATATATTTTGTGATATTAATTTTCTCCTTATTTTATGATGGTTGACTGGATATGAGTGAGCTTGTTACCTACTGGACCGACGTGATGTTTTATGAAGAGAGAATGCATACCAGATGAAGCAATAAACAGCATGATAAAAAGAGACCGAGTGGAAGTAAGTTTGTTGATTTTACTTTGTCGTTTCCATTTTCTTTGTCAGTTCAGCTTTCGTTTGAATACGGGTAGTCGCACTCAAAAGCATAGGTGGTACATTACTACATTTTTCTACTATGTTTTCTTATGTCACGCCTGTAACCTTATCACTAACCTTTAACAAAAACTGCCCCTGGAGGGGACCTAATTAGAGTGGACCTAATTAGGTTTCCAGGTTCAATTCCTGGAGACAAAAAGATGATGTGCACTGATTAACACCAACTATACTTGGTACAGTTAGTAGAGGTAAGTGTACTAAATTTAAAACAAGACGCCTGCTAAGGCGTTCACTCCGCCTGCCAAACGAAAATGGGCACAAGGCCAGGCAGGGCTGTAACTAGAGAGTTCATTGGGGGTGGGGTACATTCACTTATTTCTGTTCTGTCCAACTAATTCCTTTTTAAATCAATTATTATTACGGTACCTTCCAAGGCATTTTAAGACATTGCTAGCACATCTTATGCAATCACTAAGATAACCAAAAATCAATGTCTGAGTGACCTGCCAGGCACTCTGTCCAGAGTCCTAGTAGGATTGCATTTTTTAGAATTTAATTTAGATTAAAGACTTTAATAGTACATATGTTAAACAAGATTCTTTTGCCATAATGCCACCAACAAATAGCTGTTTTATTTTGCAAGTAAAGAAAATTTTACTAAAAGTGTATACAATACATCAGTCTATTAAATCCATCAATTTATTAAATCTATTCTGTAGCACACTGCCTGAAGTCTCCACGATATAATTTGTTGGGAAAATGTTGGCTAGCCTTTTGATATATTGACCAGCTTTGAATTAGATATTTGATGTGTTGATAAGGTGTCAGGTAAATATTTGGCATGTTTATAAAATGTTGGTAAGGATTTTGACTAGTTGACAAGTTTTCGAGCAGACTTTTGACATGTTGATAAGATCTGAGTTAGTCTTTTGATATGTGGACAAGCTTTGAAATGGACTTTTGACATGTTGATATGCTCCTAGTTAGATTTTTGGCATGTTGACAAGATGTCGGTTAGGTTTTTGGCTTGTTGACAAGATGTCAGTTAGGCTTTTGGCTTGTTGAAAAGATGCTGGTTAGGCTTTTGGCTTGTTGACAAGATGCCGGTAAGGCTTTTGGCTTGTTGACAAGATGTCGGTAAGGCTTTTCACTTGTTGAAAAGATATCAGTTAGGCTTTTGGCTTGTTGACAAGATGTCGGTTAGACTTTGACCTGTACATGCCCACAAGTTGTCAGTTAGACTTTCGACATGCTGACAAAGTATTTACTTCCAGAAAGCTTCAGGTGTCAGTTAAAACATTGGTATATAGGCAGGGTGTCTGATAAAGTTTTGGCAAATTAAGAAAGTGCCAGTTGAAATTTTACTAAATTTAAGTTAAATTTTGTTCTTTTTTTTATTTTGCATTTTTGAGTTTTTTTCTTGCTATTTTAATAATTATAGCAACAATCTTTACAGTAATCGACTTAAAAGTATTTCTGTGATCTGTATTTTCTGTGATATCCAATTTGAAATCCTTTCTCTGAGTCAACTATTCAACGTGACGTTCTAACAAAACAAGTATTAAAATCGCTCATAAAAACAACAAAAATTAAAAATTAGACTAAGCTATTAAGTCTGAAGTCTCCACGATATAATTTGTTGGGAACTTTAGACTAACATATGTATTTCTGGAATTGGAATGTAAAATGTCTCTTACCTTTTATTTGCCGTTTTAAAACATTTCTGGAGCAATTTTTTGATAAAGAACCTTCCTGTCCCTTTTTGCTGACTATTACATGTTAAAAATTGTGTTTTGTATGTAGATATTTCAGTAGAATTTGCGTTTGATTCTTGTGTAGAAATTTCTAAATTTCCTTAAAAGTAGGAATACAACAGAAAATGACGGAAGCACGCTCTCATCGCTCCTCGGTAAAGTTTCGCGGTGGAATTTGTCGTTTTAAAACATTTTGCATGAGAATTTTTGCACATAAAACCTTCTTGCGGTTTAGATGTTCTAGCATACATGTTAAAATGCGTGTTTTGTTGACATATTCCGCTGGAAATTGAGTTTAAACGACGTGTTTAGGTCGGCTCACGCGGCTTGTGCCCAGCGGTATCACCCATTAGCG
This sequence comes from Muricea muricata, assembly GCA_963855995.1. Taxonomy (NCBI): domain Eukaryota; kingdom Metazoa; phylum Cnidaria; class Anthozoa; order Malacalcyonacea; family Plexauridae; genus Muricea; species Muricea muricata. Next base: position 1,604,904 of record OY979726.1, on the reverse strand, counting down.
GCGGCACCGACTTCTGACACCGAAAAAAAAAAAACAGAAACCGGGCGAATTTAAAACTCCGCCTCGCCTACGGCCCTACGGCAGGCGGAGTAAAAAGGCAATTTAATTTTAATTTTGTGAATTTCGATTACAAAACATGCCTTGGACTGTCGACCAATTGATTTCGTCAGGCGATTACAGACTTGTGAGAGGAGGGGGATAGCCTAATTACTAAAATGTAGTGAAAAAAGGACTTTCCATCTAATGGTGGGAGCAGGTTGGCGGGAACACTGGAGAATAAAGGTCCTGTCACAATGCAATTTTTCTTGCAACTTGAAATGCAATTCTACTATTGGGAGATGTAAAATTGGCAAATGCAAGTTTCCATCACAGTTTGCTGGGGTTTTTTAACGTACCAAACATTTGTCACAAATTTACTTAAGAGTAGATTTTCCCTGTAGCAAAAAAGATGGCAAATGTCGATTTTACCAGAGTGCATGGTAGTCTGAAATTGTTTAAAAAGGCAAATTAACGTCTTTTAAAGAACAGACAGAAGACAATAGGTTATTTTCACACTTGTGTTAAAATTTCAATCCAGTAGCTTTGTTTCTTGTCATCTTTTCCCACGTATTCTTTCTTGATACCTGCAATGCATTCTGGTAAAATCGACATGTCGCCATCTTTTTTGCTACGGTGAATGCAAGGAAAAGTGCACCGTGTGACAGGGCCTTAAGGGTAAGAGGTGGATAGAGAAGGAGACGGAGCAGTTAGTTACAAGTGCAAGAAAAATTGCACCGTGTGACAGGGCCTTGAGGGTGGGAGGTGGATAGGAGGAGACGGAGCAGGATGTGGGAGTCGTGCAAGGTCGGGAGGTTAAAAAATAACAAGGAATGTTATGTTTTTAATGCCTTTTAGACTTTTCTTGAGGCAATTAAAATTCAAACTGTCAAATCCAAACACTGTACAGAATGGCCGACTTTACGTGGTCTTTAGTTTTTACACAACCACTTGCATTGTTATCTTTTGCAGTTTGTTTACCATTTCAGTTATCTATCTTCAATAGAATTCTTTGAAATTTGTTTGTAGATCGACAAAATGCTTAACCTCCTCTCAACAACTGGCAGATTATGAAAAATGAAATTGTTAAAGGTATTGGAATATTGCATGTACAATATTGAATATGGGACAATTTGGGACGGTATAATTTTGGACATGACGGTTTCATTCTCACCTAATTTGACGATTATTTTGTGGGTACACATACCGTGGAATCTCATGTGCTCCAGAAGCATTTTAATCTTAGAAAAAGTCAAATAATGATGAACTGTGTTTTAAAAGAAAGTTAGAATCTTATTTGGTTCAAATCAATTGAATTATGGCCCAAGAGTTCATGAAAACACGTACAAAAGACTTTCTTAAAAAACTGAAATATCAAATCTAGCAATTTTATATGTTATGCCTCTAAACAACACAATTCTGTTTCTAAAAATTGGTACCCTACTAGACCTATATGCATGATTATACTAATTTGGACATATTTATTTTTACCCATTAAAATATAAATTTGTGTTTAATCATTCGTGTTTGTCATTATTTGACTTTGTAATGTTGGTTAAACATAAGGAGATTGAGGTGACTTTGCCAGAAACAAAAACATCCATTATTATACTAAAATTTCAATATATGTAGCAATTAAAACTAACCACAGGAAATATATTTCTACTTTTTAATTGAAATGTTTCTGTTATATGCACTATATCATATTTTTGATAAAAAATTACAACACCTATGTTATTTCCTGGTTTACTATCTCAATCATCTTTTGTTTAAGCTGGCTTTGAGTGTTCATTTGAAAGTTTGGAAAGTTCATTTGAAAATCACAATAGTTCTCAATGTTATATTGGACCCTTTAAAGTTAAAAAAATACTTTGTAATATTTTATACTACTGGTAATTTATCTTAGATACAGACTTTGTGATTTTGTACTAGAATGTTGACTTTCAAACTTTAAGATGAACTACTTATTAAGGACAAAATAAGCTAGCATATTGTCTTTTGTTTACAAAGTGGAACTTGTTTGGAATTGAGATGAACTGATGCAGTTGTTCTTTAACTTTATCAATTAATTACATATCTTAAATGAAAAAGAAAACCACAACTTGCCAAATAAATTCTGTGGGCTCTTTTTATTAGCAAAGAAAAGATGTGGCAGATGTAAGAATTTAAGAGTAAAAAAGTTTCCTTGGACTAAAAAAATTGACAGTATGCCAGATTTTCTAGATAAACAAGCAGTACAGATGTTGGCCAATAATAAGTATAAGTAACTACAATTTTTAATTTTAAAAGTTTTCTATTGATGCCTTGATACAGTAAATACTTTACCAGAGTTCTTCGTATTAGATCGACTTGAAAAAGTTTTAAGTCACATGAAGCTTTTAGTTGATACTATGCAATTTCAAATTTTACAGACTTCTTAATTAACATGCCAAATTTACCTTGTTGAACATAAGGTCTTTCCTGAGAAAAAGTAAAACTGTCTGGCATTATATGGAGTAGAATAATTTAAATTAGTTTGAGACTTTGATTTGATAACAATTTTGATTTGTACTATTTACAATACAAGTGACCGGGTTGTATCGGATATACAAACCCAAGCTGAAGGCGAGATATCTGACATACACAGATGCGAATGTTGTAAATGGCCTGTGAAACTCGTCAATTTTATACATCAGATCTATAGCAAAGTGATTTTGAAAATACCGATTCTGTAAGATGAGAAAATGATTTCTTTTGTGTTTCCTGTATGATTTATTACTTTATAAGTTTCTTAATTAAAATTACAACATATTGCCTACTGGAACTTTTTATATTGTTTGGTTGTGGTGAATTTGTATTTTGGCAATTGAAATATTTCTGAATTTGTATGTGCATTTCCTTTGCTTCAGTTCAAGTTTACATTTCAAATATTCCACTTTGTAATACTTGCGTGGTAATAATAATATAAGAAAACAGGTTTACATGGCTCTTGAATATAGTCTTTTCAACAAGTAAGTAAAGATGAATTTATACTTCAAAGAGATATGTTCCTAACCTGACAATGGTACCTTCCAAAAAGACTAAATTTAAATTGATTCTTCGAATAAATTTTTTACTTTTCAATCCAAAATCAATCTAAGTTATGTATTTCTACTTTTATTTTGGTCTCTTTAACACTGAAACTATCAATTGTATATAAAGCAACTTCACTATCGAGTGACTTCATTGGTTGCTGGGCAAAGCCAAAGCATTGATTTTTCGGCTGTTTTCAATGAAAAATAGAATTTTGCCCAAAGTTATCTCAAATAAATTATCACAATTTGAACAAAAAGCTTCTGTTCTTGTGCCCACCAGAAAAATGAGATGTCTGAGACTTTCTTTGTATTTTTTTGCGAAAAATAGATCGCATGCACTGTTATGCAAAGAAAAGTGTAAGAGATTGGTTTCTGAAAAATGTCGTGCTACACACAATATTCTAAAAATGCTTGGTTTTTATTCTATGTATTTTTGAATTTTTTGTTAAAAAAAATAAAGGTAGTAATGTTTAGTGCATTTCACATTGTCAGGTTAGAAACGCAATAAGAAAAATGTGGCTCCGAACATTACAGCTTGGTCAATTTGGAATTTATAAAAAAATCGTTTCTTCGTTGTTTTTCGACGTTTTGAAGGGTTGTTTCGAGTACAAAAAAGTATTTTTAGGAAGAATTATGTGCCCACGTTACATGTCTCAAAGCCATCAAAATTCGTTGGTAATTCGTGCATGTATGTTTTCTGACTTATAAAAGCACAATTGATTAAAAATAATATTTTTCTTTTGACAAAAATACCTTTCTTCTGTGAGGCTGGCTGTATTTGAAAAAGCGTTGGTCAACGCTCCGCCAAAACTCGTGGGTTTTCTCCGGGTACTCCGGTTCTTCCCACTGGGAGAGTTGACAGGGTAGTTACATATGGTTATAAAAATGTGACTAACTTTTGAAAACCTTTCTACTTAGACTTGTTAAGCCTTCTCGTCATCTCTATCAGTTGCATGTTTTGAGCCACATGTTTTTCTTTGTAATTGTGAAACAACTCGTTATATGCTGGGTAAACCTTTGCAAAACTCTCAAAATTTATCACTTCAAGTTGTTTCATTGTTATAATATATTTTGAAGTATAAACATTTACTTACGTTGAAAAGACCCAAGTTTTTTAGGACTTTGTTCATTCACTTGTGTTATTGTTCTCTCTGCCATGTTCTGTTTTCTTCTGTTGTTATTTTAATAAGTACAATGTGTGGTAGTTAGTCTCTTTTTATTGTTATTCAAATTGTATGTAATCTTTACAAATTTTTTCAATAAATTGTTTACAAAATTTACTTGTGACCCCTTTTTAATTAAAAATTCAATTCCCATGGGAATTGAGAAATTGAATAAAAAAAATCCCCCTACCCCGGCCAGCTCCCCAAGTGCCACTTCCACCTAAGTAGAAGTACTTATACATGTAGTACAAGTACTTCTACTTATTCACGGTGGAAGTAGCACTCGGAGAACTGGCCGGGGTAGCCGGCAAAGAGAAGACCAACTTTGCAAGTGCTAATACAATTGCTAAGTTGATCTTCCCTAGAGAGCAGCCGCGCGTACCTAACAAATTAAAACAACAAACGTTAGTGACTTAAGTACTTAGCATGCAAATTTGATTCCCAAAGCCAAAATGTCAAGTGCCCCCCGCTGATCCTACCAACTGCCTACCTGCCTCAGTTCTAAGCTGTCTTCCTCAATTCTAAGCTCCTGCATTCCATTCGTTACCTTCACTTTCCTCACCATCGCACAGTCACTCACAGCTGATAAACCCGCATGCACCACCACCACCCCGACTGCCACCCAATTTCGAAAATTAAAAGAGTTAAAATTTCGGTAAAGTATGCATTTTAAATGCAATTTATTTGGATATTTTAGATCAAACGTAAACAGAAAAAGCTCGTACATAAAAACAGGTGAGAATTCTATTTAAAATTTGCTTGCAAAATATAAAACTTAATTCGCATTTTTCTTAGTTAATAGTATAGATCAATTTAGTTGATGTTGAAACCTACTCTTAACTGTTTTGTTAGAAGTGACGACAGATTTTGGTTTTTAAGCATACTTTCAAAAATTTTAATTCCTTTAATAAACCTAACCCCATGCAACTTACACACGGCGCACACCCTCGCAGTCCATACATTTAGCTAATAAATTACGTTATAAACAAAAAAGCAAAATAAAAAGATAAATTACGTTATCTCTAGCTACTTAAACCCACTTAGACTGAGTTTTTGATTGAATTTTCAAACGTAAAACCTTAGCTGAATGGGCATGGGCTTTTCGTTGTGTTAACTGTTCCGGAGTAAATATAAACCTGGGGCCGGTTGTATCAAAGGCGTTTAGCTTAAACGGTGGATAAGTGAAATTTAAAAATCAGTTTTACACCTAGTACGGAACCGAAATTATGAGTTGAAATAGAATAAATATTTAGTTTTATATATAATTGTTCTTCTCAGGTCAAATAACTTCAGCTGGTTTGTTTATACAACATGGAAACGTGTTTCATATTTTTGACTTATCCACCGTTTAAGCTAAACGCCTTTGATACAACCGGCCCCTGATACTTACCAAAGTCCAAGGCTGGGTCAAATAAGCATGAGAATTAGGCAAAAATAAAAAGCAATTGAAACTCAACAGATCCACTAAAGTTGTTTTTTTTTTTTGGCAACTTATATCCTTAAGTGTAGATGACATGCAATTTTTAATGCCGTAATTCTCACACTTATTTAACCGAAACGCCTTCATTTGCATGGTACCTCGCAGCTGCTCTCAAACCACCTTCGTAATTTGCTTTAGTGTACACAAACAATGACTTCATTGTTCCTGCTTACCAAAACAAATCTGAAAGCACCAAGATACTTATCATATTAATAATCAAAGAGGATTCGCATTATGCAGTAATTACCATAAACAGACGCATCACCATTGAAACAAAGCATGCCGTATTCCCATGGGAATTTAAAATGCACAAAAAAATATAATGATCCTACTGATTTGCATGGATGTATGAACCAAATTAGCTAAGAAACAAAGAAATGATATATTCCCTTGGGAATTTAATGTAGCAAAAAGATGGCGGGTGTTGATTTTACCAGAATGCCTTGCGGTCTGAAATCGTTTAAAAACTTAAGGTAAATTAACCTCGTTTGAGGAACAGACAGATAGGTTATTTTGTCACTTGTGTTAAAATTCCGTCCATTAGCTTATCTTAAATATCATTTCACTGGTATTCTTGATTGATACCCGCATTAAATTCTGGTAAAATCGACATGCCACCATCTGTTTTGCTACGGTGAATTGGAATACAAGTCACATTTTCTCGCTTTTTAACCAGAGAACACATTCTTTAAAGGTAGAACGACGGAATTGATCGTTTGCAATCGACGCCATCTTTGTTGACGTTTGAAACACATGGCAACCACAAAGTATCTATTCATTATATCTGATCCTATCGAGCCATACATCTTTAAAGTATCATTCATAATACGCTAAAACTAACGATGAAATAGTAAATTGACACAAGTGTTTCGCTGTAAACAGCTGAAGTAATCTGCAGAGTCAACCAAGATGGCGCCCAATCACACGAAATGACGTCATGTGCAAACCAAGAATAGTGACAAAATGCATCAACTATAATTTAGTGGCATTATTACGAAACTTATTTTTGTAAAACGTTCAATCCTACATGTTATTTTGTTTTGTTTTTAGAAATATCCAAATCCAAATGTTAGAGACGAAATTTCCAGGCGTTAAGGTATTGTTTCTTTAAAAAATATTGTCGACATTTACGATATTTTTACCTGTTTTTTGACTCGAAAATTGACTGCCAAACTCCTAGATATTCTATTTAATTATTTTGTTGAATGTATTTGATATCAATGTTATTTCAATCCAATTTTTTTCACTTAATTTGCTGTCTTTTCTTTTTCATTAACGAGAAATATCTATTAAATCCTCTTTGATCCCTCAATAATAAGTATCTTGTTTTCTACTAACTTGCACATTACCACTACTTTCTATTACAATGTCGTGTCTTCTTATTCTTGTGGATTGTTGTTTTGTGGGTCTTGCCGTCCAGGATCGTTCATTCTTTTCTCTTCTTGTGCGTTTTTTTCACATCCCATCACCCTTTGCAATAGTAGAAAGAATTAAGTCATGAGATGATAGTTACGAATAATTTATAAACTATAACATGATAAGTTTCTTGTACGTTTGCATGGTGAATACAATATACTTATTAAACTTTGTGGAAACACCACGTAAATTTATTATTGCAATAATAAATTTACGTGGTGTTTCCACAAAGCTTAATAAGTAAACTATAACATATTAAGCACTTATTGGATGAGGTTTTTGTGATATGCGAAATGATCAATGTCGAGGTAAGAGTTATCAGCCGAGCCGAAGGCGAGTCAGATAACTCTTACCAAGACATTGATAATTTTGCATATCACAAAAACCGAATCCGATAATTGCTTTATTATACATTGTAAGTCTTTTTCCTCGAGCAATTGACGAATTTCGCCTTCGGAAAAGCTTAAAAAGCAAGATGCCATAACATGAAACAGAAAATATCGAAAAAATGTTGTTGCCATGCCAACCATTGATGCCAACGAATACCGCATACTGTAATAATCTGCACCGTAGGCTCAACATGCAGATAACTCAGTTATCTGCTAGCAGATAACTGAGCCATAGAATAAGAATACATAGAAGGGCCACTCGCGTCGGAGCCTTTGGAGTTTTTGAAGCCGCGCATGTCGCATTACGCACGTTATTAGCATTTTCTCAGCCAGTCAATTGCATTTTCTGGCCAATAGGAATGCTGAACTGGCTGGTGGCAGCCAGTAAACTGCATAAACATAGTGTGACATGTTGCACTGCTGAGTGGCCCTTCTATGTATTCTTATTGTATGACTGAGTTATCTGCAGATTGTGTGATAGTCGCATTTATCTGCATACAACTGACCAATCACAACGCATAAAACAACTGCAATGTATAGTAATTAACACTTATTGACTGAGACCGAGGGAAACAGTATGTTTTGTGGACCAGAGACTGTCGATGTCGAGGGTCCACAAAACATACTGCTTTCCCGAGGTCTCAGTCAATAAGTATTTTATTATATACTGAGTGCCAAAAGAGAAGAAAAGTACCACAAATCAATCAAACATGTGTAAAAAGGATTACCTTTTACCTGACATGGCTACGTGAGGCTTTGTGGATTTGTTGTCTACCGGTGAATAAAAGTAATGTCCACCGCTTAGCTACGTTGCCAGGGAGACAATAGAATTTCTCCACTATCACGTGATACGTTCTTAACCAATAAGAAACAGGAATAAATGAACTTTGACACTCAGTATATTATAAAATAGTATTAATTAGGCCGGCCAAATTATTGTGTAAGCTGTTAATATGAAATTTTTTTATTAAAATCTCGAGAATCATTGATAAATCGTGAACAAAACACAAAAGAAAATCATAGCCGTGAAGGAGTCTTTATTTCTCACACGCACACAACTTGCAGCTACCCTAATTTATGAATTTAGATTAAAATATCTCGAGAATTAAACAACACGTAAGGAATGTGTAAATTCTTAAAGCTCTTTCGAACAATAAAAATTAATATCTCGCACTAATCTCTCTCTCAAAAGCTCTCTCAAATTTATTGCCGATATCTCTTTGAGAATTACTGTGCACGTGAAATGTAACTTATATCAAAACTAGCTTACTTCAAGCTGTTTGGGAATCAAGATTTTACGTGTCAACGAGATCAAATATGAATCTAAGATGGCAGACAGCGCATTAAATTTCTATCTTTACGACCAACTCCCCAACGAAAGGCTTTAATTCGCTCGAAAGTCGAATTTTGTTTTTTTTTATTGTTTCAGGTAGTGAAAGATCCTGTGTGCTTTTTACAGTACTACCGACACTAGCAACGTTAGTGCGAGATGTTAATTTTTATTGAAACAAAAGCTGAACTGCTAAAAAAATGGAAACGACAAGATAAAATAAAAAAACTTACTTTCACTCTATCTTTGGATCTTCTTGGCTTCGGTTGTTCTCGTTTCATCATGCTGTTTATGGTTTCATCTGGTTGGCGCACTCTCTTCATGGAGCATCAAGGCGGTCCAGTAGGTAACTAGCTCACTCGTGTCCAGTCAACCAACATAAAATAAGGAGAAAATTAATGTTACAAAATATTTTAGAATATAGGACACTAAGCTTTAATTGAATTGACTTTAACAAACCGTACATTGTGATAGTATTTGCATCTTAACATCTGATGGAGACGGCTTGTGATTTACTTCTTATGTCGATATGAATTCTTTCCCATCTTGTTGCATCATTAGTTGATGGTTGTTGTATTCACTTTTTACTTGGCATTCTTTGAAAAAAAAATTACGATGTTCAGAAAACTGTTTACAAGATAAGCAAAGAAAACTACGTTCACAAGCATTAGAGAGGACTAAGTAATTATAATAGGCGTGACAGGTCACAGAGGTTAGTCGACGAAGAAACTCATGGACAAATTCCCGGCATGATGATACCCCCATAGCAAGAAATACAGCAAGTGTAGAACGTGTACGTGTGAGCTTAAACTGTATGTATGCAACTCCAAGAAAAGCGCAACACAAAATGGCGGAATTTAAAGACATTTCTGGTGTCATTTCCAGTTCCCTAACTTTCGCGGACAAATATATTTATATATTTTTCTCAAATTTTTTTGAAGTAAATCTAGATGGATTTTGTGAATAAACAAATTAAAAAAAGTATTGCCCACGTTAGGAAACTAGAACGGGCGCCCAAGAATGCCCACAATTTCTCCAATCTGGATTATATTTATTGATTGCGCAAATGACTGATAAAAAATAAGAGAGTAATAAAATACCAAATGGTTTCCTCTTCAAGATAGTGTCATACATGCGCGCGGCATTTCGGGATATTTGGGAAAACTCGTGTTGAAGTTGAACCTAAGGCAACATGCCAAGTACATGGATGACGCTATCCTGCTCAGGAAACTATTTAGTAATTGTCTTACAAAATGATGACAGTGAAACACAAGTCAACGCCACGGCATTTAAATTTCTCGTGTAGGATTGTTTGATCCTGCACAGTAATAGCCAAGTGGCGCAATCGTCAGAGCAAACGCCTATCACATGTGAGGTCGTGGGTTCAATCCTTACTTCAGACTCGTGACACCCATGTGAGGAGTTAGTCAGTCGTGGGTTTATTCCGGGTACTCCGGTTTGCGAATGTTGACTGGATGGTTAAAATTGTAAAATATCAGTAATCACCGGAACACGGGTACTTAACTAAACTGCTGACGATGAGGTGGAACTCATAATGAATTAATGAAAATGTGTTTCACTGTAGTTATCATATAATGTAATTGCCAAGCTGAATGAATAATTCTCCAGTAACTACGTCATATGAATAACTTACAATTATGAGAGTAGTGGGGGGGGGGGCAGCATAAAGATTGAAGTAGTGTCAAGGAAGGGGTACTACCCTGACGGGTACTAGGCGAAGAAGTAGAGTAAACAGGAGGAAGAAGATTAAATTGGAGTAAATAAGGGGGATTGGGGTAAAGAAGGGGAGAAGCAGGATAAAGAAACCAGTGGAAGGGGGTGCTATCCTGGAAGGAGTACCCGGGAAAGAAGAGGGTGAACAGGAGGAAAAGTAGATTGGAGAAAAGAAAGGGGAAATTAAACGGATCAGGAAATTCAGACTTGCAATTCAAATGAAAGGCAGCTCATTGGTCATGTAAACACTCGTTGAATCATGGTTCTCGCTTGCCTTTAGCTTGGAATCATCTTTGAATTTGAACTGAAAGTCTGAATTTGCATGTTTCTTGTATAGAGTGCAGTGTATCAGAACAGAAGAGGTTTTGAAGAAAAAGAAAGAAAGAATAAAAGTAAGTTAAAATTTGTAAAGAATAATGAAGAAACTATTGGTACAGCACTTGATACATGATGATAATCATCATTATAAACTCTCTATTAATCCGGATGGGGGGTATAATAGAGAATTTGCAATGATAGTAAGTATATTGTAATATTTGGGTTTTTACCACTAAATCCTCTTGAAAGTTCTTTTTGGCTGTGGCTTCTCTCATCACAGTTGTCTGTGCTTGTCTTGCAAAATCTCTGGAATATCTATAACGTGAAGGTCAATATTTAAGATTAGAAAAATAGAAACCGTAAAATAGAAAGAAGTTTAAATCGTGGCGAATACTTTTTACGGTCTTGCTGGCATGACAAAAAGAGAGTATAGATTTATAAGATCATGTTGATTTATCCTTTATCTGAACTATATTTAACTTAGATTTTAAAATAGATTTCACCCTGGTAAGCAGACCGAATGGGTTTTCAAACAAGATAACATTTAATGACTAAAACGTGCACAGAATAGTTAGAGAATGCTTACATGTCGAATAAAAATCCAATACTTTTAATGTCCAACTACACAATAGCGATTTTCGTTGCATTTCTAGACTGGAGAAGAAGACGACGCCATTTTGATTTTGATTTCTCCCGACAACGGCAGATTTGTCTTCGCAATTTTTTTCCATTTCTTCGTCGTTTTAGCTCCAATTTGCTCGTTGTGTTTCTTTCGTACCTTCCTCGCCATTTCCGTACAATCAATGGACATTTATACTCAAGATTAAGACTGTATTGAGACTTTCAAAATGTTCGTCAGGAGACATAAAAATCGAAGCTTCTTCTTCGGGTTGCAGAAGCAAATGACGTCAGACGACCTTTGTCCGCCAGCAAATACCCGTATGTATAACATTCAATGATCTTTTTAGGAAGCTGAAAATCAGTTTTTATTGCGCGAACGAAATGTTTTTGCCATTATTTCTTACTCAGGTCTTTGTTCTACTACTTTACTTCCAGTTTAGTTAGGTAACTTGCCAAAAGAAACGCCTGTAAGGGACAATTTTGCATTTTTTTTTTATTTCGATGCTGATGAAGAAGAGAAGACTCGTTAGAGCTTTCATTGGCAAATATCTTTCCCTCCGTGGCCGAGAGGTAAAGACAACTGTCTTGACTTCGATTTTGGGTGGATCGAGGACCGGTCCAGTTCAACTGAGTTTGGTAAGAATTTAATTCTGATCGGTGCTCGATCCACCCAAAACTGAATTCAAAGCTGGGCGTGGAGTGCAGGAAAACACTAGGCAGTACCGCGAGGCCAAGGAGGCAAACGTTATTTTCCTAGTGTTGTTAACTAATATTTAAGCAAATTTCATTAACTTGACTGTTGGGGACAGACCTGTAGGGTTGGTGCATTGAAGACTTCTCGTCGTTATTTCCCTTCGTTCAAGAAGACAAGTTGTCTTCATCGAGAAATAACGACGAAAAGACTTCAAGACACCACTAAACCACTACACTTTAAAGCTACAGTGTAGTGGTTTAGCTAGCTAAACCACTACACTGTGCCAATAATATATGGCTGACTTCTTCCTAACGCTTACGGTACGACCATGGATGCGCAAAGATGCGCAAACACATTAAAGCCTTGAAAGCAAGTGTTTTCTTTTAGGAAAGAATCAAGGACGACAACGCTTACTAAATCAAAGCCGTCTAGTCATGTTTTAAGTACTTCAGCTATGTTTAACGATCTTTTACCAGATCTTTGCAAGAGGAAAAGTAAAATTTTGCATCATTATTATTAACTTTCCGTCAGTCGTTTCTTTCTTGATCGAGCATTATATGCCATTGTGTTCAGTGTCCTTGATATAGGAGCCATATACTTATGGCCTTGGGTTTAATTCCCAAACACTGAATGGCAGTGTTTTGCTCTTCCAATGAGATAACAAGATGGCACTGTAGAACGCGTGGTTTTATATAAGCTACGAGCGTCAAGATATCCTTGATAGGTAACTATTGATCCAACAATGGACACTTATGTTCACTGCCAATAGGAACGTTTCCAACTCACAGCTTGTACATAATGGATTTTATAGGTTGTGTCACAAGGAAACTGCAGTTCGGTCGTAAAATCAACTTGTTTTCAAGGTTGCCGGGTTTTAAACATTACTGACACTGTTAATGTTGTAGCTCGGAATTGTAAAACAACGGCGGCAATGCAGTTTTCTTGTGCCATAACCTGTAAAATGGGTGGTTTTATCATTTATATAAGCTACGACCGCCAAGCTTTATCCTTGATAGGAAACAATTGATCCCACCAACGACATTTGTATTCTCTACCGATAGGAACGTTTGAGACTTACAGCTTGTACATAACGCATTTTATCGGTGAGTCGTAAAACCAACCTGTTACTGCTCAGCAAACTACCAGTTCCCTCGATCAACGATAGTCGATGAAGCTTGGCGCTCGTAGGTTGTGTAAAACCAAGCATTTTACAGGTTATAGCCAGGTTAGCAGTATCTGCAATGTTTCAAAGCAACCACGAATAGAAACTGACAGCCAACGTTCTGAGTTAAGGTTTGTAGAATATACTACATGATTAGTTACAGCATGACCAGGCATATAGTAAATAACGCATTGCCATCTTGTTCCAAAGTTATCTTATTACTTGAAAGAGCTGAAGACTGCCATGCAGTGTTTGGGAATCAAACCCAAGGCCATAAATACATGACTCCTATATCAAGGACACTGAACACAATGACATATAAAGCTCGATCAAGAAAGAAACGACCGACGGAAAGTCAATAGTATATGCAAACTTCGACTTTCCTTCTTGCAAAGGCCTGGTCATAAAAGATTGTTAAACATAGCTGAGCAACTTAAAACATGCCTACACAGTTTTGATTTAATAAGCGTTATCGTCTTTGACTCTTTCCCGAAAGAAGACATATTCTTTACAGGCTGTACAGTGTTTGCGCATCTATGCTTCATGCCTTCTTGAAAAGACCTCGCCATAAAAGATCGTTTAACTTAGCTGAACAACTCGAGCGCCAAGCTTCATCGACTATCGTTGATCGAGGGAAATGGTAGTTTGCTGAGCAGTAACAGGTTGGTTTTACGACTCACCGATAAAATGCGTTATGTACAAGCTGTAAGTCTCAAACGTTCCCATCGGTAGAGAATACAAATGTCGTTGGTGGGATCAATTCTTTCCTATCAAGGATAAAGCTTGGCGGTCGTAGCTTATATGGTTATGGCACAAGAAAACTGCATTGCCGCCGTTGTTTTACAATTCCGAGCTACAACATTAACAGTGTCAGTAATGTTTAAAACCCGGCAACCTTGAAAACAAGTTGATTTTACGACCGAACTGCAGTTTCCTTGTGACACAACCTATAAAAGCCATTATGTACAAGCTGTGAGTTGAAAACGTTCCTATTGGCAGTGAACATAAGTGCCATTGTAGGATCAATAGTTACCTATCAAGGATATCTTGACGCTCGTAGCTTATATAAAACCACGCGTTCTACAGTGCCATCTTGTTATCTCATTGGAAGAGCAAAACACTGCCATTCAGTGTTTGGGAATTAAACCCAAGGCCATAAATACATGACTCCTATATCAAGGACACTGAACACAATGACATATAAAGCTCGATCAAGAAAGAAACGACCGACGGAAAGTCAATAGTATATGCAAACTTCGACTTTCCTTCTTGCAAAGGCCTGGTCATAAAAGATTGTTAAACATAGCTGAGCAACTTAAAACATGCCTACACAGTTTTGATTTAATAAGCGTTATCGTCTTTGACTCTTTCCCGAAAGAAGACATATTCTTTACAGGCTGTACAGTGTTTGCGCATCTATGCTTCATGCCTTCTTGAAAAGACCTCGCCATAAAAGATCGTTTAACTTAGCTGAACAACTCGAGCGCCAAGCTTCATCGACTATCGTTGATCGAGGGAAATGGTAGTTTGCTGAGCAGTAACAGGTTGGTTTTACGACTCACCGATAAAATGCGTTATGTACAAGCTGTAAGTCTCAAACGTTCCCATCGGTAGAGAATACAAATGTCGTTGGTGGGATCAATTCTTTCCTATCAAGGATAAAGCTTGGCGGTCGTAGCTTATATGGTTATGGCACAAGAAAACTGCATTGCCGCCGTTGTTTTACAATTCCGAGCTACAACATTAACAGTGTCAGTAATGTTTAAAACCCGGCAACCTTGAAAACAAGTTGATTTTACGACCGAACTGCAGTTTCCTTGTGACACAACCTATAAAAGCCATTATGTACAAGCTGTGAGTTGAAAACGTTCCTATTGGCAGTGAACATAAGTGCCATTGTAGGATCAATAGTTACCTATCAAGGATATCTTGACGCTCGTAGCTTATATAAAACCACGCGTTCTACAGTGCCATCTTGTTATCTCATTGGAAGAGCAAAACACTGCCATTCAGTGTTTGGGAATTAAACCCAAGGCCATAAGTATATGGCTCCTATATCAAGGACACTGAACACAATGGCATATAATGCTCGATCAAGAAAGAAACGACTGACGGAAAGTTAATAATAATGATGCAAAATTTTACTTTTCCTCTTGCAAAGATCTGGTAAAAGATCGTTAAACATAGTTGAAGTACTTAAAACATGACTAGACGGCTTTGATTTAGTAAGCGTTGTCGTCCTTGATTCTTTCCTAAAAGAAAACACTTGCTTTCAAGGCTTTAATGTGTTTGCGCATCTTTGCGCATCCATGGTCGTACCGTAAGCGTTAGGAAGAAGTCAGCCATATATTATTGGCACAGTGTAGTGGTTTAGCTAGCTAAACCACTACACTGTAGCTTTAAAGTGTAGTGGTTTAGTGGTGTCTTGAAGTCTTTTCGTCGTTATTTCTCGATGAAGACAACTTGTCTTCTTGAACGAAGGGAAATAACGACGAGAAGTCTTCAATGCACCAACCCTACAGGTCTGTCCCCAACAGTCAAGTTAATGAAATTTGCTTAAATATTAGTTAACAACACTAGGAAAATAACGTTTGCCTCCTTGGCCTCGCGGTACTGCCTAGTGTTTTCCTGCACTCCACGCCCAGCTTTGAATTCAGTTTTGGGTGGATCGAGCACCGATCAGAATTAAATTCTTACCAAACTCAGTTGAACTGGACCGGTCCTCGATCCACCCAAAATCGAAGTCAAGACAGTTGTCTTTACCTCTCGGCCACGGAGGGAAAGATATTTGCCAATGAAAGCTTTAACGAGTCTTCCCTTGTTCATCAGCATCCAAATAAAAAAAATTGCAAAATTGTCCCTTACAGACGTTTCTTTTGGCAAGTTACCTAAGTAAACATGAAGTAAAGTAGCAGAAGAAAGACCTGAGTAAGAAATAATGGCAAAAACACTTCGTTCGCGCAATAAAAACCGATTTTCAGCTTCCTAAATAGATCATTGAATGTTATACATACGGGTATTTGCTGGCGGACAAAGGTCGTCTGACGTCATTTGCTTCTGCAACCCGAAGAAGAAGCTTCGATTTTTATGTCTCCTGACGAACATTTTGAAAGTCTCAATACAGTCTTAATCTTGAGTATAAATGTCCATTGGTTGCACGGAAATGGCGAGGAAGGTACGAAAGAAACACAACGAGCAAATTGGAGCTGAAACGACGAAGAAATGGAAAAAAATTGCGAAGACAAATCTGCCGTTGTCGGGAGAAATCAAAATCAAAATGGCGTCGTCTTCTTCTCCAGTCTAGAAATGCAACGAAAATCGCTATTGTGTAGTTGGACATTAAAAGTATTGGATTTTTATTCGACATGTAAGCATTCTCTAACTATTCTGTGCACGTTTTAGTCATTAAATGTTATCTTGTTTGAAAACCCATTCGGTCTGCTTACCAGGGTGAAATCTATTTTAAAATCTAAGTTAAATATAGTTCAGATAAAGGATAAATCAACATGATCTTATAAATCTATACTCTCTTTTTGTCATGCCAGCAAGACCGTAAAAAGTATTCGCCACGATTTAAATTTCTTTCTATTTTACGGTTTCTATTTTTCTAATCTTAAATATTGACCTTCACGTTATAGATATTCCAGAGATTTTGCAAGACAAGCACAGACAACTGTGATGAGTGAAGCCACAGCCAAAAAGAACTTTCAAGAGGATTTAGTGGTAAAAACCCAAATATTACAATATACTTACTATCATTGCAAATTCTCTATTATACCCCCCCCCGGATTAATAGAGAGTTTATAATGATGATTATCATCATGTATCAAGTGCTGTACCAATAGTTTCTTCATTATTCTTTACAAATTTTAACTTACTTTTATTCTTTCTTTCTTTTTCTTCAAAACCTCTTCTGTTCTGATACACTGCACTCTATACAAGAAACATGCAAATTCAGACTTTCAGTTCAAATTCAAAGATGATTCCAAGCTAAAGGCAAGCGAGAACCATGATTTAACGAGTGTTTACATGACCAATGAGCTGCCTTTCATTTGAATTGCAAGTCTGAATTTCCTGATCCGTTTAATTTCCCCTTTCTGTACTCCAATCTACTTTTCCTCCTGTTCACCCTCTTCTTTCCCGGGTACTCCTTCCAGGATAGCACCCCCTTCCACTGGTTTCTTTATCCTGCTTCTCCCCTTCTTTACCCCAATCCCCCTTATTTACTCCAATTTAATCTTCTTCCTCCTGTTTACTCTACTTCTTCGCCTAGTACCCGTCAGGGTAGTACCCCTTCCTTGACACTACTTCAATCTTTATGCTGCCCCCCCCCCCCCCACTACTCTCATAATTGTAAATTATTCATATGACGTAGTTACTGGAGAATTATTCATTCAGCTTGGCAATTACATTATATGATAACTACAGTGAAACACATTTTCATTAATTCATTATGAGTTCCGCCTCATCGTCAGCAGTTTAGTTAAGTACCCGTGTTCCGGTGATTACTGATATTTTACAATTTTAACCATCCAGTCAACATTCGCAAACCGGAGTACCCGGGATAAACCCACGACTGACTAACTCCTCACATGGGTGTCACGAGTCTGAAGTAAGGATTGAACCCACGACCTCACATGTGATAGGCGTTTGCTCTGACGATTGCGCCACTTGGCTATTACTGTGCAGGATCAAACAATCCTACACGAGAAATTTAAATGCCGTGGCGTTGACTTGTGTTTCACTGTAATCATTTTGTAAGACAATTACTAAATAGTTTCCTGAGCAGGATAGCGTCATCCATGTACTTGGCATGTTGCGTTAGGTTCAACTTCAACATGAGTTTTCCCAAATATCCCGAAATGCCGCGCGCATGTATGACACTATCTTGAAGAGGAAACCATTTGGTATTTTATTACTCTCTTATTTTTTATCAGTCATTTGCGCAACAATAAATATAATCCAGATTGGAGAAATTGTGGGCATTCTTGGGCGCCCGTTCTAGTTTCCTAACGTGGGCAATACTTTTTTCAATTTGTTTATTCACAAAATCCATCTAGATTTACTTCAAAAAAATTTGAGAAAAATATATAAATATATTTGTCCGCGAAAGTTAGGGAACTGGAAATGACACCAGAAATGTCTTTAAATTCCGCCATTTTGTGTTGCGCTTTTCTTGGAGTTGCATAGATACAGTTTAAGCTTACACGTACACGTTCTACACTTGCTGTACTTCTTGCTATCGGAATATCATCATGCCGGGAATTTGTCCATGAGTTTCTTCGTCGACTAACCTCTGTGACCTGTCACGCCTATTATAATTACTTAGTCCTCTCTAATGCTTGTGAACGTAGTTTTCTTTGCTTATCTTGTAAACAGTTTTCTGAACATCGTAATTTTTTTTTCAAAGAATGCCAAGTAAAAAGTGAATACAACAACCATCAACTAATGACGCAACAAGATGGGAAAGAATTCATATCGACATAAGAAGTAAATCACAAGCCGTCTCCATCAGATGTTAAGATGCAAATACTATCACAATGTACGGTTTGTTAAAGTCAATTTCAATTAACGCTTAGTGTCCTATATTCTAAAATATTTTGTAACATTAATTTTCTCCTTATTTTATGTTGGTTGACTGGACACGAGTGAGCTAGTTACCTACTGGACCGGCGTGATGTTCCATGAAGAGAGTGCGCCAACCAGATGAAACCATAAACAGCATGATGAAACGAGAACAACCGAAGCCAAGAAGATCCAAAGATAGAGTGAAAGTAAGTTTTTTGATTTTATCTTGTCGTTTCTATTTTCTTTAGCAGTTCAGCTTTCGTTTCAATAAAAATTAACATCTCGCACTAACGTTGCTAGTGTTGGCAGTGCTGTAAAAAGCACACAGGATCTTTCACTACATTAAACAATAAAAAAACAAAATTCGACTTTCGAGCGAATTAAAGCCTTTCGTTGGGGAGTTGGTCGTAAAGATAGAAATTTAATGCGCTGTCTGCCATCTTAGATTCATATTTGATCTCGTTGACACGTAAAATCTTAATTCCCAAACAACTTGAAGTAAGCTAGTTTTGATAGAAGTTACATTTCACCTGCAAAGTAATAGTTGAAGAGATATTGGTAATAAATTTGAGAGAGCTTTTGAGAGAGATTAGTGCGAGATATTAATTTTTATTGTTCGAAAGAGCTTTAAGAATTTACACATTCCTTACGTGTTGTTTAATTCTCGAGATATTTTGATTTAAAATCATAAATTAGGGTAGCTGCAAGTTGTGTGCGTGTGAGAAATAAAGACTCCTTCACGGCTATGATTTTCTTTTGTGTTTTGTTCACGATTTACTAATGATTCTCGAGATTTTAATAAAAAAATTTCATATTAACAGCTTACACAATAATTTGGCCGGCCTAATTAATAAACTATTTTATTATACATTGCAGTTGTTTCATGCGTTGTGATTGATCAGTTGTATGCAGATAAATGCGACTATCACACAATCTGCAGATAACTCAGTTATCTGCTAGCAGATAACTGAGTTATCTGGATGTTGAGCCTACGGTGCAGATTATTACAGTATGCGGTATTCGTTGGCATCAATGGTTGGCATGGCAACAACATTTTTTCGATATTTTCTGTTTCATGTTATGGCATCTTCCTTTTTAAGCTCTTCCGAGGGCGAAATGCGTCAATTGCTCGAAGAAAAAGACTTAAAATGTATAATAAAGCAATTATCGGATTCGGTTTTTGTGATATGCAAAATTATCAATCTCTCGGTAAGAGTTATCTCGCCTTCGGCTCGGCTGATAACTCTTACCTCGACATTGATAATTCCGCATATCACAAAAACCTCATCCAATAATTGTTTAATATGTTATAGTTTATAAATTACTCGTAACTATCATCTCATGATTTAATTCTTTCTACTATTGCAAAGGGTGATGGGATGTGAAAAAAACGCACAAGAAAAGAAAAGAATGAACGATCCTGGACGACAGACCCACAAAACAACAATCCACAAGAATGAGAAGACACGACATTGTAATAGAAAGTAGTGGTAATGTGCAAGTTAGTAGAAAACAAGATACTTATTATTGAGGGATCAAAGAGGATTTAATAGATATTTCTCGTTAATGAAAAAGAGAAGACAGCAAATTAAGTGAAAAAAATTGGATTGAAATAACATTGATATCAAATACATTCAACAAAATAATTAAATAGAATACCTAGGAGTTTGGCAGTCAATTTTCGAGTCAAAAAACAGGTAAAAATATCGTAAATGTCGACAATATTTTTTAAAGAAACAATACCTTAACGCCTGGAAATTTCGTCTCTAACATTTGGATTTGGATATTTCTAAAAACAAAACAAAATAACATGTAGGATTGAACGTTTTACAAAAATAAGTTTCGTAATAATGCCACTAAATTATAGTTGATGCATTTGGTCACTATTTTTGGTTTGCACATGCCGTCATTTCGTGTGATTGGGCGCCATCTTGGTTGACTCTGCAGATTACTTCAGCTGTTTACAGCGAAGTACTTGTGTCAATTTACTATTTCATCGTTAGTTTTAGCGTATTATGAATGATACTTTAAAGATGTATGGCTCGATAGGATCAGATGTAATGAATAGATACTTTGTGGTTGCCATGTGTTTCAAACGTCAACAAAGATGGCGTCGATTGTAAACGATCAATTCCGTCGTTCTACCTTTAAAGAATGTGTTCTCTGGTTAAAAAGCGAGAAAATTTGACTTGTATTCCAATTCACCGTAGCAAAACAAATGGTGGCATGTCGATTTTACCAGAATTTAATGCGGGTATCAATCAAGAATAGCAGTGAAATGATATTTAACATAAGCTAATGGACGGAATTTTAACACAAGTGACAAAATAACCTATCTGTCTGTTCCTCAAACGAGGTTAATTTACCTTAAGTTTTTAAACGATTTCAGACCGCAAGGCATTCTGGTAAAATCAACACCCGCCATCTTTTTGCTACATTAAATTCCCAAGGGAATATATCATTTCTTTGTTTCTTAGCTAATTTGGTTCATACATCCATGCAAATCAGTAGGATCATTATATTTTTTTGTGCATTTTAAATTCCCATGGGAATACGGCATGCTTTGTTTCAATGGTGATGCGTCTGTTTATGGTAATTACTGCATAATGCGAATCCTCTTTGATTATTAATATGATAAGTATCTTGGTGCTTTCAGATTTGTTTTGGTAAGCAGGAACAATGAAGTCATTGTTTGTGTACACTAAAGCAAATTACGAAGGTGGTTTGAGAGCAGCTGCGAGGTACCATGCAAATGAAGGCGTTTCGGTTAAATAAGTGTGAGAATTACGGCATTAAAAATTGCATGTCATCTACACTTAAGGATATAAGTTGCCAAAAAAAAAAAACAACTTTAGTGGATCTGTTGAGTTTCAATTGCTTTTTATTTTTGCCTAATTCTCATGCTTATTTGACCCAGCCTTGGACTTTGGTAAGTATCAGGGGCCGGTTGTATCAAAGGCGTTTAGCTTAAACGGTGGATAAGTCAAAAATATGAAACACGTTTCCATGTTGTATAAACAAACCAGCTGAAGTTATTTGACCTGAGAAGAACAATTATATATAAAACTAAATATTTATTCTATTTCAACTCATAATTTCGGTTCCGTACTAGGTGTAAAACTGATTTTTAAATTTCACTTATCCACCGTTTAAGCTAAACGCCTTTGATACAACCGGCCCCAGGTTTATATTTACTCCGGAACAGTTAACACAACGAAAAGCCCATGCCCATTCAGCTAAGGTTTTACGTTTGAAAATTCAATCAAAAACTCAGTCTAAGTGGGTTTAAGTAGCTAGAGATAACGTAATTTATCTTTTTATTTTGCTTTTTTGTTTATAACGTAATTTATTAGCTAAATGTATGGACTGCGAGGGTGTGCGCCGTGTGTAAGTTGCATGGGGTTAGGTTTATTAAAGGAATTAAAATTTTTGAAAGTATGCTTAAAAACCAAAATCTGTCGTCACTTCTAACAAAACAGTTAAGAGTAGGTTTCAACATCAACTAAATTGATCTATACTATTAACTAAGAAAAATGCGAATTAAGTTTTATATTTTGCAAGCAAATTTTAAATAGAATTCTCACCTGTTTTTATGTACGAGCTTTTTCTGTTTACGTTTGATCTAAAATATCCAAATAAATTGCATTTAAAATGCATACTTTACCGAAATTTTAACTCTTTTAATTTTCGAAATTGGGTGGCAGTCGGGGTGGTGGTGGTGCATGCGGGTTTATCAGCTGTGAGTGACTGTGCGATGGTGAGGAAAGTGAAGGTAACGAATGGAATGCAGGAGCTTAGAACTGAGGAAGACAGCTTAGAACTGAGGCAGGTAGGCAGTTGGTAGGATCAGCGGGGGGCACTTGACATTTTGGCTTTGGGAATCAAATTTGCATGCTAAGTACTTAAGTCACTAACGTTTGTTGTTTTAATTTGTTAGGTACGCGCGGCTGCTCTCTAGGGAAGATAAACTTAGCAATTGTATTAGCACTTGCAAAGTTGGTCTTCTCTTTGCCGGCTACCCCGGCCAGTTCTCCGAGTGCTACTTCCACCGTGAATAAGTAGAAGTACTTGTACTACATGTATAAGTACTTCTACTTAGGTGGAAGTGGCACTTGGGGAGCTGGCCGGGGTAGGGGGATTTTTTTTATTCAATTTCTCAATTCCCATGGGAATTGAATTTTTAATTAAAAAGGGGTCACAAGTAAATTTTGTAAACAATTTATTGAAAAAATTTGTAAAGATTACATACAATTTGAATAACAATAAAAAGAGATTAACTACCACACATTGTACTTATTAAAATAACAACAGAAGAAAACAGAACATGGCAGAGAGAACAATAACACAAGTGAATGAACAAAGTCCTAAAAAACTTGGGTCTTTTCAACGTAAGTAAATGTTTATACTTCAAAATATATTATAACAATGAAACAACTTGAAGTGATAAATTTTGAGAGTTTTGCAAAGGTTTACCCAGCATATAACGAGTTGTTTCACAATTACAAAGAAAAACATGTGGCTCAAAACATGCAACTGATAGAGATGACGAGAAGGCTTAACAAGTCTAAGTAGAAAGGTTTTCAAAAGTTAGTCACATTTTTATAACCATATGTAACTACCCTGTCAACTCTCCCAGTGGGAAGAACCGGAGTACCCGGAGAAAACCCACGAGTTTTGGCGGAGCGTTGACCAACGCTTTTTCAAATACAGCCAGCCTCACAGAAGAAAGGTATTTTTGTCAAAAGAAAAATATTATTTTTAATCAATTGTGCTTTTATAAGTCAGAAAAAATACATGCACGAATTACCAACGAATTTTGATGGCTTTGAGACATGTAACGTGGGCACATAATTCTTCCTAAAAATACTTTTTTGTACTCGAAACAACCCTTCAAAACGTCGAAAAACAACGAAGAAACGATTTTTTTATAAATTCCAAATTGACCAGGCTGTAATGTTCGGAGCCACATTTTTCTTATTGCGTTTCTAACCTGACAATGTGAAATGCACTAAACATTGCTACCTTTATTTTTTTTTAACAAAAAATTCAAAAATACATAGAATAAAAACCAAGCATTTTTAGAATATTGTGTGTAGCACGACATTTTTCAGAAACCAATCTCTTACACTTTTCTTTGCATAACACTGCATGCGATCTATTTTTCGCAAAAAAATACAAAGAAAGTCTCAGACATCTCATTTTTCTGGTGGGCACAAGAACAGAAGCTTTTTGTTCAAATTGTGATAATTTATTTGAGATAACTTTGGGCAAAATTCTATTTTTCATTGAAAACAGCCGAAAAATCAATGCTTTGGCTTTGCCCAGCAACTAATGAAGTCACTCGATAGTGAAGTTGCTTTATATACAATTGATAGTTTCAGTGTTAAAGAGACCAAAATAAAAGTAGAAATACATAACTTAGATTGATCTTGGATTGAAAAGTAAAAAATTTATTCGAAGAATCAATTTAAATTTAGTCTTTTTGGAAGGTACCATTGTCAGGTTAGGAACATATCTCTTTGAAGTATAAATTCATCTTTACTTACTTGTTGAAAAGACTATATTCAAGAGCCATGTAAACCTGTTTTCTTATATTATTATTACCACGCAAGTATTACAAAGTGGATTATTTGAAATGTAAACTTGAACTGAAGCAAAGGAAATGCACATACAAATTCAGAAATATTTCAATTGCCAAAATACAAATTCACCACAACCAAACAATATAAAAAGTTCCAGTAGGCAATATGTTGTAATTTTAATTAAGAAACTTATAAAGTAATAAATCATACAGGAAACACAAAAGAAATCATTTTCTCATCTTACAGAATCGGTATTTTCAAAATCACTTTGCTATAGATCTGATGTATAAAATTGACAGTTTCACAAGCCATTTACAACATTCGCATCTGTGTATGTCAGATATCTCGCCTTCAGCTTGGGTTTGTATATCCGATACAACCCGGTCACTTGTATTGTAAATAGTACAAATCAAAATTGTTATCAAATCAAAGTCTCAAACTAATTTAAATTATTCTACTCCATATAATGCCAGACAGTTTTACTTTTTCTCAGGAAAGACCTTATGTTCAACAAGGTAAATTTGGCATGTTAATTAAGAAGTCTGTAAAATTTGAAATTGCATAGTATCAACTAAAAGCTTCATGTGACTTAAAACTTTTTCAAGTCGATGTAATACGAAGAACTCTGGTAAAGTATTTACTGTATCCAGGCATCAATAGAAAACTTTTAAAATTAAAAATTGTAGTTACTTATACTTATTATTGGCCAACATCTGTACTGCTTGTTCATCTAGAAAATCTGGCATACTGTCAATTTTTTTAGTCCAAGGAAACTTTTTTACTCTTAAATTCTTACATCCGCCACATCTTTTCTTTGCTAATAAAAAGAGCCCACAGAATTTATTTGGCAAGTTGTGGTTTTCTTTTTCATTTAAGATATGTAATTAATTGATAAAGTTAAAGAACAACTGCATCAGTTCATCTCAATTCCAAACAAGTTCCACTTTGTAAACAAAAGACAATATGCTAGCTTATTTTGTCCTTAATAAGTAGTTCATCTTAAAGTTTGAAAGTCAACATTCTAGTACAAAATCACAAAGTCTGTATCTAAGATAAATTACCAGTAGTATAAAATATTACAAAGTATTTTTTTAACTTTAAAGGGTCCAATATAACATTGAGAACTATTGTGATTTTCAAATGAACTTTCCAAACTTTCAAATGAACACTCAAAGCCAGCTTAAACAAAAGATGATTGAGATAGTAAACCAGGAAATAACACAGGTTTTGTAATTTTTTATCAAAAATATGATATAGTGCATATAACAGAAACATTTCAATTAAAAAGTAGAAATATATTTCCTGTGGTTAGTTTTAATTGCTATATATATTGAAATTTTAGTATAATAATGGATGTTTTTGTTTCTGGCAAAGTCACCTCAATCTCCTTATGTTTAACCAACATTACAAAGTCAAATAATGACAAACACGAATGATTAAACACAAATTTATATTTTAATGGGTAAAAATAAATATGTCCAAATTAGTATAATCATGCATATAGGTCTAGTAGGGTACCACTTTTTAGAAACAGAATTGTGTTGTTTAGAGGCATAACATATAAAATTGCTAGATTTGATATTTCAGTTTTTTAAGAAAGCCTTTTGTATGTGTTTTCATGAACTCTTGGGCCATAATTCAATTGATTTGAACCAAATAAGATTCTAACTTTCTTTTAAAACACAGTTCATCATTATTTGACTTTTTCTAAGATTAAAATGCTTCTGGAGCACATGAGATTCCACGGTATGTGTACCCACAAAATAATCGTCAAATTAGGTGAGAATGAAACCGTCATGTCCAAAATTATACTGTCCCAAATTGTCCCATATTCAATATTGTACATGCAATATTCCAATACCTTTAACAATTTCATTTTTCATAATCTGCCAGTTGTTGAGAGGAGGTTAAGCATTTTGTCGATCTACAAACAAATTTCAAAGAATTCTATTGAAGATAGATAACTGAAATGGTAAACAAACTGCAAAAGATAACAATGCAAGTGGTTGTGTAAAAACTAAAGACCACGTAAAGTTGGCCATTCTGTACAGTGTTTGGATTTGACAGTTTGAATTTTAATTGCCTCAAGAAAAGTCTAAAAGGCATTAAAAACATAACATTCCTTGTTCTTTTTTAACCTCCCCGACCTTGCACGACTCCCACATCCTGCTCCGTCTCCTCCTATCCACCTCCCACCCTCAAGGCCCTGTCACACGGTGCAATTTTTCTTGCACTTGTAACTAACTGCTCCGTCTCCTTCTCTATCCACCTCTTACCCTTAAGGCCCTGTCACATGGTGCACTTTTCCTTGCATTCACCGTAGCAAAAAAGATGGCGAGATGTCGATTTTACCAGAATGCATTGCAGGTATCAAGAAAGAATACGTGGGAAAAGATGACAAGAAGCAAAGCTACTGGATTGAAATTTTAACACAAGTGTGAAAATAACCTATTGTCTTCTGTCTGTTCTTCAAAAGACGTTAATTTGCCTTTTTAAACAATTTCAGACTGCCATGCACTCTGGTAAAATCGACATTTGCCATCTTTTTTGCTACAGGGAAAATCTACTCTTAAGTAAATTTGTGACAAATGTTTGGTACGTTAAAAAACCCCAGCAAACTGTGATGGAAACTTGCATTTGCCAATTTTACATCTCCCAATAGTAGAATTGCATTTCAAGTTGCAAGAAAAATTGCATTGTGACAGGACCTTTATTCTCCAGTGTTCCCGCCAACCTGCTCCCACCATTAGATGGAAAGTCCTTTTTTCACTACATTTTAGTAATTAGGCTACCCCCCCTCCTCTCACAAGTCTGTAATCGCCTGACGAAATCAATTGGTCGACAGTCCAAGGCATGTTTTGTAATCGAAATTCACAAAATTAAAATTAAATTGCCTTTTTTCAATAAATTTGAACCAGAACCAACTCTATACATAGAACTGTCTCAGCATACTTTCTTCGACAATCTCAACAATTCAAGTCCTCATTCAGTTTCTATAGCGGATTTCATGGTATTATTATCGAACCAACTTCAACTGAAAACGGTAGCCTTAATCTTACATGCGACCATAGCCATGCTTGGAAAGCACAAAATTACAATACTCGAAAATTGTACTTATTTCCAGTCTGATCTCTCAAAAATCGATCTCTATGCACAATCTAAGTACTTTGCTACAAATAATGATAGAAAATAAAGCATATTACCTTAAAACAAAGTTAGGATGCATGAAAATTTAGAGGACTTTCAAGGAGCAAAATCTTCGAGCTAGAGAAAAATTTTGAAAAAATAGTATTCGGAAAATCTTCGAGCAGCGTCGGAAACCGACGAATTCCGAGGAACGCCGAAACTACCACTTTGTGTCGACATCACTGAGCTCTACTAATACATCTGGAGATCGGGCTCTCGACTTCAAAGTGTCCCCAAAAACATGGCGGATTTGACGTCACTGGGGTACAGCCATTGAACTATAATAGATCTGGAACGATAAGTCAGGGGGGGAAATTGAAGCCGACTTTGTGTTCACTTTGCAGGTAGACCCAGTCACAGATCAAGTATATACAGATAGGCAACTCGCGCGTGTTTCTGTCCTCACTTTTGATGTCACGTCAGCAGTGTACGCGTCAGCCTGTGGCAAGTGTCTGGCAAGCGTCTGGCAAGTGTCATGAAAAAATTTAATAAGAAAATAGATAGGAAAAACCCAAATTTCGGCAATAAAACTGCGATTTTAAAAAATATATATTTCTGATTTTCGTCAACGTCTCAATTTTTGGGAATGAAGTTAAACCCAAACATTTTGACATGAAATGACTGTACAAGCGGCCCTTGCTGGCAAGAAAAACGAGAAAAAAAACGCTAAGGAGCGTGTTTTCAAAGTGTTCATGCCTTTATCTGAAGACGATGTGATAACAATACCAACAGGTAAGTGTAATATTGCTTGTTTTGTCGTGAAGTTGATCAAAACTATTTGTAATTCACTTGTTTTGTGCTTACCAACGAAAATGTGGACAAAAAAACACTAGACAGGCAAGTTTCTCTCAAGCAGCCATAAGATTCGAACTTGCTTGATGACATGTGAGCAAATTTACATTCCAAGCCATTTATGTTTGTATTTTATCCAAAAACAATTCACCCATACACTCATACACTTTGTCTTCGACCATGTTTTTAATTCTTCACGCCTAACGTTGTCTATTAAATATGCTTGTTAATACATTAAAGTATACAATTCTATAGAGATTCAAGTTTACAAAATTCATATTCCCTATACACTCAGATTATAAAGATAACTGTACTGAAAAGGGCCAAATAAGCTATTTTGCTTTAATTCAGAATTTACATAATACCCAGAAAAACAAGATGGTGAAAAGAAAGCCAGTCTCACAGCTGTAGTGACTTGAGCATGCACGGACAAATACTCTTCATCAAGGTAATTAAAAGACACATATTTTGTTCACTTTTAAGTATGCCCTATTTTCTGAGGTACTTCAGATTGCACCATGAACAGTTTGTATGTATTTGTGAATGCACTACACATAATGAAACAAGTACATGCAGATATGAAAGCTTTGAGCTGAGAAACTCATGCTGTATTTTCTATTTATTCCATTATGTGGTATAGCCATCACTTGCTCATCTCATTAATTTACAAGAAACTTGTTGCACATATAATTGTCAAATCCTCAACTCAAGTTTTCCCTGTTCACGTGAACACATTATGTGCAATATGTTTCTCTAGGATAAAAAGTCTCAGCTGGGATAAAAAGTTTGTTGCAAGTTGCTACTTTCAGCTATAATATTCTTCAGTTTGTTTGTTCTTGTAAAAAGAGTACTTTTTTTCTCTTTTAGTTGCCAACAATCCTTTGGGACTATTCATTGACAAGCATGATCCAATCCTTTTAAGAAGGCTTGTGGCAGTCTGTTATGCTCTAAAGAAGACTCAGCAGTACTTTAGCAGACACAATTCCTGGCAGATAATCAGAACAGGATAGTGAGGACCATGCAGTGAAAATCAGTGACTGGGGTTAATATAAACAAAGCTCCACTTTTTAGCATAATTAGGGACTGTTTACATGTATATAAATAGAATATAAGTATAAACTCATGCTTAACCAATATTGTTAATATGTTAAATGCAAAAGTTGATAAATAGTGTTTACAACACTACTATATGCTTGTAGCTTCGATCAAAGGTCTAACTTGCAAAGAGCTAGCTAGCTTCTCGTCGTTTTGAAATCAGCTCTTTCATCTTTTCTTACTAATTTGAGATTTCAACAATTTTAAAACAAAGTTAACCGATCAAGGGTAGAGTTCAAAGTGATCAAGGGTAGAGTTCGGCAGGTCAGGTCAATACATCGCTTGTATTTCTGCCTTGAAATAAACTCTGAATAAACTCTCGTAAATCTTTTCCACCCAAAAACAACAACCTACCATTTATCTTTAAATTTCGAGCTCAAAACAGTGAAACCTTGCTTCAATTTTGTAAAATATGCATTTTTTCTCTTTCGAACACCGTTGTCCCTATACTTTTACCTGAAAATTCGAACGATGACACTTGCCAGAGCAATTTTGCGTGGCGCGTGGGGTGACGCGAGCTGACGCGTACGTGAGGACACAAAATAATAAGGAAACACGCGCGAGTTTCCTATCTGTATATACTTAATCTGTGACCCAGTCCTTTTTAAGAATTTCGTGAAAAAAATATCATTTTTGTATCCGTAAAATTCTTTATTTAAATCTACTAACAGATCTCTAAGATTCAGAAATATTTAAACAATGACAGTTGAATTTATATAATATGTTATGAAATTTGACAAAAATCGTACTATCACGGAAAAATGTTGCAGCAAAGGCGAAAATTACGAAAAATCTGCGAGATTTTGGCTACTTTTTCTGAGTTTTTGAAAGTTCAAGTAAGAACCAAGACGTGAAACCACAGGAAATATTTAACTCCATGCAAAATACATCCGTGTGCGAAGTTTTAGGAAGACTGGACGTTTTAGGGTCGAAAAAAATACATTTAAAAAACATTGTTTACGAAAAACGCATGAAAAACGTCAATTTCTTCATGTTTTAAAAGGGTTAAAGCAAGGATTAAAAGTTCAGAATAAAGAGGAGTACCTGGCGTTCACTGCAAAATAAGTTTGGGACTGTCTAAAGGTTTCATTATATATTTTTTTTGAGCTCAAAAGCAAAGTTTTCTTTGACACGTACAAACATTTGTAATTTTTTAAAAATATTAAAGTCAAAATGCTCACTTTTTGCTGCAGATAGGTGTAAGACAGTTGGAACTAAACAGGAAACCTCGTCTGAGTCCAAAACAATGATGTCTTTTGACAAAAACAGTGTATTTCTTGCCAATTTTTGCTCGAAAACAAAAATTCTCACTCCTCGTCAACCAAATCCGACCTCTCCCCAGTCTTTTTGAATGTTGATTTTCCAGCGCGCCGGCTTCAGCCAATCATAGGTTTAAAACACTGAAGTTATCGTTCCAGATCTATTATAGTTCAATGGGTACAGCTGGGGTACGCCGTTAATGCGGTTTACCACTGACCAGGGCTCATTCACTTGCGGGCGACACAAAATTCCCCCCCTGGTTTAGCGATTGAAAATGTTGTTTTATTTCTACAATCTACATCGTGTATTAAAAAAATCGTATCGTCGTTTGAAATTATTGTGGATTTATGGTCAAGAACTTTAAACCGCCTGCGAATATGATAGCCTCTGCAGTCAACAGCGGGAAACAGGACGAAAGATATGAAAGGACTTAGGTAAAGTTTTATATTTTACATGGC
The DNA here is from genome assembly GCA_963855995.1 of Muricea muricata. Taxonomy (NCBI): domain Eukaryota; kingdom Metazoa; phylum Cnidaria; class Anthozoa; order Malacalcyonacea; family Plexauridae; genus Muricea; species Muricea muricata. The sequence continues at coordinate 1,573,567 of OY979726.1, read as the reverse complement.
CAGTAAACTTGAACAACATAAAACCTGACCCAGTGACCCATGAATACTTTACTATTTAGTACTCAAATGCGATGATACCATCATATCATTACAACAAAATTTATACATATGTCCATGCCTTATTTAAAACAGCATTTCAGTTGTCTTGGGCTGAAAGAACCTTTGTTTGGTTTTGCTCAACAATTGTAAATTGTAAACACAAACTTGCATCAAGTTTAACGTACAAAAAAATGTACATCTTAATTCAATAAAACTGTTTCACAAATTCGTTTTTACCACTTTTTTCTTAAATTTCTGTTTAGTTTAATATGAGTGGTAATAAATTTTGTACATGTCATAGTGAATGCTTTTCACTTTTCAGGGGAATTGTACTGAACATTGCTAATGCACATTGCACCAGATAAATGTTAGCCCACATGGCAGTCAATATGACAAGGACAAGGCCAGGAAGGTAAGAATTTTTTTTATATTTTCATCAACATAAATCAAAGTACTCTCAATCTACATGTATAAATTTAAATTAGTGTGTTCTCAATGGATTGGGATCCCAAGGAACATTTGCCTGAGTTACAAATTGCATACCTAGACCATTTCAGCAAGATAGTGTCCTTACCTGAACAATGTATATTTGGGCTATCCAGAGCAGTGTCATGCTATTAACACTTAAAGGGTCATAACAATTGTTGTCATATGTATGTATACGTATAATACTTGGTATACAATAAAAAACAACTATATTAATGAACAATGATTTTATTAATCAAAACAATACCAGTATTAACATATATAATTATTATATACATATATAAATTTATAAGATTTGAATTATGCAGCACCAACATTTCATTCCTGTTTAGTGAAAAAAAACATGATAATTGACACTGGGCAGTTTTAGGGGAGGGGAGAAGGGGGTGGATGGGGGTTGGTAGGGGTGTGTACTAATACCCCTCCCCTTAGGAACATCTGCACCTCTCCTATCAGCTGAGAATTGATCTGCCTCTAATAATTGAATATATACTTCACTTTTATAGATTCAGGCCTCTAGATGCCCAAAAATTCAGGACAGCCAGAAACTGTCAAACTGTAATTATCCAATTAAAATGTAGAGTAAAGTGAAAATTCAGTTGCTGTTAATAGATGAAGACTTAATTAAAAATTGACTTAATAGAAATAGACATTGTTAATAGAAAATAGACTTGCTATTAATATGAAATTAATAAATACTGGTAATAGCCTAAAAAATTTACAATTCAATGTTCAATTTTACAATGTTCAGGTTTGCTTTCTCGTCCCCTGTGAGAACATTCACCAGAAAATATCCACATGGTACTTTCCAGTTGGAATTTAAGGAGACTACCATAAACATTAGTGCGTCTGAAGCTTCTGGCAACGAGTCATCGTCGTCATCAATGCCATAGTCAACAAACTCCGCAATACTTCCCTGTCTTACCATCCCACTAAACATGCTTGTGTATAGACATATCATCCTGGATATGCACCTGGATTTTTCTTCTTCTGTGTGACTAACCTTTTCATAAGTTCCTTAGTAAGAGGGTGGTAAAGGGTTTTTTCGTGAGCCGTGAATTGCCAATATTTGTTGTTGTGAAATGAGATTTGACAAATTTTTGTGTCATGAAATGTGATTTACATGCCTATATCTGAGCCGTGATTGGCAGCTGGACGAGTAGGGATGAGTGCTAAAGAACAAAGTACAATGCATTGGTTACAACAATTTTACTAAATGCATTTATTTTCTTCATTCTTTTCTACATATATTGGCTGCTTTTACAAAAATTAATCCGAATTTGAGCTTTCAATGGTGCTTTTTACTTTCTACAGCATGAAAATAGGCTGACAGGTTAAGAAAGGGGTTAAATTTACACAGTTAAATACGAGTTCATTAAATTTCGTGAAATTACTAATTTTTACCTGTGAAATGTGAAATGGCTGTTTTTCCTCTCATGAAACGTGATCCGACCCCCCTCCCCCCCTTTAGCACCCTCTAGTAACTCCATAAAAAGTTTTTTCCAGAATATTAGCACAATCACTACTGACAAGGTTTTTTTTTAACTCACACTGTCATCAAGGAGCTTACCTTTTTATTTAACCTACATGTTTTTTTTTTCTGAGATATATTCAATTTCTTCTTCAAACTTTCAACCTGGTCCATAAGATCACAAACTTTTCTTCTTAATCTACAAGGAGCTCTTATAAAGTAAGAATGGTCTTAGTCATTTGCCTCATTACCACTCACTTTACTTTGACACTCATCAGGTTGTTTGCTTTTTTTTCCTGGCTGGCTACTTACAATATTGAAAACCTTCATTCCTAAGTTGTCATTGCCATCATGCAGTAACAACTTCAACACAACCTGGTTCTGTGGATGCAGCTTCAAATTCCTCAGTCACAAGAACTGTTTCCTTCAAACCACTAGGCACCTTTTGTTTTTCTACCTAAACAATAGATATTTATTTGTTTCAGCTGGACAGTGACAATAATTGTTTATTATAATTACTGTAGATTATTTTAAAATTGACCAACCTACTCAGTATTCAACAGTGCTAAATTAATCTTTCAGGCAATTTTAAAACATTGGTACATAAAACAGTTCTACCAACTATAAACACAAATCCGAAACATACAAAAAGAATAAAATCTTGCAAAATTTCTGTGGACTAACCTAGATATACATAACTTTCAAAGGCTCTTAATTCAACAAGAACTTAAAAAATCAAGATTGCTGTTTAATTGTCTAACATGAAATAGTTATTAATGAATTTTCTGATAATGCATGTTTTGTTTCTGTACTAATTACTGTAACCTGAAATATCACATTCTTGACAGCATAACAAATTTTTAGGTATATTTAATAAAATCGGAAATGCACAAATAAAAGGCAAAATGGAATTGTCCCTTTCAATTAGTCGTCAGAATTGTTTTAAGTTGTTCCTTTATCTGCTGTATTAACCCTAGGTAGTTAGTTTCAGTACAGACACTTTTGAAAACATGATTGAAAAACTACAAATTTTGGGTTATATTTGACCCCAATCGATAATGGGCCATGAACAGGATTTGGGGTTGCAAACTGATATTTTTAATATGTCTAACAAAGTGACCTTCCTGACAAACAACCTTCACGTGTAACCTTGATGTCCTGTTTGTAAATATTGTTTTTATATAGTGAAATAACCGATGGAAATATCATGTGTGTATTATCTAATCTAGTGGGTCATATGTGGCCTATGGAATTCTCAATGTTTATATGCCATTCATTGGCATTTTATTGGATATAGTAAATGTAATAGGACACGAGAACAAGGTACAGCACCAACCTCAGCAAGCCACTTAAAGATTGTGTGTACAGCATATGGCTTCAATACTGCTTTTCCACCAGGGCCATCTTATTCAAACATGTCAGTGCTCTGAACACATACGGCTATCTTTCACCGGAACAAATTTGGCTGGTCCACCTTTGTTTCCATTTTTTACTCACACAGTGTACAACTCTGGATTTTTCACAGAATCTGGAAAGTACAAATGGATATTGCATGCGTAGAAACTTTGATGTCAAGTCGTCAACTGTCAAGCGATTAAAAAAAGTCGTGAATGCGTGATTACTTTTTACATTATACAAATAGCTGTCAAAACTATTCAGCATTTATACTTACCGATGAAGAGATAAATATTTTCCTTTTCCAGTCTTCCAACAGCAAAAGACGGAGCAAGAATTGGGCATTTTGTTTTTTCTCAAATCATGCAAAATATTGTATAAAAAACGCCAGGGGGGTGAAAATATTTTATTTTTAACCCCTTTTTCCACATTCATAGCTGGTCAGTGGTGTATACCATAAATTTGTGACGTAAAAATGACGTATTTTTGGCCAAAAGCCGCCATGTTTTTGGGGACACTTTTTTGACTGTTGAGGTATTAGAGCCCGATCTCCAGATATATTAGTAGAGCTCAGTGGTCGACATGCTCCGAGCAAGTTCCTTGTTCCTGATTCAGAAGAAGCTGTATCACAGATCAGATATATACAGATAGGGAACTCGCACTCAATAACCTCAATTTTTGTGTCCCCGTGCTCACGTCATTCCACGCGCCACGCAAATTGCTCTGGCAAGTGTCGTTCGTCGTGTTTTCAGTCAAAAGCATAGGAAAAACGCCGTTCGAAAGTACAAAAATGAATATTTTTGCGAAGTTCCTTCACCGATCTTCATTTTGTATGTATGTAGATATTTCAGTAGAATTTGCGTTTGATTCTTGTGTAGAAATTTCTAAATTTCCTTAAAAGTAGGGATAAACCAGAAAATGACGGAAACACGCTCTCAAAACTTCACCGCGACACATCGCTGGAATTTGTCGTTTTAAAGCATTTTGCATGAGAATCTTTGCACGTAAAACCTTCTTGCGGTTTAGATGTTCTAGCATGCACGTTTAAATGCGTGTTTTGTTGACACATTTCGCTAGAAATTGAGTTTAAACGCCGTGTTTAGGTCGGCTCACGCGGTTTGTGCCAGCGGTATCACCCATGAGCGCTGCACCGACTTCTGACACCGAAAAAAAATTAAAAAAAAAAACAGAAACGGGGCGAATTTAAAACTCCGCCTCGCCTACGGCAGGCGGAGTAATAATAGTGGGTACTTACGGTTACCATTAGGTAGGTAAGTCTATGACATGCTTAGAAGGTAACTCTAATCTACTATAGTTAGTATACTAGAGTTAACTTAGTTGACTGAGGTAACTCTAGTCTAACTTAGTGGTAGACTAGAGTTACGTTAGTTAACTAAGGTAAAGTTACTACTGTGACTCTACCTTAGTTAACTAACGTAAGTCTAATCCACTACTAAGGTAGACTAGAGTTACTTTAGTCAACTAAGGTAACTCTAGTATACTAACTATAGTAGATTAGAGTTAGCTTCTGAGCATGTCAGATAGACTTACCTACCTAACGGTAACCGTAATAACTAGATTGTTGTGAGAACTATAAAGCTACGAAAACTGGTAGGGGTGGAAATACACATTGGGTCGGAGCGGGTTGTGGGCGTACGTTTAACCGCGAGTGCCCACTATTATTTCAAATTTAGTATACTCACTTCTACTAACCTTAGTTCTCACAACAATCTAGTTATTACGGTCACTGTTAGGTAGGTAAGTTTATTCAGAAGGTAACTCTAATCTACTACAGTTAGTATACTAGAGTTACCTTGGTTGACTAAGGTAACTCTAGTCTGCCTTAGTGGTAGACCAGAATTACGTTAGTTAACTAAGGTAAAGTTATCGCGACTCTACCTTAGTTAACTAACGTAACTCTAATCCACTACTAAGGTAGACTAGAGTTACCTTAGTCAACCAAGGTAACTCTAGTATACTAACTGTAGTAGATTAGAGTTACCTTCTGAGCATGTCATAGACTTACCTACCTAATGGTAACCGCAAGTACCCACTATTATTTTAAATTTAGTATACTTACCTCTACTAACTGTACCAAGTATAGTTGGTGTTTATCAGTGCACATCATCTTTTTGTCTCCAGGAATTGAACCTGGAAACCTAATTAGGTCCACTCTAATTAGGTCCCCTCCAGGGGCAGTTTTTGTTAAAGTTTAGTGATAAGGTTACAGGCGTGACATAACAAAACATAGCAGAAAAATGTAGTAATGTACCACCTATATGTTTTTGTGTGTTTTTGACTGCGACTACCCGCATTGAAACCAAAGCTGAACTGACAAAGAAAATGGAAACGACAAAATAAAACTAGTAAACTTACTTTCACTTTATCTTTAGATGGTCGTGGCTTCGGTTGGTCTCGTTTTATCATGCTAGTATGGTTTTATCTGGTAGGCACTCTCTCTTCATAGAACATCAAGGCGGTCCAAAGTTGGTAACAAGCTCACTCATATCCAGTCAACCATCATGAAATAAGGGGAAAATTAACGTTGCAAAATATATCAAAATATTGAAAAGTACACGAAAATTTGATTGTAAATGTCTAAAATGACTTTGACAAACCGTACATTGTTAAAGTATTTGCATCTTGACATCTTCTGACGGACACGGCTAGTGATTCACTTCTTAGGTCGATATCAATTCTTTCCCATCTTATTCTGTCATTGGTTGGTGGTTGGTATATTCACTTTTCACTTGGCATCCAATGAAAAAATAAGCAATTACGATGTTTAAAAAACTGTTTACAGGATAAGCAAAGAAAACTACGTTAATAAGCGTTAGAGAGAACTAGGTAATTATTTGTACAGGTAATCGCTAAGGTGAACGGCATTATACATTCATGAAAATTAGTAGGATCATTATACAGGGAGCATAAAAAAGATATCGGAGCGCACTGACGCATTAATTATGTAATCTACAGAAAATATTCTTTGACAGCAAATAAGACCAGGCTTTCGATTGTGACCATTTTGGTGAAATGTGAAAAAAATATGAAAATAACCGGTTGAAATCGCACATTTTCACTTTTGGATCTAATACTACTGCCACTGAAATAAACAAAGGGCCGCTGGAGTCGGCACCTTCGAAGTTTGTGTTCCCACGCATGTCGCATGTTTACTTTGCAGGCACCAGCCAGTCAATTGCTTTTTCTGGCCAATATAAACGCTGAACTGGCTGTTACGATAATTTTAAATCTATGCACCGGCTTTAGGACCAATTCGGTTCGTCTATTGTGGTGTTTAATTTAGATCTATTTACCTTGTATGTGACCTGAATGCACTGATCAGAATTGTTCAATATCTTGCTTGTAAGTACTTAAAAAATACATCCCTCGAAATTGCCTTCATTCCAAAAATATGTAATTTCTGGCGTGAATTTTGTAAATATCTACTTTTGAAACCGCCATATCACGCTAAAAAATTACATATTTCTGCAATAAAGGCAATGTTGAGGGATGTATTTTATAAGTACTTACAAGCAAGATATTAAACAATTCTGATCAGTGCATTCATGTCATATACAAGGTAATTAAATAGATCTAAATAAACCGAATAAGTCCTAAAGCCCGTGATCTATGTATCACGGAACTCATGAAAACCAGGTAGAAACTTATGTATATTAATTAGCTTCATTAGTATTGTTTTCTTTTATAATATTCTAAGTCTATTTTTTTGTAATCTATGTAAATCCTGAGGAGTCTACCCAAACTTGTTTGGAGTCTACAGTTTAAAATAAAGTTTAGTATTCAGCGCGCGTCGCGTGCCACAACTCATAAACACCCTGGGCACGACGTTGTGTTAAGGTAACTTGCTGCTGTTTCACCTTTGTGACGTTGCAAATGCAAATTAGTTCAGGTAGCGGCGCGTAATTGCGTTTTTGCGTCGTACATTCCCTGCCCATGACCGCATATGTTCAAAGTGCTAGAAGTCTTATCCACAACCTTGGCTAATCTTGTTCGCAATTTCTGTGTGATGGTATACTCGTCCACGCCACTTCAAGCGAAGCAAGCCAAAAAATCGTGAGTGTATATTATTTAACAATTAGTCGCCGAGCCGAAGTGAATATAGGCTTGTAATCACCGAGCCTGAGGCGACAAATTGTTTTAGTATAAATTTCCAGGTGTTTACAAATAATAATCAACACAACTTTACAAAATTCACTTCAAATTTGTTACTGTATAAAAAAGGAAAAAGCTATAGTCACTGGTCAGAGACTATCGCTTCAAAGACAGCAAATCTTGACCATTTAAAATACAGGAAAATCAATAATCACCTGGAAATTTATACTAAATAGGTCATGATAATTTTGTTCTTGGTCAAAAAATTGATCAAAGTTAGTTTGCACTTTAACTAGTTTCCAGACTACATTTCTTGCAAAGCACAATTAAAGTGTCGATTTGAGGTATTAATCCCCCTACTGTCATAAGCGATGTTTTAAAAGCAGTTTTTTAGCCTCAATCAAGTGATGTTTTTACAATACTGCGATAACGTGAAAATAAAGTAAAAAGTAACACCTAGATTTTTTACTTACGTAGAAGTATTGACTGAAAACTTTACTTATAAACGTAATATTGTTGCTTAAAAATTTTACATAAATAAAAGAAAATATTGGAAAAATTTAATTATTTAAGCGAAAGTATTACTGAAGTAGCCTGAGATATAACCTGGCTGAGCCAAGCACATTCTCACTTGTCTGCTAACCGCTGATTCCGCTTTCATACTATAACTTTGAACTGTTTTACTTCGCCAAAGTACGACAAAAATAACGAGGTAAAAAGTAGTACTTCGTTAGAAGCAAATACTAATTGTTTTTACTTAAATTAACAGAGTAAATATACTTCAACCCTTTTTCTACTTTTCTGTGATAAAATTTTCTTAAGATAATCTCTCATTCCCCGACCAAAGATTTTGTACGGACAAACGAAAATAGGAAAAGCTTGCTTCTGTTTTTCAGCTACAGAACTCAGAGATCATTTGGGCAAAGCTGGCGACAAGGTGGAAGAAGAGAATCGAAAAGAGGGAAGCGTAAAACGCGTGACGACCGATTTAACGTGTATTTTCAGGACGTGTTTGATGATGCAAAGTTATACCAAGCAAAGGATAAGGTAAATAGGAATACTCGTATATGTGAAATTTTATTTCCAACTCTGCTATAAAATGTTCATGCATGACACTCCGAGGATGGTTAATTATTGAACTAAGCTGAATATACAACTTGAATTCCATAAAGCTCAATTCTAAGACTACAAAAAAGATGTTGGGGATTGTTTGCTTCCATATTTCTAGGATTTTTTACTTATTAAACTATGCGATTTGCAGGATGAGATAAAATTCAACAAAGCAAAAATTCCGAAATTGCAACAGCAGCCAAGAAAACGTAGGGCACCAAATAAAGAAAGCAAAGTATCTATCGATGAAATAAAGGTTTGCCATACTTTATTTATACTGGATAGCTTTATCTCCAAGAGGTCCAGCAAGGATTCATCCAGTGTTACTACAGGAGGAAACCTAAACTAAACTAACTTTATTTATACTGGATAGCTCTATCAGTTCTAATCTGTTCTTCCTAGAGGTCCAGTAAGGATCATCTCTCATTGATCCAGTGTTACCACAAGAGGAAACCTAAACTAAACTAACTTTATTTATACTGGATACCTCTATTAGTTCTAAACTATTCTTCCTAGAGGTCCACGAAGGATCATCTCTTATTGATCCAGTGTTACTACAGGAAGAAACCTAAACTAAACTAACTTTATTTATACTGGATAGCTCTATCAGTTCTAATCTGTTCTTCCTAGAGGTCCAGTAAGGATCATCTCTCATTGATCCAGTGTTACCACAAGAGGAAACCTAAACTAAACTAACTTTATTTATACTGGATACCTCTATCAGTTCTAAACTATTCTTCCTAGAGGTCCACGAAGGATCATCTCTTATTGATCCAGTGTTACTACAGGAAGAAACCTAAACTAAACTAACTTTATTTATACTGGATAGCTCTATCAGTTCTAATCTGTTCTTCCTAGAGGTCCAGTAAGGATCATCTCTCATTGATCCAGTGTTACCACAAGAGGAAACCTAAACTAAACTAACTTTATTTATACTGGATACCTCTATCAGTTCTAAACTATTCTTCCTAGAGGTCCACGAAGGATCATCTCTTATTGATCCAGTGTTACTACAGGAGGAAACCTAAACTAAACTAACTTCATTTATACTGGATAGCTCTATCAGTTCTGTACTGTTCTTCCTAGAGGTCCAGTAAGAATCATCTCTTATTGATCCAGTGTTACTACAGAAGGAAACGTAAACTAAACAAACTTTATTTATACTGGATAGCTCTATCAGTTCTAAACTGTTCTTCCTAGAGATCCAGTAAGGATTCATCCAGTGTTACTGCAGGAAGAATCTAAACTAAACTAAACTAACTACATTTATACTTAGAATCATCTGTTATTGATCCAGTGTTGCAACAGATTAAAACCTACACTAAACTAACTTCATTTATACTATAAATGATGTCTTATTACCAACTTTAAGGTTCAATTACAGCAAAAAAGTAGACGCAAACTTCGCCGCAGTACATCGCAAATTTTGGGCATAGAAAAACGGGAAAAAATACCACAGGTAAGCAAAGCAAAAACATCCTGATGATTTGAAATTTTAAACACAGAAGCACTTATTAAAATGTACAAATATGATGATAGGTTATTTTAAGACGGGCGAAGAAACAAAGACAGGAATTAAATCCAGAATTTTTCGAAGAAACTCCAAGACCGTTAAGGGTAAAAACTTATTCATTTAATTTATCAATTCTGCATTTTGTATCCTTTGGATCAAATCTCATTGAAATATTTATTTACATTGATTAGATTACCATAATTGTATAATATATTCTTAAATGTCTATGAAAGGAAATTTTGTCCACCATTTTGATGGTTGTATTGGCAGTGGCGAAGCCAGCTCGACATTTGGTCATGCAAATGCAAATTTTTCAGTGTTTATAGACCGTATAAGGAATCAATTTCTAAAGAAATGAATAATGATGATTTAAATTTGCACAGCATGACCAAATTGTCGGGCTGGCTTCGCTACTGTGTGGTGGGAAGATCAGATAAAATAACAATATAACTTCTTTGGTAGAATTTTGTAACTCCGTTCCTTGTCATGATATTCAACTTTATAGGATATGCAAATAACACAACCACCGACGTCACACTGTATAATGAGTGTCTGTTAGATCGCTTATTTTGTAGCATATAATAGTGAAAAATAACTAAAACTTCACTTGCATGTGTGTAGGCTAAGTTTAACATCCAGGCCTGGGTATTTAAGTGTTATAACTTGAGTACTTTTAAAATTAATGCAGCTTTTTTGAGAAGCAATTATGCACAATGACGTCATCGGTTGTGTTATTTTTAAATAAAAAAATTGATATCTCGAGAAGTAAGGCATTTACGAAAATTCTATCAAAGAAGTTATACTGTGATTTTAACTGATCTTTTTAATGCAATAAATCTGGCGTCATATGGCACCTTTTGTTCGTTGTTTTTCATTGTCATGACCAAGTACTTACAAAGCCTGCTAGACAAAGTATTGGTCAGTGAGCTCTATATTAAACTGGAACGATAACTTGGTCGCCATCTTTGAAGCCAAATTGACGTTCAAGTGTTGTTCTATTGCATTTGTCGGCGCGGTTGACACCATTTTGCCAGAAATGTATCACGATTTCATGTTTTCACCTTGATTTAAGATGTAATGTTATGGTTTATGATACAAGAAATGTATTAGGAAAATGGAATTGAAACTGTTTACAATATTTATGAATGTTGAACGTCAATTTCCGCCATCTTGCCTTCACCCAAACATGGGGTTCTACATTGTTCCAGTATTTACGGAGCTCACTGGTACTGGTACCCTAACCAATAGTGAATAGTAAAGTCACACTGGCAGAGCCATTTGGATTGGCACAAAGTTGACCATCATCCACTGCAGTGACTCTAACCATAAGCCGTCCAAAAATGTGCGTAAAATTTGTCGCGAGCCGCAAGCGCCATTCATGAAAGTCATTTATAATATATATAACTTTCATGATGCGACAAATTTTACGCGCACTTTTTGGGCGGTCTATTCTCTAACTTACAAAACACCACGCACATCCATTACCATCACAAAGACACATTTACCTTCTCGCGTCACATTCAATCACCCTTTACTCCTATTTACCTCTCAATAGCTAACAAGGTCCACGGCATGTCTCTTCACCCAGTCTCACGCGGCTACGAAAAAGGAAAATTTGACGCCATCAACGAAGAAAGGAATTGGAGAAAAAATTACAAGGAATAAAGAAAAGAGGAGCGAGAAACTTGATGTAAGAGCAACAAACGAAATTCAACGAACAAGGTCAGGACGGCTGGTGAAAAAACGAATCAAACTCAGCTTTTGAAATGTGACAACAAAAATATTCAATAGCAATTTAAGATCAATAAACAAAGCGTAACAACACATTCGATTTTAAATATTGTTAAATAAATATCAGTGCTATGGATTTCATGATTTTCCAGGCACAAAAAAATGCACAAATATGCTTCTGTCAAACTTACGGAAACTTACTTCTTCTGCTGAGCACAGATCTTCAGTTTTCATCTTCGAATGATCGCCGAGTTTGCTCTCGACCTAAATGTTATCAAACAAGAATACATGAGCTATGCTTTGCTTTGTACAAGCTTTTCATGCAATTAATAAAATAGCATTTCATTTGAGTAAAGAGCTGTCCCAATATGAACTCGTATTGTGACTGGCTTTCCGAGACAATAGTTATCAGTATTAATGATTCGTTCTTTAGAATTTCAATTTCTATAGTTTTATTGTCTTCCATTGTCTTGATCAACCAATCACAGCTTCTGTTCGTATAGCTAGATGGCGACCCTTTCCTTTACCTGTTAAACTTGCCCATCTGCTTGACTTTCTTCATCAGAGCTGTTGTTTGTTCTACACGAAAACAAACAAACAAATGAATAGAACAAGGAAGCAAACAAACAGACAAACATAAATAACACGATTCATGCATTGAAATTATCGGATATCAAAAACATTGAGAGGTCGGCCCCCGCCTTCCCCCCCCCCAACCCACTGCAAACGATCAGAGACACACACAACATACTTGATCTCCTGGGTGATACAACAGCCGCTCTCATCGGTGTCGCCGTCGCGGACCTACTCGACGACGAAGACGATATTTTGGCGGGACGTATAGTGGGTGGTGGGGCCACCACCACCCCATGTCCTGTCCCGTGTCGCGCCTGCCTCCGCCTCACCTGTGGCGGAGCCTTTGCCTCCGTGTGAACGTACGCCAGCTTCACTTGACGAACTGAAATCATTATGAACAATTCGAATTTCGGTATAATTGTGTGGAAACACCACGTAAATTTACTATCGCAAAGGTTTCGATCCATAAGTTCGGATCTCTTTGATTTACCTTGCTGTTTCGAAGCCTGAGACGCTTTTATTTTTGCATCGATCGACTTTAGTTTCTCCTCCCGTTGTTCGTGTTTTTCCTGCAAACACAATGAGTAATAGCTAAGCTTCGGACGAAAATTACCGAAGACGGTCAAGAATCAGTGAACTCTATATAACTATGCCTGAAACGATAACTCTGCCGCCATCTTTGAAGCGAAATTGAAGGCCGTCATTGATAACCACGAGCCGAAAATCAACCACTTTTAAACTCTATTTTTAGCCCTAGATTAGCGCCCTTTTAACCCTGTTTTAAGTCAAATATCTTCTAGACTTAAAACAGTTTTAGTCGAGCACTATTCTAGGGTTGCAAACAGCGTTTGAAAATGGCTGACTTCTGTGGCTCCTGGTTATTAATGACCGTCTTCAATTTCGCTTCAAAAATGGCGGCCACGTTAACGTTGCAGGTATAATACAGTATATCGCTCCGCAACAATATTTCCAGAGGTGAGCGAAGTAGCAAACATTGATAAGAACGTTTTAATGAATGACGTGTCCATAATTTACTATCTTGTTCCGCATATAAAACTCGTAACAAAAAACTTAAACTTTACCAGATATAATGCTCTCCAGTCGTCATGTTTCATGGTCGACGTTTCCTTAAAGTCTCGTTGACAATGAATCTTCCATAGAGGTCCCGTGTCCTCGGTGAAATACTACAAGTACAAAATCGCAACTGGTGAACGAGTGAAGCAACAATAACTGAACGTCCCTATTGCAGGATTTTAATGTTTCTCAGTGAGAAAATAACACGTGAGAGTATTCTCAAAAGTCAAACCGTGAATTAGGATAAGACAAGCGTCGCCGAAATTTGTCTATTGTCTAATCATAGGCAGTCCAGAAATCAGGGTTGACAAGGCTATACGAATATTGCGCGAGATTGACCCACTATCGCGCGCCAAAGTATTTAAAATAGCAATACGGCGAGCTCTGATACCTCTAAAAGGAATATTATGTAGGATTGACTTTCTTAACCGATTTCTGGGCAGCCAATGTTTTCATAAAGAAATAAGCAAATTAATAATAAATATATGGAAAGAAATACCCAAAACTAACCGGATTATATTCCTCTAAATTCCAAAGTTGCGCAGGAGAACATCTAAAAATTTGGTACAAATTGTGTAAGAGTACAGCTAAACCAGTCTGGTTGTATAAAAAAGTAAATAATGTCAACAACTATGAGTAGTGGAAACGTTAACCAATCAAAACCACGTACTTTGTACTTAATCACTACTTAACCAGAAAAAAAGCGATTAAAAAAGTGATTAAGAGTTTTATTTAACCGGTCCCAGTACATTACGAAATTTACAAAACGTACGAAAAACATCTTACTTCGCAAGAACTGGCTCCAAAATGTCAAATGGCACTCCCCCAGTATCGAAAAGGGCTACAATAAAATGAAAATAAACAATCACAAATGGATCAAAATTTTATTGGATCAAACGTTTACATATTAAAATAAAACGCCGTTTAATAGGATGATCTAAAAACAGCAAAAAGGCTGGTACATTTGCGAACAGAAATGCAAGTTTTTATTTAAAGGTACTAAACTCGGTTCAAATATACTTATTGGTTAGATTTATAATTCTCTTTACTAAACACTAAACACAATTGCAAAGTTTTTCAGCGACTTTCATAACGGAATCACAAATATATAAATGATCTAACACAGCAAATGGATTTCCGTTTTGTTGCTAGTTCAAGATCTTTTGCCCATGGTTATCATATATTCTTTCAACATTCAGATCACCATCATTGATCCGAACCAAACCTAATGCATGCACAAACCGTTTCCCACCCTGTCAGCTTATGTGAACGGCACTTACCTTCGACATTCTCGATTAAAATCTTGATACACAGCTCGTGCAAAGACACAACCACTGAGAATAAAAAAAAATAAATGAGAAATTTGCCAGGAAGTTGCATTGGTATTAACATGGATGGTTATAAAATTCATCATTAATAATTCACGAAGGAAACACAAAAGAAACACATATTTAATGAACATCTGTATATCAAATAAAGGTTTTGCCCTGATTTACATAAACTTTCAGTCTGATTTTCTGACCAAATATCATTCATTTCTTTGAGATTATGAAAGATCAGAAAGAATGCGAACTTTTTTCCAGACATTTTATACAAGTACAGCAAAGCATTCGCATCCGGTCTGTATCTGATCTACAACCGCTGGCCTTCGGCTCACGTTTGCAAATCAGACACAAATCAAGCGTCATGACTTCATCTATAAACTTATCGAGCTTCTTTAACTATCCGTGGTATTTTTAGAATACATATCGGAAACACAAGACGTTAAAGACGTATCAATAATAAAAACTAAGTTAGATCCATTTAGAACAACTTTTAAAAATTATCAATAAAGGCCTTAGTTCACACACTTGGTTCTTAAAATATTTGAACTCAACATACGAGCTGTCCGCCATCTTGGATAAATTTTTAAGCTCATTACATGACGTCCCAAGTGGGGCAAGCATTAAAACATTACTCGCAATATAAAAGTACGTAACAAACCATAAAGTGGGCCAATTTCTCAAGAATCGAGCAAAATGTGAAAAAGCAGTAACAGGTTTTGTTAGTTATAATTTCAAAATTAGCTCTTTCAAATAAGATAATTAACCACGTACTTACCCCCAGATCTGTTTGCCGTACGCTTTCCAGAGAACACCTGGGTCTTTGATTTTCTTGACGATAGCAAGTCAGCAGGAATTATATCGGATGACATAGTGGCTAAACAAAATAGTCCTGTAGCTCAGAGACCATTATGAATTTCAAAGTTATGGACACAAAATTATCAGGGTTGCTCTCTTTTACGCGTTTACTTGCGGGTTAAAGTAGCTCGGCAATCTAAATCATGGCACATTGTACCACTTTGGCCATAGAATCTTTTACGATGCACGTGTAAAGCTTAGTTTAGGTCATTGCACAGCTCTACTGGTTGTCTTTACAACTGGAAAAGTTTTATTCTCCTACCCTTCGTATGGCCAGAAACATTGTAGTCATGGATAAGCTGCGGAGTTTATGCAAATGACTTATAATTAGAATTGAATTCAAATGGGAGACATGGCAAACTTTGAAGAAACTCTCTTTTAAATACAGAGTGCTGCAGAGCTGTGCAATGGCCTACAATGAAGCTCAAGCGTTTACCATGAAACATTTTATGGTGGACAGATAAAGCTACCTAAATAAAGGGCTGGAAGTTTATACACCATTGGGCTCTCCTGGACAAAACGTCACGCAGATTTTGCTGCGATATCTGGTGCGTTTTCTAGTTTTGATTCATGGCAAAAGAGAAGAATTTGGCGACAAGTTATTGCGATGTGACGATCCCTAGAAGCGCTCTATAAATGCAGCATTGGAAGATCGCTATCAAACTTTTGATCAGTGCAAGTAAAAGTGTTTCTACAAAATTATATTTTGAAGATTACGCTTTATTGATGCTGAAAGAACAAGACTCAATTGGCAGAGCATTGAGCTAGCATTAGATTCAAAAGTTGTACGTTTGATTCCTGCCATCACTAGGCATATTTATCAACTTGCTCAGTGTGGATATAAACTCAGAGTAACACCATAAACATCTTAGTACCTTTGCGTTTTCGTGGTGAATCTTCAAGATAGTCGGGCAGCCTAGGTTGTGGAATATAGTTGGGCTGGATATCAGGCAACAGTGATATCCCAATCTCCTCTGCACTTGGTAAAGTTGGACCGGGAGGCCTTGGAGCCATGGTTGAGTGTTTCGTCTTTAATCTTTTCTTCGGGCTGGGCGCTGGAGCTTCTGAGACAAACCCCAAATCACATAGTTGCATGCTTGCTGCCTGCTGTAGAAAGAAAGTTCAAAATAAAGCACTAGACAAACTTGGAAACATCTTGTTTCTTATCAATGTTTAGTCATGAGAGTGTACCCAAGCATATTATCCTGTGTGGGCAATATCTCTGTTGTACTTTAATATTTCCCAATTGAGAACTTGAAAACACCTTGAGGGCATTGGGATTGTTTGAGGGCAACACTAATTGACAGTAAAGTTTCAAAGTTTAAATTGGAACAAATCCCTACATGCAATAATTAGCTTTTTAATGAGTTCTTGATTAGTTATTAATTACAAACTTGAGACCTTAATTAGACTCTAATTATTCACCTTTTGCTTCTTGATAGCTCCATTTTCTTCTGCATTTGGGTTGCTCACCAGTTTCTCCTTTTGTCTAATTTTGGCATCTTTGTTTGGACAACTTTGGGACAACTTTGTCGGGCTTTTTGCAACGTTGCTTTGTTCGCTTTTAAAATCTGATTTTAACGTGTTTAAAGGGGAGCTTTTCTTTACTGGACTGTTCTGCTCCACAGGAACTAAACTTTTCCATTTTTTAACCAATGCCTTGGACAACAATGCAATACTTCCACCTTTTTTCTTCAAATTGTTCACACATTTTCCTATGCCAGTCGACTGGAGTAAACATGTTGAAAATATTCAGTAACCATTGTGGAATAGCAATTTTTAATTATTACTATTTAAATTAAGAGCAGAAGTACTTCATATGAGGTGCAGCCAAGCATTTTATATTTGATAAAGCACTATTGTTCTTATTTTAAATGGCTTCCATAACTATTTATTTTATACCCATGGATCTTGTCAGTTTATTTAGGAAGAAATTTTCAATAAATATGTTTTCAATAAAGGCAAAATCTACATGTGTTTTATTACAGATAAAGACTCCTTCACAACTATGACTTCCTTTGTGCTTTTCTCATGAAGTTTCTGAACTGGGTATAAAAATTATGATCAGCAAGAAAGCTTAGAAATATGTTTACATTAAACTAATTAGTGTGCAAGATTAGTGTGCATCTCATTAACAAGTATTAAATCACCAGGGCATGCCAAGACTCAGGTCAACCTATTTAGGCATGGGAGAGGGGGTAACTGCACCCAATCCGAACGTTGTATCCCAATAAAATTATTGTCTCCAATAAATTATTGGGATTGTTAGGCTTAGGGTCAGGGTTGGGGTTTGGGTCAGTGTTCATTTTATATGCATGAAATGACAATTCCAGTAACTATTGGAACTATCAAACGTTGTAACCAGTAATTTTATTGGAATACAACGTTCGGATCGGTTGGTAACTGAGATCATTATTTCTGGGGTGTTTTCCCCCAATTGTTTTGATTTACCAAGCATATCAATTCTGTTGAAAAATTTATCATGTGTCACTTTGCCAACAGAAGGTTTGCTAATGCCACCCCACCCCTAGCCTTTAAGGGAAGCAACCCTAAGATTTGGCACCCTGCATATCCCTAGCTAATTCTGAAGCTCCCACCCCACCTCACACAAAAGAAATTCATCCAAACATACCTTCAGTATTTCAAAACCGATCACTATTTCATCTAATGCCCTTAAATACCTCAAAGTCTGAAAATAAAAAAACCCCAATTGTTTTCGACTGTTTACCAAATGACACTCGCCTCCATGTAATGTGCTTGCCATCTGATGTGTGAAAGATTGGCCAAGTTCTGAACCCGATATTATGTAATAATTAACCAGAGAAAATTAGCCTACTGTAGCAAAATTAAAAACCTATGAAAATAAATACTATATAGGAACTTAAGAATTGTAACGAGCACTGATTAAATAAATTGAAAAACAAAACAATTTTCTAAGCAGGGTACCACAACACTATTTGTAGATATTCATGCATTGCGGTAGCTCAAAGCGTGAAGACATTTATTTTAAACATTAAAGGTTCAAATTCCCTCTCATCCACAAAAGGCACCGGTATTTAGAATGACCTTTTCCACACATATCGGAACACGTATCTTACCAACAAAACAATAAATCAAGTGAGGATCTGTATCAAAACTTCGCATCAATTCGAACACTTCCTAACGTAAACATATCAACTAATTTATCCTGATTTATCAACGTAGAGAATTGAAAGAAAATTTTGTCGACTTTTCGCACAAACCTTTTCCTCGTCGAGAGAATCGGAGTCCAGCTTCTTCTTTACTTTTAAAATGGCCGTTTCTCCACCGTCCATAGTCACAGATCTGTGTAAAAATTAGCGTATTATGACTTTGTTGGTGTTCTCCAGTATTTTTATGAGTTGTCCTTTAGAACTTCATGTGTTCAACTTCCGGTGATAGATACTTCCGGTAATAAGCATATTTTGCGTGAAAATTTTGCGCGCTTGCGTGTTCAACACTTATTTCGTCGGAAAAAGTACGCCGTAAGTATTTTGAGGGTATGTTTAAAAACAAAGTACTCCAGAAATCGCAGACAAGGCAGAATGAAAATTTTAAATGAACAATGTACTATTCAAATATGTGTTCAAAATTAAACTATAGCGCACTAAATTGCAACTAGTTATCTCATTTCTTAAATTTATATTTTTAATTAAAACCTTTCTCTTTGCACAATAATATTAGCTATAATAATCTACTGGATCTGTTCTCCAAATTCTAAAACGTGGAAGAAACTAGAACATTTAAAAACACGCAAGGTACCAATGATCTATTTTATTTTGCCTTGCAATTTGGAAGGTATGGCGCTGCCCTTCTGTCCTTGGTTCCAACATCGGCTAAATATTGCGGGCTTCGAAGATCCAGATTCTAAAACTTTATAAATTATATTTAAACTCGATATTATGCTCTACAAATTCTTCAGAAACGCAGGATCGATTTCTGCCAACTTTGCGGAATAAAATGACAGCAAAGCCAACATCACTTCGCGGATGTTTGCGAAGTCGATGACCTAAAAAAGGGAAATACTTTTACCAACAGTCTATAATCATGCCAAATCTCAAATGTACCATTTAAGAGGCATAACCATTGATATCTATTAAGACTGGATAGTGCGTCGTCACACAAAACCCAAATAAAATTGAAGCCGGAAACACGTCATATTTTGAGCTCGGCGGCCATGTTGAACGGCCCCACTCATGGAGTGAATCGATGTAGTTTCTGTTAGAAAACTGATTTCTTTGAAAGCTTTTGCCTGAAAACGTAAATTTTTAATTTCAAAAATGTGTAACAGAAATGTGCAGCATTGCTGCTCAAGTGAGGCCATCCAACATGGCCGCAAGTCAAAAAATGTGACGTACTTCCGGCTTCAAAACCCAACAACAGATGCCCTATCCAGCTTTAATACATATCAATGGGCATAACCCCTCCCCCCAGTCCACAAGAAACAGGGGGGGGTTGTATAGAAAATATCAAAATTATCTTACAATTTCTTCGACTGGACCAGTTTCTGGTTGCAGGAGTAGAGTTAGCTTCGTCTTGCCATCGTCTGACGAGCCACGGAGTTGAGAAAATTTATGATTCCAAAGTAACGTCTGAAAAGTTTCATTGACGTTTTATAGATAAAAGAATAACCTTGACAAAGAGGGGTTTCGAGGGATACCAAAGGAAAGCAATGGATAAAAAAACAATACATACCTTGTCATCCCCTGTGTACAACTTGAGTCCTTCTTCAATGTCTAAATGTAGTCTCACTCTTGTTCCTTTCCAAGAGCCTGGGTAGATTTTAACTTTGATCGATTCCACTGCCATTCGGACGGAGTTTATCATTTTTGTCGTCCAGTCCAAGAGATCAGCGTGTGTATCTGGCAATAATACGAAGGGTTGCATGAGAATAGACGAGAATTGATGAGAGTTGACAAGCGAGAGTTTGTATGAGAGTCTTCTCAGCTCTCATGTCCTGGTCAAACGAGAGCAAGAGTTGCATGAGGGTTGATGAGAGTTGAGAAGTGAGAGTTTGCATGAGAGTTTTCTCAACTCTCATATCCTGGTCAAACGAGAACAAGAGTTGCATGAGAGTTGATGAGAGTTGACTAGCGAGAGTTTGTATGAGAGTTTTCTCAACTCTCATATCCTGGTCAAACGAGAACAAGAGTTGCATGAGAGTTGATGAGAGTTGACAAGAGAGAGTTTGTATGAGAGTTTTCTCAACTCTCATATCCTGGTCAAACGACAACAAGAGTTGCATGAGTGTTGATGAGAGTTGACAAGAGAGAGTTTGTATGAGAGTTTTCTCAACTCTCATGTCCTGGTCAAAAGAGAACAAGAGTTGCATGAGAGTTGATGAGAGTTGACAAGGGAGAGTTTGTATGAGAGTTTTCTCAACTCTCATGTCCTGGTCAAACGAGAACAATAGTTGCATGAGAGTTGATGAGAGTTGACAAGAGAGAGTTTGTATGAGAGTTTTCTCAACTCTCATGTCCTGGTCAAAAGAGAACAAGAGTTGCATGAGAGTTGACAAGAGAGAGTTTGTTTGAGAGTTTTCTCAACTCTCATGTCCTGGTCAAACGAGAACACGAGTTACATGAGAGTTGCTACTCGTCCAAAATTGTACACTCCCAAAAGCTTTGGAAAAGATCAAACTTGTAACCAGTCTTACCAACACTGAAATAATGTTTCTTCTTCTGTGCGTTTTCGATCGTAAAACAATGCTTTCTTTTGTCCAGCAAATCATCTTGCTACAAACATTCAATGCAAAACAAATTCCCGAATTGCAGGCACTTATATACAGTAGAACATAAATTGTGCCGAGTACCACCAACCTTACAAACGTTGTGCTCAATTTCAATCAATGAATATGCAAACTGATGTCTGGTCCAATCTCGTATTGAACTCTAAAACATATAAAAGATATTTGCATCGCTCATCATCATTAAATTAAAAAGTTACATGTACTGTGCTATTTACAACATAAGCGTTCGTGCTTTATCAGCATTTGTAAAATTCATAGATTAATAAATTCATAGATTAATAAATTCATAGATTAATAAATTCATAGATTCATAAATTCATAGATTCATAAATTCATAGGATTCATAAATTCATAGATTAATAAATTCATAGATTAATAAATTCATAGGATTCATAAGTTCATAAATTAATAAATTCATAGATTCATAAATTCATAGATTAATAAATTCATAGATTCATAAATTCATAGATTCATAAATTCATAGGATTCATAAATTCATAGATTAATAAATTCATAGATTAATAAATTCATAGATTAATAAATTTATAGATTAATAAATTCATAGAATTAATAAATTCATAGATTAATAAATTTATAGATTAATAAATTCATAGATTAATAAATTCATAAATTAATAAATTCATAGGTTCAAAAATTCATAGATTCATAAATTAATAATTCTAGATTAATAAATTCGTAGATTAATAAATTCATAGATTAATAAATTCATAAATTAATAAATTCTACACAGATTCATACATCAATGAGGTCATAAACAAATTACGCTGCGGTACTTGAGTCACATGTGCGCAAGTCAAAGTCAACTTAAGTCAAACTCAAACTTGTAAACCGAATTAAAGATCAGAAAAAGGGATGTTCATGACAGTTAAAAATCCTTATTGACAAGCAAAGATGTTTATCAAAATAAATCCCAATAAAGATTAGCTGCTCAGATTTTAACTAGTACAAACAAACTCGAGGCGAAAGCCGTATATACGATAAAACACGGACGCGAATGTTGTAAATGGCTTGTGTGACCAATTTTATAGATCTATTTGCGAAGTAAATACATCTTATAAAAGGCGAGAAAATCAAACTCAAATTTTGTGAAAATCTACAGGATTATGTATCGGAGCATACAGACTCGTAAGACTTGTGTTTTCTTCATGAATTATTAGCGATTTCATAATAAACCACTGACATTTACGTTCAAGCATGATGCATGAACTATTTCGCGCGTTTGTTCACGTTTGAAACGTAATGTCCCATCATTAAATACAACACGTTTTCCCGTGAAATCGTCGTGCTTGTAGTATAATACATAAAACACTTTTAACGACAGAGAATCCCACAGGTGCAAATTCGAATTGGCAAAACTTGCAGAGCATTTTTAACACATCAGCCCAGTAAAATACCAACAACCTAGCAGAAGTTATCAATCGAAAACAAACGTCTTAATTTCACCGGGAAAGTGTTCGATTTAATAATGAAACGTTACGTTTCAAACGTGAACAAAGGCGTGAAATAATTCACGCATCATGCTTGAACGTAAATATCAGAATGCAGATTCGAGAAATTTACGTGCCGCACAGTTCAAACTCAAAATAAAGGTTACAAATTACTAACAGGAGCGTGACCAAACAACAGTATCTCATTTCCTCTGATTGCCAACATTTTTCTATACCAGCTTTGTCGCTGCCCTCTTTGATAGCATCTCTCCCATATCCAGTTCATAAACACAATCTGGAAACACAAATCAGATAGCATTGTCATAATTCTGGGTTTCACTTTGTGTTCAAATTATAAACGTGTAGTTTACCTGTTCCTCTTCAGGAAGAGCAGAATTCAACGATCTTATCTATTAAATACACAAAATGACTCGTAAAGGCGCTGTAAAACGGCTATACAACTTGTCTCGCAATTTTGCTGCGACACAAGTTGCAAACGAAATTGCAAAGTGGAACATGCCTCGCAATCATAAAGTCAGGCAACACTTTCGTTGCGAGAAGCATTGCACGAAGTAGAATCAGGTTCTACTTTTCGCAACGATTGCCGCAACGCATTTTCTAGTCATTGCACAGTGTAACATCACTCTTGCAACTTGTCTTGCAATATTTCTGTTGAGAAGCCAATAGTAACTCGCTGTTTAAAACTAGATCCAAGCCTCTACTTAAAATGCGAGACAAGTTGCAATGATATAGCTATGAAGTTAAGTTTGGGTTCCTTCTGTAGTGACAATGGTGAATCAATAAGAGATGACCTTACTAAAAACCTAGAAAGAAGAGTTTAGAACTGACAGAGCTATCCAGTATAAATAAAGTTAGTTTAGCTTAGGTTTCCTTCTGTAGTAATACTGGATCAATAAGAGGAGATGCTTACAGGACCGCTAGGAAGAACAATTTAGAACTGATAGAGCTATCCAGTATAAATAAAGTTAGTTTAGTTCCGGTTTCCTCCTGTAGTAACACTGGATAAATAAGAGATGATTCCTACTGGACCTCTAGGAAGAACAATTTAGAACTGATAGAACTATCCAGTATAAATAAAGTTAGTTTAGTTTAGGTTTCCTCTTGTAGTAACACTGGATCAATAAGAAATGATCCTTACTGGAACTCTAGGAAGAACAGTTTAGAACTGATAGAGCTATCCAGTATAAATAAAGTTAGTTTAGTTTAGGTTTCCTCTTGTAGTAACACTGGATCAATAAGAAATGATCCTTACTGGACCTCTAGGAAGAACAGTTTAGAACTGATAAACCTACACATTATGGATATAATAGTGAGTGAATTTAGAAAGTCAAAAGACTCGCCTGTTGTCTCGCAGCGATAATGATGTTGTTCTTGACAGCTTTATACCAGACAGTCAGATCTTCAGGTTGATTACTGAACAATGTCACCGCAACCTTTCCATCTTTTGATATAACCTCAAAACCATCTCTGAATAAAAAGGATATATTTTTCTAAATATTACTCATGTAGTAACACTGGATCAATAAGATATGATCCTTACTGGACCTCTAGGAAGAACAGTTTAGAACTGATAGAGCTATCCAGTATAAATAAAGTTAGTTTAGTTTAGGTTTCCTTCTGTAGTAACACTGGATCAATAAGAGATGATCCTTACTGGATCTCTAGGAAGAACAGTTTAGAACTGATAGAGCTATCCTGCATAAATAAAGTTTAGTTTAGTTTAGGTTTCCTTCTGTAGTAACACTGGATCAATAAGAGATGATCCTTACTGGATCTCTAGGAAGAACAGTTTAGAACTGATAGAGCTATCCTGCATAAATAAAGTTTAGTTTAGTTTAGGTTTCCTTCTGTAGTAACACTGGATCAATAAGAGATGATCCTTACTGGATCTCTAGGAAGAACAGTTTAGAACTGATAGAGCTATCCTGCATAAATAAAGTTAGTTTAGTTTAGGTTTCCTTCTGTAGTAACACTGGATCAATAAGAGATGATCCTTACTGGATCTCTAGGAAGAACAGTTTAGAACTGATAGAGCTATCCTGCATAAATAAAGTTAGTTTAGTTTAGGTTTCCTTCTGTAGTAACACTGGATCAATAAGAGATGATCCTTACTGGACCTCTAGGAAGAACAGTTTAGAACTGATAGAGTTATCAAGCAGTTCTCCTGACCTCAGAGTATCCTCTCCAGTTTTGTACTGCGACAAAGACGCCATATGTAGAGGTATCGTTATTTCTTCCACAACAGTCTCGCTCATTGATGAAGATGACCGATTCGACGATGTCTCTGGTGACTGCGTGAAGAAACAACGTCATCAAACAGGGCTTGGTTGTACAGGTGAATAGCGCTATCCACTGGATAGTGATTCCTCAAACTTCCTAAACATGTTCAGTGACTAGGAAAACTATATTAAGGTTCAGCATTTTCGAGTTAAAGCAAAGTTAATAGAGCTAGATGGTTTGGAAACTCATTAGAACAACAATATAAGTCATTATCTATGTTTTTGTTCTGGTTTATGCAGGAATGAGGTCCTTCGTCGTCACGTGCGTATTGTATTTTCACCTAACTAACCAATAGCAACGTTTTAGGAAATTTAGCCATCCGCGACTTGAACAATAGGGTAATTTAAGAATTCCGATTGGTGGATTTGGCGAAAACACAATACACACGTGACGATGAAGAACCATATTTTTGAATAAACGTTGACCAACATAGATAATGAGTTATATTGTTATTCTAAAGAGTTTCCAAACCATCTACTGTATTAACTATGGTTAAAGTTACTTTGTATCTCTTGCGAGTTCAATATCTCTCTGATGGCATTGTTTTTAACTATCACACCTTCTCAACCGTTGTTTGAATACGATTTTGCAGAAAATTGTACAAAAATCTCGTGAACTCCCATTCTTACAGACCAGCGATGTCACTCACCTTGTCAGAAGATTCTATTTCGCTTGTGTGCGAATCCGTCGTTTCTTCTCTCCCTAAAAAAAGAATTGCTGTACCACAAAAAGCTCTAAGGTGGCTCCATAGTCTAAGCCAGAGCATATTATACTTCTTTTTCCATAGAATGCTTTATAGTGCAAGTGTAAAAGATCAGCTCAGGTCATTATATAGCTCTGCTGGTTGTCTTCATAATTGGAAAAAGTGTTATTCTCCTACCGTTCGTATGTCGGAGACATTGTTGTCATGGATAAGGTGTGGAGTTTATGCAAACGAACTTATAATTAGAATTGGGTTCAAACGGAAGACATGATTTCTATGTTCAGGCGAACTTTGAAGAAACTCTTTTTGAAATACAGAGAACAGTGCTGTAGAGCTGTGCCATGACCTAAAATGAAGCTCAAGCATTCACTATAAAACATTTTATGGCGAAGAGATGAAATTTCAATTGAATCAAGCTACTGTAAAAAAATTAGCGGGAAATGCAACACGATTAATTTACAATTTTACAATGTCCAAAACCAAACGACTTTGTGCAGTTGTGGACATTAATTTATGTTAGATTATTGAAAAGAAAGGTAAAATTACTTAATTAGCTTTTGTGACATTGTAAACAACTCTAATCACCTACTTTTGTTGTTATTTATTCAATAAACTTTAATCAACCAATGCACTGCAGCATTAGGATATATGCAAAACAGTTTCAATTTTATTTGTAATTTCACAGCTATAGTACGTTGGCTTACCAACAGATGCAGCCTGTCTCAGATAAGGAGTTACTAAAAAATAAAACATTGGTGTTGATTTAGAACGCAAATTATAGCATTCAATTATATTTGTAGACTTATATATTCATTTGTATGCTATATACCAGCTTTTAAATGCTTTACCACCAAAGTCACACATTCTCCACCACTTTTAAGCGCTTCTACCTAAAGAACAAACACTCCTTGTGGATGCAAAATACCAAAAATACATATGGCAATGCTTAAAAGAAGAACTTCACGGTTTTAGCAAATGCCAGTATTCAATATCACTGACAAAACTTCCTTCAAAACGTCAAATCAATTTGTATAATTTCAGATAGTAAAGATCCTATGTTTTTGCGTGCTTCTGACTGCAAAACAGTCTTTTTACAGACCACGTCATCATGTGTTGCATTCCGCATGTCTTTCCCATCAACCTTAGAAAGGAAATAAAAACAATTCTGATCAAGTAAATTCTTCAAACATCGATCCGTCAATTCATATATTTTGACTGTACCTTCAGAATTATGTCACCAATGTTCAGTTGGCCATTCTTGTCAGCTAAACAGACCATGAGAAAATGACGAAAGTTTAACGAGTCCGGAAAGTTTGAAGCAATTTTGAGTCAAAATGTACCAGCTGAAGGCACATTTACCTGCTTGACCTTTGTATATTTTTGAAATCAGGACAGGAATTTTATTTTCTGAACCACCCTAAAAACATGAAATATTTTGCCACTTAATACAAAGTGAAATTGATAGTATTTTGCACTATAAACTCCAACATAAATTACCTTTACACTGATTCCCAGTCCACTAGCTTCTCGCTTCAACACAACTGTTCTCTCCTTGATAACAAAATAACAAGAATATATTAGGGAGTTTATTAATCAATGGCACACAGCTAAAACCACACAAGATGAAACAAGTCTGTTGACATCTTGCAGGAGACTTGTCATCTCCTAGCTGATATCTGGACGTGTTTGCATGGCTTGCGACAGCTTGTTGACGACGCATCTGTCGCAAGTTGTCAACAGACTTGTTGTGAGTTGATTGCCAAAACTTGCCATCCACAGGCTTGCTTCAAGTTGTTTCAACAAGTTGCAACAAGCCTGATTTTAACATACTTGTTGCAACTTGGTGAAATTGACAAGTTTGTAGCAACTTGTTGACAAATGGCAACAAGCTGGTAAAATTGACAGCTTGCAACAATACAAGTACTCTGTATAACAGAAGAGTTTTAGAAAGCTGTGCACTAATAAATACTAATTTCTAATTAAACTTCAACTTGTTTGATACACAATGATTTAAGCAATCATTAGCATATCTCTTTGTGTAAATTAAAGACTCACCTCAGCTTGATCCTTGCGTGCTCGACTGCTTGGTGATGCTGATCCCTGAATGAAAACAAACAACAAAGTACACAAGTAATTAACACTGACCACAAGTTTTGCGTGCTTGATCTTGTTGGTTCATTCAAAAGGCAGTTGTTCGCCAGTTGTGAAATGACATATTACTTGCACTTAATTTTATTGCCTTGGACATAAATGCTCCGTTATTCAATTTTTGCCCCCACTATTGTTGGAAGATTTTGTGTGTTGTGTTATGAGCTATCATTTAGTTTAGTCTAGCACTGTGATGATTTATGATGATTGTGCTATTTATATTACAAGATGGATAAAGGACTGGTGACATCTGCTGAGAACATACTATGCCCTGAATAAAATCATGTAATAAATGTCACTAACACTGACACCTCAGGGCTTATTTGATTCGAATACTACAAACAAATGTACTTAATCTAGAAAGGCCTATCACTAACAAAAGTGGATATTAAAATAGAAATAATACTAGTGCTACTGATATGATAATTGAGAAGTCAGTTCCCTATAGGGCTACCATACAAAACTTACAGTTGCTGTAGACTGTTTGGCACGAAAACTTGGCAGTGTTGCAATTTATACAAAGAGTTCACTAATTAACTCAAGTGTAATATCATAGCTGTTTTTTATTTTAGCGATATCAATCTGCCATGCTCTCGAGCAAAAAACAGGTCGCTTGAATTTGAACATGTCAATTCAAACCCTGGTATAATGACCTCATGGCTTATCTGATTGCAATATTAGATAAAATTAGCATGATAAACATTACACCTCCTTGAGCATACAATAAAACTTGGCAGGATGCTAAGTTATGCCTAGCAAGTGTTGTTTGCTTGGTTAATTACATAGCCTTCCCAATCCCCCTGAAGGTGCTCCATTGTGAATTTTTATATCAAATAAAGCTATAAGCCAGTTCGAAAGCAGAAAACTTATTACATCAAAAGCTAATAAATGCAAAGTATCCTCAAACTTCAAATCATAGCCTTGCTGGGAGGTCAGCAACCAACTGACAAAGTTACGGACTTAATCTCCGGGCAAAGGCCTTTGTTCAAAACATCCATTTCTGTTGATGTCATGCGAGATTAAGGGAAATTATGATCCAATACATTTTGTACACATGTTTAGGTAATAATTGGCCTTTTTCCAATCGAGCCCAGAATCCAGTCTTAAACGCATAGTTTGTTACATTCACAGCAATGTACATTAGAAAGCTGATTTGACCATAATCACAAAATAGACATTGTACCACACATATTGAAAGCAGAAGTCAAATAGATTTTATCTTGATTGAATATATATGCAGATGTTGTTGACTTGTTAATTGCTAAGGGAAATGAGTAAATGATTTCTTGAAACTTTTGGTCTAACAGAAACAAATCCTGCATAAGCTAAATTGGAAAGAGAGTTACCACAACCCATCCATTTAACTAAAATGCTACATCCCTCTACAAGCTTTCTAAAACACTGACTGGGAACCCAATACTATTGCGCATAATGTAAACAGTTTAACTGAATTCCAATGATTTCATTCTCCGATTGCTTGTATGAGCGTGCTAAGTGCATGAATTGCACACAAACGATGGAGAAATTTACACAAAATACCATATTATCACTAGCGGTCAGGCGACTGTGGGCCTTTACATTGAAACGTCTAATTTTAGCATCGATATTGGGCAGGAAGCTCAAAAAAACGTAAACTATAGGATACAATTAACGAAAGTCCATGCAACAGCACAACAGCTTAAGAGCAAATTCGAAAACCAAATACCACTTAGCCCCTTCTAATTTAATTTGACAATAAACGTAAGGAAAGCCTATTGCAAACGAAAGAGACAACACAAGTGCAATGCCGATAAAGTTACCGTTTAGAAACGCATATGCATGTATTGATAAACAAAGCGGGGACAGGCCACCTAAGAAACAGACAAATATGCTTAGGAGAAAGCACATGATAAATGTGATGTGAAACATACGTTTTTCAAAGCCGGTCGACTTGTGCTTTTCCGACTGGAGTCCCGTCGAACAATAAGCTCGTCGTTGTGTAGCTCGACACGCACTTGTTCAAAATCCCGAGAGCTGGCATTTTCTAACATGAGCATGTAGCCCAGACGACTCTAATAAAAGACAAACGGGTCATCTTGAAGACGGAAAGCAAACAGAAAACCACAAGTTATGCAAAAACACGACAACAATGTTTACAACACAAGACATACCTCAGCCATTTTCCGACACTTAATTTGGATTTATAACGCTTTAAGAGACATGCTTGCCAATATATCAAGTACTTTGATAAAATATGCAGCCGAAATAGACTTGAATTTTCAATTTTAATCACAGAAATGCGAGCAAAGTAGCGAAAATGTGATGACAGCCCGACTTATAGCCGAGCGCTATTTTGATGTACTTTCTGAATGACTCGTGATATATGTTGATTATTTTGGTTTTACATGCGTAATATTTTGTTGATAAAACTTTTGCGCATTCTGATTGGTTAACGAGCGGGCAAAAGGCGATGGCGCAATTCCCGCCAAAATGTTAAAACGTTTCGGCACCTGCACAGCCTGTCGAACTTTTTGCCGCCCCAAAATGTGCAGGTAAATAGAAAAACCAATGAGAAAAACTCAGCCATACAAATTTTAGGGCGGCACATATGGGTGGGAAATAAGTATGGGAAGTCGCCTGGCTAACTTTTCCAAACGAAGTTTTTCAACAGTCAAGGTCAATTGCAATTTATGGACAAAATTTCATATTTAATAACGCATGAAATATGTTTCAATTGCGAATGTATTTTATACAAAATAGTTACATGTGATTTACGAGCGATTACAGAAAAATTATATTACACAGAAGAAAGCCATTCTCTTGAAAAATACTGTACATAAATTTTTGTGAAAACGGTTCGATCTTAAAACGAAAGCAAGTCTTCGTCGAAAATTGTCTAATATAGCATCCACGTTCACATAACTTAGGACTTCTATAAACGAAGGTATCTTATTGAAGGTCTATGGCCAGCTATGCTGTTTTCCTTCTAGATTACGTATTCCTGTGTGCAAATGGTCTAAAATCCTGTGACAACTGGCAAACATTATTGCGGAAATATTCTGTTTTGATATCAACGTTTCCCTGTTTGTCCACCTCGGGAAATATGTTTGCACAAATTTGCTTCCCAGAAAACAAAACTGTTTCCCAAACAATTCCAAAAATTTTTGTTCCTTATCTTCAAATGTTTTTAGCAGGAGAGACATTGTTTTCTTTTTGGCATGTAAAGAGCAATGCTTAAAGACTTGTGGGGTAAATATAAGCAATACTTTAAGACTCATACGAGGAAATATTTCTCACCTAGTTTGCCCACACTGGGAAACATCACAAAACATTGATAGGAAAACAATGTTTCACACAAAAATGTTTCCGAGTTTGCCCACACTGGGAAACATGACAAAACATTGATAGGAAATAAACGTTTCCGCAACATTGTTTTAATCAAAGGCTTAACGTTATCATTAAGCAGCTATTTTGCGTCCCCAGAAAATATATCTCATTCAAGAAAGAGCTGTCCTTGTAATTTGACACAGTTGATTCTCTGCTACCGCTATACCTTGCCTATTGTCTTCCACCAATTACTTTAATCTCTCCCGTTCTTTTGTACCGGGGGATTCTCTGCTTCTGTTGTGTACACTTCTCAATGATTCCCTGCTGGTGGTTACCTTACATCTGCTTACATATCGAATACTTCTTCACCGCACTCCCGATTCGAATATTTCTTCACCCTATTCACCCCCATTATATTTGCTGCTGCTGTGCATATATATATTGAATATCTCTTCATCGCATAAATCTGCATATTCTTATCTTCCCCCGAATTTTTCACCTTGAGCAACCTCATTTTTTCTCTGCAAAACCTGCGGTTTGTCACCTGCTCGTGCGAGGCGAGGTGCTAGTTGTTCTGTTGGGAGAGTAGATTTGATCGAAAAAAGGATGTTCTAAAGCATCGACAGCAGTGATCCTCTCGCCAGGTTTGTATTCCAACATGCATTCCAGAAGATCAAAGAAGCTTTGATGTGATTCTTCTTTACTTTCGGCGTATTTCTAAAATGAAGATATCACACAAATTGAGCAAAATACCTCGATTCGGCCATTAGCAATAGGCCCCTATAAGACTTTTGAACTGGGAAAAAATTATTAGCACAGCTCGAAAGAGCATCCTAAATTTCATAGAATTGTGACGTTTTACAAAATGCGAAATATTACAAAATGTGATAAATAAAGGTGAAATTAGCAAATGTTGTATACTTTTAAATTTCGCGTGGAAAGGGCTTACCACTATGTTGCAACGCGGTACGCGTTTTCGAACGTAATACAAAAGTATGCAAAATTAGCAAAATTCACGGGACTACATTGTCCTAATTTTATCATATTTTCAACCATGCAAACTTCCCGATTTTACTGAATTGAGGGTACTCTTCCCAACTGTTCTAATAATTTTTTTTAATTTCAAAAGTTCGTTTAATAGGGGAATGACCCATTGCGTCAATGTAATTTCGACACAACTTCAGTGATGGTTAATACGAAGGATGAATAAAGACATTGATGTTTTCAA
This sequence comes from Muricea muricata, assembly GCA_963855995.1. NCBI lineage: Eukaryota > Metazoa > Cnidaria > Anthozoa > Malacalcyonacea > Plexauridae > Muricea > Muricea muricata. Next base: position 1,540,978 of record OY979726.1, on the reverse strand, counting down.
ACTTTCTAAACACGTTCAGGAACGTGTAAAAACCAAAATATAGTTCAGCAATATTAAAGTCACTTTTTGTCTCTTGCGAGTTCAATGTCCCTGGGGTCATTGCTTTTTATGGCTTTTTGAGGTACTTGAAAAAATGGTTAGCTCTGGCCAACTTTCGTACTACCGCATAAAAACCGGAATATAATGTTCTTACTCGTAAAGGTTTACAATTATCTCGCACGTATTTCCCATCGCTGCTCTTCTCGTCCCAATCCAACCTTCCTTTGTAAAAATACTTCGTTTTCCTAAAAACGACAAATATAAAGGGTGTAAACTTTCATAATCTCAATACATAATATCGAAGAGTCGGCTCACAAGATCATACTTTGGTTTCCAACATATTGATGAATAGTCCTGCATAGATAGTCTCTTATCGATCCAGTGTTACTACAGGAGGAAACTTAAACTAAACTAACTTGATTTATACTGGATAGCTCTATCAGTTCTAAACTGTTCTTCCTAGAGGTTCAGTAAGGATCATCTCTTATTGATCCAGTGTTACTACAGAAGGAAACCTAAACTAAACTAACTTTATTTGTACTGGATAGCTCTATCAGTTCTAAACTGTTCTTCCTAGTGGTCCAGTAAGGATCATCTCTTATTGAACCAGTGTTACTACAGAAGGAAACCTAAACTAAACTAACTTTATTTGTTCTGGATAGCTCTATCAGTTCTAAACTGTTCTTCCTAGAGGTCCCGTAAGGATCATCTCTTATTGATCTAGTGTTACTACAGGAGGAAACCTGAACTAAACTACATGCACGTAACTGCATTTATATTCGGCTCTTAAGATCATACTTCGATTTCCAGCACATTGATGAAGGCAGTCGTCCAAGAATTCTTTCCATCATTGCTAAATGTTCTCGATTCTCGTGCGTCTAAAAACACAGAAAAAACTATGAACTACTAATCCATGTAACTCCTTTGTAAGGATGACCTTCGTAAGGATGATATAGTAATAGTAGTAGTAGTTTAATGATTCCGAGGCGATTCCAATGTTATTTCTATGTGATTCTGACGTGATTAAGATGGGGGGTCTAATGTGATTCCGAGGTGATACCAATATTATTTCAATGTGATTCTGACGTGATGGGGTTCTAATGTGATTTCGATGTGATTTCAGTGTGGTTCCAAAGTGAGTCTGATGTGATTCAGATGTTGTTCCAACGTGGTTCCGATGTGATTCCAATGTGACTCAATTATGATTGTGATATGATTCCAATGCGATTCCTACGTGATTCTGACGTGGTTCCTACATCGTTTAGTGGTACTAGATCGTTTCGTTTCCGACCTTGGTTTCGGATACTAACCTGAAACAAGGTGAATCCAGTATACAACTCAAACATGATACAGCCTATGCTCCAGACATCGCACGGATAACTCCAGCCCAGTTCTGTCAACGTACAAACAAAATCAAACTTATGATATAATTCTTTCTTCACTGTATGTATATACTCTGTAGTATGAATAAGATCATCATTTCATTACTGATGATGACTAAAGAACAGTCGGAACGTAGAAATAAAAGTTTATCATGTGCTGTCAATTTTCGGAGTTTTCGTTGTATTGTATTCCAAAAAGCAAGATCACGAAAGTTCTACCGTGAGCTTACGTGAATTGTCACGAGAAACATCCTTACCTAAAACTACCTCGGGAGCTCTGTAATGTCGAGTCGACACTGTTCTACTGTGGTGTTCATCCTCGAATGTTGCAGAACCAAAGTCGATAACCTTAATGTCCGTCTTTCGAATAATTCTATCGTGCGTTTTCTGAAAGATTTTGATTATCTTTATTTATACTGAATAGTTATCAGTTCTAAACTGTTCTTCCAGTAAGGATCATCTCTTATTGATCCAGTGTTACTACAGGAGGAAACCTAAACTATCTTTATGTATGCTAGATAGCTCTATCAGTTCTGAACTGTTCTTCCTAGGGTCCAGTAAGGATCATCTCTTATTGATCCAGTGTTACTACAGGAGGAAACCTAAACTAAACTAACTTTATTTATACTGGATAGCTCTATCAGTTCTAAACTTTTCTCACAGAAGTGGAAGTTCAGACTCACCACATCTTCATTCCGGAATACATCGCATGACGAGTCAACAAACAACATGTTTTCTGGCTTTAGATCGGTATGACAAAGAGACATACTATGCAGAACTACATTGAAAAAAGTTTGGACAATTTGACACAAATACTTCGCATTAATCAATGAGAATAACAAAAGCAGACTACACATCAAACTAAATTTGCGAGTTAAATTAAATTTCACATACCACAGCTAGAAAGAACTTAGTATAACTCCTAAAACTACAAGGTCTGGTGGCAAAAGACAAAATACAGTTTTGAAAAGTTTACAAATTTTGTATATATTTGTATTACGTGCAGAAATTGTCATATAAAATCTGCAAACTTTGCAAGGCTATATTTCTAGCACTCTTCAGCATTTTGCCACCAAATTTTGCATTTTTTTCCATGGATTACCTTTTTGTTTCCTGGTTTAAAAAAGTTAGTCTAACATGCAAATAGTCTGTTGTGGGCTTACATTTTATTGCTGCAGTAAGTTGGTAGGAAATATGTCGAACTTGATCAAGAGGATAACCTTGGTAACTGTTCTCTTTCTGAGGGAAAAAAAGAAGTTGTTTTTAGTTTGCAACTGTACATCAAAGCTATCAGGAAAAAACAGTCAAGCTAGCTTACCATAAATTCAAAGACACTTAAGCCAAGTTTTTTAAATATTAGACACACGTGACCATGAAAGTCAAACCAGTCCATTAACATTATACACAAGCTGAAAGAAATACATTAGAACATTTCTCAAAGATACGAAAAACTAGATTCATATTGGTCTTACACTGCAGATATATGACTCACAATGCAGAGAACAACAAAACAAATTGTTGTCTCATGGGGATTTGAATTTGTGAGCACTGCTCAGAGTTCTACAAAGGAATGATAACTCTCTAACATCTGAAGATGGCCAGAGAGAGAGCTGGTCAAATAATCATATTGGCCAGGGACAGTTAGTCAAGTACAATAAATATTGGCCAAAGAAAGTTAGCCAAATATAACTCTTTCTTGTTATTTCAAGGAAATATCAAGAGAGCAAAGAAATTGGGTGTGGTCATTGGGAAAATTAGGCGTGGTTTGTTCACAGCTCTCCAAAATCATAGCTCTCCAAAATCATAACTCTCCAAGATAACTCTCTGCTTTATACACTCATAATTTAGTCACACCCATAATTTACTAGTGTGCTTTTTACATTCGAATATCTTACTTCTTATCTTCAGATTTTTTCTGGCGAATTTTTTCTAAAACTTTTATTTCAATTTTTGCAGCTTCCCTAAACACAAACAAGGAGCATAATAAGGAGCATATAGATTGTGGAGACTGACTGTCAGTCCAGTAACTTGTGAGGGGAAAAAGCAGGACCAGTTTAAGAGCAAAGTAGTACACAATGCACAAAATCCAAATATCTAATTCCAATCAAATTCCAATACTTGATTGGTCTGATCGTAGCAATCACAAATGATATAAACTGTTACATATGTAATATTATATTAGATGCTATTGAGTAGTATTAGCTGTAATCAGCAACTGTAGACAACACAGTGGTTTCTCTTGAAAATAGCAATGAATATACATACAAGCGACTCAAGGCAGCTCTTTTAAGTGATTACATAAGTGACTGATTGACTCATGAAACAGGCCTCTCTTTGGTATGTATGTGGCTCACAGCATTCATATATGCATTATTAGGAGATCCTTACTGGGAATACAGTAAACCAACAAATATATCACTTGATGAAATAGAACCAGTCATACATATGCTACCTGTATCTGTCCACGTTCTTTATCACTTTCACAGCAACCGTTTCCTTGGTTGAACTAAACAAAGCGAAAAAGATAAATAACTGAAACGTTTGAAAAGTTCACACGGTAAAAAATAATCCCAAACAAAAAAAAATCACTTTTAGAAGATGCATTTGTTTTCTTAGTTAAAAAAGATCAGGTCAATAGGCATAATGTTTCAAGACAGCCCTACCTGTCGTAACACTCCAAGCACTTGGCAAAAGTACCTTCACCTAACATTCGAAGAATTTTGTCTAAATAATAGAAAGAGTTAGAGTTAAAGTTATGTAAGAAGACACAGAATATCCTTCTGAAATGAAATTCATCCCAGTGTGTTTATGTATGCCATTCACAATGGGCAACATGGATATTAGGTTTAGAACCCACAAAGTCATTCATTTAAGACCCACAAGATAATGGAGAAATTGGTGTTGTAACCTCTTCAATTTCCAATTGAAGCAATTTGCAGGTGTTTTTGTGTTTTAACATATACTGTGAGAACTCATTTTTTATATATTTTTCATAGAAAGCAGGTGATTTAAACATAATGCAATTTCCCAAAACCGTATGTCTTCATAATTTGGTTCACCCTGAATTTCAAAATAACTGTGACAACATAACCTATCCACATATTACACAAAAAATTTCTGCTAAATACTTAGTATTCCTCACGTAGACTCACTAGATGAAACTTACTAAAGAAATTTGTCATCATATTTGCAACTTGTAAATACTGTAGATTTTAAATATTCTTAGGTACAAGACCTGGTACAGTTTAGAGTATGGACAATTTTGGACAGGATGGTTGAAAATTTTGCTTCAGTAATAGTATCGTCCAAGGTAGACTGACAACATGTAATACTTTGTCATTAGAAATGAAATGAAGACTTTTTCTAGAAGCATTTTTCTAAAGCTATTACACACACAAAATATAATTGCATGTCATTGCTAAGTGATCTGATGTCAGATTTGCAACAGACTTACACCTATATCTGAGGACAACGCTTGTTTTAGCTGCTTAGTGTTTGATTAACAGCAATTTAAATTAGCAACCATGGAAATGATAAAGCTTGATGTTTTTGCTTCAAAATATTGTGTAACCTCTTGACCTGATCTCAAAGTACTGCAAGTGTTTTTCAAATTGTTCAGACAGCCATGACAGATTTTGTGAGCTAGCTTTTTAGCTGTTTTAATGGTCAGTGTCAGGCTATGTGGAGCAATTTTAAAGCTCATATATTTAGCACAGAATCAACAAGTGAACTGTTGAATGTAGCTTAATAATTGGCAAGCACCAACTGTTGAATGTGCAATGAAACACATGGGGGTCATTCTGAGTTTTTTCCATAATTTTACAAGCAAATGTTTTCAGCTTTTAGGCAAAGTTTAAAACGAAATTCACGAACAGGTTTGACCAGAAAGTACCTGTGAACTAAGCCAATCAAATGTCATACTTACACAGCTGTTTGTGAATTTCATTACAAACATGTGAACTACATACAAGCAGCTCAAAAATTGCCACAAAGTGTAAAACCATTGCCTGAAATACAGTTTGTATCATAACTGAATGAATTGGCAATGCTTTTTTTCAAGAATTATTACAATAGCCTGTCATGTTTTCAATCTTTGCAAAAGACCGCCAGCCAAACTAAGCTTCTGCACTATCTAGAGTTACCGCAAAGCAAAGAAATGTAAAATCGTAATACATCTTGAATGTAACCAATCCCCGGCCTTGTAATGCAAGTGACCATCTTTATCATCTTGTACAGTTTCGTCTTTCTCTTCCCTTCTCTCCTTGTCATAGCTTCTTCGTCTCTGCCTTTCCTGAAGTAGTTTTCAATGGTTTCGTGCAAATGACCAGCATTTCCGCAGCATTTATGTGATATTCATCGAAATCGATTCATTCACGTCCATTTGATCGAAACATTTCCGGTTCAATTCGTCAATTCATTCACAATTTCAGATATAGAAAATAGCAAATACACACAGCAGGACTAATGAGATTTGGTTTCTCAGAAGACATACTTTTGGACTATGTGACATTATGATAAATGTTTGCATGGCAAATCCCACTACTTTTACGATACCAGACAATTAGCACATAACTTTTGAGCTTTCAAGTCCATATAAGCAACTTAATGTGTGTTAAATACAGTATTGTTTTGCACTGCTATGTAGCACAAATTGTTCCTGATTTTAAATTAGACATTGCATTGTTATTGATGTGCAAATTGATACCAAATTTAGACTTTGCTTCTAAGGGGCTAGGTCCAAAAAAATGTCGTACTTGCACACTCAAAACAAATTTTAAACAAATTTTAAACTCATCTGCTACGGTGTGAAGATAGCTTCAGTTCAAAAACATATCTTGGGAAAAGTTCAATATCTGATCAATCAAATAATATGATTATTTTCCCATTTCACCTACCTTCAACCTAAAATACTCAATTGACCAGATAGTGAACTTGCAAAATACATGCAGAGTGCAGTTTTCAACATTTTCAGTTTTACGTAGTGAACTCCTGGAATGGTAACTTGGCTGCCATCTTTGAAGCCTGATTGAAGGCTGGCATTGATAACCAGAAGCCCCGCAAAAGTCACCCCTTTTGACACTGTTTTCAACCCCAGAATAGCACTCTTTTAACCATATTTAAAGTCAAATATTGTCTAGACTAAAAACAGGTTTAAAAGGGTGCTATTGATGGGTTGAAAGCAGAGCATGAAAATAGGTGCCTTTTGTAGCTCCTAGTTATCAATTGCAGCTATCAATTTGGTTTCACAGATGGCAGCCAAGTTATCGTTACAGGTATAATTATGTAGCGTTCACTGGTTTTACAAACTCAAAATTGACCTCACGGCATTTCCCAAATACTGAAAAAGATATTGAAGAGGACATGAAGTATCCAGCTGTTTTGACCTAACATCGCCTAGAAATTTCAAAGCATTCACCTTACACAACAGTTGTTAAAACGATTTTACACCTTATTTTCAGGCTAAAAATTGCTGAATGTTTACGAAATACCACAAATATATGTTTTCCCGTCTCAAACCCCGGCTTTCCATTAAAAAGTATACCCCATTCGGAAATGATGAAAGAATATTCGAGATATTTTTGGCACACATATTCAACTTACGGAATATTTCGAGCCAGAAGGACTGTCTTTTCGTCTTCTCCTTCGGCGTTCACTTCTGCTTCTGCTTCGTGGCCTTCTTCGACTCCTATTGCTTCCTTCGCTATCTTCATAACGCCGACTTCTATAAGTGCTTCGACTCGAAGGCGAGCTAGGTCGATGCCTTTTTCGTCGATAACTCGTAACGCTGCCCTCTTCTGAACTGTCCTCGCGTCGCCTTCTCGATCGAGGCATGTTTTCTACAAATTTCATTAAAATGTCCGAGGATTTACGGAGCTTTTCAAGGGCAAAAAATCCACTTAAAAATGACACGTTCTTTGTAACAATAGCCAACTCATTGTCGAAGATTTTTTCGACGTCGGAGTATTTTTCAACGCCACTTATGATTGGTCACTAGAAAAATTCGTTTGTACCCTCGTCCAATCATAAACAACGTATTATTTAGGTGATTTGCAGCCAAAATTCAAGAGCAAACTAAAACCAACATGGCCGCCGCCAAGGGTTTAAATTTAAGATTTGTTTCCAAAATTAAAGTTGTTTTTAACCCGTTTCAATGGGAAACAGCCTCGGCAAGGTCTGAATTACTCACTAGTTCCGCTTGAATATGCTATCCCATAATCCTACATGTTTAAACGACTGCTTAATGTTTGAAAGAAAACATGCATAAAAGATTCCTTTTTTCACCAGGGAGTTCTTGAGGATTTTGGACACACAAACGGTCAGGGAGTCGAATCCAAAATGTCAAATCCATTCACAGATGGTCAGCAAGAATAATCCTCAAATTGAAGTTCTTTTTGGTATGCTACTTGGTGTGAACGCTTCGTTCTATGCCCACAATCATACCAGAGTCTTAAATACACGTTACATGCTGGCCAATCATGTGTTTGCCTCTTTCGAACGTCATTTAAACATTTTATATCCCTACATTTTTTAGCTGACAAGGAAAACGTGGTGTTTGATGCCGGAAAGATGAAAGTTTCAGACATACTATCACAGTTCAACAAAAAGTGCAGAGAGAAAGAAGAAAAATCAAAATAGACAAGAACTTAAAGTTCGACTGACGTGTTTTGCGGTGTATCGACAAACGAGCGTACATTCCCAGCAAAGTGTGCTAACAAGAACACAAGAACTAGACATCTGGATTTTATCAAATTTATTTAATATTTACAGCAATGTACTGGTTGTACGAATATACCAGATTATATATTAAAATATTACTCATGCATTACGTAAACTGCATTCATTGCACAGCGTTAAAACATAGCCAAGATATTAAACATCTCTGGTATTCCCTCTCTTTCGTCAAACACCTCATTCAAAACCTAAACAGGAAAGCACTACACGGTGAATATGATTTTTATTGTGTCTTGCTGTTATGCCATTAACAGCAGACAATTTAATAAAGTATATATAAGAAAAAACACACTCCGAAAAACAAGATCTTGTCAACCAAAGATTCAAGGTTTAAGACAACAATTTCGCGGTGATACAATGACTTTGAAATAGAGTCGAAATATCCCCCAAAATTGTTGTCTTGTTTTTAAAAGCTCGAATCTTGAGTTTACAAGATGTTGTTTTTCGGAGTGTGTTTTTTCTTATATTGCTGTTTTGCTATCTGGTGAAAATGATGTTTGTGGTGGGTATTACCCTAAGTTATGTCTAGACCAGGCAAGCTGGAAAATATGCCGGACCACGGTGGGAATCGAGCCAACAACCTTTAGAATGCTAGCCAAATGCTCTGCTAACTATAAGCTGCGCGCGATCACCTTGGTTCGACCATCGGTGATATTTGCGTATAGTCCATTTTCAAAGACGAAGTCAACTTTCTAACAAATGCGCAAGCAACTTGTGCAGACGATATCGGAATTCTCCCCGGATTAGCTTGTTAATTTTGTCAACTTTATGAAGTTGTAACAGGTTTGTTAAAGTAATTCTAGACAGTGGCGGATCCAGGGTAAGTCAAAAGAAATTATAGCAGCTCAATTTTGAATTCAAAATAACTTTATAACAATGTCATAGGTTATGAATTTCAAAAGAATAAAATCTAACCAATGAAGTTACTTTGAAGGTATTTTAAAATGTAAATATATCCTAGAATGAGCTGTGGTAATTTATTTTGACTTACGCTAGATCCGCCACTGATTCTAGACGTGATAGTAAATGTTAATGCTAGTTAACAGTCTAGTTTGTAAGCTTGGTATATGATGCGTACAATACGTTCTCAAGCTTTATTACTCAGAAAAAAACTATAAAAGCAGGTTTGTCGCAACTTGTCATGTGCAGACTGGTTACAGCTTGTTGAAACAACTTACAGCAAGCCTATAGATAACAACCTTGACAATGAACAAATTTAACTGACAACTTGCAACAGACGTGTCGACAAAAAGCTGTCGCAAACCATGCGAACGTATCCTGGTATCGGCTTGTTGATCAAGATGGCGCAAAATGTCAACAGACTTGTTGGAACTTGCGCGTTTTTTGCTGGGTAGTCTCTCTAGTTCGTGGCGATTCAGGCTATCTAGAATTAAGATCATTACCTCGCCCCAGACCCCTACCTTCTTTGGTATTCCGTTTTGATCCCTTCCGGTTTCGCCACGCTCCCATCACCGCCTAAACTTCCTTGCCCAAAACTGGAAGATCTCGCAACTTTTTGCCGAATCGAATCAATAGTCTCTCTTGGAAATTTATCTGCATTCGCTTCCAAATATTTCAAAACGTACTCATCCGCATCCGTGATTATGAATCGATGTTTGAATATATGAATCCTGGCACCTATGTAAAAATCTCCGGGGGTGTAGAATTCCGGGTTGTCAGTAGGGGTACCGGGTTTCTGTACCCTGGTACGCTGGAGGAATTTTCCACACAGCATACCGGCATTTCGCACAGGAGGTTCGTATATCGTCATCATGTCGTCAGCAAGACGATAGCTTATGATGAACTTTCGATCCTTATCCTCGGGTCGCACGGATTCCTGCAAAACGAAAATTTATTTTTAGCAGCGGGAACCTAAACTAACTTCATTTATACTGGATAGCTCTGTCAATTCTAAACTGTTTCTCCCAGAGGTCCAGTAAGGATCACCTTTTATTGTTCCAGTGTTACTACAGGAGGAGACCTCAACTAAACTAACGTTATTTATACTGGATAGCTCTATCAGTTTAAAACTGTTCTTCCTAAAGGTCCAGTAAGGATCATCTCTTATTGATCCAGTGTTACTACAGGAGAAAACATAAACTAAACTAACTTTATTTATACTGGATAGCTCTATCAGTTCTAAACTGTTCTTCCTAGAGGTCCAGTAAGGATTATTTCTTATTGAACCAGTATTACTACAGAAGGAAACCTAAACTAAACTAACTTTATTTATACTGGATAGCTTTATCAGTTCTAAACTGTTCTTCCTAGAGGTCCAGTAAGGATAATTTCTTATTGATCCAGTGTTACTACAGGAAAAAATCTAAACTAAACTAACTTTATTTCAGGTAATACTATCATTTCTAGAAAGAACGCCGCATACCAAAACAGCAGAATATCGCAAGACTTTATTATCGTTCTCCAACATTCGGATGAAGTCTTTCTTGGGTGGTTGCGGGATCAGAGATATACATGACTGTAATGTATCTTCCAAAGACCCGAAGCCGTTGTAGGGCGGAATTACCTGAATGAATGGAAGTAAACATTTGCATTTACGAGAACTCGACTCCTGTGATATGAAACACCACAGCAGACTTGCAGGTTTAACAATATACATACATGTTCCGGAGGCTGGCCTTTCCTTTCGGCGACATCGACTGGAGGGAAGTCGGTCACTCCGAACTTCTCTGCATAATATTCTCTGGTGAACTGATCGCAGTCGTAGAGGAGGAAGCGACGTCCTAACATCGTCACTGTACGACCAACCATGAAGTCCGATGGACGGAACCACTCACTGATCTCGTTCTCGGTCAATTCCAGCACTGCGCGGGGAAACGAAGCTGGCAAAGTAAAGAAAAGTAAAGATTTGAATTTCGCTTTGGCATTCATATATAATAATACAATGCATCTTTGCCCAAGTAATTGTACTGTATGTAAGAGCTTGCACGAGAGTTTTCTCAATCTCCTGGTCAAAAAAGAACAAGAGTTGCATAAGAGTTGATGAGAGTTGTCAAGCGAGAGTTTGTATGACAGTTTTCTCAACTCTGATGTTCTGGTCAAACGAGAACAAGCGTCGAATGAGAGCTGACAAGCGAGAGTTTGTATGAGAGTTTTCTTAACTCTTATATCCTGGTCAAACAAGAACAAGTTTTGCATAAGAGTTGATGAGAGTTGACAAATAAGCGAGAGTTTGTATAAGAGTTTTCTTAACTCTCATATCCTGGTCAAACAAGAACAAGAGTTGCATGAGCGTTGATGAAAGTTGAGAAGCGAGAGTTTGTATGAGAGTTTTCTCAACTCTCGTGTCCTGGTCAAACGAGAACAAGAGTTGCATGAGAGTTGACGAGCGAGAGTTTGCATGATAGTTTTCTCAACGCAATATACTCCGACCAGGCAAGAATGAGAGTTAAAAAATAAGCAAAATTTCACGTGAAAGACTTTATTACTGACTTATCAGAACTCCGGTCAAACGAAGATAAGACTTGATGAGAGGCTGAGCTGTTCAAACCAAACGAAAACTCTTTTCAGAATCTCTTTATGTCGTTAGGTAATAATATCTTACATGCAGTTGCGTTTCTATCTTTGGGTAGTTTCTGTCTCTGAATGAGGACTGGAAACGGGTCTCTTCCGTCGTTGGCGTTGTGCACTTCACGAACTTCCACTGTATCATCGACAAGGTAATAGTGAAGAATCTAAGAAAGAAACGACAAATGCTAAAGCTCAGTTTAAACGGGCAATTTTTGTCGCACGATTTTCTATGACAAATACAATTGCTTGGCTGGATGATGCAACAAATTTGATGATACAACATTTTATTTTTTCCCGTTTGGCAATTTAGTAAAAATCTGTTGAAATTTAATTCCATCTGGGAATTAAAATTGACAAATTTTAGCTCAGGTAATAAAAATTAAAATACATCTGTTTTAATCACTGATTCTAGCTGATCTGAGCGTGAGTAAATTAGGCCTGGAACTAGGTACCAAATAGAAATCAATTTTGCTCAAGTTGTTAATCACTTATATCTTTTGTTTTCCTTTGTGAATCTTGTTGAAACTTAGTAACTGTCTTTAATAAACAAAATTATAAGTCTGCCAGAAATTTAGAAACAAAATAAATTATATTTCATGAGAAATTTGATAATTTGGATCGAAAAATGGATTTTGAAAGAATGACTGTGAAAGAATGATTTATATAGATTAAGTAATAAATGCGCCTCCCGGCGAAATTTGTTCATGAAGTCATGAACTTTCATGGTCTGTTCATGAACGTTCATGAAAATGCATGAACAGTTCATGAAAATGCATGAACAGTTCATGAAAATGCATGAACAGTTCATGAAAATGCGTGAACGGTTCATGCTCTGTTCATCAAAAATTTTGCAGGCTGTTCATAAACACATTAATTCATGAATGTTCATGAATGTTCATATTGATTACTTCATGAACAAATTATTCATGAAAATTTCATTGGTTTTCAGGTTGATGACAATACCATGAAATATTCATGAATTTTTTAAAAAACAATAATTCATGAATATTCATGAATGTTCATATTAACTATTTCATGAGCTTATTATTCATGAAAATTTCATGAATTTTGATTGATGAAATGAAATGGAATGAAATATTCATATTCGACACCTAACACACGATTGAAACATAAGCTTATCATCGAAAGACATTAACCTTGTCAAGTTTGAATCTAAAAAAATGCGACTAAGATAGTTATCTGCTCTAAAGTAAATATTACCCCTGCGGGCTTGTTTGTACAAAGGAAGCTTGGCCATCTGGTCGGCGCATGGATAAATGGCAAGTTATTGGGAAACAATCTATGAGATTTAAGAACAAATTTAACGTATATCATGTATATACATGCAAGCAAATGACAAAAATTGTCGTAGTTCGTTGTGACCTATCAGGTTATGAATATTCCTCAAATATTCATGAACAGTTTCATGAGACTTTCATGAATATTGTTTCTTAAATGTTCCTCAAATATTCATGAACAGTTTCATGAGAATTTCATGAATATTGTACCTTAAATACTCATCAAATATTCATGAATAGTTTCATGAGGATTTCATGAATATTGTTCCTTAAATGTTCCTCAAATACTCATGAACAGTTTCATGAGAATGTCATGAATATTGTTCATGAGATATTCCTCATTAGTATTTTTACACAAGTGAACATAAGAAATCCGACGTTGTGATTGGTCCAATATGACGTGACATTCCTTTATATTCACCTACAGGTGAATATAACAGTAAAAACAAGTTTACAAAATCGCGACTATAGCTGCCGTTTTGTACAAATTACGGACAAATAAATAAACAAATTTAAAATAACTTGTGTAAAAATACTAAAACAATTATTCGCCTCAGGCTCGGTGATTATTGGGGAATATTCACATCGACTTCGTCTCGGTGAATATTCCCCGATAATCACCTCGCCTTCGGCGAATAATTGTTAAATATTCATGAACAGTTTCATGAGCATATTATGAATCAGTAATTCACGAAATGTTCATGAGGAAATTCATTAAAGTTCATGAAGAATTCATGAATATTTGTTCATGAATGATTCATGAGCAAAAATTAAAAGCTTTTTGTTCATGAACTATTACTTTCATGAACTGTGCCATTTAATGTTCATGAGAAAATCATGAATATTTCATGAACATTATTCATTATTATTCTTCAAAAGTGCATGAATATTTGTTCACGAAATGTTCATGAACAAAAACGTGCATGAACTTTTCATTCATGAACTCCTATTTTGATGAACTGCGCCATTTAACGTTCGTGCACATGCATGAACAGTTCATGTTCTTTTGATGGATGTTTATAAACAATTTTCATGAGCGTTTCATGAATAATTCGTCAAATCTTTGCGGGGGTCAGACAGACAGATCACTCTAAAGTTTGATTACCCTCAAGTTCTTAACTTACATATGGTCTCATTTCACCAAACATGTTATCTCTGTCGTCCCAGACACAGTAAAACCGCAGCACTTTTCGGTCCATGACCAAAAATTGTCGCAGTTTATCAAAGTCTGAGGGCGTGGTGTAACTGAGGGGTGGCTGTTTCCTTCCTTCAGTGTACGGATCCTTTGCCATTTCCTCAGGAGGGTTGAGTACAATGCCTTCACTTGCCATGAACTCCTATACAATTGAAATATTTCACAATCAATAGTTGTCAATTGCCTCATTCCAAAAAGATCCATAACCCATCTATGAAGGAAATTTCTGCTGTCCAGAGAGGGAGGAGGAGCATTGAATTTGTATAGGATGTCCAGAGAGGGGAGGGGTATTGTTAATTTCCCCTGCTGGAGGGTGGGGGATCTTCTCTGGAACAATCCAGAGCAGTGGGGGTAGGAGAATTGAGTTATGTATTATATGATTGGCAAAAGGGGATCAAACTATGACTAACAGAAAAGACATTCATTTAGGAGTGGGGTAGTCCCTTGGGGAGAGCATAGCAATATCCCACACTTTGCTACAAGGGCAGGGTTGCCACAATAGCACATGCATGTACTTACTATTGTTTAAGCTATCATGTGTTAACTTTTTCTATGCGAGGAAAACCGAAGCGCTTACACTTTAAGGAAGTTACTTACAGGGCATTTGCAGCTCATACTGTTTACAAATGAGCACCTGGTTCACTAAGTGCCCTACATACTGTAAGTACCTTACACAGGAGCACCCCCTGGTATTATTACAAAATGCCATATTTCCAGGGGGGACTGCCAATCTGTTTAGGGTACTTACTGACTTGGGCCTATGTGAAATTCACTGAAGATGGAATTCTGTATTAATATTCTTAGAATTAACATTAATAATCAATCACAATCACAAGGCCTAATGATTTTAGGTTGGTATTTATCCCCCCCCCCCTTTGTGCCACAACCTTAGAGCTAAAGGTAACTGGTCATGCACTGGTTTAACCAGCCACTTTGACATTTAACTGCATGGTACATAGCCCTTACCTTTGTCCATTCATCACAGTTACAAATTCGGATAACTTTGCCATAAAATGTGACATTAATTGCAAGATTAAGATCTTTCCAGTGCCATGTGTTTCCAAGGTCATCTTTTGGTAATTGTTGCCGTTTGATGAGCTTTCCCTGAGGAATTCCGCTTTGAAAGAAAGAAATAAAACATCAAGTATTTAAAATTTTTACTCAGCTTTTTATCCATCCGTAAACCTGCAGACGCGCTAATAACAGGATGGCATCAAAATATTGATAAACAGTAATATATTAAATACCTGTTCTCCACCGCCGGTTCAATAACAGCGATTGAGTCGTCTTCCAAATAATAATACATTTTTACAGGTCGAACTCTGTAATGCTCATCGGCAGACTCGTGAACTGTCTGCTTGAAATAGCCGAGAAACAGCAGTACTTTTTTGTCAAAGCCTACATGCGCTGGAATGAAATCTTCCGGAGGAGATTGCACTTTCTGGCCGTACGTCAAACTCGGTTTAAAGTTTGCTAACTCGTCGAGTTCTTCCCGCGTTAGCTGGCTAACTGGAATGGGCTCTCCACCGATTGCCGTCTTCGGGGTGACTGGCAAAGCATAGCCGTTCTTCCAGCCTAAACTTTGCGACCGGTGAAAGCGAGATTTCTAGAAAAAAAAACAAGAGAGAGCATATTGAAAGAGTGCGCAGCAAAACACATGCTAAAAAACTTGAATAATTCAAAACGTACCGTAGGATCGGTAAAATTATTCCCGGGTAAGAAAGGCAAAGCCATTGCTTAGTACAATACGGCTTGTTTTTCAAGCGAAAGCAAAGTTTTGGTCCTTTTTTCCGACAATATTTCGGCGGACTTGCTGCCTTTCTTGTTCCAACTTTTGTTTGAGATAGCGTCGTGTTGCTAAGCAACCGTGATGACCATAAGAATTGCTGACCGCGTGACTTCTAACTGGATCGTTAGACAGTTTGTACAGAGAGTAAATGCTTTCTGGAAGCAGTATACCAGTTTAGTAAAGGAAAGTATTGATAGCAGTTTAAAACATTTGAACTATCCCGGATAGAATACAATGCATTATGATATGAATGCACAATCTACCATACTTGTGACGTCATCAAAATTGACCTCAATATTTATTTATTTATTTATTTAACTACGCCATTGCGATTGATCTCGTTCCCAAGCCTATGTGTCTGATAAAGCTAATAGATCTTGCGTTTTTAAATTTTAAATAATCCAATCCCTGATCCAAACCCTAAACCTAACCCTTACCAAAATCGTTTAAGAGTGAAACGATATAAGAAAAAAAGTTTGATGAACTTTAAAAATAAAAAATCGCAAGTGGCATTCGAACCACCGCCTAGCCCTAGCCCTAGCCCTAGCCCTAGCCCTAGCCCTAGCCCTAGCCCTAGCCCTAGCCCTAGCCCTAGCCCTAGCCCTAGCCCTAGCCCTAGCCCTAGCCCTAGCCCTAGCCCTAGCCCTAGCCCTAGCCCTAGCCCTAGCCCTAGCCCTAGCCCTAGCCCTAGCCCTAGCCCTAGCCCTAGCCCTTTTGTTTCGTCTCGAAAGTATTCAACGCCGTTCTACCAAATTTATTGCACATGATTATGAGTCTTGTTATCCAGATCGAAGTCAAGGATATTGTTTTCTATTGCAAATGCATGACAGGGTTGTATGATCTTGACATATATATTATATATTGAAAGACCTCTTCATCAATCAATCCCGTTCAAGTTTTGGTGACTTTCTGCGTCCAAACTTGTGCAGAACTGCTCTATTTAGGAACTCGTTTTTTAATAGAATTGTATATTTATGGAATCAACTACCTAACGATATTAAATTGTCAACTTCTGTTTCCATTTTTAAATCTAAATTGTTTAGTTACTACAGTGATAAACTGAACACTGTGTTTGATATAGACAGACCTAGAACTTCAAAAACATATGCAGTAAGTAGTGTTCAGCAAAGTACTCAAAATATTTACTTAAGTAAAAGTGAAAAGTAGAAGTAAAGGTACTTAAGTAGAAGTAAAAGTACTGTCTGAAAATGTTACTTAAATAAAAATAAAAATATTGCCTGAAAATTTTACTTAAGTAAAAGTAAAAGTATTGACTGAAAATTTTACTTAAGGAAAAGAAAAGTATTAGAAAAATATACTTAAGTAAAAGTACTATTGAAATAGAATATAAATTCGCAAACCATTTCATTTGACAAATAAAAATTGCTAATACTGTAGAAAGGTTAAAACAGTAAGAGAACACTCAGATATGAGCCAAGCACATTCCAACCAGTCCGCTCACTGCTAATTAACTTCGCTTTGAGAAATACTTTTTTACTTTGCCAAAATATAACAAAAGTAACGAAGTGGAAAAGTAAATATTTACCAAAAATCGTACTTGGTTACAAGTAAAAAGTACTTCATAAAAAAAATACTTCGTTTCAAGTAAATACTGGCTAACACTGGCAGTAAGTGTCGTTCACGACACTACAAACAAATTGTTGTTCATAAATGCTCAGAATTGGCATGCTTAATGCAGGTAAATTGACGTGGAGGCAGTGGATTTTTGAAACGTGCGAGTTACGAATTGTTATATTTTTTTCCACTACTAGTTATTGCATGTATGTTGCCTGTAATGTAACTTATGTTTTAGTAGAGTATTCGGTGGGACTTAAAAAGGAACTTAATTATGTTGTGTTGTCCTTACCTGCGATATATTTATTGTGCAGCATTAAATAAATAATAAATAAAATAATAACTCTAACCCTAAAACTATCTGCCAATATAAGGTAAACTAGATAACGGCTGAATAGTGTTATTGTTCTTCATCATTATTTTAAAAACAGACCATTTTACGAAATAACAATAAAGCAGATATTTCAGTTACTTAAAGGGCAACCTCGTACCACAACCCAAGAAGGGACCAAGTAGTGAGCTCCATATATATGGAGCTCATTCGGACCAAGTTGAAACACTGAACTGTCTCTATGTAGTGTCCACTGGATTGACCCTTACCTCTCGCTGCGTAGGCCTGGACGCCACTTTCGTCTTTTGTCGCGCAATCATTTCAAGATGGCGCCAAGATTAAATTTTTTACCCGATGCGCTTTCAAGAACACTGCTAGAATTTCAACAAGAAGGCGTGCTTTTTGGGATATCTAAAAATGGCAGGTAATAAAGTATGTTTTAATGTTTCTGTCGGTAGCGTGTGATCGTTGCGAATCGTTGTAGATCGTGCAGAATCGCGCGTCAAATTCGGGTAAATTGTGCGTGACTGCGCGTTTTGTTTACATGTGATATTATTTAAATTTAATTTAATTTATTAACTTTACCAGATTTAGACATTACAACACTCAACACTAACACACAATTACTTTATATGCACTTACTATGGTTCTGTGGTATTATGGTTCTATTTAATTTAATTTATTAACTTTACCAGATTTAGACATTACAACACACAACACTAACACACAATTATACATTCACAACAAAACAACAGTAACAAAAACAGCTGACAATAGAACAGCTTGCAGCAATTACTGTGATTCCTAATGTTTGACAATTACAGTATACAAACATAAAAAAAACTTACTTAAACAATGCATTATCATTTATCAACTAGCAGTTAAAAACAACATGTTATAAACCTAGTCAAATCTCTGCCTTGATTGCATTTTATGCACACTGACTTCCACGTTCGTGGGTCAGTGGGTCATTAATGTCATAACAATTGTCTAATGCTGAGCTATAATGGTGAGGTTCAGATTTGACTTCCTCTACCACTACCACTACTTTTTCCAATTTTCCAACAATTTGATTGGTTAATCCGGTAGGTTCGACACATCTGATTGGCTAAAGATGGGTTAAAGTAGCGGTAGAGGTATTGGAAGCGAAATCTGAACCTCTCTAATAGTTGAACAACTTCTTCCTAAACTGCTGACATTTGTATGTTACAACTGTTTTAAAAGATCACTAAATCTCTCTTTCTTTATTCACATACAAAATATGCTAATTTGGTTCTGTAAATATTTTACAGATGTTTGATTGGTGATGAGGTAAGAACACTGAAGTGTTTTTATGTAAACGTGTAGGGATTTGATAATTAATATCAGAGAATAATACTTAAGAATTAAAAAAAAATTACAAGTGAAGTGTTTTAAAATACTGAAAGTTAATTGTTGATGGAACAACGTTAACAGACACCAGTGATTTGTATGATTTGTATAAACCAAGTCTCATTCCTATCCTACTCAGCCAAAAATGCCACAGATTATCCACAAGTTGCAAGAAACTTGTCAATTTCATCATGCTGCTACAAATGTGTCAAAATCAGGCTTGTTGCAACTTGTCATTTGTAGACTTGTTGCAACTTGTTGAAACAACTTGCACCCACCCTGTGGATAACAAGTTTTGACAATCAACTTGAAACAAGTTTGTTGCCAACTTACAACAGACAACAAGTTGGCACAATCTATGCGAATGCATCCCAATTTATGCTTGTTGATGAAGTCTGTTATAGGATGTCAACAGACTTGATACAACTTGGCCACTTTTTGCTTCATGATTGTTTATCCTCCAGTTGATCTGAGAACACGGAAAAGTACTGGCACTAGTTGTCGAATAGAAATCCATTTATCGATCCAAATTATCAAATTTCTTATGAAGTTTAATTTACTTTGTTTTTAAATTTCTGGCAGACTTATAATTTTCTTTATTATAGACAGTTGCTCAGTTTCACAAAGGAAAACAAAAGATATAAGTGATTAAAAACAGCAAAATGGATTTCTATTTCGTAGCTAGTTCCAGGCCTTTTACTCGCGGTCAGATCAGCTGGCTAATATATGAGCAAAACCTTAACTTTAATGGACCCTTAACCTTTTAGACGAAATTTTGAAAAAATCGAAATGGGAAAAATTTTGGTTGTGAAATGTTCTAATGTATGGAAAATATAGCCTTGCGAATTTGGCAAATTTTGTATACATTTGTATTACGGGTGGAAAATAATACCCTGTTGATACCCTTGGGTATTTATTTCTCATGGATAATACAAAACAACAGGAAATTTGCTAACTTCGCAAGGCTATATATATTTTCTATAGTTTACAACATTTTACAACCACACTTTGCAATTTTACTGAGTTTAGGATGCTCTTTCAAGCTGTGGTAATATTTTTTCCTATTTCGATTTTTTTCAAAAAGTTAAAGGTCCAAATTTCTTCAAGTCCTCTATTTCTGTGCGTGCTTTAAGATGGGTCTGGGAAAGACGCTACAAGCATTGTCCATTGCGTATTATTACAAGAACGAGTGGCCCCTCCTGATTGTGTGTCCGTCATCGATGAGATTTCCCTGGATTGATGAGATTGAGAAGTGGCTGCCAGACATTCAACCACAAGACGTCAATCTCGTTCAGTCTGGAACTGATGCCAGGTAATTGAACGTTTGGGTGTTGAAATAAGAGCTGAAAAAATTACTAATTGAAAATTTTGGAGGGAATTTTGAAAGGGCTTTGGTGGACAAGTGCTTATATAAACCACTTTTCCTTTACCTCTAAACCCGCACGTTCAATCCTCGTATCTTCTCAAACCCCGTTCACACGATACCGATATGAAACTCTGCCGGTTAAAAATCATTACGTTTTCAACTGTTTACACGGTACCGGTAGAGCTATACTTGTTAAAACTTTTGTTCATTTCATTATTGAAATTCGCATGCTAAAATGTTTTGCATAACCGTAATAAACTCTTACGGTTAGTCGTTCACACTGTAGTCTGACGGTTGAATTTCGTTCCGTTTTCAAACTCTTACGGTCAGCGTTACGGTTTCACACAATTTCATACCGGCATCGTGTGAAAGCAACCCCTAAACGTAAGAATTTCATACCGTTTTCAAACTCTGCCGGTATCGTGTGAACGGGTTCTCATCAAAGTGGGTCTTCTCAAAGTGAATAAAAGAAAGTCCTTATTTGTGAAGAGCATAAGTCAATGCTGTTCCCGAGAGATCTAGGTTTGCCACAGATACTCCAGTTTCCTCCCGCAGGAAAACTTGACAAGTAGTTTAAAGTCAGGGGCCGGTTGTTCAAAGCCCGTTTAGCGTAAACGGTGGATAAGGCAAAACTAAATAACACTCTTACATCACTCGTTAAACTGTTAACTTAAATATTTTGCAGTAAATATGTAGTTGTAAGCATGATCATTCTATTAAGGCCCAAAACTTTTAGTTTGGTTGTTGAATGAATCTATAAACTTGGTTTCTATTTTGAGCTTAACCACCGCTTAAGCTAAACGGGCTTCGAACAACCGGCCCCAAATCATTAAAAACATGTTAGTATACGTAATGTAATCGTCGGAGTAATTTCGAAATTATCGTCTATTTATTTTAGCAACATAAAGACAAGTAAAATCTCGATTGTCGGTTACGGTTTGGTCAGCCATGGATCCTCTCGATTGCTCGTCAACTGCCTGAAAGAAATGCGATTTGGGGTCGTCATTGTCGACGAATCTCATTACATGAAAAACAGGAAAGCGGCACGAACGAAGGCCCTTGTGTCGGTGATTAAACGAGCTAAACGAGCTGTGCTGCTCACTGGAACCCCAGCCCTCGCCAGACCCGAGGAAGTAGGTGTAACACTGTGGGAAATACAAATTAGGGCATTGACTGAAAAAATAAAGGGCGCTTGGCCACGGTAGGACTTGAACCTTTGATCTTTGGAATGCTGTGATACCTTCGCGGGAAAATCTGGCCAATAAGAGCCTTAGAAATTGTGGCGTCAGGCAGGTTTTGTGCATCCTGACAATTTTCAGCCGTTTTAAACTCAAAAAACGTTTGTGTTTTTCCAAAATTCAAAATAATAGCAAAATAATGCTTGTCAAATGTTGTAAAGAAGTCATTGTCCCTCCAGAGTAAGTTTTTTTTCGAATTTTCCGTGTTTAAATGTGAATATTTTTGTGTGTAAGTTTGTGTATATAGTTCGTACGGATCAAAATCCGTTGGAAAGTTATATATATATATATGTATATTTATGATGACAACAAGTGCAGCCGCTTATCCGGCTACCTGTGTGCCGACTAAGCTACCCGGTCAGGTTGGTTTAAATATGCGATATTTTCAAATTGAGTCTAGTTCTTTAATTTTGATATGAATGTAATCTTAGATGTAGCATTCCAAATGGTTCGATTCCCGTCGTGGTCAAGCATATTTTCACCTTGCTGTTGTGGATATAAACTCAGAGAAACACCACGAACATCATTTTCATCTGAGTAACACAATAGAAATCACGATTATACTTCAACTCATTGTTATGTCCATGTTTTTTTTTTCAGCTTTATGTACAGATTGACGTTTTAAAACCCAACTTGCTTGGCTCGTTCAGTCGGTTTGCGAATCGTTACTGTGATGCTCACACGGAGCGTATGTGTGGTGGGAAAGTGCAAAAGTGGAACACGCAGTAAGACAATCAGCAGTTTTCTCATATAAACACGCTGTTAGCCAGCAATGAAGTAAATTACGAAGTAAGTTACTTTACTTCAGTGATAATGAAGTAAGTTACTTTACTTCAGTAAAAGATCAGTATTTTCCTGTTAAGAAATATGATTTTTGGTTAATATTTTCTTTTTTACTTCGTTACTTTTGTTATTATACTTTGGCGAAGTTTAATGTTATAGTCAAAGCGAAGTCCGCTGTAAGCAGACTAGTGAAAGTGTGCAACGTTTCAGGGATACATGTCTCAGAGCTGTTACTTTTAGTTTGCTGCCACCCAAATAAATGTTTCATTGAATTGTATATACTTTCTTGTAAGTAGAATTTTCCAATAGTTTTCTTTTATTTAATTAAGCAAAGTTTTCAAGTAATACTTGTGCTTTAACTTAAAACTTTCGTCAGTTCTTTGACTTTGCATGAGTAAAATTTGAGTTGCCACTTTTTACTCCCGTGTACTATTAACTCCACAACTACAATAGCAACGTTAGTTTAAAATAATAAAGTCAAGCACATTTTGAGCGCATCGCAGTTTAAAACATGAGAATCGAGATCTACAACACACACACACACAATAATATATTTTATCACCATAGAGGCGCTTCAAATCTTGAGGAACTACATAATCTATTGAAGAGCAATGTTATGATACGAAGGCTGAAACGACATGTAAGTAGGAATGTTGATTTTGATTTGATATTGATTTATTTCGTTCGTGGGCAAAATACAAACTCACCAGAACGCTGTTCCAATGTTGAGATTTTATTGAAAATACGACGACAGCATGATGTCAATGTTATTCTGGCTTTGTGTTAAAAACGTTGGTCAACATTAATCTAACGTCCATTCATGTTGCAGGTGCTCACACAGTTACCGCCAAAGCGGAGACAAAGAATAGCGTTTGAACTTGCCGAATCTGAATCAAAAAAGGTGGGAAAAGAAAAAGTCGTGACAAATTATGAGAGTTGAGAAACGAGAGTTTGTATGAGAGTTTTCTCAACTCTCGTGTCCTGGTCAAACGAGAGCAAGAGTTGCATGAGAGTTGATGAGAGTTGACAAGCGAGAGTGTGTATGAGAGTGTTCTCAACTCTTATGTCCTGGTCAAACGAGAGCAAGAGTTGCATGAGAGTTGATAAGAGTTAACAAGCGAGAGTTTGTATGAGAGTTTTCTTAACTCTCATATTCTGGTCAAACGAGAACAAGAGTTGCATGAGAGCTGAGAAGCAGTAGCTCGTATATGAGAGTTGATAAGTGAGAAAATATGTATGAAAGAGAGCTTGTATGTCTTGGTCAAAACGGGAACACGAGTTACTTTAGAGTATTAACATAAAGAAATTCGAGTTCGTATATGTATAGGTTATCACACCAGGGGCCAGGTGATATCAGTTTTATCACTCAGCGAACAAGGGACAAAATATAATATCGTAACGAGAGCGATAAACCGATATTACAGAGCCTGGAATGTAATAACCTATTTATCACATACTTGTGCCTTTATCAGAGCTGTTTAGGGGCGAAAATCAGATTTTATTTTCTAATTATAAATTTCGGATGAATGCAAAAACATTGTAAAAAATACGTTAAACGGCTAGAACTTTGCAAAAACAAGCCAAGAATGACTTATCTTTTTACAGTTGCAGATATCTTGGCCTTCTATCATAACTTATTTTGCTTTTTCACTACCGATTTGCGGTCTGACGCCATCTTTGTTTTTGCAGCGGGACAAAAAACGATATCGCCGATATCGTTTTTATGTCACCCTGTTTAAAACCGTGATAAAGTAACAAGTATGTGATAAGAGAGTTTAGTATAATTTCTTTAGTAAATAATGGTTTTGAAGCATTTTGATTGGTTGTCTGACCTGAATATGAGGCATTATTTACTAGTTCGCATTTTTTCAAGATGGCCGCCAGTGAAAGTCGTTTTGATGTTTTATATTTTTGCCTAAATTAACAAATGGAGAAAAATTGTATTAATACAAAGTCAAAGAATATAAACACACTTTGATGTTAACTATTATAAGGTGACAGTTCGTTTGCAAATAACTTATTAAATACTTTTTTCACTATTTAAAAATTACAAAAATTACTTAGGAATTTTCCAAAGTAAACTGTATTCATAAAAGAAGTGCATTTTATACATGTTTTACTAAGGAAATTATACTAGAACAATTATTCGCTTCAGGCTCAGTGATTATGGTGAATATTCACCAATAATCACTTCACCTTCGGCAAATAATTGTTATTTATCAACTTGCTGTCGTGGTCAAACGATATGCAACTCATATGTCCAGTTTAACAAGCTTGCGTTTACATCTTGTTTTCCACTTATTTACTGACAGGAAATGAATGAGGTCATTGACGAATTTAGAAAAGTATGCAAGTATTCGAAAGACAGCAGTCCTTCTCAAAGTCAAGACTCTCGGAACATAAACCCGTTGTTTGAGTGTCAACGCCTGGCAACTATCCTCTATAAACAAACTGGTCTATCGAAGGTTTGGATAGAATATCCCAATTCATACACGTTTGGCCTTTCTGTTTCAATGTACTACTTACAACATAAGTGACCGTGTTGTATCGCGGGATATACAAACTGGAGCTGAAGGCGAGAGTTTTATGTATATCTTATACAACACAGACGCGAATGTTGTTGTGAAACTCTCCCATTTTACAGATCTATTGGCGAAGTAATTTTGAAAATACATCTTGTGTAAGACGAGAAAACCTAAGTTCATGCACAGTTGGTTAAAGGGCATTGGCAATCAAAAATATTCTTTGCTAATTTAAAAGAGGTTTTTTCAATAACTAGCAACGTCTTTTACAGATTTTTCATATCTAGCTTTACTTGAGAGATATTTCAGCTGAAACAGACGAGCAGTCCGCCATCTTGGATTTTCAAGAATATGCATAAGTCACAAGTGAGATCATGCGACATTTAGTTATTGACAAGCAACGATCAGAACGGACCAGAAACTTGTGTCTACTTGCTATTGATATCACAAATCGAGCAAAAGCATTTTGGCCAACTAATGTTTGTCACTTATATACAATTTACTCAAAAATTTATCCAAATTGGCGGACTAATGACACGTTTGAGTCCAAATATCTCAAGAATGAAGCTAGATACAAAAAAGCTGTAACAAGCTTTTGGGGTATTTCGAAAGCTCTTTCAAATGAGCAAAGAATATTTTTTGTTGCCAATGCCCTTTAAAGTTTGCACAAATCTAGAGAATCTGTATTACATATACAGATTCCTTCACGCTCATGATTTCTTTTGTGTTTTCTTGATCATATTGATTCGAATCAATCGATTCTATTGATTGTGTTTCAGATCACAGCGGTGCGGCAGTATGTCGCCGATATACTGGACAATTCAGACAAGAAGTTTTTGGTTTTCGCTCATCATATTGACGTAATGAAAGCAATTGAACAAGAGGTGGTTAAGAAGCGAGTGAAATACATTCGAATCGCAGGCGATGTTCCTTCTGTACTCAGAGGAGTAAGTTAGTACATTGACAATCAAAGCAATGATCCCTTGTGTTCTTCCCCTACTAGCTGATGTGACCATGGATAAAGGGCCTTAAACTTTAAATGAATTTAAAAATCCATTTTCTAGTTTTTAATCATTAATGTCTTGTATTTTCCTTTGCGAAAAAACTTAGTAATCATGTTTAGCAAAGAAAATTCTAAGTCTACCTGAAATTTGAAACCAAAGTGAATTCTGCGTCATGTGAAATTTGATAGTTTGAGACTTTGGGTGGAAAAATGGATTTCTGTTTGGCAATCAGTGCCAGTAATTTTCCGTGATTTCGGATCACCTGGAAATCAGTGCCCGCTGAGCGATTGGATAGTTTGTATAATTGTTTGTATTTTTGCTTCATAGTCGCTTGTTCACCAGTTTCAAACTGACAGTTCGACCCGCGTGGCGATTTTGAGCATTCTGGCTGCCTCGACGGTAAGTGTGTGTATTGGTGTGTTGCGGTTGTGGACAGAGATGATTAGGAAGCCTAGTTTCCATGTATTCATAACTTCGTAGCAAAGTCATTCTCGAGGATGTGATATTGGTGCGCACGTACACAACGCGTCGTCTCCGAGCGTTTTCATTCCTAATTATTTCAAAAAGTTCCCGACTTGTTGACATAATTTAATGAAAACCTGCATGAACCTCGTCTAAGGACAAGAACTAAAAACTTGATGCGATCAGAATTTTTATAGTTCATATCGTTTTCATTTTGACTGTTGTGAAAACGCTCGGAAACGATCTCGTGTGGTTAGACCAAGCTTGGGTATAGTTTTGGATAAATTATTTTCTTATTATGATAATTTAATAACGCATCATCGCATAAAAATGAAATACAATATGTTTTGCAATTAGAATAGAAATTAGCAGAAATAACTATATCATGATTGTGATTACGAACCACCTAACTAAGATCAATTATTAATTATTGTTTAAAACGCCAATCATGCTAGGAAAAACTGTTTCATCAGTTCTACCTTGATGAAAAAAGTAGAAAATGTTTACATACTTAAATAAACGTGATGATATTGTTCCAACGAACAGCAGCTGGTCCGCTTGGATGACTTTTCATGTTTACAACATCTTCAAATCGGTTTCCCTTGCAAAAAAGCACTGAATTCTCCAGTTCGCCTTTTTCAGAGTAACTGAGAATGAACCCGGGATCTTGTCCCCAAACACGTGTTAAAACAATTATTTTGCACATGCCGTGATGAAATGCCACCCGCAAGGCTTCATGACCTTCTGGTACTTTTATTGTGGATTTCAGGTCGCCTTCGCTTGTGTATATGTGAACGGCGCTGCAATCATCTGATACTATCATGACGTCATTGTTGTTAGAAATACTCAAGCTGCCTGGGTAGTCTCCATCTCGTTTGAACTTTAATTTCAACTTTCCCGCGTTATCACAGACGTACACCTGGTTATCCCAATCAGTGATCATGTAAAGGTTTTGATTTTTATCAACAGCAATGTTCACATATAGACATGCGTACATAGTAAGGAAGTGTAATGCAGAAACATTCTTGATATTGTAGTTCTCGTCAAAAACGTACAACACAAACTGGTTCTTCTCGCCATTTTCATCGCGTGATATGAGCCGTCTCACAACGTATGCATTGTCATTGCCATCAACAGCAACATCCATTGCCCATCGAGAAACCACGTTACTTTCTGTGGGCTCGGGCAACATAACATCCTTACTTTCACCTGTCCTGTAAATGATCGTGATTTTGTCCGTAGTTAGTAGAATAATATCACCTCGACTATTCACAGCAAAACCTGTGCATCGTATTCTAGAATCAACCACTCGGTTCAGCTGCGGGACAAATTCTCCACCGCTGGTTGTCTTCGACAAAACATCATCTGCATTTAGTATTGGATGAAATGTACGACCCGTCAACTCTATTCCAGGCCAGGCTAGTAGTGCGATGGGAGATTTGATACAATACTTGGAAGCAAAGTCATACAAAACATGATTGATGGACAAAACAGACATTATGTTTTCTAACCGTTCAGCTTTTTTCAGCATTGATTTCAGTCCTCCCTTGAAAAAAACAGAGAACATTTCTTGGATTGCTGGTAGACCATGCAGCTCTCTCAGTGCCAACAGGCAGGCAGCAGTTGCGGCATCCGGGTCGTCGAGACCTGATTCAAGAATTCTGGCTGCCACACGTAACTTGCACGCCATAATTCGATCTTTGATGCTCAGAGATTTGTTGTTGAACGCGTGTGTAGCTGACTCGCGAGATGCTTTGAAACAATCTTCGGCAGAGGCAAATAGCTTTTCGGACGATACTTTCAATCTTTGAATTCCTTGAGGAAGCGACAAGACTGCGTTTAAAACACCAGATGCAGAAGCATTCACAACTGTTGTTGCTTTGTTTGAAGGTCCTTCGATCGCTTTCTCATCTTTACTCGACTTATCCATGACGATATTCAACAATTCGATCCCTTCTTTGAGGAAACTAAAACTGCTATCGAGATCTTTAAGCGACAAACAGTCAAGTTTGGATTTGATGTCGGTCAAATCCTTAACAATGATTTCACGCAACTTTTCATCCGCTAAATCTCCGTCCTTGAGTTTATTTGCTGCACTATCGCGAGCTTTGTCACACAATAAACCCGCAGTTGATCTTAAAATTGCCGTAATTATAGAAGACATGACTTTGTCAAAGCGATACAAACGAAGTTTGAACCAGGAACTTATCTTATCGCGTCTTTGAAAACCTGCGAAATCTGACTGAACCTCTCTATTGTGGATTGCACCACTTCCGTTTCACGGTACTTTCCCAAACATGACGTCATTGTTGACGATTCTAGAAAATTCTCATATTGAATAAAATTCTGGCATGGTGGAGACTTAGAATTTGACATAACATACGATGGAATATTTGATGCAATTGCAGTAGATGTATATTCAAATTCTTAAAGGTCAAAACTATTCTGCATTGAATTGTTGTTTTCTTCAATGACCTTGTAAGATTGCGTCATCCTGTCGTGTATTATTTGTGCGGGTTGCGGATTTAAAGTCGCGGAGTTGAGGATTGTCGTCGCGGAAATTCCAGATTAAGCGGACTACATATTTTATGTTAGTTGCTACTCTTTATGCCAGCAGTAATCCTTTGGATACATTCTTTCGAAGATTTCACTGGTACCTGCGTATCAATATGCAGATGCATACTCACACGAATAAACAGATTATTTATAAGGCAGAGTATTGAATATAACTGATAATGACAAATGTGACCTTATATCGATTATTTTGTGTATTCAGTGCAAGATTCAACAAATTGACTTGCTACCAGCGACTTGAGTAGCTACTCAGTTCTTTAAATTATTATTTAGTTGGTTTGCACAGCTTAATGTAAATAACGATAAACGTTTTTGAATTGAGTGTTTGTTAAAGTGGAAGTCAAGCTCGTTCAGTACACATTTTGTGCGCATAGCATGCCCCCCCCCCCTCCACCCCCGAGGTGATAATCTTGTGTTAGGAAATCTCCTGCTCTGGAGGCGCTTGTAGTCGATGGGAAAATCTGACAAACTTTCAACCTAAATTTCGCCAAGTTTTCCGCCCAAACTCTAGATTGTTTTTGAGATATTTACTCAAAACATGTCGCAAATCATATTCTTGGGAAAAACATCTCAGAAACATGAATTTATTTTGTCAATTGGATCGGTTCAGAGTTTTTAAGCCCATAATCAAATAATGTTTGTGGCATTAATCTGGGTTTTATATCCCACCGGGAAATATGCCTGACCACGGCAGGAATCGAACCCTTTGCCCGGTGTGAAAATAATCTCAGAGTAACACCCACTGGACTCTGTATAATTAAACCTGGAACGATAAATGGCGGCCATCTTTGAAACGAAATTGAAGGCCGCCGTTGATAAGACCCGCAAAAGTCATCCGTTTTCAAATGCTGTTTTCAACCCTAGAATAGCGCCCTTTTAATCCTGCTTTAAATCAAATATCTTCTAGACTTGAAACAGGGTTGAAAGAGCGCTATTCTAGGGTTGAAAACAGCATTTGAAAACGGATGACTTTTGCGGTCCGTTTTGAAAACGGTTCAATGGCGGCTTTCAATTTGGCTTCAAAGACGGCGGTCAAGTTATCGTTTCAGACATAATTACATAGATTTAAAATACAACGTTCTCTGACTAAATATTTTATTCAAAAGAGCTTTCGACTACCTAACTGTAGCCTTCGACGGGTTAAAGGGGAATCATTCCGCTTTAACCCGTCGAAGGCTACAGTTAGGTAGTCGAAAGCTCGTTTTTAATAAAATATTTAGTCAGAGAACGTTGTATTTTAAATTATGTCTAAACCTGGCTACGCTATGTCCATATAATTACATAGAGTTCACTGATAACACCATAAACATCTTTTTCATGTGAGTACATAGACCTTAAGCGTAGTTCGTGATCTGGACCGTGTATCCTAGGAAACTGCTATTGGTCATTGTTTGCAGGGAGTGACCAATAACAATGCTTAAATTCCCGTTTCCTAGGATACACGGTCCCGATCACAATTTATGCATAAGGTCTATTAGATAACACCAAGACATGAAAATGATGATGGTCAAATCATAGAGATTATAAATAACACTAGAAATGACATCGTAATCTTTTTCAGTGAAAACAAGAGGGAACGCGGCGATTTGGGGAGGGGGGGAATTCTAGCTCCAGATACCGAGCGCTTATTGGCTGAGCTAATGCATCTTCAGCACCAAAAAGTGTGTTGAAAAACAAGGCGCTGGCCGCGTTTTTTACGCACACTTTGAGGTGTTTTGTACGCTGGTGATAAACAATTTGGAGTTTATTATACTGCTTTTCAAACGAACTTGAATTTAGAGAGAAATTAGACACGAAAGTTGAGTTAATTTATGGACGTTTATTCCTGTGGTATCAAGACAACGAGATCGTGGTGATTTCCAGTTCGTGTTTTGTTCATGAATTATTGATGATTTAGAGAAACTATTTTACAAAATTGCGGCTGTTATCGTATTTCTTAATTCTTGAAGTTTTAATAGCTTCAATTTGTTATACAGCTCATATTTCATCAAAGCACTTGGTACATGTTGTTTCAACAACGCGCAGGGTATTAAACTATTGCAGCCTGTGACATCCCAAGTTTCGGAAGATTTCTCGGTCCAACCAGGGTAAAAGATATGGAAAACGATGGAAAAAATGATAGAAAAAATCCGTTCAGTCGGTAAATTTGTCGAAAATGGTCGTTATCTTGATTCAGTAAAATTTTATTCGTGAGTAGGACTTAATTTAAAGCATTAGTTTGAGGGATTTTTTTTCAATCTTTCAAAAGTTTGAAGAATTTTTCAATCTAATAGACTATTTTTTAATCTAATAGATTGAAGATAGATTGAGGGATACTCTTTCAGTGTTCCACTCGATTGAAATATGTTCCTCAATTAGATTACTTTTCTATAGAGAAAGTATGATCCCTAAAAAGAATCCCAAAAAGATTGAGAATTCAATCCATTAGATTGAATTTTCAATCGTTTGAATTAAGAGAGTAGTCAGCGAAATGTGAAGTCTAGACCCCCCTCAGGTAATAGTTAGAGACCCCCCTCC
This sequence comes from Muricea muricata, assembly GCA_963855995.1. Classification (NCBI taxonomy): domain Eukaryota; kingdom Metazoa; phylum Cnidaria; class Anthozoa; order Malacalcyonacea; family Plexauridae; genus Muricea; species Muricea muricata. The sequence goes on along the minus strand of OY979726.1, from coordinate 1,509,272 downwards.
CGAAATTTCTATGCCGGTAACTTTACAATTAAAATTTAATATTGATTGCCATTATCTTGATTTCCTTTGTCTAAAATTCTTCCATGGCGGTAGGGGAAAGTAAAAGTGATACATTTGGTCTTAAGAAGTTATGTTTTATGTAATATATAATAAACGAGAGAGCGTTTATTACCGGCGTATAAAACACCGAAAAGTGTGTTGAAAAACGAGACGCTAGTCGAGTTTTTTACACACACTTTGAGGTGTTTTGGATGCCGGTAACAAACAATTTCGAGTTTATTATATTGCTTCTCAAACGAACTTCTATTTAGCGAGAAATTCAACGCGAAAGTTGAGTTAATTTATGGACGTTTATTACCGTGGTATCAAGACAACGATATGGTGATGATTTCCTTTGTGTTTTGAGCATGAATTATTAATGAGTTTGAGAATGATTTATAGTAATCAGCTAAAAAGATAAATGCTTATTATAATATTTACTTGAAACACTATACGACTTGGTATATAAACTACACGATATATTCTTGTGATATTTCTAAAGTCCAGTGTTGTGATATTTGTGAGCAAAAACTTGATATTGTCAACTTCTGATAATTGCCCATACTGTTCTACAGTGAGCGAATTTCGGTGTAATTAAGGCACATTTGCGTGTTTGTCGTTTCCGAGCGTTTTCATTCAGAATTATATGGAAAAGCTCCCGACATGTTGACATAATTTAAAGAAAACCAGCATAAACCTCGTCTAAGTATAAAACCTAAAAACTTCATGGGATGAGAATTTTTATAGTTCATATCGTTTTCATTTTGACTGTTGTGAAAACGCTCGCAAACGACCTCGTGTGCATGTAGTCATAGTCTGGATCTATCTTTCTTGTGCGGGCTGTATTCAAATGAGTTATATCAAGTGTAGATCGGCGTGCTTAATCTATCACATCAGTCTTTTTTCCTCATTGTTAATTGTTCCAGAATTGTACCTGAATTTTGAAAATGTGTAATTTGTGCTGGATATCATTGAAACTTGGTAGAAATGACCAAATCACGCATTCTTTGTAAAAATTTAGTTTGGAGTTCTTGAAATGCATTACAGTTATGTTTCAGCTTGCCCATGATTTTACCCTTTTAGCGTCCCAATGGCTCTTTCTATGTCCTACCTGTCTTGATTCAGAACCTTTGCATTTTGCATTGAAATGAGTTGAATTTTTGCAAACATCACTGTACCACTGGTCTCTTAAGAATAAACTAACTTTGGACTGGTCTGGTTTTATTTGAAAAAGGTTAGCCGGAGGTACCTCTTGTTGTAACTTTTCCCCTCATTGGTAATTGTACCTGAAATTTTAAGAATGTGGAAATTGTGATGAAATTCATTGAAATTTGGTGGAATTGACCAAATGACATAGTTTGATCAAAACGTAGTTTGGAGTTCTAGAAATGTATTATAGTTATGTTTCTATGGGATGGGCCTCCCATAGAATCGAAGAAAGATAACCCCACTTTTATTTTTTAGGGTATAACATTGACAGCCGCTGATCATGTGATATTTTGCGAGCTTCACTGGACCCCTGGCGTGATGGAACAAGCTGAGGACAGAGTACATCGGATTGGTCAAGAGAACTCCGTCCTTGTTCAGTATCTTGTTGCCAGGAGAACGATAGATGAAGTGTTATGGCGCATGCTCTGTAATAAGGTAGGGCCACCTCTATTTCGGAAGGATAAACTGAACTGCTTTCTTCCTTTACACAGAATGAATCTGTTTTCTGACTCCGGCGAAGAATCAAATGCTTTCAAGATTTGTATATTCTTGTTATTACACATGCTAAACGCGCAAGTTGCAGCAAGTCCGTTGATCTCTTGCAACAGACATGCGTTCGTAGGCTTATTGCTACAGCATGTTGAGAGCAAGTCCGCTGCAAGTTGCCAACACACTTGTTGCAAGTTGTTCAAACAAGTTGTAACAATCCTGGCCAAAAGTCCTTGGAACATCACAACTTCTTCATAATTTTTTTATCATTTACTTGAAACAGACTTGATTTCATGCAAAATTTCGTTATCACCCCCCCCCCCCCTCCTCCTCCCTCCCCCAATCAATGTTGAAATTGGAATGATGCAGACAAGTTTTTGCTCAATTTTCAACATTGAACGGGGTGGGGGTGGGGAGGGGGCGCTAGGGATTAAGTTAACGCCTGTAAATGTAAGCCTCGCTGATACAGGTCCTTGTAAATACACGACGTTGTACTCCAAAGCTTTATTAATATTATTCTCTACTAGTGATAATACACTTTTAAATCTCTGTCTCTATATATCTATATATCTGACTTCGATCAACTCACGTCTAATCATCATGCATGCTAGTATGCTATCTGATATACCTACTATACGTCACAGATTAATTATTTGTACTTTACAGCCTAATACTATAGTCTAACATAAATGTTCAAGTGTCCCAACACTTTTGACCAGGATTGAAGTTGTTCAAACAAGTCTGCGCCGTTTTAGGTCTGTATATAACATTCAAGATTTTGTTGCAATCCAGGTCTACGTGACAACAGCGACGTTAAATGGGAAGATACAAGGTATGGATGTTGAAGAAGGGAGCGTGGGGCAGTCGAAGTTGCTTGAAGCATTTTCAGCCTGGGTAATGGAGGACGAAGAAGATGAAGTTTCTGAAGATGATTTTCTTTTTACATACGTAAGTTTGAAGCTAAGGTGTTCTAGTCGCACGTCTACGTGTTTTTTTGTGTGTTCTATTTCGCTATGGTCGATGCTTTCTTGTTTAGAGTCAAAAGAAGCGAAAACAGGACTCGCTTCAAAGATCTGTCGTAGAGTTTTTTCATTCACCATCCGCGACGAAGTGCAGAAGAACTGACAGTGGCAAAGAATGGACTGAGAATCAAGATTCATCTTTTGATTTAGTTGAGGTATGGTAAGACTATATTTAGAGAGTATATTTATACTGGAGAGTAGTATGTTTATACCGTATATTATATGCTATTGTAGAAAGACTGCACAACAATCGAGACAAAAGCCATGGAAACAAGTGAATCCGATGTGCGTGTTATAATCAGCGACACTGAAGAAGATAATTCATTACGACAAACAACAAGGAAAACATACAAACTAGCCGGCAAAAGGAAATCGCCTAAGGTACTGCGGGAAACAGCGACCGTAACTGCGTCGGAAAGCCAAGAAATGGAATGGGAATTTGTTCGTGAAATAACGAAAAACGACGACGACGAAACGAGCGAGCCGGCAAGACCCGAAGTTGTTGATATGCTTTCTTCTTATACACGTCTTTTGAAAAAGTCAGCGGCAAAAAGTGAAAATTTTGAGAGCGATGGCGGCGCGAATAAAGTTGCCGATATTGTCGAGCCTTCTGCAACAAGCAACGAGGAAGGTGGTTTAGATTTGATTGAAGACAGCAAAGAAACTAGTGGCACTACTTACCCCGTCAAAAACGACAAAGTTGACGAAACTAATTCAGTTCCTGTCGCTCCAAATAGTCCGTTGGGAAACCAGGATGGTTTGAACAGCAAGGACCCGAGCATTACAGCTGTTCCTGATCATGTCGGTACGAAGAAAAGCGAATTTAATGTTGGCGTTGTTGATTGTGAAGATCAGCAAAATGAGTCAATGTCTTCGCCTTCGACCAACGCGTTAGACAAGCAGAGTAAATGTTCTGATAACAGACCAATCGCTGCAAAAAGTGAGGTCACAGTTAAAACTATCGATTCTGAGGTGATACAAACTAAAACAATTCCTTTAGCGCCGACCAGTGCCGAAGATATAAATGATTTCAAAACATGGTGTTGTTCGCTTTGTACGTACAGCAACAACGCTTTTCTTCGCGTGTGTGAGATGTGCGAAACGCCGCGATACAAAAGCCGCAGGAAGTCCACTAATACCAAGTTTTCAACCGATGAACTTGTCGCCCGAAAACAGCGACAAATTTGGCAGAAATGCTCCCCGGTTGATCGAACGAAGGCTGGTAAAAATGGTGGTAAGAGATCCGGAAAGGGCAAGAAGGGTTCAGCTGTGATTGCAATGGGTAATAGGGAGTCTAAATGTAAACAGACAGGGGATGGAATAGGTTTAATGGTGATAAAAAACACTGTTGAAGTTAATGAACAGCATACAGAGTCAAACAAAAGCAATTCCTGCGAACTTCCCTCGGAAAGCAAACCTGAAATACTTGTTATGCCTGAAATGTTAAGACCTGAAGTGCCGGCACTTGTAGTATCAGCCGAACCTGAAATACAAGTTAAACCAGAAGTATTGGTTGAAACCGGAATACCAATTAAAGAAGCAGAAGTTCATGTATGTACAAGTGATGTTGATTTTCTCGATTCGGTGCCAATAAATGAGGAGGTCTCAGACAAAGCACCAGTTAAACTTGAAACGCCAGTTAAACCTGACATACCAGTTAAGCCTGAAATACTAGTTAAACCGGTTCAAGCGGAAGTAAATACAAGTGATGTTGATCTGTTTGCGTCTGAATCACCAAATGAAGGGGTCTCGGACGAGATTTTGACGTCATCGTGTGAAGGTGAGGTTATGACCTCATCATGCGAGGCAGACACAGTGGCGGAGGACCCATTAGGGATTGGGTCAGAGTTTGATGATATTACAGACGACGACTGGTGGGTGTGTACGTCATGTAAGAATTTTAACTACCAGGATGCCGCTGAAAAGTGTGAGGCGTGCGGGCTCGAGAAACTGAGCGATAGTCTCGAAGACCTGGTAACGGGTCTTGAAGATGATTGCTGGCGGTGCGAGGATTGTGGCGAGTTTAACTTCGGCGATGACGTCATTCGAAAGTGTACAAAGTGTTGCCAGGGTGATAAGACAAACCGGAAGCCACTTGTGGAGCGGTATAAACAATTACGTCATCTCATAGTGGATGACGAGGAGTCAGACGGGAATAAAGGGACAACTCAGGAACATCTTATAAAATCTGAGGTTGTAGAGAACTTGATGTTTCGTCTGAGCAATTATACAGACCGCGTGTATCTGTACGATGAGGTAAGATTTGAACTGACTATACTGGAAAGCTTTATCAGTTCTAAACTGGTCTTCCTAGAGGCCTAGTGAGGATCATCTCTTATTGATCCAATGTTACTACAAAAGAAAAACCTAAACTAAACTAACTTTATTTATACTGGATAGCTCTATCAGTTCTAAACTGTTCTTCCTAGAAGTCCAGTAAGGATAATCTCTTATTGATTCAGCGTTACTACAGGAGGAAACCTAAACTAAACTAACTTTATTTGTACTGGATTGCTCCATCAGTTCAAAACTGTTCTTCCTAGAGGTCCAGTAAGGATCATCTCTTATTGATCCAGTGTTACTACAGGAGGAAACCTAAACTAAACTAACTTCGTTTATACCGGATAGCTCTATCAGTTCTAAACTGTTCTTTCTAGAGGTCCAGTAAGGATCATCTCTTATTGATCCAGTGTTACTACAGGAGGAGACCTAAACTAAACTTTCTTACACTGTAAACTTTTCTTTGATCGTAGTACGGAGAACCACTGAACTGTAATATTAATATACTGGACACAGAAGACGAAGACTCGAAGAACATTCCCGCTATTTTAACTCAGCCGTCCCACAGAAAACAGATTTTGAGATTTGTGAGAGGCTGGAAAATGCTTAAACAACGAAGTCGCAGAATGATCAGGAAAGCTGGAGTTGTATTTGATAATCCCCTCGAGGCCGTGGAAGCAATCAAACTGGTAAATGTCAAATTAATAACTTAAATTAATAATGCGAATGAGAAAGGATCAAAAGCTTTTCAGTGATAGATTCACGCTGTATATTTTCGCAGATTGTTTTATGAAACGCAGATTGTTTTGGATACACTCTTCGTTAAAATCAACACATCTTTAATTGTTTTGGTACGAGATGCACTTAAAATGTAGCTGAAAAGTGTCTTGTAAAAGCGTTTGTTTATTTTCAGGGTTGTGAGCCGAAATTGTGTACAAATCGCTTTCCTTCCAAGGTTTGTTCATATTAGTAGAATAGAGAATTAGAGTAGAAAATTAAATCACTTGTGACTAGTGAGTTATTTAGGAGGGGTTATTTCATCTAACACTCGACGAATTTCCAGGAAAAACTGCAAGCTGAAGTTGCGGAGGCAGCCCAAGAGAGGAACGGCACTGTCAGACACTGTGTTAAACCTAGAGGGAAAAAAACAGGTGGATCTTCGCTAGAAGATGGTAAATAAGATATTTACTACTTATGCTGTTTCGGAAACAAATTAGAAAGCTTAAAGGAATACTGCCACGCGATGGTATAGCGGGCCTTTGTTGTTGTAGAATCCTTTTCCGGCTGATAATTTCAGCAAATATAAAATGAATGTGATTCCGAACAAGGAGTGCATGTTAATTATACACAAGTTTGAATTAAACTGTATATTTCGAATCAAATCAGATTCATCTTCAGCAGAGTTTGCAAGATATGGCGTAATATGCACTCCTTATTCGGAATTACATTCATTTTTAATTATTTAATATATCATTATTAATATCATTTTTAACATTCATTTTATCTTTGTTGTTGTTTCTGTTTTATTTTATCGAAAACTCAAAATAATTTCAAAAAGATTTGGTTTGTTCCATTGCCAATAAGAATCAGGCAAAATAAACTAGCTATTATCTATAATATTCCTAAATTGAGGTCAAGCTAAGAGTGAGGGTTAGGACCAGGTTTAGGAATGTTATAAATGTCTGGTTGTTGATTCGTTCTCGTTTTAAGAATCTGGAAAAACAACCGCCGCCTTGAAAACCTCTCGCCCATCCTCTTTAGCCATGACTGTTAAACTATCTATTGTACTCTCTCACCACATCCAAAACTTTTTGTTTTCAACAGGACTGGCGGTTGCAGACGATGCTTCGTCGCGCGATAACGAACATACTCGCTGGGTTCAAGCAGTCGATGAGGATGGCCGACCGTTGTGTCTGTCATGCAGAGGACTCGTCGACACAAAGAACACAAACAGTTTGTGGGATGAGAGGTTTTGTTCGCATAGATGCAAAGAAAATTATCAGGTTTGTAAGCCAAGTATTGATAGTCTTTGAAGTCCAGTAAGGATCGTCTCTTATTGACCCTGTGTTATTGCGGTAGCAAAGCTAAACTAAACTAACTTTATTTATGTTGGATAGCTTTATCAGTTCTAAACCGTTCTTCCTAGAAGTCGAGTAAGAGTCATCTCTTATTGATCCAGTGTTACTACAGGAGGAAACCTAAACTTAACTAACTTTATTTATACTGGATAGCTCTATCACTTCTAAACTGTTCTTCCTAGAGGTGCAGTAAGGATCATCTCTTATTGATCCAGTGTTACTACAGGAGGAAACCTAAACTAAACTGACTTTATTTATACTGGATAGCTTTATCAGTTCTAAACTGGTCTTCCTAGAGGTCCAGTAAGGATTATCTCTTATTAATCCAGTGTTACTACAGGAGGAAACCTAAACTAAACTAACTTTATTTATACTGGATAGGTCTATCAGTTCTAAACTGTTCTTCCTAGAGATCCAGTAAGGATTATCTCGTGAACACACTCTAATGTTCTTAATTTTTCATGTAGTGTCGTGTCAGTGGTACGCGAGTACGCGAGAAATTGTTTCAAGATGAACATGGCGTCTGTCAGAAATGTGGCTGCAACGCTCACGAGCTTTATCGTCAAATAAAACTTCTGCCCAAATCTGAACGACGATCATATTTGGAGAATACGCCATTTTTATCGTTGCCTGTCACACTGTTGAACAAGATTATCATTGAGCCCAAGGAAGGCATGGTGAGCTATTTGCTTTTAAAATTTTTGCTTCTAAGTTTTAAACTGTTCTTATTAATACTGGATAGCTCTATCAGTTCTAAGCTGTTCTTCCTAGAGGTCCAGTAAGGATCATCTCTTATTGATCCAGTGTTACTAAAAGAGGAAACCTAAATTAAACTTACTATATTTATACTGGATAGCTCTGCCAGTTCTAAACTGTTCTTCCTAGGGGTCCAGTAAGGATCATCTCTTATTGATCCAGTGTCACTACAAGAAGAAACCTAAACTAAACTAACTTTATTTATACTGGATAGCTCTATCAGTTCCAAACTGTTCTTCCTAGAGGTTCAGTAAGAATCATCTCTTATTGATCCAGTGTTACTACAGGAGGAAACCTAAACTGAACTAGCTTTATTTATACTGGATAGCTCTATCAGTTCCAAACTGTTCTTTCCAGAGGTCCAGTAAGGATCATTTCTTATTTTTTAAATCCACAGTTTTGGGAGGCCGATCACGTGGTTGCGGTGGCAGAAGGGGGCGGCGAGTGTGATCTGGAGAACTACAGGACACTCTGTGTCCCTTGTCACCGGCAAGTTACGGCAGAGCTGAATGAGAGACTGAGAAAGAACCGACAAAAGGCTAGGATTGCTGGGATACCTGATATTGCGTCATTCTTTCGTGGATGAGGTAAAGTGGGCTCAGTTTGAATCGTGAAGGTTTTACTTAGAAACTTTACGGGGAAAAGGAGGGTTGTTATTTTCTGAAAAGTAGACTTAAAATTTTCAAAATAGTTTCTAGAAATATTTAAAGTTATTTTAGTATTTAAAAAAAGCTAGAACAATATATTTTAAATACTTTATTAATACATGATATATCTATTCACAACTCACATTCCTCATTCTCAGTATTTGAACCACAGATAGTACATGAAACGATAAAGTCGCTCAAAACGTCGATTTTCGCTTTATTGTTCCAGGCATAGTGAAAGAAGCTATACCTTTCGTCACTGACAACGTTATTTCTATATTACCACAGGTATCCTTTATTTACCATCTACTAACAATACCTGTCTGCAGGCATACTCCATTTCAACGCAGCTCGCTCGTTTCAACTATTCTTCTACTTTTGCTATTCCCCGGGTGGAGTTATCGATAGTTATCCCTAGTTATCCTATATGCTCTTCTCGCACCGAGTTTCCGCCCATAATTATCCTTCATTTCCACCACGACCAACGTTTCGTGCGCTGCTGTTTGGGAGAGATCTTCGGGCTTTTGCAGGCAGGAATGTTTTTCTGCGATTGCAGGCAGTCCACTTCATATTTATCGACACTCTGATCAGAGCCGTAGTCAGAATCGTACTCGCTATTCAAAGAACGTTTGTCTTGTTTAGTATCGTCTTGTTGTTGTTTTTGTTTGCCCTCTTGAGACTTTTGTTTACCCGATTCACGTTTTTGTTTCTGTTTGTGTTTGTTAACGGTTAACTCTTGTTTTTGTGTAGTCAGTTCTTCTTGCAGTCTCATTTCGGCTTGACGTTTTTGGGCTTGTTTTATCTGAGCTTGCTTCAAGTCCTCGAGTTTGAATTCTCCGTGGATTATTGGTTCGGCTTCTTTGTTTGCTGGAGTCGTCTTCGTTTCTTCTGCCGGTGGGTCGTGGGTCTTTGTTTTTTCATTCTTGCTTGCGTTTGGTTTTTCTCGAGCTTTTTGGGACGGTTTTGTCTAGGGGGAAAATTGACGAAGTAAGCTTGTGTGTGTGTTTTGGTCGTCGGTATATCTTAATGCACCGAGATTTCATGTTTTCTCTTTGATTTGAAAGATAATGTTAAGGTTTTTGAACTTATAACTTGGTTTTCGATGTAGTCGTTTTGAAAAGGCGATTAAATAGCTGCGGAAAATTGGTACTAAAACTGTTTAGTATACCTCACTTTCTTCTTTAATTTCTCGTTTGTCTTTAAGTTCTTGAATGCTTCGGTTTAAATGGTTGAACTGTCTGAGAAGAAACTTGTCTTGGTGGTACATGTCTTTCTAGTGTTGAAAAGGGATAAAACGTTATACACTGTAGACTGGCGTCGTATCTCAAACGTGGTGGTCTAGTGTAGGTAGTATTCTACAATAAGCTGTCGTGGTTTGTGCCTGAACTACACTGTACCTGAAAAAGATATCTTAAACGTGGTGGTCAAGTGTAGGTATTATTCTATAATAAGCTGTCGTGGTTTGTGTCTCAACTACCTGAAAAAGATATCTCAAACGTGGTGGTCTAGTGTATGTAGTAATATTCCACAACAGACATGCACAAGCAACTATTGCAAATCGTTAAATCGAGTGTTTCGCAAACCACTATAAACAATTTAGATAAATTAGCACGTATTGTGACACACACACAAAATAATTTGTGTCTATTTCATGGACACCTGCAACAATAAATCATGGCATACATTTACTCTCCTCAAAACCTGCCATGTGCATGTATTCCTACTTTTTTATAGCTATTCGCTTGCCATTTTTGAAAAATCGCGATCCTACATAATTTGTTTAATTTTGTACTATGTCAGATTTCACAGACAGAAGTCGCATTCATTTCGTATCACCGAGCCGAAAGCGCCAGCTGGCTTATACAATCGTCTGATAATAATTAAAACACTTGGTTAGTTTTAACATTTAAAGCCACATTCCTTGCCACAAAGGTCAGGTCAGTATGATTTGTTTATTTATATTGAGCCACCACGTTTAAAATATCTTTTTCAGGTAGGTTAGACACAAACCACGACAGCTTATTGTAGAATACTACCTACACTGGACCACCACATTTGAGATATCTTTTTCAGGTAGTTCAGACACAAACCACGGCAGCTTATTGTAGAGTACTACCTACACTGGACCACCACGTTTGAGATATCTTTTTCGGGTAGTTCAGACACAAACCACGACAGTTTATTGTATAGAATACTACCTACACTAGACCACTACGTTTGAGATATTTTTTCAGGTAGTTTAGACACAAACCACGACAGCTTATTGTAGAATACTATACCTACACTGGACCACCACGTTTGGGAAATCTTTTTTATAAATTCCTTGATCTGAACTATTCTATATATGGACGTGACGCTTCCTCTCCTGTGGACTTATTTTTTATATATTTTTCAATCTCAACGATCTTAACGGATCTCCTGTGGATCTCCTTTTTTATGTTTTTTAATTCAAGGCATTGTTTTCAGCTATATAAGTGTAGTTTGATTTGTCTCTGTTGCAATTTATCTAAACACCTGCAAAAGTTTTGACTTCAACGAACCCATTTACTCTTTGTCTCGGTCGATGATGTCATCGCTGAATTTAGCTTCGATTAATTTAGCTTTATCTCGAGGATGAAAACAATTCCGATTATTTTTCTCACTGAATCACATTTGAAATGTATAAAAAATTTTGATACTTTTCAAGTACAACATAGCCTTCTCACAGCATAGTTCAATTCAGACCACATGCATGCAACGAAAGGCCTCTATGTGACACAAACTACACGAGTAGGATTTATCTGTGTGAAAATCAAGAAATCGCGTGGGTTGTGTGCATTCATTTGTAAGGTTTGTCAATCTCTGAAGTCAAAGGTCCGAATCTGAGGCAGGTACAGATATCAACAATACTTGCACAAGTTAAACCCGTTTCATGTGTTTAAAATTGTTAATCCAATTTATTGAAGCTTGATTTTCTTCTAAGAAGACATTTCCAAGTGTATAAACAAGCTGCTGTTGGGATATTTACGTATACACGGAACACCCGGCCCCGTATTTTCAATTTTGAGTGAGTAAAAGTAAGCCGAAGATGAAGGGACATCATTGAACTATTCTACATCGTACTGGTTACCTCTCCTCTTCATTCCGACTATCTTAGGGCTCGTGCTAGCGATGTACTCCGGAATTATAATAGCAAATATAGGCTATAAAAAAGTTCTCTGTCCGAAGGAAGATAAAAATACTCACATAAGAACTTTTGCTGCTTAAGTCGGTTCAAATTTTGTTTGGAGTTATGAGTGTTCGTCGCCCTTGCTTTTATCTCATGAAATATTTTTTAATGTTAGCTCTTGTTGCCGTATATATGATGAATAGTTTACAAGATCTAATAATTTCGCTAACGCGTTGTCATTTTTATGTAGCAGCGAAGTGAAATTAAGCTTTTATTGTCGATGGAGCGACGTTAGACGAGTTTATTGAAAACAAAGCCATCCTATTGGTGACTAAATTACTTAGCATTCATTCTTGTGTGGCGCCCTCGTAGACGCCTTAAGCTATCATGACTGTATACTAACCAATTCGTGGCTTAGCCAATCCAAAGCTTCTTGAAGCTTCTGTCTTCTTTCCGTATCGTCGGTTCCATTCTGTCCCAACAGCGGAGTGTTGCTTCTTTTAACGGATTCCTTTCGATTGTATTCTCTTTGATGTTCGCTCAGAACGCTTAAGGTTTCGGTATAAGTTAAAATCACCGGATAGGAATGCCTTTTGGAATGAGGACTCGAATCAGATCGGTCCATGGACGCCTGTTACAATTCGTATTTACAAACAACTGATTCGTTCGCGATCTTACACCGGTTGCCCCCTGCTTTAATGAGCTTTAATTATCTAATGGAAATTGTCTGAAACTCTAACACATCTGAGATTTCATTAGTTTCTTTCAGGATTCATTCAAGATGTCTAAAAGTCGCTGTAAACTTTTGCCCTTCGCGTTAAATGCTTTGGCTCTGGTTTGTCCGTGTTGTTTAGTCGAGGTCTTTTGTCAAAATGTGGCTTGGCCAAATGTCCTTGCGGAAAAAACATTCGTTAATAAATTATGAATTTCATTTACGTTCCCGCGTTATTTGCCTAAGGATCTCATTAAGTGATTTTCGCACAACAGTTTTTGTTAATAATATATGTGTTTTTGTGCTTTACGAATCAAATTTTAATTTTCTAAAGTTTGAGCGACACATATACTACTTGGGACTTGGTTTTCTCATCAGGGCATTCGGGGATAGGATTAAAATTGTGTTTAATTTTGTTTTTGTTGCGTCCCATTTTCCTTGACAATTTACTTCCTAAAGTATTTAACAAGCTAAATATTTCACGATCTGTCTGCGGGATGTTTACAAATATGCGATCTGTTATTTTCAAACCGGTAGGAAATTATAACATTTCGAAAAACACTGTTAGAACTGGGCAAACATCTCGAGGGAACAGTCTTTCCTGTTGTCCACCTTCAGGAACGGTGGCTAGGAAACAATGTTTCCTGGTTTGTCCACTTTCATGAAATATGACCAGGAGACAATGTTTCCTGGTTTGTACACCTTCATGAAACATGGCTAGGAAGCAATGTTTCCTGGTTTGTCCACCTTCATGAAACATGGCTAGGAAACAATGTTTCCTGGTTTGTTTATCTCGAGGGAAAGAATGATTTCACAACAGAATGCTGCAACTAATTTTTATTAAAGAATCGATGTTAAAGTTTAGCAGCTGGCGCGATAAACCTTCGGCAATATAAATTATATGTGTGACAGACCCAACACTTTCTAGATTTTCCATTTCCCTGTTTCAACAAAGATAAGGCAACACGATGTGACGGATGAGCAATGAAATATTCATTGCGCGGCTGAACCGTTAAAATTTGATGCGCGATATGACTTAATTGCTTTTCTGTGATTTTCAGAAAGTGTATCCCGAGAAATACCACGGCTTTTGAGGGGATTTTACCATTTGAATCGGCTCTTTTTATGAGGAGGGGTTCATTGGCGAAGCCAGCCCGACATTTGGTCATGCCGATGAATTTTTTCTGTGTTTATAGACCGTATTAGGAATCAGACAATTTCTAATGAAATGAATAATGATAATGATTCAAATTTGCATAGCATGACCAAATTGTCGGTCTGGCTTCGCTGATGGGGGAAGACTAGCCCCGGGAGAAGCTAAGTTCCGGCGTTAAGATTCGAGAAGGTTATTGCCTACTCTCTGTACCTAAATTCCATGTAATATGAGTTTATAAAGGGTAGTTTTAACATTCTATAACCCAGTTGAACTGAGTAATAGATAATAACTGAGAAACTATATATTATCGACTATAAGCGAGTTTTCGGTAACACAGCATGTTTTTGTGTAACTGTTTCCAATTGCGGTAACAGGGCTGGCACGTAGTGTGTAATACACTTTGGGGCTTCTAAACTTTGTTTCAAGCTTGATGGTATCGTCGTACTTTTTACAAGGTTGTTTTAAAAAGTCTGATACGGCAACGACTTAACAAGGTTGACGAAACAAGCTTGCAAGGAGGTTATTGTATCATGACCACAGTATGGGGAATGGACAGTAGAGCCACTCTATTGAAGTTTGTGTGTCCACGCATATTGCATTACGCATCTCATTATCATTATGCCAGCCAGTCAATTTTATTTTCTGGTCAATAAGAAAGCTGAACTGGCTGGTGGGAGATATATAGTAAACTGCATGACAGCTGAGCGCCGTGTTGCGCTGCTGATCGGCCCTACCGCCTATTCCTTGTTCTGTGAACATGACTGTATCAGGCTTGTTGGCTTTGTTCTACCGAACTTTATGCTCGTAGTCTGTCTTATGCTTGTGCTTATGTCGACGCTTATGTCCCACATTTCACTGCATTTCTTTGCTTGTCATAGCTTGTGCTTGTTCTTATTTCGCTGGTAGGGGTTTAGAGTTTGTCAAATGTTAGGTATGTAGTATGATTATTATCTTGAAATGATATTCCTTGCGCTGTGCAATCGAGTCAAAGTTGACCTCTTCTTTTTTCTTACATGACGTCACGCAACACTCCGCTGTACAAGTTCGCTCTCTTTAAACATGGCGGACAATGGTCGCGTACACAATGGCTGGTTAGGAAAGCTTTTTGTTAAATTTGACCCCGGTAGAGGCCAAAGTAAAGCCCCTATCGTTGAAAATCTGGTGCGTAAAAGTGGCCTGACCACTGCTAAATGTGACGAAGGAACACGGGGTATTTTGATGGGCCCTCCCGGGGCAGGGAAGGGAACACAGGTAAGTGGTTTTGTGCTTTCATAATTCTCTTGTCCGGATTAATAGTAGCGGATAATTTTTTGTCTTTATATCTTGGAAGAAATGAACCTTACCATCGAACTCTGCACAACTTAATTAGGTTATAGTAAAGATTTGACGTTGTTTTATTGCCTTCATCGCGAGGTATTTAGTATTTTACCTACAAATGAAGCTATTAAATCATAAATGCATGATTTATTAGAGCATTAAACTGGTTTAATCTAGTGCATTTTGTTGAGCGTAAATTTCAGTTTCCGCGGCCTCTTGCTGTCGAGTTTGAGCGGAACTGCTTGCGAGCTATTGAGCAACATTTGGCAAGCTTAAAACGAGATGTTTGCAGCAGTGTAGAACACTAGGTAGCCAACCCCCTGTCTGCATGGAATTTCAAATTATGCTGAACTTTGGAACCTTAAATCATCTCGTGCACTTCAAAGCCAAAATTTAAAATTTAATGATTGTACAACTAGTGAAACTGGCACTGGAAATTTTGGGGCAAAAAAAAGTTAAAATCAACAGCATTTTCATGCCAAAATCGTGTTACACAATTTTATATATAACACGCACACGTGTATAAAATGATCGAATATTTTCATGCCGATTATTTCCGATTTTGCCGCGAACGCGTTCCGACGCGGCGGTTAGATGTCAACACGGCCCAACAATATTTGCAGAATATTGTAAACACCGAATATTCTGTTTTTAAAAACTTGCAAATCGCTCGAAAATTCGTCTGCAAGAAGTTTCAACCAAATTGAGCTCGAAATGGCTGAAGAATCTGGTATCAAAGCAATTCTGCTTGGACCTCCGGCTTGCGGAAAGGGCACACAGGTTTGCGGACCTTTGCGCTAAATTTTGAACTTTATTTGATACATTTTGCCTCTTGATTTCAATTAGAACAATATTAGAATTTCCCTAGTGATATTTCAATATTCTTCTTTTTTGTTTTTAGGCTCCTAAACTAGTCGAAAAGTACTGCATTTGTCATCTTGCAACAGGTTTGGGGTTGTGTTTTTTAAAATTCTTTCACCTCGTTGAAAAAATTCGATTGAAATTTTACGGGTTTAAGTTTTCTGCTGAGTTTTTTGCATATTGCTACTTGTAATTTACGGGTGCAGTTGTTTGGTGTCGGTTGTGTAGTTTAAGGAGTGTTTATTTTGCAAATTTGTCGAACAGAAATTTGCCTGGCATAATTTAAATGCAGATAATAGATGATTTGGAATGGCATGTTTCGCTGCACGAATTGTGTAAATAAGTTTTGAAAAAAGTCACAATCGTGCATGTAATAATTTTATGTGACAAAATGTAATTGCTTTTCATAAACAGTAATATACCCTGACCTTTTATTTTTTAACTAATGTACACTGAAGAAATTAGTGTGCTTATAAGCAGAAGCTTTGGCATGGAATTAATAAGTTTGTCTGATAATTTTTTTGCGTTTAAATGCCTTTAAATGCCGTTAACAGGTCAATGTCTGATTGTTATTCTTTGTATAAATGTCATAGACTAAGTAGATGCTTTTTAATGCCACATGATTCTTATTTCAGGTGCTTATTTCAATTGACAAAAAAAAAATCCATCACATTGCCAATATGGCTTTGATGGATTAACTATCAGAATAATATATTTCGCCTAGATTTGTCATCTGGGGCAGTTTAGTCAAAGTTGTGTTAGCATCTAACTCTGTGTTATTTAGTTTCAGTATTTTTGCATTAACCCCAGGATATGTTAACCAGCTTTTGAAAAACCAGTCCCTGTTCAGTATATTTTAGAACCTTGTTAGGCTAAATGAAATGAATCATGATATTCAGCAAGTGAAATGGCGATATTATACAAGGCCTCACCACCAGTTGCATTTGTTCGTAGGTGACATGTTACGAGCTGTTGTTGCTTCTGGATCAGATCTTGGCAAGAAAGTTAAGGGTGTTATGGACAGTGGTCAGGTGTGTGATATGAATAACTACAAAGTAGGGATGAGTCAGTCGGAAAACAGAATATGGTATGACTCAACGCATTGGAATGCATGGCGTTTTTAATGACTTCTTCCAAGCCACTAACGGGACAAAAGACGCGGGTTTTGAGTCAAAAGACATACATTTTGCAACAAAATGGAAAAGTCCATTCGCTTGTATTGAGAATTTTAGCATGTTCTTGGCAGATGCAGGGAAAGTCTTATAGCCGATTATTTTCCGATTATCAGGCAATAATCGGCCGATTACCGATTATTTTAAAATTAGCCGATAATCGGCTTTGCCGATTAGTTACCGATTAATTGGCTCATAACTACTACAAAGCTGATGATGAAAACCTTGTTTGGGTTGGAGAAATGTCTGACGGTGACTTTGAAATAAAGTCGAAAATTCAGTTTGAATTGTTTGTCTTGTTTTTATTTGTATCTTGAATTGCAAGATGACTTTTTTTCAGAATTTGTTTCTTTTTATGTTTTCTTAAATTGTCTACTGGCCATGATTTTTCCACCTAAATACTTTGGTGTTTTATTCTGTCTAATGCCAAACTGTTATTCATCTAAGGCAGAGTAATTAACACTTGGTAGGCTTTAAAGTTTGAAATTTGTGCCATTGATTACTTAAGATTCTCTTTTCCAGCTCGTAAGCGACGATCTTGTAGTGGAATTAATTGCAGACAATTTGAATAAGCCTGAATGCAAAAATGGATTTCTTCTTGATGGTTTTCCAAGGACTGTGACTCAAGCTGAGAAGGTAAAGTTGATGTAAGGAGTTTCCAGAATTTCAGCTATGTTCTCTTGTGGTATTTCCTATGGAGTCTGGTGTAAATTTTGGTAACATGACAAGATGTTGTGCTTGAAACATCACACAAATGACTGAATGTGTATTCTCTCATGAAAAAAAATCAGTTTTAACTACTGAAAATACATTTTTAAAAGTTTTAAAAAATCAGCTATGGTTTTCTGTGGGATTCCCTATAGTTTCTGTGGTCAATGTTTAGTATATATGTTTAGTTATAGTTTTGGTAGCTTGAAATGTCTTGGAATTGCTTGGAACTTCACACAAATGATTGAATTGCTGTCCTCTTTACTTTCTTTAACTACTTGAACATACATAGTCTTGAAAGCTATTGAAATGTCCTCGCATTTTACTCTTCATGAGGTTTTAAACTCTCTACATTGATTATCTAGCTTGATGATTTGCTGCAAAAACGCAAGGTCAACCTGGATGCCGTGGTGGAATTTGCCATTGATGATTCACTGCTGGTTCGGAGGATTACTGGCAGGTATGAATGACCTTTTGTGAAGATTAGTTACATTTTCAGTAGGATTGATTTTGGACGGGGATGCTTCAAGCTGTGATAGTGCTGGGGAGAGGTTTGAGGCACAGAAATACATAAGGGCTGTGTATTTAAGTTTTTTCAGCCATACAGTCTAAATTTAGTTGCATTACAAGAACTATATCAAGCTCCTGAAGGCTAAATTTCAATCTTATTTACAAACCCAAACAACCAAACCATGAAAACTAGTAAAATACAGGATAAGATATAATGAGATTTACCATAGGACTCTGTTTTTATACACCCTCTATATTGACTCACACTGCACAAATAGATAAAAAGCAATGTCAAGACTCCAGACAGTCCACTTGCATCCTTGTGTCAACTGAAATGCAAACTTAAAAGACCATTCTTGAAAAAGTTAGCCCCCCCCCCCCCCCTTCTGGTATTCGTGATTCTAGTGCACACTGCACACCTTAAACATTGATCAGCAGCACATGGAAATAATATGCCATGCTTTATTATGTTGCCCTGTCTGCTGGCAGATGATATCACTTGTTGATTAAAGATCTTGTCTGCTAAAAGGTTTTTATGTTTATGTAACATTCCAGATTATTTCACAAGCCCAGTGGTCGTTCGTACCATGAGGAATTCAACCCACCTAAAGTACCAATGATAGATGATGTAAGAATGATTCCAACTTTACAGTTGTTTTTATATTGGGGATCTCTATCAGTTCTAAACTGTTTTTCTTTTAAGGTCTAGTAGAATCTCTTAAGTTGATCCAGTGTTACTACAGAAGGAAACCTAAACTAAACTAACTTTATTTATACTGGATAGCATTATCAGTTCTAAACTGTTCTTGCTAGAGGTCCAGTAAGGATTATCTCTTATTGATTCAGTGTTACTGCAGGAGGAAACCTAAACTAAACTAACTTTATTTATACTGATTAGCTCTATCAGTTCTGAACTGTTCTTCCTAGAGGTCCAGTAAGGATGATCTCTTATTGATCCAGTGGTACTACAGGAGGAAACCTAAACTAAACTAACTTTACTTATACTGATTAGCTCTATCAGTTCTGAACTGTTCTTCCTAGTGGTCCACTCAGGATCATCTCTTATTGATCCAGTGGTACTACAGGAGGAAACCTAAACTAAACTAACTTTACTTATACTGATTAGCTTTATCAGTTCTAAACTGTTCTTCCTTGAGGTTCAGTAAGGATCATCTGTTATTGATCCAGTGTTAATACAGGAAAAAAAACTAAACTACACTGTCTGACTTTCCGCTAAAGATCGTCTCTTATTTACTTGATTCCAAACAATCACATTTCCTAGGTAACTGGCGAACCTCTAATCAAGAGATCAGACGATAATGCTAAAACATTGAAGAATCGTTTGGAAAGCTACCACAAACAAACGACTCCATTAATTGATTACTACAGGAAACAAGGTCTACACCACAAGATTGATGCGGCGAAATCCACTGACGAAGTGTATAAGAGTCTTCTTGCCGTCTTCGTAAAAGCTAAGTCCAAATAGAACGTAGCAAAGTCCGAGATATCTAATCCTAGTATAAAGCAAGGCCAAATATTCTAGAATCACTTTTTCACCATGTGAGACTGTGATTCAGTTTAAACAAAGAGTAGAGACTACAAAGAGGGACCACTTCAGTCAAAAAAGCGTAAGGTGTTGTCGTGATGATTCGTCATGGGCGCCATGTTCCTAGCCAGTGCCCTAAACAGAAGCATTTCCCCCCTGAAATATTAAAAATGGGTACTAATACCGGGGGAAATGCTTCTGTTTAGGGCACTGGCTAGGAACATGGCGCCCATGACGAATCATCACGACAGCACCTTACGCGTTTTTGACTGAAGTGGTCCCTCTTTGTAGTCTCTACTCTTTGGTTTAAAGGCATTGAATTATGGAACAATTCCAAAATGCGCTCAAATATAGCAAGGGGCAAGCCTACTTTCTTAAAATTAGTAAATACGTCAATTGTTTTATGCCAGCCTGAGCGAGTAAACGCTAGTAGAGTTAGGTTAGACGTTCAAAGAATGCACAGGAGGTG
Source organism: Muricea muricata (assembly GCA_963855995.1). Lineage (NCBI taxonomy): Eukaryota > Metazoa > Cnidaria > Anthozoa > Malacalcyonacea > Plexauridae > Muricea > Muricea muricata. The sequence goes on along the minus strand of OY979726.1, from coordinate 1,489,153 downwards.
GTTAAGGGTTGTCTACCACAATTGATGCTTGCAGCTTACAATTCATCTATTTTGCTTAATGAAATTTCTCTTAAATAAATAGTAAATGAAAAATCTCGATTTTAAAGGTATTTTATGAGGGACATGGCCACGCAGAATTAAGTCGGATGCGTGGCAGATGATACTGATCGTTTGTCAGTGTTGGTTAAATATGGCGGCCCAAGAGAATGAAAAAATCGACATTTCAAAGTCAATTTAAGTCACTCAATATGACTACCTGTTTGCGGGTTATTTGGCCTTAAGTCATAGAAACCCGAGTTTGACAGGCTGAGAGGTTGATTGTGAATGATCATGCAGAGTAGAATGTGCTATCTGGGGAAAGAGTATAGGATAGGTTGGAATTCAGATGGTTGCTGGATTGGCGTGAGAATGATAGATGCAATCTACTGATAAGAATCCACATAAACCGCAAACGACAATAAAGCAAATTTTTAATACACATCATCGTGAATCCAAATATACGTATGGAAAAAAGCCGTTTTATATATAATTTATATAGTAATCTATCTATAATAAGGTCGAAATATTTCTTGTGGTGTGTTTTTAGGTCTTAGCAAAGCATTTGATAGAGTAAATCGCGAAATTCGTATGAAAAAATTGGAAAATTACCAAAAGCTTGGTTAATTTCATGTATTGGCGATGGGAAGCAAATTGTTTCTGCCTTGAAGGGCTCTGGAATTGACCATGAATAACCTTAACATCGAGCAATTTTTGGCAAGGAGTGCTCGTTTTAGACCAGAAAACAAAATGTTTTTGTTTTAGGATTACACGTGGCGCTAGCCAACAGTCCAATATTCAAATCAAGTACTTCCTGAGCTCTCAGGAACTGAAGGAAACCAGGTAGCAATATTAACCACACACTTGAATGTTGGGCAAAAACTTTGGAAATGAAAATATGTTAGCAAGTTGAAACATTTGGAATTCTTTTGTACTAAAGAATGTTTTACATTTTTTAAATACGTAAGATGATTGGGATATCTTTGTTGAGTATATATTCCTTGAATAGAGATAGTCGAATAAAGCTCACTGGCCTTCAATACTGACAATAGACAGTGGTCTTGCACGAAATACAAGTCCTTTGTGGTAGATTCTCGCTAGTCTAAACTTCAAACTGTTGGTTCTCAGTGTAGGTAGTGATCTTGAAATACAAGTCCTTTGTGGTAGATTCTCGCTAGTCTAAACTTCAAACTGTTGGTTCTCAGTGTAGGTAGTGATCTTGAAATACACGTTCTTTGTGGTAGACTCTCACTAGTCCAAACTTCAAACTGTTGGTTCTCAGTGTAGGTAGTGATCTTGAAATACACGTTCTTTGTGGTAGATTGTTACTAGTCTAAACTTCAAACTGTTGGTTCTCAGTTTAGGTAGTGATCTTGAAATACACGTTCTTTGTGGTACATTCTCGCTAGTCGAAACTGTAATTTCCCAGTGCAGATATAATTGCAGGCATTTGGACGTTTTAACTCGTGAGGAGGGTAAGACATGAAATATTAATAAAAACAATGAAACGTACTTCGTATCTTCCTTACCCGTATCTCGGGAAAAACCCAGAGCCACAAGACAGATTTCATTTTCAATCTATTCTTCAATATGAATTTTACATGAGAAATACGCTTTTTTAGATCTGTTTTTATTAGCCTTAACAGAATTCTTGATAGCACAAATAACAAGTATAAATATATTTAAATATATGTATAACTTTACCCCATTATATAATATTATTTAGCAGAGTAATGAATCAAAATTTCTTTACACTATATATATACTGTTTCTGCTTTTGAATAAAGCATTTTTATCTCCGATATAAAGTTGTTTTAATTCTTTTTAAAATTTCTTTAGTTAACCGGAGGTAGAATACCTTTCATATATAAAGTTGGTTTGAAAAACAGGAAATCTTGTATTGGACTAAACGTTTTTCAAAGTTCGAAATGAAAGCTTAATTTATTTTCTGTACTCGTTATTCGTTCGTTTTTACACTTCATTTACAAATTGCTTCCACTATTAGCCATTTTGTTTCAGTTTACAAACAAAGTATTACTTTTGGCCAAAGAAGATTACAGGCAATGCATCATTTATGCAAGATGTCTGTTCGTGCAATATCAATCGGAAACGGCCCTTTTGAAGTTGGAAATGCCTACGTTTCACATTTTTTTCAACACCGTCTGTTTCCTAGTACTGCATTCGACTTTTATTCGAGAATTTTTCAAAGTTTTAAACAGGAAATATTTAGTAATTTTGTGTAGAAATTATATAACTATAGTGTTATTAATCTTCATCCTTTGTCTCATTAACGAGAACAGGACGAAAATTTTTAAAATTGGGTTGATCTCTTTTGAACCCCCAACTGTTTCCTGGTATAATTTTAGCTTGTGCTTATATAGTTAAAAGGTCTTGAGAAATTGGTCAAGAACTGTTATATAAATATATAAGTTCAACTTAAGGTTCACAAAGTTTTATATCAGTTCATAACAGTCATTTTCAGGGCCAAAACTGACCAAAGTCACGATATTCATGATCATGGCTTATGCAACACATGAACATTTCGCAATTCAGTTCCTTTCTCTCTCAAAGTACATCACCGAAAGATGCACAGTCCAATTGTTTGTCGATATGCAACAATAACGTGAGGCACATCTTCGGCCATTCAAATTCTCAAACTGCCAGTCCTCGTAAGCTGTGATGGACTTCTTCTACGAATCACATCCCAGCCAGACTTGAAAAATCCTTTCGAACTGCCAACGTCTTCGATTTTAGCGCTCGGCGTCATCGTTTTATCACTTTCTGCGTTCGTATCGCTGAACACATCAGATGTTGATGAGGTGTACACATTCTCGCTCAAATCGCACCTCGAATCGCGCACGGACTTCCGCGATTTCAGCGATCCGAATTTCTTTCGAAACGATCTTCTCAGACTCGTCCTGGCGAACCTAGCACTGCTTGTCGAGCTGGATTTTCCCGAGCGAGCCGCTCGAAGCGTCGAAACGGTCGAGCCGTAACGTATTTTGCCGCAAAGTTCCGATTGAGGGATTGTGGCCGCCGTTATCTTGAATTGTGCGATTGCAGTTAAGATTGAAATAACCCAGAAATCGCGTTCTTCCCAACTTGTGAAACACAGCATTCTACATTTGCGTTTATCGCCGACACGCAAGCAGTAAACGTCAATCTTGTCGTTCTTGTAAGCGAACCGTGAGCTTTCGTCGTCCAACTTTTCAACTCGCACGTACATTGATTGAAATTCGATGACACTCTCGGCATAACGAGTGCTGTCTTCGCTTCTTTCTCGCGTCGAGTAGAACAGACCGGTTGATCTCAACGAAAACCACAACAGTTTCGGCAAACTAAACACGTTCTGTCCCAGCGAGACGACGAAACCTTCCTTGAATATTTCTATCTTTCCGGTGTAGTCCATTTTGAATTTTTAACTTCGAATATCTTCAGTTCGTACGATGAACTCTGTATCTGTAATCACTTTGCTAAGTTTTGCTTCTGTCTCGAAATGGTTGTGGAATCCTAATGCTTTCTTTTCGATTATTTTCAAACGTTAAGGAGCTCGTTAAAACGGCAAGTTTGTAAGTCGTAATTTGTATATCAGCGACAACAAATCGATCTTCGATATTGTTTCGATTTCAACAACAAATTTGGCGCCGTGTAAAGTAACGCTTCCTATATATGGACTCGGCAAATTTCCAAATGTCAAATAACGTTTCGATTCGAAAGGCTCGTGTTTCTTCGCTTCAAGCACCGTTTCAGATTAGATTCGTATGGTACGGCTCAAAGCAGATGAACACTGTATAAGACTCCACACAAAGCAAATCGCCTTTATTGCCGTTTCTTTCGGTGAAACTGTAGCTTATAAACGATTCTTTGTGGATTTCGATGCCAACTTCTCTGCCTCGCTAAAAATTTGGCTTTATGTATAGTCTGGCCGGACTTTTTATCCCACGCAAATTATACGTTTGCCTACACGTTTTTCAAAACAGCCGAGTCGAATGTTTCCCTTTAAGGACAGGGCGAGTGTTCTCCCACAATTACCTTTACTAATGCTCTCGCCTACTTCTTCGCAACGGATTCTCGTCGGTTTGTTTCTGTCTCAATGCCTTCTGCTTGCCGACGAATTGCACCCTCTAGTTTATGTAGATAAAAGCAATTTTCTCAGCAATTATGTTTTCAAATCTCGCCTATTGCTTTCTATAAACAGACCTGAAGTCTCCGCGACCTTTTTCGCTGTATAAGTCCACCGTTTGTCAACAGAAAATTACCTTGACTTTCCTCACGCCGATGTGAAGGCCAACTTTAGTGCAACGTTCAACGAGAACTGCTGTCTAAAATCTCATTATCACACGCTTGTTCTTGATGTCAAAACCCACTAATAATTAATAATAAATACAAATTACAAACCGACTGTCTCTCGAATCGAACTAATGACTTCACTTCACGAAGAGTTGATTAGAATATTTGTTATATTTGACGTGTCTTTGCCATATAGAAGGAGGTGTTTTAGTCCGAAGAGGGATTTCCCGTTACTTCATAATGTCCTCTCGACCGTGTTTCCTGTTGCTCAAGCTACAACCTTACGTAAAGGAGTTTTGTTCCCCCGTTGGCAAATAGGAACTTGTTAAATTTTAAAACGTGCTTTGCCTGAATAATTACTTTGCTTGAGGCGAAGAAGACTCGTGGTAATAGACCCCTGTAGATTATTTAAGCGAATGCGGCCTGTTGCCCGTAGACGTTTGACGTTTCGTACACTTGGCGAATATCAATAATGGCACATTAAGCAAAGACCAAAAAGGGAAGGGCTTAGCAGAAAATCTACGTCAATACATCGTTGTAGACTCAGTGTACCCAAAATACGAAGGTTTTTTAATGTTTTCGTTGAGAAGAACGCGTGTTTTACGGGCATGTTTTGAAATGTGAATTTTATTTGATGCGGGAAGAGCATCACTGTCGTCTTTTGAAAATGTAATTAAGAAGAGGACAGCCTCATGACGTCAAGAGCAAATAAAACCAATATCGTTTGTATCTGCCCAATGCCGTTGTATTCCGTTTAAAAATTTCTCCATCTTCTGGCATGATATTTTCTGATTTTAAATAACTTTGTACGTATTTCAACCAGTTTTGGAATTTGAAACATTTTATTATAGTGGATTTGTTGCGTATAAGGACCCGTACCATAGTATGTATTAAATCTTGTTGAACATAATGAATTTTTGAATGTTTATTTTACCACTTAAAATTGTCCACACAATATAACAATACGTATTTGTTAATTCTTTTTCTAAAACTTTCTCTTTGGTGATTCATTGTTTTTGTTATAATGATAAAATATTACTCAGGATTCTAACTCAAAGGTTTTTATTCAACTTTTTATTTTTGCGACGTTTCGGATAGTTTTACTATCCGTTCTCAAGCTTTTTACTTATTTAAGTTTAGGTAGTCGTGATTTTTGTAAACTTAAATAAGTAAAAAGCTTGAGAACGGATAGTAAAACTATCCGAAACGTCGCAAAAATAAAAAGTTGAATAAAAACCTTTGAGTTAGAATCCTGAGTAATATTTTATCATTATAACAAAAACAATACGTATTTGGTTTTTATATTTAACCATAAATAAAATTACTTAAATTAGTTTGGGGTTTTTCCCTGTCGTATATAGCCACAGTGGAGTGGGTCAATACGAGACCATCCTTTCTGAACCTTTTGGAAGAACAGTTTAGAACTGATAGAGCTATCCAGTATAAATAAAGTTAGTTTAGTTTAGGTTTCCTCCTGTAGTAACACTGGATCAGTAAGAGATGATCCTTACTGAACCTCTAGGAAGAACAGTTTATAGAACTGATAGAGCTTTTCAGTATAAATAAAGTTGTTTTAGTTTAGGTTTCCTCCTGCAGTAACACTGGATCAATAAGAGATGATCGTTACTGGACCTCTAGGAAGACCAGTTTAGAACTGATAAAGCTATCCAGTATAAATAAAGTTAGTTTGGGTTAGGTTTCCTTCTTTCCGCAGATTTATAAGTGTTAGATCTATAAATAGTTTGGATGTCCAACTTGATAGAGTTGCGAATCAAAGTTATATAATCAATGGTAGTTAAGGATCATACAGTCGCTTGCGTGCTGGCGTGAGTGGGTAAAAATATCGTGATTAAAAAAAGGAGGGTTGATCATTTCAACAGACAGGGATTAGGACATTGACGTCAAACTTTCCGAATGGTTTTGCGTTGATTACCATAACGCCTTTTTCAGTACTAATTGCAGCACTGTAAAATATTAATCTTGCCAATGGAATATCTTCAATACCGTGTTTTGACAACTGTGTTTATCGACATGTCGGCAACAAGTTGTCATTAACATGTAACAAGATTGGTGACGCCATTATATATAGGCTCCACTCGCGCAACAAGCAGATTATCCATTTCCCAATTGAGAACCGCCAAACATCTGTGGATTGTTTGGAGGAACAACTCAAAGTAGCAGGAAACTTTGAAAGTTAAAAGTGAAGCAAGAAAATATAAAAGATGCCTCAAGGATTGTCTGCACTATCCGTTCCATGATTGGTGCTTTTTATCGCACTGTTTCTTCAAGTAATCCATGAATGCTTTGCAAATTTTGATTAGGAGGAAATGGCTCATGCCAGATAAGCTCGTAGTTGCCTGTTGTTTTCAACACTTTGTATTGGTGTTTTTGTTGAAACGGCTTGTAGCAAATCTGTTTTTGTTCTCGAAAGTATGTGAGATGAAAGCAGGGACTAGTTGCCAAGTAGAAATCAATTTTTCCATCTCAATTTCCGACGAAATATAGTTTACTTTGTTTCCAAATGTGACATATAGACTTATTATAATTTACTTTACTAAACATGACTTCTAAGTTTCAACAAGTTTCATAAAGAAAAATAAAAGACATAGGTGATTAAAAACAGGAAAATGGATTTCTCTACAGCAGTTAGGTCCAGTCCGTTTAGGTCCACTCGTTTCAGTCTTGTCACAACTGGGAAGAAGCAACCGACAACACATCCTGATAACCACTTGAGAACGTCGTGCTCTAAATGTCATGCTGTTGTTTAGTTGAGAACGAAACCAAAACTGGTTGGCTCGAAAGAGAACTCGTTAAAATAGGCCATTTGTTTTCCTAATATAACTTCTATCTCCTATGTTACAGTCATTATTTGATAATGACCCAAAGTTAATTAGTCTTGACGAGTACCTTTCGGAAATCATTTGTATAAAGACTTAAAGGGCCAGCAACACGTCATGCCAAGTCTCAAGTGCACTTGTTTCGCACGGGCGATCCACATGTTTCAGGTTAGATGAAAACAACTTTATATTGATTTAGTCTCACTAGCTAAGAGTAATACTACAGTGATACTACATAAGGAAAACAAAACTAACTTTATATATACTAGTTACCAATATCATGCAGTTCTAAACTGTTGTTCCTGGAAGTCCAGTAAGGATCATCTTGTATTGAAAACCTAAAAAAAGTAGGAAACCTAAAAAAACTTTATTTATGTATTTGATTGCTCTATCAGTCCTAAACTGTTCTTAGAAGTTCAGTAGTGATCATTTCTTATCGATCCATTGTTACTATAGGTAGAAACTAAACTAACTTTATTTATTTATACTAGATAGCTCTTCAGTTCTAAACTGTTGTCCTAGAGGTCCAGTAAGGATCATCTCTTATTGATCCAGTGTTACTACAGATGGAAACCTAAACTAAACTAACTTTATACTCAGTTCTGAACTGTTCTTCCTAGAAGTCTAGTGTAAGGATCATCTCTTATTCATACAGCGCTACAGTAAACTATCGACATTGTTATAAAATAACAACAATCTTCCCAGCTTGTCATCAGCTCAGAACAAACAGCGGGAAACAGATAGCTTTGTAAGGCTATGTCTATATTATGTTTATATTATTTACATCGTCCAACACAACGTTACGCCTGAGTTACAAAATTTATATATTTAGAAATCTTTCCTGTTATATGAACGTAAATTGCTGAGGTTGTAATACCAATGTTTCTAAGTTACGATGACAAGACTTTGAAAAACGCCTGCCATTTCTGTAGCTGCATATTGTTTTCCCATGGGAACAAGAATCCAATTAGCGTAGGCCATTGTACTCCATTGTACTCCCTCATAATGCCAGTGGGCATGTGTGCGGACAAATTAGGTCAGTGTAAAATACTGTCTGATAATTTCTGTAGAAATTAATTTTTTTTACAACGCGTTTGTCAAAAGGCAATATGCGGTGTCGGTTCATGTTTGCACACACACAAACAAATATTTACACTGTCCAGGAAATTTAACGACGTTCGGGCAGCCGATATTTGCAGTGATTGGACTATTTTTAGTCAACACTTTCAAGCGGTATAAGTATACATTGAGGGGCCGTTATATAGTTTATTAATTTCTAAGGAGTTCCTTGTGAGTGTGGAAGTCTGAATTAGCGATAATAGGATAATTATTCCGTGTTCTCAGTATGGCGAATATAAATCTTAATCCAAACATGCACTAACCCCAACCCCAACACTGGCCAACGTTTTATTTTCATGTTTTAACTTTCGTTGATAAAAGATTTGATTAGATTTAGGGTTTGGATTAAGATTTAATTTTGCGTACTGAAAACATGGAATTATTGCCGATCATAGTTTTGCTGACGATTTCAAGGATGTTCGACTTAGAGCAAGTTTTCAATTGCGAAACGACTTTTTGTTTTGTTGTTCTTTCATTGCATATGTGATGTTATCAATGGTGAATGTCATATGTCGCCTTGTGTTGTTTCAAAGGCATTTAGCTTACAGAATAGAGTGCATATGACAAGAATTTTTATTACCTAGCTGTGGAAAGAGCTTTAAAACCGTATAGCAACTTCTTTAGCGGTTTTTCATTTCTTCTAACTTGAGGTATTTTAGTTTGTTTGAACTTTTCACTGCAGACAATAAGACGTCCTCTCTTCATTTAAAACATTGGTTCGAGGGATTTTTTCAATCTTTCAAAAGTTTGAAGAATTTTTCAATCTAATAGACTATTTTTTAATCTAATAGATTAAATATACATTGAGGGATAGTCTTTCAGTGTTTCAATCGATTGAAATATGTCACTCAATTAGATTGTTTTTCAATAGAAACGTATGATCCCTGAAAACAATCCCAAAAAGATTGAAAATTAAATCCATTAGATTGAATTCTCAATCGCTTGAATTAAGAAAGAACGACGATAACATCTTTTAACAAATTCGTGTTATAGCAGCTGTCACGTACCAGTTAAAACGACTTAAAGTGAGTTATTTTATTACGGCCTTTAGGCTAAATAGCCAAATATAATAAGGTAAAACGAAAGCTCAATATGCATCGTGACGTTACATTGTTTGCAATGAAAACATCAAACAATAGACATTTCCCGAATTTGCTTGAGTGCACACGAAACAATAGCTTGAAATCGAGGCGGGGTATGAAGCCTATTGAAAATAAGTGTTTTTTATGCCCACAGAATAAATTCGGGAAGTGTCTATAAAACATCTTAGATTAGAAGTAAATAAATGAAAAACTACAAAAAGGAGTTGTTATGCATTTTTAATTTTTAAAAGACCTTTTCAACTGGGGAATAAATGACTTACAATGGTTTGACATGATTTGCCGACAATTTTTTGAATTATTACTGATATTTGAAATGGTCATCATGTATTCTTGCGTTTTTCATGCACATTTTTCAGGTAATTGGTTAATCATTGTGACATTGTCAAAGTGAACGTGTGAATATCGCTGATAAAACCGCATATACGTTGCAAAAATACCCCTCCCTCCCCCCGGAAAGCGAATACAAAGAATGCCTTTCGCAGAAAAGGATGTACATTGGCCAGGGAGGTTGTGACGCAAAATGGAAATGACACAACATTTATGAAAAGGGATCTGCTTGAACATCCGAGATTTCTTACCGCAAACGGCATGTCCTCTGCGTAATTCCGTAGAGTAGATGAAAGAAACTTCCTAAAGATCGTTCTTAAGACCGCTAAAGCAAATAGAAAATCGTGACAGACAATATATTCAGAATGCCATCTATATTTGATATATTTCTAAGATTTTCAAACGACATGTTTCTTTAAAAACTTATCTGTAGGCAGATTTAGCTAAGGTTTATTCTAAGTTAGAGTACGTTCAGGGTGCTTATTGGATAATGAGGGTCAAATAGTCATGATATTGATAATTGTGACCCTTTACAACCTTACATAACAAAGATTGAAAGACTATCCAGTGAGTTCACTGAGACTATCAGCCTGCGTGGTGGAACACCCGAAATGCAGGCAAAGACCCCGGTAAAGACTAGGAACTAAATTCTTGGTTATGAATCCGCAATCAAGCCGCTCCTTTACACTTTCGCCGTACTTTGTGTAACTAGAGTATCATGCTCTTTCATTGATTGACAGGGAGGTGAGTTGACAAAATGCAATGAATTTGGCTAATATTCAAAGCAATTACGTCCTGGGGCTTTTAATTAAAGAGGGCAGCCGAAGGTTTGTCTTTGAACAACATGTCAACATGAACAAGATTAACTGATCAAAAACTATAACTTGAATTATCTTTGGGATGTTTTTGATCTTGATCTTGTAGAATACTACCTGCACTGAACCACCACGTTTAAGATATCTTTTTCAGGTTGTTCAGACACAAATCACGATAGCTTATTGTAGAATACTACCTACACTGGACCACCACGTTTGAGATATCTTTTTCAGGTAGTTCAGACACAAACCACGACAGCTTATTGTAGAATACTACCTACACTGGACCAGCACATTTGAATTATTTTTTCAGGCAGTTCAGACACAAATCACGGTAGCTTATTGTAGAGTATTACCAACACTGGACCACCACGTTTGAGATATTTTTTCGGGTAGTTCAGACACAAATCACGACAGCTTATTGTGGAATACTATACGTACACTGGTCCCCCATGCACATTTATCAGAGCATTGTATGGCTGTTATGTTCTATTGACCCAACAATTTGAGAGCGCCACTAATGCTTATTTGCGCACAAAATTATATTTATTTTAATACAACTATCGATTTATAGTTTATTCTTTTGCGGAAGCAAAAAATATTGTTCTCAGAACTGATAAACAGAATTGCGGAAATTGATCAAATTTCCGTTTGAGGTGTGACTGTGAGTTTTTGGCTCAAGCATCACGCCATCAGTTTTGTTTTCATATGATAAGAATGGAATTTGTAGAATGTGGTATCCACAATAAGCTATCATAGTTGGTCTTTGATTTGCCTGGAAAAGATATCTCAAACATAGTGGTCCAGTGTAGGTAGTATTCTACAATAAGATGTCGTAGTTTGTGTCTGAGCTACCTGAAAAAAATATCTCAAACGTGGTGGTCCAGTGTAGGTAGTATTCTACAATAAGCTGTCGTCGCTTGTGTCAAAACTACCAGAAAAAGATATCTGAAACATGGTGGTCCAGTGTAGATAGCATTCTACAATAAGCTGTCGTGGTTTGTGTCTGAACTACTTGAAAAAGATTTTTTAAACGTTGTGGCCTATAGTGTAGGTAGCATTCTGCAATAAGCTGTCGTGGTTTGTGTCAGAACTACCTGAAAAAGATATTTAAAACCTGGTGGTCCAGTGTCAAGCTGCGATTATTGGTGTTTTCTGCCTTACTTTGAATTTTTGATATGAACATGGCTGTAATACAACACCGATGGCTTCTTCTAAAACGAAATTAAATTCACAAGTCGATGGTAATTTCGTAGTGACTTAGATGTTTTGTTTTAACACGTGTTTTCGCTTTCCAACTTTGTTGACAAATTATCAATTATGATTACTAAAGCCCAAGACTGTATAAATACGTTTAGAATTTTGAGTCAGTGCTTTTCGACCGCAAATTATATATATAACGTCTTCTATTTTTGTCGAGAAAGTTATGTTCCGCGCAATTGGAGTCTATTCGTGCTTTTGTCCACACTCGAAACATCTAGCCCATCGTTTGCATTTTTAAGAAATCTCAGGAATTTTTCGGTCGAAGAATTATTTGTGCCGGATTGATTTCAACCTCGAATCGAGCGCATTCTTTCACGCTTGTGACGTTCGTACTGGAGGAATGCGAGCAGAAATGCTTACGCATTTGTCGGCGCTGGAAAAAATTCTCGCGGAATTTATGCTGTTTTTGAGCGCGCGTTTAAGGGGAATCACGCATTTTCAAGGATGGAAATTCTTAAACCTTCCATTTCGTATTTTACAAGTCTGAACAAGAAGGCGCGATTCTGGGGCACATGTTTTTCAAGGTCGAAGATGCAGATTGGATATTTAGCACTCGAAAATCTCGAGCATATATTGAATCGACGTGGTTTCTTTACTAGTATTTGTTGAAGTCTGTTTGTTCATTACTGTTTGTTCATTTCGTTTTCTTTCGACGTCCTCAAATACCTCAATGTCAAATGCAATTGTATGCTGAAGCAGGCAAGCAGGCTTAGGCATGCTAATCACTGCATAGATTGAAGCGCATTGAATCTAAAGTTAGATACATAAAGCTGTAACAATGCTCAGTGCAAATTTTTCGCCTGTGCGTCAATCGCAATACTTGGACAAACACATTTCTAGCATCGCAACAACACAACAACGTTTATAATCCAATGTCACCGCCTATATCTGCGACAAATTTCATTTTCGAAACTCATTAGAGGCTTAATCAACCATCTAATCTATGGCGCTCTATTTAAGGTAGTGTTCATTTCGTATGCAGGAATTTAAAACGGAACTTGCAACAATACAAGTTCAAAACGAGTATCAAATAATCCGTGCGTTTCGTAGCAATACCTTGCAATTCATATCGCATTATTACTTAAGCTGGGTAATATTTACTTTCGCATAGCTCATTGTGCTTATCGCATTTGCTGTTCCGACATTGGTCAGTTCATTATATAACATGTCGTATCCTGCTGTGTGTGCGAATTGCAAATTTGAAGCGGTTTGCATGGCTCGCCTGCTTCCTTAAGTTTTTGGCTGGGATTTGAGTAGGTGTATTAGCGGGAACAAAGAATCTGGAATATTCGCTTGCTACACCGAGGTATTACCTGTACAAAATTTCTTTTGCGGTCTTGGCATTCTCAAGTTCGAGAGACGACCAGATTGCAATTACAAATATCTTGTGTCAAAGTGAGGAAGTGCTAGATAAACAGTATCGTATTCGTGCCAGTATTGAATATCATTTTACGCGTTTGAACAGGTAAGACGGAGCGACGTCAACTCGCGCTAGAAACGAGCGTGGGTAAAGTAACATTGTAGCAACCGTAACGACTGTGCAGCGTTGCCAAAGATGGATAAATCAAAAACTGTTTTACGCGAAGGATATATTTATCGAGAAGAGGTATTACAAGGGCAAGCTGACGTGCTGTACTGTGTTTTGAAATCAAATACTTTAAATTTTCACCGACGGAAAGTCCATAAACGACATACGCCGCTTGGATCTCTTAAATTGGAAGAAATGACAGTTGATATTTCGGACAATATAAACTCTGATTGTATTGCTTTGGATGCCGTGGACTGTAATCATAATGTGAAACGATTCCCTTGGAAGATTTTAAGTGGAGAGCATAAACTCTATTTGTACTGTGCGAATTTGGAGGACAGGACAGGCTGGGTTGAAGCTATAGAGCTCGCAAAGCAACGTTTAACTTGCGAGGTAAACTGCGAAGATTCGGAAACGCTTACGAAAGATCAGAATGACAATATTGTCGAAAGGGCAACCGAACAAAGCAAAGTAGCAGAGGGCAAGGGTAGTGTTGACAACCACCAACTGCTAAGCTCTAAACCTGTTGACAGTTCCGCGTATAGCGAGCCAGACGATACCGTGAGAAGGGAAAATGAATTATCTTCTTCAGAACCCAAGAGTACAACTCGCTTGCGTTCTCGTTCTCTCTCCGAAGTGGAGAAGACGGAGGATCTTATATTGGATAGCGAACGATACACTCGGCATATGAAGTCGAAATCGGCGCCTCCTGACAGCGGAAAGCGGGGCTGCAAAACTGTGGACAAATTTAAAGACGTGCGTTCAGGACTGTGTCGACAGTTGGTCAGATGGATTTGAAGAGAAACTACATTTTACCAAAATGTAGTTGATGAATTAAAGGCAGCGAACAAGCTATGATGGTTTTAATGTGTGTTGTATCATTCAGAGGCATTCATTTTGCTAAAGGAATATTAAATTTTAAGATTTTATCATGTATATTCAACGTTTATCGTACGAGGAAGTAAACTGTCTAGTGTTTGCTGTGGACCGTTTATCTCTGAACTATGCGCCTAAGAATTTTAAATGTTTTCTGTCCACGTAAGGTTTCATCTTTTGCGGAACAAAATGAATTTTCTCTGATAGCTCAGACACAAGCCGCGACAGCTTTTGAAATATTTGACTGTTGTGTTAAGAATTATGTTTAGAATGAGTTAAAATCCAAGACATATGGTCCTATCTATGATTCATGATTTATAATGCTTTTTTATCCCGATACTTCCATTTTGTTATTCTAGAAGACAAATCCAATCATAAATTTAAAATCGATCACTTAAATACATTTTCCTTTAACGTTTGTACTGTAAATTAAAATACATAAGGATAAATATGATTATAAAAGTATATATATTTTTATATATAATATGTATATATTTTATAGCGTGCTATAAAAATGTGTATCAATTAATGTGAAATTGTGATAATTCAAACACATCCTTTAGCGCTGGGATATATATATATATATATAGTTTTTCCGCCACTCTTTATATGTAAATAGCTGTTTATATTGGTTGGGAAATTTTTGTATGGCTAGAGCTTTCGAATATTATATTTTTAATGAAAAAATGTTTATTAAATTCGCTGTGTGTGCTTAAAGACCGCTGAGCGAGACTTTCAAATGATTATTGTTGCAAAAGTTCGACAAAGGTCGCAAATCTAGCGATGACAGCATTGGTGTCACACCGTGACTATATTGTTCGCCCAATAATTCCCAAGCAGTCGAGCATGTCCTCAAAATCAAGGCGGTTTTTTCCCTTCCATTTTCCTGTGTGAAACTTCAAAATTTGCTAGAAGAAGAATTAAGGCATCTATTGAGAACTTCCAAGCAAAGAACTAAAGAAACACTAAGAAGCCGGTCGAGTTAAAAAAGGTTAAAGGACTTTTAGATTAGATAAGTATTTGAGTAAATTATCGTTTAAAAAACCCTGTTAAAATAGTCTCGTGCAAAGTTAGCAGCATGTGGCTTCTCTAGGCCTTACTTCCATATTGCAGATATAAAGCAACTCGTTGAGTAAGATGTGTATTGGTATATTTCGTCTTGAAAAATATTCTGGCAGGTAAGGACATCCTATGTTATAGTAAATTCAATATTGCTTGTCAAGCAACGGAGCATTCAGTCGACCATTGCCAATGTTTACTGTCCATTTCAACTACCTTTTCACTGTATGACTCCGAAATTCGTTGCGGTCGAAATTCTCTAATTCGTTGCTCATTCCGGCCAGCTAGGAAAGCATGCAAGGATACAGCGATCGTGGTTTTGTGTCGGATACCAATATACCTAAATTTGAAGGAAATCTAGGTCCTAGACACCGAAAATGTTAGGTAATACACACTTAATTATCATTAGGGCCATTTATACGAGCGAGAATAAGCCGCGGCTTAAATAAGTCGAGAACGTCTGTATAAACGTACAATTTCTTTGCGACTAAAATAAGGGTCATGGCTTTATAGGATACCCTAAAGGTCGAAATGTCGACAGGGCACTGGGTTTCTCACTCACTGGGACTGTATCTACTTCACCAAATTTAGCTAAAGAGGAGCGCGTAGCGTGACAATCATTACTCGCCCTTCGGGCTCGCGCTTTAGCTAAATTTGTAGTAGATACAGTCCCAGTGAGTAAGAAACCCAGTGCTCTCTCGACATTTCGACCTTTAGGGTATCCTATAAAGACATGACCCTAAAATAAGCCGCGGCTAATTTTAGCCCAGGGTTCGGGCCTCGTCTTAAATTGGCCGCGGCCAATTTTAGGCGGGAAAACCTCGTAAAAACGCTTCGTTCGCGACCAAGGCAAGTCTATTTATACGATGTTTATTGATATTATTTATTATTAGTTTAGTTTATTAATATGATGTTTGCGACCAAGGCAAGTCTGTTTATATGATGTGTTGTCCTATTTATACGAGTGTTTTGGGCTATTTTAATAAATTTAATAAAACTGGCGTATAAAAGGCTGTGTTCTCGACTTATTTAAGCCGCGGCTTATTTTCGCTCGTAGAAATGGCCCTATTGTATACCTGAATAAGATACCAAATACCTGTAATATACAATCTAGATACAGTATATGTACCTCGAATAAAATATATAGAGTACCGGAATACCGAAAACAGGGTCGGTATGGGAGGACGCGAAGAGTCACCTGGTACAATCTTTCCAGACATACGTTTTGTAAAATACGCTAGGCAGCTGGTCATAGAGTGGTGCTGTCATACCCTACAGTCATTATCGCTAGTTCATTTTCTGCCACAAGCTTTCCCGTGGCGAAATTTTAATTGCAAATTCACCGTTACAAGCGGATGTCCGTGATCCTTTGCGAAAAGTATACTTCGCAGAATTTGTGTGTGAAACTACCTTCAGTTAAGCCGGTAATACAGGATTTGAAGCCAATTTTGACTTCCAGACACGCGTGTTTGACTTCCAGAAACGCGTGTTTATGTCCCGCGCCCATCACTCCCGCGAGAACTCTGCAGGAAGGCAGAATGTTTTTGGCAAGACTATCGACGGCGAAGCTTGTAAGAACGCGAGTTGGAGAGCGAATTTTTATTTTTTAAAGATTTTTTTTTACTTCACAATATGAAACAAATATATTTGTTTAATCGAAATGATTAATTACCACGAACGTAGAAAGGCAGATGGCTGTGTTAAAAGGCAAATGTTCAATGTTCGAATTTCATCGAGTCAACAGTTATACAAGCTACAACAACTTTGTTTTAAACAGGGAGTATATAACAAATTCTCATTTAATCTTTTACTCAAACTATTGACCTCTAAACAATATTAGTTTGTTGAAAAAATTGTGTATTTTGCCCATATAGTGCTTTAATATTAGAGTATTAAATCTCTGTATTTATCCAAGTGTTGTCATTTTATTCTTTAATGTATTAACATAATTGTCATTACCTATGAAAAGCAATAGTTATTTCTTCCTTTTGCCCAGGAACTCCCCTGTTTTTGCATCCACGAATTACACATGTGTTTGGCATGTTTCCCCAAACAGTACCTCTTGATTACTACAGTTGCCTCTTCTACTTATATAACTTTTGAACAGTTTTTTAGAAAACAGCTACAATAAAATACGCTCTGACGATGAAAAAAGATGACGTATAAAATCTGCACTATACACAATTTTTAAGTCTTACAGTTCTATTAGGATTAATATTAATTTTTTTTTGAAAGGCTTGCTTTTATTAACCTCTTTATGAATTGAGTCCATGGCTAAAAAGTGTGAGAAACATGCAAAATCATTCACGCTGTAATGTCTCGCTGATTGTGCAAGTTGATTTATATTTTCATCAGAAAAGCGTATTAAAAGACATAGGATGAGCATTTCTGTACAAACAGTTATAAAGTCTTATAAGATAGCCGTATGCGTTGTACTTGAGTACTTGTATCAATAAAAGAGCTTTACATACTCGCAAAACGAGAGGGGTTTTTTTGTATATTTTTGCAATATTTTTTGCAAATGATTAAGAGGAGATTTTTTAGAAAGTCGCGTATTTTTTGCGAAAACCGCTCAAAACTTAGCGACCAAGCCTTCGCGAAAAAATGTTCTGCCGCCATTTTCTGTTTTGAAAGTTTTCCAAAAATATTTGCGAAGAAAAACAGAATTTTACTGGATTTTTGGTTATGTCATGAGGCAAAACATTGCTAAATATAAAGAAGGGTAACGTGGTAAGTGTAATATCGTATTTAATGGACGTTATTTGAATTATTATGTTAATATGCACACGTATCTGACTCAGGAGTGAGCATATTTTAGCTGCAAAATTATCTGCTATTTTAAATTAATAATAAAACTGATTGAAAGCCACTGCTTTCGTGCTCTGGATGATGATCAGCTTGTTCACGACTCGTTGATAACATAAGTACATGGAAAACGTTAAAGGATTTTGCATTTTTAAGAAAAATTCGAGCATTTGTAATTTTAAATCCCTTTACTTCAATTTACTAATTTTACAGGCATTCAGTTTTTTACTCATTTACAGGCATTCAGTATACAACTTCATGCCATAGGCTATATAATCTGAAAAGCCCTTTTTAGGAATGAAAATAAAATTTTCAGTCATATGTTTACTGTAAAGTTTTGAATTACACCAGCATGGTGGATGCAACAATCTGGTAGGAAGGTTGCTGAACCAGGACTGGTCATAAAGCAGGGCCTGACAGTCAACTGAGGCAGCATGCGTTATTGGTAAAAACACCAGACAGGCTCAAGGAGCAAAGCATGTTGACATCAAAACAAAATTGCCTGTATGGTCATAAGGGCCAAATATTTTATTTTTTTCTTTCATAATTGCCTAGGAATTAACTCAGACCCCCCCCCCCCCCAGTAACCTGAAGTAAATCAATTCTTCTACTAGTTAACCATGAAAGTATTTTTTTATAGATCTCTGTGATATTACTATTACAATCTTGAGGATATGATTACAGTATCTGAAAACATCAACCTCATTCTGTCAGTGCTGGGTGACAAAAACCTGCACATTGTGGAATATTCTGTCTACTGTATAAAGTTATAAACATTTTCATTATATTCACACAAGAATAGATTGTAGCATAAATAATAATCTGTGATTTAATAAATATTCATTTTCATCTTTCATTTTTTGTTTTCTTTAATAGCCTGCAAGAAAAGATCTTCTTAGAAATTCTGATATTTTTGCACATTATGATACACTATATATGCATGATTTAAATTATGCCTGGTCGGGCAGAATCCCAATAATTAGGTCCCACCCACCCATGTGTTTATTTTCATGTGTTTAAAATGTGTTTTTATCATTTAAAATACAATGATCAAATTAATTTGAAAGGAACATGAGTCATGATTGTTGGTGTGGACAGTACCTGTTAATGGTAGCACTCAGACATAATTTGGTTGGTTTTAAAAATCATAAAAAATGGCCTAATCAATGAATAATGGTTTGAGTTGAAAATACCTTTTCTAGTTCATGCTTAGTTCCAATTCTCTTCCAAGACCGCTGTGTGCGGACGCACTAATGAATTGCACACCTTTCTTTAACGTAGAAATTTAATCATAAAAAATAAAATTACAAATGGATTTCTGTCTTACAAAATCACAATCGCTCGTCCCTCACAATCCCAAAACGTTCTTTTTTTCGTCCTTGCATAAATTTTCATAATCAACGCGGGCGGAGTGCCTGCAATTTGCCCGATCGGCACACACTCCCCTAACAAATTTAAATGTATTTTAAATTTTTAAACAACAACAACTTCCTAAAGTTACTAAAGTTTCTTTAATCGTCCTTAGACTGTTCCTTAATCTTCTCCTTTGCAATCGCTGCTGACTTCCTTTCTTGTCTTTTCTTGGTTTTGTGTTCGTTTTCTTTGTTACATGCGTTGTGCGTTTCTTGATCTTCTTTAACTGCACTCCGTATCTCTAAAGGACATACCAACTGCACGGGTCGTTCCAAGTAATTACCTTTGTGTAAGACAACAACTCCCCTAATAACACCGTCCTTTCCTTTCACGTGTTTGACCACTTTGCCTTTCATCCAACGTCCTCGGTTCTTTTCTTCTCCAACAATTAGTACAATCTCCCCCATCTCTGGTACTGGTGATATAGTTTTATTCATACGATGGTACTCCATTAACCCATGAACGTATTCCCGCTGCCACCTTGCCCATGCGTGTTGTCTGGCCAAAGTGAGACGCTTGTGCAAAGCACCGACTACATCATCATCATCTTCTTGCTCGTTTACTTCTCCAAATGCGTATGAATTTTGTCCCCATAGAATAGTATTTGGAGTTAGGACCTGCTCTTCCTCTTGATTACTTTCGACATATGTTAGAGGTCGGTTATTCAAATGCCTCTCGATATCCAATATCACCGTCTCTAATTGGTTGAACAGCAGGTGCGATTTTCCTAAGGTCTTGTAAAGCGTCGTTTTAATCTCTTTAATTAGCCGTTCATATAGTCCTCCCCACCATGGAGACTTAGCGAGATTGAATTTCCAATGTATGTTCTGGGTCGCCAAATAATCATGTAGACGTTCACTCTTCCTGATTTGTTTTATCCACTTCGACGTCGCTATAAATGTAGTGGCGTTGTCCGATACAATACGACTTGGCCGCGTTTTCCTTGTGATGAACGAGTTCAGCTTCTCTTGAAATTCGCTTGCGGTTTGTGATTTTGCCAGCTCTAAATGTACTGCCCGAGACGTTGCGCACGTAAATATGATTACATAGCATTTCCCTTCTTCCTTCTTCGTCACTTTATAAATCAGAGGACCTGCGAAGTCCACTCCCGTAGTTTCGAATGGTCTCCCAGGCGTCGTGCGGAATTCGGGTAGTTGAGAGGTCACTGGGGCTTTAAAAGGCTTTGCTGAGAAAACTTTACAAACATTGCAGTTTCCGATCACTTTCTTAACCTTTGATCTGAGTTGAGGAATCCACCAGTTCTCTCGGATTAATGACATTGTACTCGCTACTCCCAGATGCATCTCGTTATGGACGTGAGCAATAAGTTTGTTCACAAATGTCCCTTCTCTCAAGTACGTTGGTTGATATCCTGCGATTCTTCCCTCACATTTCAATACTCCGTTCGTAGTGTCTTCTATCAATTTCCACCCCGGTGATTGCAGAGATTCTGGTACGTCATTGCTTTGCACTCTTCTTACCCATTTATCTCTGGCGTCGACGATCTCCTCCGTCGTTAGTGGGCCTTTCGTTCGCTGACTTTTCTTAGCTTTGAACCGACAGTTGCTGACGAAGCGCAAAATCCATGCTGTCACTCGTAAGGTACGCCAGTATGTACTTCGATCAAGCAGCTCATCCCATTCATCTGCTTCTTTCTCTTCGCAAAGGAAGACGGTTTCTGTAACTTTGTGCTCTTGGTGTGTTGCTTGGTTCTTCTTTAGCTCCGGCTGCTCGGGCCAATTTTCTTTGTTGAGAAGCCACTCCGGTCCAGTGAACCATTCTTGGTTGTGGAGCTTATCAATCGATGCACCCCTGCTTCCCAAATCCGCGAGATTCATTTTTGTGGGACAATATTTCCATGTAATATTTACTTCGTCTGTTATTTGCGCTATTTTCTTGACTCTGTTGGCTACGAACACCTTCCAAGGTTTGCCAGGATTGTTTATCCAGAACAAGGCTACGAGGCTATCCATCCACACCGTCACACCATTGATCGGCCATCCACGAAGCGCGTTGCACAGATTTCTTGCCATGTTAGCGGCCATGTGACCACTGACAAGTTCGAGCCTTGGAATTGAGGTATCACGTTTTGATATTCTTGACTTTGACGCTAGAAGACCTTTGACGACGCCCGTATCGCCCTCCACCACTGCGATAGCTGCTGCACAACAAGCCAAAGTGCTCGCATCCGCAAAAATATGTAAGTGAACTACCTTCACTCTTCTGATACTTTTATTAATGCTTCGTGGCACCTTAACGTTCCTTAGCTGTTTCGTCCACTTTGACCACTGATACTTTAACTGGGGGTTAACTTCCGCGTTCCAAAATTTTTTCTCGTTGCAGACGTCGCGGTAGATTCGTTTACCTTCGGCAAGGGTCGGTGAGATCACGCCTAACGGGTCGTAGATGCTGCCGAGATGACTGAGAATGCTTCTTTTGGTGATTGGTTCGTGTTCTGGGTAATTAGGAACTGTTACCTCGAGCGATTCTTCTCGTTTGTCCCATACGTGTCCCAGAAGCTTCGTAGGATTTTCCACGTCGTTGCTCTCTAACCATTCGACATTACTTTCCCACTTATGAACCGGAAATTTACCGCTTTCGAGTATATCGGTAGCTTCTTCTTTAAACTTTGCTAAGCTTGCCACATCGTCTCCTCCGTGTAGCAGATTATCCACGTAAGTGTTTTCCTTTAACGAGTCGATGGTATCTTCATATTCAGAGGGTTGATTTTCGAGGTGGTGTTGCAATGTGGCTCCCAGAATGAAAGGGCTCGCCTCCGCCCCAAACGGTACGCGAGTAAATCGCAGGTGATTCTCGATGCCGTTTACGTTGTACAGAAATCTAAACGAGTCGCGATCTTCTTCTCTAACCTCAATCTGAAGGAAGGCCTTCTGTATGTCTGCAAGAACTAGATTTTGCATTAAGCGGGTTCGCACAAGTATGTCCCAAAGATGAGGCTGCAAGGGGGGGCCAGTAAACATACAATCGTTGATGCTGTCAGATGTTGCGTTGGGTTTGGCGCTCGCATCAAAAACCATTCGAACTTTTGTCGTGGTTGCCTTTTGACGTACAACTGGTTTATGTGGCATATAGTAAACGCGATCTCCAGTAGGGATTTCTGGGACATTCTCGACCACACCAGCGCTTAATTGTTGGTTTACGATATCATCATATTCTTGTTTAAGTTCCGGTGTTTTATCTAACTTCCTATTCACGTACTGCAGCCGTTTTCTGCTTTGCTGTTCATTTGTATCCGTAGGTTTTCTGCCCGAAATCCATGGGAATGTAATCTGGTACCTTCCGTCGTCCTTTCTCGTAATGTTCTCCTTGAACTCGTTCAAAATCTCACTGTTAGTGTCTCCCCTATCTTCCACTCCCAAAACGTCTAAGCTAAACAGTTTCTCACAGTCACTCGTATCTCTAGTGAACATACATTGATCATCACTGTAGTCATCACCACCATGAACTACCCAACCAAAACTTGTTTCTTCAACTATTGGGTCCCCTTCTCCCCCTTTGCACACGTTTTCTGTACGAATGCGACTGAATGTTTTGTCTCCGAGTATAAAGTGAATTTGACATTTACCATCTTCAGTGTAATAAAATGTTTTGTCCTTCATATGTTCATGCGACAATTTCAGATCAGGAATGTTAGGTCTCCTAACGGTTGTGAAATCAGGTAGTTTGGACCCCGTTACTTCTATTTCTTCTTGGGCTTCCCCACTAAGGGCATTGATTTTAATTTTGTAAATGGGCATTGATTGCTTTGTCAACCCATTCAAAGTGACAATTTCCCTCTGTTCGTGACGTTCTGGCTTCAAATTTAGCTTTTTTACTGCATCCCGAGAAACAAAGTTCTTACTGGAACCAGTGTCTAAATAAGCCCACATGACCTCTCCTTGAACATTGACCGGTATGATGGCTGGTAATGAAGTATTTCCTGTAGACCCACTGTATCCGTGTAGTACTCCCCCCGTCTCTGACCTTTTGTTTTGTTGTTTGTCGCATATGCTAGTGTGATGTCTTGAACCACACTTAAAACAGCCACGACTGTGGCACTGAGACCCCCTATGC
Organism: Muricea muricata; assembly: GCA_963855995.1. Classification (NCBI taxonomy): domain Eukaryota; kingdom Metazoa; phylum Cnidaria; class Anthozoa; order Malacalcyonacea; family Plexauridae; genus Muricea; species Muricea muricata. The sequence continues at coordinate 1,465,608 of OY979726.1, read as the reverse complement.
CCAGTACGCCCACAATTGAAACATAAACCTTTGCTGACAAAGAATTTCTTTCTTGCCTCTTGTGTAACTACTTTCTTACACTCATCACTCCAATGGTCTTCATTGCAGAATATACACTTTGGTTTTTGCTTCCCATCCCCACCAAACCAATTTCTTTCCCGTTTCCGATGATCAACTGGGGGTTTAGGGCTCTCCTCAGATTTGTTTCTCCTCAACCAGGCTTGTAAGTTGGTAATAAGGGCTTCCATGTCCCATTCTTCCCACTTGTAGTCCACCCTTACCAAATCAGGTTTTACATGGGGCAGTTTGTTCAGAGTGTTCATCATGAACCCTTGTAACTTGTCTCCCTCTCCTAGGGTTTGTAGTGCATCAAAATTGTTGCTTAACTTATCATAAAATTCTTGAATTCTGTCATGATTTGTTCCTCTGATAGTTGGCAAGTTTATGATCTCGTCCAAGTGTGCACTAATGACCACTCTGGTTTGCCCATACTCTGTTTTCAAGCGTTCCCATGCCATCTTATATCCCATTGTGCTGGGTTTAAGGTTAGAAATTCTATCTCTTACCTTGGGTACCACAGACTCTAACAAATACCCAAATTTCTCTTCACTAGATATTGGTCGACTATCCACTTGCGTGATAAACATATTTTCAAATCGTACCCAGTCCGCTGCCGTTCCTTTAAAAGGTGTGATCTTTAAACGCGGAAGTTTTGCCAAACTCGCCTTCGCCTGTGTTTCCATTTCAATTTTTCTTTCGGTCATTCGTAGTTCTGCGTTAAATTTCTCTTCCCAAGTTTCTCTTTCGCGGTCTCGTATTTGTCGCTGACGACGTTCTTCTTTCTCACGCTCTGCTTCTTGTTTTTTCCGTTCGATTTCATCATTTATCTGTCGCTGCTTTTCGTCATAAGCTTCTGAAAACTTTCTCATACCTTCCACTAGGGGCATGTACTTTTCCTTAATTTCCTTTCGCCATTGTCGAACGTTTCTAGCCGTTTCGCCGTGTTCGATCTTTAGTTCTTGACAATTCGCTACTAAAGTGTTTATTTTGTCCAAAATAGCTTTTCCTCGATCTCTTGTAATCTTCATTTCGTCAAGATCCCCTTCGTTCCTTGTTTCGTCGAAACTCTCTGCGTAGTAGACCAGTTTTTGTATTTCTTTGTCGATTTCATTTTGTAAATTTTGCTCACTCTGCTTCGCTTCGCTTCGCTCACTATCGCTCATTTTGTCGTTAAAATATCCCTTTGAATCCTGGTCACGGCACCAAAAAGTGTGCGGACGCACTAATGAATTGCACACCTTTCTTTAACGTAGAAATTTAATCATAAAAAATAAAATTACAAATGGATTTCTGTCTTACAAAATCACAATCGCTCGTCCCTCACAATCCCAAAACGTTCTTTTTTTCGTCCTTGCATAAATTTTCATAATCAACGCGGGCGGAGTGCCTGCAATTTGCCCGATCGGCACAGCTGGACTTTATGGCACTTGTAAAATGTCACTGTGAAAGTAATAATACAAATTGATACAATGTAACACAAATGGTAAATATTACATCATAACAGTAACATGGCTTGCATTTAATGTCAATTTTCTTTTCGGCATCCACTTCCGAATGACTTCAAATTTGAACTGGATCTGGTTTGTTAAGTCGTTTTGATTTTAAAATGCATGTTAGCATTGAGAAAGACATCCAGGCACAAAAAATAGATAATTTATAAAGGAGGGTTATTTGCAAATATTACATCATAACAGTAACATGGCTTGCATTCAATGTCAATTTTCTTTTCGGCGTCCTCTTCCAAATGACCTCAAATTTGAACTGGATGTGGTTTTTAAAGTCATTTTGATTTTGAAATGCATTTTAGGATTGAGAAAGACATCCAGGCACAAAAAAATTGAAATAATGGAAAGTTATTTGCAAATATTGCATCATAACAGTAACATGGCTTGCATTCAATGTCAATTTTCTTTTCGGCGTCCACTTCCGAATGACTTCAAATTTGAACTGGATGTAGTTTGTAAAGTCATTTTGATTTTGAAATGCATTTTAGGATTGAGAAAAACATCCAGGCACACAAAAATGGAAATGATGGAAGGTTATTTGCAAATATTGCATTATGAGTTGAACAATGCTTGGATTCAAAGCAAATTTTCTTTTCGGCGTCCACTTCCGAATGACTTCAGATTTAAGCTGGATGTAGTTTGCGAAGTCATTTTAATTTTTAAAGACATTTTAAGATTGAGAAATAAGAGCAAACACATAAAAAAGGGAATAATGAGGATTGAGGGCATATACCTCAATCTCAATTAACAAGTGTCAAGTAGACCAACTGCCAAGTGTGCAGGACAATAGATATTTATCTCCAATACACATTTGCATAATAGGACTTTTTCCTCATAATATTACAAATATAAGCTTAGATGATTGTTGAAAAAACTAGTGTAGTAGGGCAATAAGATAAAACAATAGCTTGCCCCTGGCTCTCAATGTATAGATTGTCAGTAGTTGACACAGCGGTAGAAATAAAATTTTAAATTAAAGAACAAAATACAAGTAAAAATTAACAGTATATCTTACATCGATCATCTCCAAAGCCCCGAGGTAAGTCCATTGTAGGTATTAAAATCTTCGCGCGTGTTGTGAAGTGAATGACTGAACTTAAATCGCGTCGTCGAATATCGAGCCAATTTCACGCAATTTTTTATTTCCCTTTCTCTGTCGATAATAAATCAGTATCCTAATATAACACATTTATTAATCAATTCAATTTTTTTCCATATAAATTAGCATATACGTCTTTATTTTTAAATATTCATAGTAGAACAAAACGAACACCGCTCTTTGACAGCCGCCATGTTGGAAAATTCATTCATAACGACGTCATGGGTTTTGAGCGCGTATTACGCGACATAGAAAAAATTCTCCTCTTAAATGATTTCGCAATACATAGTTTTGTTTTTGGCCGAGTTTTAACTGCGTGGGAAGACTGGGAAGGACTCTAACAACTTGGCTTCAAATTTCCCGCCTCAGGTAGCCTTCCAGTTATATTGAGTTCACTGGTGTGAAATGAAACGTTTACGTTTTTGAGAACATTGACATGGAGCCGTCAGATCCGAGTGAGGCTGAAATAGGGGGCAATGATGATACAACCGACCATTCTCCTTCCCCGGCATTCTCTTTTGGTTACGATACTCTCCCAGTCCCATTCTATTTTTTCAAAATCAGTCTTGATACAATGAGAGCGTTATTAGGAAAGCGAAATTTGGAATGGCAAGGCCGTCTTGGCCATGGATCGTTTGGCACTGTTGTCAAGGCGAAACATCAAACTGACGAGTGCGACTATGCCGTCAAATTGATTCCATGTATCGACGGAGAAAAATACCAAAAACGAAAAAAATACCGAAAACGCGAACTTAGATTGCTAACTGAACAAGTTGAGTTGCCCATAACGCACAAAAATATCGTCAAGTATTACGATAGCTGGAAGTGTGGAGAAACAACGCCACCTTATCTGTGTATACGGATGGAGCTTTGTGATAGTAACCTTGAAACTCTACTGCGGGAGGAACAAAATGTCGTTGACAATCCTCAGTTTTACCAGACGATTTTCCCTCAGATTTTAAGTGGTTTAGAATACCTTCATAAAATTCACTGGGTCCACAGAGACATCCACCCATCCAATATTCTGCTGGCAATTCCAGAATATGACTCGCAGCCGCATCGTTCAACTCCAAAAGTTGTTGTTAAAATTGCAGATTTTGGTCTAGCCAGAAAGCTGGATGAAGAATCTCTTACGGCTTCTGATCCGCCTGAAGAAGTACTTTCTGTTGTTGGAAACAGGTTGTATCGAGCACCAGAGATGAAATGTGAAATAGATCGAGATCCTGAATATGATTATAAAGTGGACTTGTATAGTGCTGGTCTGGTTTTGTATCGCCTCTGTCGTCGCTTCGAAGGTTCTGATGTTATTCAAAGTGAGCTTGAGAGCATAAAAGACAGTGGATTGGTGGACAAACATAAGCTGTCTCACAATGATAAACTTTTGCATCAACTGCTGGATAACCTTTTAGAAAAAAACCCAAAAAAACGGTTCAGCGCTTCACAAGCCCTTGCTTGTTTTGAAAAGCGTTTACGACCTGTTGTGCCAGACCCACAACCATCAACATCTTCTAAAGGATTTCCTTTATGTTCTGAGACTGATGGTCCCAGGAGCCCAACTGATGGTCCTAGGAGTCCAGCTGATGGTCCTAAGAGCCCAACCGATGGTCCTAGGACACTAAAGGTTCTTGCTAGAAAAAGCTCTTCCACAAGTTATGTTCGTGTACACGAACCTTGTCCAACAAGCTATGATGCCTTGGTAACATGGCTGATTAAAAATCTTAAAATTGATGATATTGAGAGCTTTAATATCATTGAAGAGTCTGATTCGCAACGAATTACAGACAATCGTGACTGGGAGACATTGCTGACCAGTGCTGAGAAACGTGGTAAGGTGAAGTTGGTTGTTGAACCAAAAAGTGAAGAGAAACCAGATTTATGCTGAAGTCTAAGCAATTTCTGTTTTACCTAGATTTCATTTGTAGAGAGATCAATTATAGGATAGATACATTAAACTTTTATTTACACAGGATGACCCAGTCAGCAAAAAGCTTGCTGTTAGACCTAGAATGGTCTATTACTGTAGAGACTTGGTCAAAAGCCCAGTGATGTAACCAGCTTAATAATTTGGGGGAGGAGGGGCATATTCATATAATCCTGTTCACTGACTATGCATGAAAGACACCAGAAGAGTCACAATTGTGCAGAACATGATTATGTGAATAATGGCCTCACAAGTGATGATGGAGCTAGCTGGGCCACTGCAGCAGCCCAACAAGTCTAAGCATTTAGGTTTGTTTTAGATTTAAACTTTAATCAGTTCAATGTATTCGTTTTTATTAATTGGCATGTTATTGCATGAGTTTCAGTCTCAGGTATATTGAGATTTAAGGTTTCGTTTAGGTTTAAGGTCTCAATTTTTTTATTTAGACATAGATTTAGACTTTAATCAGTTTAATGTATTAGTTTTTATCAATTTGCAAGAGTTTCAGTCAGGTATATTGAGACAGAATGTAGGTTTAAGGTTTCAAATTTGATTTAGTTTACTGTTTTTTTACAATACAGCATTGAATGTTGTTGGCTTCAAATCTGCATTAAATTTAAACAGTATTTTTAATGATTGTGTGTATAGGAGCTGTGCTTGGTACAATTTCAAGTGTGTGTTGTTTGCAATAGCCTGAACACAGACCTACATTGTTACCATCCAACAATTTTTGGATTGGTTGGAAAGGCTATTCCATCCAAAATATATGCAAAATATGTAGGTTTGTGTTTAGGCAACATGATCTCTTGCTAATATTAAGGATATAAGACATAGCCTTAATGTTAATGCACAATAATAATCAGGCAAGCTTGTGAGACTTAAATCAAAGCATTGCTGTAAAGGGGTGGGAGGTGGGGTTAGGTTTAAGGTTAGGGTGGGGGCGCCTTTTCAATTAAGACTATACCTTGAGTATTGAGAGACTATGCTGGGTTTGGCTACGAAAAAGTGAGATAATTGTATGTGATGTAATAATACCTTGAAATTCATGGAAATAGGTCCACTTCCCTTCCAACGTAATAATACGAAAGTAAAGTATAAGTGCACTTTGAGTGAGAAGGGGGACGGTTGGTGGTACTGGACGCCCCCCCCTCACTAGCCACACACACGCTTTTCGTTAGGTTGATGTCTAAAATCACTGAAGGAAAGAGTCGTCGTGTCATGATCAGCAAATTATTAAGTTAATTGTCAGTAAATTTTGGGTGGGTATATATGCTTCGTTGCATCCGCACATTAATTGTCCATTGTACCTAATATATACAATTATAGATTTTAAATATGTTTTAAGTATATTTTAATATATGTTTTAAAAGTTATTAGTCACAGATGAATTTGGTAAAGTTTATGATGCAGAAGATCCGATGAAATTTCCAAAATATGTGAACTAGTTCAAAAAGAGAACCGGTTTTTAAGTGATTTTCTGGACAGAAAATGTATTCTTAACATGAACATAAAAAAACATGCTATTTATGAATGCTTCAAATGAACACATATGTTTGTAAAAGATTCAATAAAAATGACTTGTCGGATCGCTTAGTTCGGTGAAACAAAAACAATTAAACAACTTAATAAACGGAATCATGTCTGTCTCTGTCTTCTCGAGATATGCATCTTCCATTCCAGTCCTCTACCAACCACTAGTGGCTGTGTAATTCTAAGCTGCTAGAAAAGAGACGGAACATTAGGTAGAGATCAAGTTTGGTTAACTAAGATACACAGCCACTTCCAAAAAGTGCGAAATGACATATGTTGACATATTCAACAGACTTGATCAACTAGCTGACAGCTTCTTGAGCAGTTGTTAACAGACGTGTCCTGCATTGATTGTCAAAACTTTGTTGTCCACATATTCGTATTCCAAAGTGCATTACAAGTATAACGCTGTTCTTTTCTTCTCATTTTTGGCCCTATTATATTTCGGACGGATAACATGAAGTTACAGATTTATCTTTTTACTGCTTTGTCCGAGAAAGGACTTCTCCGAGAAATTATTTCCCTGTCAGAGAAAGGACTTGTCTGGGAAATTATTGCTTTGTCTGAGAAAGGTAACTACATAAGTAGAAAAAAAAATTATTGTAAACAAACAGTAACTATCAGTACTTGTAACTGTAGGGACGAAAAAGCATGAAATAATACCAACACTGGTTCCATTAAAAAGTGGTTTCACTCGTCGATCAGAACAGGTGGGATTGTACATTTGGATCGCACGAAAAATTCGAACAAATTCAGAGCAACTGGATAAAAAACACGATACGATCTCGCTGACCTGACCTGGAACGAACTCCCAAATGGAAGTCCATTGCCCCGTTTTTATATACAGACGTTTAATACTATTTATACTGGATAGCTCTATCAGTTCTAAACTGTTCTTCCCCCAGTAAGTATCATCTCTTATAGATTCAGTGTTACTACAGGAGGAAGCCTAAACTAAACTAACTTTGTTTATACTGGATAGTTGTATCAGTTCTAAACTGTTTTTCCTAGAGGTCCATTCTAGAATTTCCTAGAACTCTATTTGTACTGTGCGAATTTGGAGGACAGGACAGGCTGGGTTGAAGCTATAGAGCTCGCAAAGAAAGGATTGACTTGCGAGGTAAACTGCGAAGATTTGGAAACGCTTACGAAAGATCAGAATGACAATATCGTCGAAAGGGCAACCGAACAAAGCCAAGTAGCAGAGGGCAAGGGTAGTGTTGACAACCACCAACTGCTAAGCCCTAAACCTGTTGACAGTTCCGCGTATAGCGAGCCAGACGATACCGTGAGAAGGGAAAATGATTTACCTTCTTCAGAACCCAAGAGTACAACTCGCTTGCGTTCTCGTTCTCTCTCCGAAGTGGAGAAGACGGAGGATCTTATATTGGATAGCGAACGATACACTCGGCATATGAAGTCGAAATCGGCGCCTCCTGACAGCGGAAAGCGAGGCTGCAAAACTGTGGACAAATTTAAAGACGTGCGTTCAGGACTGTGTCGACAGTTGGTCAGATGGATTTGAAGAGAAACTACATTTTACCAAAATGTAGTTGATGAATTGAAGGCAGCGAACAAGCTATGATCGTTTTAATGTGTTTTGTATCATTCAGAGGCATTTATTTTGCTGAAGGAATATTAAATTTGAAGATTTTATCATGTGTATTCACTAGAAATTTCAAGGGAGAAATTCTTCCAGTTTTCGATAGAACTGTTAAAGTGCTTATAAACCCAAAATGGGTTATTGGTGATTCAGATAGAGCTAAAAAAGTTAGTTATTAAGTTATGACTTAGTTTTTTCGTTAAGCGTTTAGTTACGGAGATAACCGGGCTCAAAGAAGCCAGCTCGTTGAAAAAGTGCGCGCCTGTGGGAGACTGGATCCCAGGAACATGTGTATGTAGACTTTATATACAATTACATAGTAATTTTAGTCTCGAAGCTCAAAGATCAGCTATTTTTGCGTAAAAAAGTTGGAATGTCTTGCTCAAATTCATTCTCAAGTACACATAGCAAGGCTTCTACGAGCATGCCTCTTGAAATCGAAGATGAACAGTACTAAAGTTAAATTTAATTGAAAAATCACACGATGAAGGCACTCAAGGTAGCCATGATGGCGAAAACTATTACATGGATGCTTACTCAGACGAGCCAATTGCTGACGAAAATTGGCTTCAAGAGTATTACCGGAGGCGGGAAGAGGAAGCTGAAAAAGTTAAGGGATTACAACTTCGATGGAAAGAGAGTAAACCTGTAACATCATGGTAATTTTCGTACAATTTTTATTTTTTGCCATGCGCGTCATTTGGTATGTGTTTTAAATCATATGCGCAAATTAAATTTTCAACAAACTGAGAGTTGCCTTATTAATTAAACAGCATTGTCATTTACATTTCATAATTACAGTAAAGTGGGTTTATTTAAGTTCATTCTACCATCAATATTCGTTCCATAGGTGCACTGGTAGCACTGGATTGTTGCAAAATGCCAAAGAATGCTGTTGTTGCCTGGAGATCGAAAATAGCTTACAGTTCATTGAAGTTTATTGTAAAGATGGTAAAGGAGCACTGAAATGTATAACAGATCACCCCGGTTTTCCAGCTGTTTGCCTCAACAAGTGGTCGTTAGAGATTGCGGCTGATAATTATAAAACTCGAGATGGTCAGCGTTACAGACAGAGTGGTTCAAAAGAAAGGTAGACTTATTACCATTCATTTTAGCTGAACATGTTACTATTATGTAACATTGATATGTATTTTTCTAATATAGGTTTCTTCGAGGTGTTGCATATAGACAGTTTACACGGATGGTACATGGTCGGTTAAGGGATAAAAGAATACCATTGCCTTCTTGTGCATATACTGCTATTCGTTCCACTTTTAAGCTTGATCATGCATTTACTGGCTATGATGATATTGAAACAGATGACGAGAGTCAATAAATATCTTTAAATGGGTACAGACATGTTTTTAATATGCTAGCTCACTATTAGAAATTCAAAGACTTAAGTATCTGAAGTATATAAAATCTTTTAGCAGCTGCAATATTTTCTGTTAATTATGTCTCTACACAATTGCAAGTAAATGTTACATGTGCTGTGAGAAATAGCATCTTGCATAAAAATGAACAAACTTGTTTGACAATATTTTCTAGTTATACCACATTAAAATTAATTTTTCCCTCAACGTAAACTTGAATGAATTTGAATTTTATCATCATCCCCCTGCCCTCCCCCTACTAATTACTGATTCCATCAGCCACTCAAGAATCTTGAGCATCTCAAAATATACTGGGTCAAACAGTGTTATTATTAAGTTCTTCGTAAGTTTGCATGGTGAGCATGAATATCAGTTATTATTACCTAAAGTTTGTTTTCATAACCCAGCTTGACAAGATGCTGTCTTGGGAGTATATTTTCCATTGACTGGAAGGTTTTTACATTCAGAGACATCTGTGTTGGATTAATGTGTGCATAATATATTATTATTTCATTAATAGATTACTGCCACACCATGGCATTTTGTGCTCAATTTGCTTATGGCAGCCATTTTATCTGGGACACCAAGATAAAAACTTTTTATAATCCATCTAATAACAAATCAATTTATTTGCAAATCTTTTCTTATTTAACCTTATTGTTACTGGTATGGAAGCAAACAAAGACTTTTTGATATTATTTTTAATTTTTGACAAAATATAACAAAATGTAAACAACAAAAGCCTGCAGTACTATGGTGTGACAGTAACCTTTAAACAAGAAAAATATTTTTGGTAATGGCAAACAAGTGCTTCTGTAATATATACATTCCAAGTGCAATGCAGTGCAACTTTAGTTTGTTTTATTTCTTGGACAGGAAGCTACATTTTTGTGGCCTTTCATAGGCTTATTGCACATCTTGCATTTTGGTGCATTTCTTTTTGCTTTGGTGCTGGTAGTTGATGCGGCTGGAACTGTATAAAATAACATATAAAGCATCAGTACTGGGTATAATACTCGAAACATTCTGGCGTAAAGTGTTTCGAGCAAACAACAGACGAACGTGTTGGCGTCCATTTATATCGTCTCCGTCGAACGAAGTCCATCCATTTCTTCCTTCGTTTTACTGCGTCAGATGAGCTTTCATCCCAAAATGGTATCTGGTACAAGAATGTATCATTTTCCTTGTCTGTAGTATTAGAACACCCGTAAACAACGCATCTTTCAGGCATTTTTCCACAAAAAACTACGGTGACACATGCATTCGCAATACAACGCGCCTACAATCTCGTTCCCCGAGCCTGCGATCCCTTGGGAATGAAACGGAGGCTCTGGGATAATCCGTGATCGATATACAAAAAACTGTATGTCGCCTGTACTGCGCATGCGTTGGAAATAAATAGTTCAATAAGACGAAGGGAAGAAGCTGGTATATAAGTGACTTTCCATAACCAGTAGGCAAGATACAAATCGTGTCTTTCCGGTCGACAACAACAGCCTTTACCGCTTCGTATTGACACTCCTTCAATTTGAGATTCTTCTTACCCAGTCGCTCTAACGCTTCGTCCAACACAGAATTAAATAAACTAATATTTTCCACTGACATTACAAACAAAATAGTAAAACTACTGTTCCAAAAGCTTTAGAAAAAGGCTATTGCGGCTTATTGAATCGCATGCGCAGTACAGGCGACATACAGTTTTTTGTATGTCGATCACGGATTATCCCAGAGCCTCCGTTTCCTTCCCAAGGGATCGCAGGCTCGGGGAACGAGATTGAACGCGCCTAGTGACTGTGAAAATTGGTTTCTGGGACCCAGGCCTCTAAGCATAAAATTTGGATGCGCACTTTTTTTCCCAAATGTGGCCAAACTAGCACGTTTGACTGCATTTATCTCCACAACTAAACGCTCAACAAAAAAACTAAATTATAACTTACTGACTAACTTTTTTAGCTCTATTTGGATCACCAAAAAACCATTTTGGGTTTATAAGCACTTTAAGGTTTATCGTGCAAGGAAGTAAACTGCCTAGTGTTTGCTGTGGACCGTTTATCTCTGATCTATGCACCCAAGAATTTTAAATGTTTTCTGCCCACGTAAGGTTTCGTCTTTTGCGGAACAAAATGAATTTTCTCTGATAGCTCAGACACAAGCCGTGACAGCTTTTGAAATATTTGACTGTTGTGTTTTAGAGTATCTGTAAAATGAGTTAAAATCCAAGACAGATGATCCTATCTATGATTCATGATTTATAATGCTTTTTTTATCCCGATATTTCCATTTTGTTATTCTAGAAGACAAATTCAATTATAAATTTAAAATCGATCACTTAAATACATTTTCCTCAAACTTTTATACTGTAAATTAAAATATATAAGGATAAATATGATTATAAAAGCATATATATTTTTATATATGTATATATTTTATAGCGTGCTATAAAAATGTGTATCAATTAATGTGAAATTGTGATAATTCAAACACATCCTTTAGCGCTGGGATGTATATATATTTATCACATACTTGTGCCTTTATCCGGGCGATAACACGGTGACATAAAAACGATATGTCCCGTGATATCGTTTTTTGTCCCGCGATATCGTTTTTTGTCCCGCTCAAAACAAAGATGGCGTCCGACTGAAGGATCGATGAGAGATAAGAATAAAAATATTAAATAATACAAGGAAAATAACACAAAGAAATTTGCAGCTATTAAAAGATAAGTTATTTTTGGTTTGTTTTTGTAATTTCTACCTGTTTAGCGTATTTTAAACAATCATTTTGAATTCATTTTGAAATGTACTCGAAGTGTAAATAATTTAAAATATAGTCTGGTTTTTGCTCTAGATAAAGGCACAAGTATGTGATAAATAGGTTATCATATTCGAGACTCGGTAATATCAGTTTTATCGCTCTCGTTACGATATCATATTTTGTCCCTCGTTCGCTGCGCTCACTCGTGACAAAATATGATATCGTCTCTCGAGCGATAAAACTGATATCACCTCTATGGTGGCCCATCAGTGTCACGACATTTTTGTTTTATAAATATCGTTTTTACATTAAATGCTTTTCATTTGGAAGTTAATGTCAATGCAAATACTACGCATTTGTAATCTATTTCCAATTATGAATCTATTTCAAATTTCATTCCCATTCTGAGTTGATTTTAATTTTTTTATTTTTGACGTAATTATCGAACAAAAAAAAAATTAAAATTCTGCGTGGCCCAGCGATGTCAACATAAAAAATACCCAGAGTTCCTAGCAATAAACACGCTGCGCGAACGTTTTATAGGTTACGTATTATTAACTTGAATTGTTTATGTGATATTTTACGTTTTGTTGACTTGAGTCGGTTGTCTGATCATGAAAAGACGAAGAGACGCAAAAACCAAAACGACTTGGGAAGACTTTGAGCAAAGAGTGGGCCTTAAACGAACTGGGGGAGACAAGGATGGAAAAAGATCGACCAGAAATGCTCCGAGCGATATTCTTGTGCAACGCATGTCATCAACAGCTTCAGGAAGACTAAAAAAATATGAACCGCTTGATACAAGGGATTTTGTACCCTTTGGTGACTATGACGAACTTTCCATTGACAATATAAAGGATGCATGCGAGCAATTCTACAAAGCTCCACAAGGCTCATGTGATATTTTAGCATCGGATAGAGGTCCATCCTGCACGAAGATTGAGCAAATTAAAGGCAAAAAAGTCTATTTCATACGATTTCTTCAGCCAATAGATTCTTCTCATGCCAGCGTTGGTGCCTGTACAAAGATTGGACACCAAGCGAAATCGGCCCCTGCGACATCTCCCAGCAAAGTTGCACAGTTACACGAGGAACATGTCAAAATTAAGAACACTGTGTACCCAAAGTCGGTATCAATAAGTGATTTAATGAAAGCTGGTAAATTGGTTAAACCTCCAAAAACGGCTGTTTTACAGTTGGAGTTCTTTGATGTTCAAAATTGTTGCTGGTCGATAAACAGCGGATCGATAACCTTGGAAATTG